>CAMTDV010000002.1:45352245-46552245 GCA_947069175.1 Scalesia atractyloides | reverse complement strand
TTGCTTGCCCTTCTTACAGCTTATGCAGTCATCATTCAAGTGAAAGCTCTTTAGATTGACACCTTCCACTAGATCGTTGTGTACCAAGAAGTTCATCTTTCAGAGATGAATGTGTCCCAATTTCCTATGCCACATGATTGACTCCATCTCTGTCACCTTTGACACAAAACACTGCGTGGTTTTTGTCGTTGTTGTTGCAACGCTCATGTCTAAGACATATAGATCGTTTTCAAGGGGAGCGCGCATCAAGATCCACTCTTCCAGTATCTTAAACCCTAGCTTCGAAAATAAGGCATTCTTTATTAGTGAAGTGCGTTGTGAATTTCTTATTACAGATATGAGAGATACTGAGTAAGTTGTCCTCCAACTCTACTATGTAGTTGACCTTATTGAATAACACCACACCATTTGTTAAGATCCCTTCACCTACAATTCTACCTCCCTGGTTCCCTGCAAACCCGACATAGCCTCCTCTAATTGATTTCACATCATATAGGAGATCCAACATTCCCGTCATGTGCCGGGACGCTCCACTATCCATGATCCACTTTGAAATAATGGATTTTGGAGCCCCTTCACATGCACTTAAACAATTACTTGGATAGCGAGGCCCAAGCCTAGTCCATAATCGTGCGAATCAGATTTTAGATTAGATGACAATAACAAGATTACTCAATTATATGTTTTCATCAATTGGTTCAACAGTTACAAGTTCTACAAAACACTCGGACAGAGTTTCGCCGTCTAATCGCAAAACCTTGTCAACAACATTTTTCATGATTTCTAATTCACATTAATTCTCAGTCTTGGTATAGGTTATATCGAGATTTTTAGGCAGCTCATTTTTCTTTTCAGTTTTCAATTTCTTAGCACCTTTTCCACCCCATCAAGCTTTTTCCTTGAATAACTATTCCACATCGGGGGTGGAACTCGATTATAACCCAACCCTTTATTTCGATAACCATACACATCATCCCAATTTTCATCTTTTCCTGTCGGTTTTGGGATGATGTGATCCAACACATAAGATGTTGTCGAATTGGGATGATGTCAACACATAAGATGTTGTCGAATAACTGATCAGCTTCTTATCAACCTATTCCATTTCAATCCTAATGGTTTCTAGCTCCTGTTTTAATTTGGTGATCATGTCAATGTGATTATTTATTGCAATTTGTTTATCCATGACAGTTGCTTTGAGCATAGAAAGCGTAGCATTATCTTCTGTACTAGCATCATGGTATTGGTTGATAGTTCTTCTCAGTTTATCATAAGCTTCTTTTGTTTATTTGAACTTGATAGTCCAGGAACCTGCGGTTTAGACGAAAGTTTGGGTAGAATAGAACTAATTCGGTAGAATATTATTAAGAACGGAGTAGAAGCAGAATAATAGTCATAAGCTTCCATTCATATCGAAAGAGTATACATCTTGACAAGCTAGAGAAATTGGAAGCATTTCCCCTCTAGGAACTCCAAAATTTAACTTCTCACGAACACACAACACACTATATATATACTAGTTTACCCTCATGCGAACTTAGCCACCTTCGTACGAACTTAGCCACCTTCGTACGGAGTGCCTACTTCATACGAAGTTACATATATACACCTCTCTAGTTTGCACTTAAGTCATGTGTTTGTATCTTATCTATACAATGTTCAACACACGATCTATCTAGCTTATTCGCACAGTGACGGACATAATATGCACCAACAATTTCCCCCTTGGACGTCACTGTCGAAGCTTGATCTTGATCTTGAAATATGAGAGCCGTGTTTGAATATTCTGCAAACTTCAATCCGACATCTTTAAATCTTTGATTTTTCCCCTTTGATTGATGATTCGGGCTTGCATTATCTTCATTATGCACAAATTCCCCTTAAATGAATGTTCAGGTCTTTGTTTCCACGGTTCTCGACCTCCTCTGATTTGCTTAACTGTAATCTTACCAAATAATCACCAACTTGAAACTAATCAATGTAACTTCTCAGTTTCGACGATAACTGCATTTGTGTTTGGTTTTTGATTTAACGCTTTAGCACATGAACCGGTTTCTTAATCTTCAAAAACCCAACCGGCAATTGATAGAAACTTCAAATATCACACTGAAAAACTTCAATTGAGTGAATACCCGTGAAAATTTGAAATCCTGTTTTCTGTAATCACATATAAGCACACTCCTTAATGATTAATCAGCAAAATGGTAATATTTTCGATAATCAAATCTTCATCGGATAACAAATCATCTGGTAACACATTGAGAAATATTCTGTGACAACCTGGAAATTTCTCATACTTTCGTGTACTATTGTTGACTAAATTCTTGTGCATGGCACATGGAAATCTTTATGTATGACACTTGGGAACTTTTTGTAACGTTGCGTACCATCATTAATGAACTAACTCTTTGTGCGTAGCACTCTAAACATGTACGTTACATGCTAAACCGCGTTTACTCAATTTTCGGGACGAAAATTCTTTCAACATGGGGATAATGTGATATCCCGGGTTTTTCGGATAACTTACACGTGACACTTGTCGAATAATATATGTGCTAAGTATTAAACGTGCATGGAATGAATACGTGATGAGTGTTTGTGTGATTGTTTAGTTATAAAGTAATTATTGTAAATATGCACACGAACCGAACCGCGACACAAACACAAACCGAACTCTTGGTGAAACTAGGAAACTTGGAACCCAAGTCTTCGGCCAAAGGAGAACAAGAATCAAAGATCAAACCTAAACTTTAGTATTCTAACCACTTGGCCGCAAAACCCAAACCAAAACAAATCTGATTTCGACCGAGATCAAACCCAACCAACCATCCAAGTCCCTCGGCCATGAACACTTATCTAGAACCGTAAACCTCATCTAGTTGCACCTATATATATACAACGAACATGCATCTTCTTCCACAATTCCTAAAACCCTAACAAGTAAAACAGCCGTCGGCTGCTTCCTCGTGCTTCATTGATCGCAAAACAGCCCCCATTCCTTCATCATCTCGATCAAACAGCCACTTTATCAACACCCTTTCGGTCGCGGATCAGCCTTACTCTTTTCTTTCTCTCGGCCGCAGCAAGCAGCAGCCGAGTCGCACTTGTCCACATCTCGGCTTGTTGTCTAGTTATTTAAGGTTAGGACCATACTTGATTACAAGATCATGTTTCGGTTAATTATATGTATGCTTGAATGTTTAAGTTGTTTCGGATTAATTATATGCTTGAATGTTTAAGTTGTTTCGGATTAATTATATGTTTGAATGATTAGATTGTATGGTTTTCGGATTATGGGTATGTTTGAATGATTCATTGTCTCGGATTACATATATGCTTGAATGATTCATTGTCTCGGATTACATATACGCTTGAATGATTTATTGTCTCGGATTATATGTATGCTTGGATGCTTAGTTGTTGCGGATATATGTGTTTGATTGTATTGTTTTCAGAATATGTGAGTGTTAAGTAATCGGCTGAATTGATCATTGTTCATACGCAGAATTGTACTCGGAAATCATAAGTTAGCAAGGGTGTTTTGGTTGTAATAACTAGAAATAAGAACTAGGGTTTGCATGGATAGGTTACTAGTCTCAATCTATGAGTAGAAATCGGATTATAATCACCTAGGTTAACCGTATGAACGAATTGTGCGAATAAATTATAACAATAATGCTGAAACAGTTTGCTGAGTGAAAGTTTCAGCCGACTTCATCAGGCTGTAACTTGGTCGGTAGTTGTCGAAAAACGGATTTTCTGATGTCTAGAACGTAGAGATTTGAATAAGGAATCTAATGGCGCTGGATTCATAATTTTCTGAAATCGTTTGATACTTTAAAGGGCTAAACAAGTTCAGTAGGTAAAGCTGTTAAAATTCTGGAATTTTGTTGGTTGTTTATCAAGCTAGATTTCAAAATCAGTAGGGAGTTGAGTCATGATTTTTGTACAGCAACTAGGTATAGAAATTTCCGGGCAACTCCAACTGGAATTTTGTTAATCGGACAATCAGTGATTTTTAAATAAATTCTTCCGTGGACTGCAGTCAGAAAGCAGTAAATCTGACTGCAGCTTAGGGAATTAATATTGATGGTTAATTGGTAGAGATTCAGGACTTAGAAAAATTATATAAATTTCTATGGTATAAATATCACCTACTGTAAAAATATGGGAATTTTTAGAATGCTGGAACTATTTTATAAAAATCCTAGAAAACAGCTGAATAATTGAGTGTTAAGCAGAAAGTTGATAACTTGTGATTATATGCATAAAGTGTTGTATGGATTTGGATTATGTTCATGATAAGTTGTTTGATTCCTATGATCACATGAGAATACTTGCATGCATGTTTGAGTGTTAGATATGTTGTTTGTGTGTATCACTTTGTGAGTAAATTGCGTGTGGAATTTGTATTGGTGTGATTTCACACTGACGTTTATATAATTGGTTTGTTAGGACGCAACTAGCGGTCCCATCTCTTATAACATCTTTGCTACACTAACCGAGCTAATAAAGGTGAGTTCACGGCCCCTAACTTTATCCGGTTTTTAAACAACAGGGGGAGAAACATGTATACACTCTCAAACTCAATCTCTTTACGTTATACGAAATTAACGTCACATAACTATATGGTAACTAAGTTAATGTTAATGTAATGTTATGGTCACTATCACTTAAGTCCTCGACAATCTCCTCGGATCGTTAGTATTTGGGTTAAGTAGCGGGGGAATTATAAGTAGTACTACTGGGTCTGACGAGCCCCATCCGAGCTAGTCGCGCTAGCCGACCGGGTATGGTCAACGGGTGTATGATTGGCCTAACATCGCCATGGTCATGTGATAGACCTGGCAAAACGGAGGCACAACTGTCAGCTTCGATCGCGAACACTTAGTGACATGACTTTAGGCTAGCTACCTATATACATTAATATTGAACTTAATTACGGAACAACTTAATATTCCGGGTTTGGAATATTGGAACATCAACTTATTATCCCGGGTTGGGGATAATGGAAACAACAACTTAATATTCCGGTTTGGGAATATTGGAAACAACAACTTATTATTCCGGGTTGGAATAATGGAACTGATATGTTATCCCGGGTTGGGGATAACGGAGTAACAAACTATAACCGAACAAACGAATTCATAAAAACCTGTGAACTCACTCATCTTTAATGTTGACACTTGTTTCTTTACATGTTTCTCAGGACGCTAGGAGCTCTAGGTGCACGCACACGCATTGACACAAGACATCATTATAGAGTCTCATTTATTAATATTGTTTTGGGATTTTTCATTTGTTTTGGCGTTTGTGTTGGCGCCCGCATCATTACTCATTTATGCTTCCGCTCAAACTTTAAAAACTGATACTTATGCTAAATATTGGTAATCTAAAATTTACAACCAATGATTTTGGAAAACGTATTATCAAATCATATAGAGTCGTTCGACGTACTAGTGTCTTAGATTCTGGTTTGTTCACACGTCTCGCGGTAGAACTCCACAAGTGGAAATTGAGGGTGTGACAGATTGGTATCAGAGCCACTAGCTATAGAGAACCAGGTTTGCTTTAGAAGTAGACCTAAACTATAGCTGATATCACGACACTAGACTTAGTTTGGCACCGAATTATTATATCTTGTTAAGCAATATGTTACAAACGTGTTTGGTAGGTTATACCTTCATAATAAGAAATGAAAATAACTCGTAACTAACTACACGACCTAACAGGCAATGTCATCTTCCTCATCGTCATCATCGTCCGACAGACTTACGCCAACAAGGGCACCAGGAAAGGCACCAATGGTGGAACCCATACCACCTTATGGCGTGGAGACACGCTCAGCTGCGAGGAAAAGGCTCGCTCTGGGGGAGGAGTCGTCGTTGCGCCCAACTATTGCTGTACCGGTTGAACCGGTTAATCCTGTAGAAATAGTACTTGATATGCTTAGAATCCTGGTACATACACAACAAAAACAGTTAGAAAGAATGCAGGAAACCATCTTAGCACAAGGATGTATGATCCGACACCTTACGGGAAAGACCGACTCGCTCGAGGAAGAGCATCGTACGAGTAAGATAGCTCGTAACACCATAGCCAGAGATCTGCGTGCGGAGCAGATAAGAGCTGACTGGCTTGAGGACAGAGTCCTGGAAAATATTTGGAACATTCAGGAACTGCAAAATCAAGCACTTGCACCAGCACCGGCCCCTCCAGTGCCGGTAGAGGAGGATCCAGAAGAGGATCCAGAGGAGGATCCTGAAGAGGATCCGGAGGAGGAACCAGCTGAGGAAGCTGGAAATGCCGCACAGGATGACGGCAATGACAGTGACTTGGGGAATGGAGACGTAGACGACTGACATGTCTCGTTTATATTATTTGTTTTCCTCCAGTTTATTATTTTCCACTTGTGTTTAAACTTGAGACTTTATAGTAAATTCGTATGTTTGATTTGCACTTTTGTAAGACGTTGAGATTTCAGTTAATCAAGTATTTCTCTTGACTATTTGACATATTGAGTTGACATAACTTAATAATTATTAAAGTACGAAGTAGGATAACTCTATTGGATATATAGACTTATCGGAGTGTGTTTATGTTGTGTTTCGAAGATCTAAATGGCGACTGGAAGACGTGGAAACCTAAACTTGACGCCCGAAGAGCTAGCTGCCATGATTCAGGGGCATGTGAATGCAGCATTGGCGGGTGTTCAGAACCAGCCGGCAGGTAACCATTATTAAGTTTTCGCGTGAAAATCTAATAGTGAGGCCAGTAAAATTCCTTGCTGACTTCCTGTTCTCTGTCAGCAGGAGGGGGCTTTAATCCCTATAAGATGTTCCTTGACGCAAAGCCAAGCAAGTTCTCGGGGGCGGAAGGACCCATTGGACTGGTCCGCTGGATCGAAAAGTCGGAATCCGTGTTTGAAATGTGCAGCTGCTTAGAGGCCAACAAGGTCAAATACGCCGCCTCAACACTGGAAGAGGGGGCACTGACATGGTGGAATGCCCAAGTCCAAACACGTGGACTGTTAGCTGCAAATGCAATGGCATGGACTGAGTTCAAGGCCCTGATTAAAGAGGAGTACTGTCCACGAGACAGAGTGCAACAGTTAGAGCAAGCTTTGTGGAACCACAAGATGGTGGGATCGGAAATTGAAGCTTCCACCGCAAAACATCATGATTTGGTATTTCTGTGTCCTGAATTGGCCAACACGGTGGAGAAAAGACTCGAGTTCTATCTCGGGGGTCTGGTTCCGGAAATTCAGGGTATGGTGATGTCTAGTAACCCTGTAACAGAACATCAAGCTATCCGATTGGCTGACAAACTCACCGATAAAGCGGTGGAACAGAAGAAACTGCCAGCACGGGGTACCACTGAAGTTGCCCCAGATAACAAAAGAAAGTTTGAAGACTCCATCATTCGACAGTCTTCGTCATCACATCCACAGCAAGGGAACCAGAAACGGTTCAATCACTACCACAACCACCGGGGTCATCAAAATCGTTCCAACAGCAACTACAACAACAACAACCAGAATGCAGGCGGTTATGTAGGTCGAAAGCCGCAGTGCAACCGCTGCAATCTTCACCATGACGGCCCTTGTGCAGGAAATCGCTGCCAAAGATGTGGCAAGATGGGACATGCGGCAAGGGATTGTCGTGGGGAAATCGTGTCCCGACAAAATCAGAATCGGCCTCAGGGTCAGCAACAAGGTATAAACCGGGGATGCTATCAGTGTGGTAGCACCGCTCATTTCAGAAAAGACTGCCCACAGTTGCGCAATAACAACAATAATGGTGGAAACAACCACAACAACCACAACAATAATAACAACAACAACAATGGGAACGGTGGCACAGGAGGTGCCAAAGGTCGTGCATTTACATTGGGCCGCGGAGAGGCCAGAAACGACACGAACGTGGTCACCGGTAAGTTTCCCCTTAATGAACATTTTGCTTCTGTGCTTTTTGATATGGGTGCGGATAGGAGCTTTATATCTGAGTCTTTTAGGAAGAACCTAAATCTCACGCTTAAACCATTAGAGACCCCTTATGTGATAGAATTAGCCAATGGTAAATCTGTAAATGTGACCCAAATCGTATCCGGCTGTCAACTCAAACTCGCAGGCCACACTTTTACCATCGATCTGATGACAACTACCCTGGGTAGTTTTGACGTGGTAGTCGGAATGGACTGGCTATCCGACGTCCGGGCTGAAGTTCTCTGCTTCGAAAAGTCTATCCGTATTCCACTCACGAACGGCGAAATCCTGACGGTACAAGGCGACAAGGTAAGCGCCGTCACCAACATTATCTCATTTATGCAAGCTCAGAAGTATCTTCGGAGAAAGAATTCTTTCGCTTTACTCGCGCTAATTACCGAACAGCCTAAGGACGAGAAACGTATAGAAGACATCCCTGTCGTCCGTGATTTTTCCGATGTATTCCCAGAAGAACTACCTGGTCTTCCACCACATCGACAATTGGAGTTTGAAATCGAATTGGCAAGCAATGCAACTCCCATCGCCAAGGCTCCATACCGCCTAGCTCCAGCCGAGCTGCAGGAACTGTCTACCCAACTTCAAGAGCTGCTAGAAAAAGGATTTATCCGACCAAGCGTTTCGCCATGGGGAGCTCCAGTCCTGTTTGTCAAGAAAAAGGACGGGACTTTCCGCATGTGCATCGACTATAGGGAACTCAACAAGGTTACAGTCAAGAACCGATACCCGTTACCTCGCATCGACGATCTCTTCGACCAACTTCAAGGGTCAAGTTACTACTCTAAGATTGATTTACGGTCTGGTTATCATCAGCTACGCGTCAGAGAGGAGGATATCGCTAAGACAGCATTTCGCACTCGGTATGGCCATTACGAGTTCTTGGTCATGCCATTCGGTCTCACTAACGCACCTGCGGTGTTCATGGACCTCATGAACCGCGTGTGTAAGCCATACCTCGACAAATTTGTCATTGTGTTCATTGATGACATACTCATCTACTCCAAAAGTGAAGAAGAACATGCTGAGCACCTACGATTACTGCTAGGATTACTTCAACAGGAAAAGCTATATGCCAAGCTCTCGAAGTGTGATTTCTGGATCCGGGAAGTTCAGTTTCTCGGGCACGTCGTGAATGAAAAGGGTATCCACGTAGACCCTGCCAAGATTGAAGCCATCAAAAACTGGGAAGCACCTAAGACACCGACGGAAATCCGCCAATTTTTGGGATTGGCTGGTTACTACAGACGCTTCATCGAGGGGTTTTCAAAGATTGCACAACACCGCTCACTACCCTCACCCAGAAAGGCATCAAGTATGCTTGGGGTGAAAAACAAGAAGCAGCATTTCAATTGCTGAAGCAGAAACTTTGCAGTGCACCCATTCTATCCTTGCCGGAAGGGACAGATGACTTTGTAGTGTATTGTGATGCTTCCATTCAAGGATTGGGATGCGTACTCATGCAACGCGATAAGGTCATCGCGTATGCGTCACGACAGCTAAAAGTTCACGAGAAGAACTACACGACGCATGACCTAGAATTGGGAGCAGTAGTGTTTGCACTTAAGATTTGGAGACACTACCTTTATGGAACGAAGTGCACAATCTTTACGGACCACAAAAGCCTCCAGCACATCTTTGATCAGAAGGAGTTGAACATGCGACAGCGTCGCTGGGTCGAACTCTTGAACGATTATGAGTGTGCCATTCGGTATCACCCGGGTAAAGCTAACGTGGTAGCCGATGCCCTCAGCAGGAAGGAACACTTGAAACCTCGTCGCGTACGAGCACTACAACTCACTATTCATTCGGGGCTACCCGATCAAATACGCGACGCCCAGTTAGAAGCAGTTAAGGTGGAAAACATCAAAGCCGAATCAGTGGAAAAAATGGAACGCGATTGGGAGGTAAAGCCCAATGGAGCCCGGTATTTCATGAATCGCATATGGGTACCTCTCTACGGAAACCTTAGAGAGCTAGTCATGGATGAAGCTCACAAATCTCGATACTCTGTCCATCCGGGTTCGGATAAGATGTATCAAGACCTTAAAGCTGCGTATTGGTGGCCTAACATGAAAGCCGATATAGCCACCTACGTGAGTAAATGTTTGACTTGTGCAAAAGTCAAGGTGGAGTATCAAAAGCCATCGGGGCTACTCCAACAACCAGAGATCCCAGTGTGGAAGTGGGATCAGATCTCAATGGATTTCATCACTAAACTCCCGCGAACCTTGGGTGGTTGCGACACCATCTGGGTGATTGTGGATCGTTTAACTAAGTCCGCACACTTCCTAGCTATTAAAGAAACGGATAAGATGGAGAAATTGACTCGCATCTACATTAAGGAAGTAGTTTCTCGACACGGAGTGCCAACGTCCATCATCTCAGATAGAGATGCTCGCTTCACGTCAAACTTCTGGCAGTCACTCCAGAAAGCGTTGGGAACACGCTTGGATATGAGCACAGCTTATCACCCTCAGACTGATGGTCAAAGCGAAAGGACCATACAAACCTTGGAAGACATGCTTAGGGCATGCGTAGTGGACTTCGGAAATAATTGGGAAATTCACCTGCCCCTAGTAGAATTCTCATATAACAACAGCTATCACACGAGTATTTCGGCAGCACCATTTGAGGCATTATATGGTCGTAAATGTAGATCACCGGTCTGCTGGGCAGAAGTCGGTGACAGTCAACTCACAGGCCCTGAGTTAATACTTGAGGCTACTGAAAAGATTGTACAAATCAGAAACCGCATGGCGGCGGCACGAGATCGACAGAAAAGCTACGCTGATCAACGACGCAAACCGCTCGAATTCCAAGTAGGCGATCGCGTCCTACTAAAGGTGTCACCCTGGAAGGGTGTAATCCGCTTCGGAAAACGGGGCAAACTTAACCCACGGTACGTAGGCCCGTTTGAAATCTTGAAACGAATTGGACCCGTAGCATACCAATTAGACCTCCCTGCCGAACTCAGTGGAGTTCACAACGTATTTCACGTGTCAAATCTGAAGAAGTGTCTATCAGATGAAACTTTAGTTATTCCATTGGATGAGATCCAAGTGGATGAACAACTACACTTTGTGGAAAAGCCTGTTGAGATCATGGATCGTGAGGTCAAGACTCGAAGGCACAGCAAGATTCCAATCGTTAAAGTTCGTTGGGACTCTAAGCGTGGACCGGAGTTCACGTGGGAAAGAGAGGATCAAATGAAAAGCAAATACCCACACCTCTTCACAACTGAGCAGCAAACTAACGATACCAGAAACTAAATTTTCGGGACGAAAATTCTTTCAACAAGGGGATGATGTGACAACCTGGAAATTTCTCATACTTTCGTGTACTATTGTTGACTAAATTCTTGTGCATGGCACATGGAAATCTTTATGTATGACACTTGGGAACTTTTTGTAACGTTGCGTACCATCATTAATGAACTAACTCTTTGTGCGTGGCACTCTAAACATGTACGTTACATGCTAAACCGCGTTTACTCAATTTTCGGGACGAAAATTCTTTCAACATGGGGATAATGTGATATCCCGGGTTTTTCGGATAACTTACACGTGACACTTGTCGAATAATATATGTGCTAAGTATTAAACGTGCATGGAATGAATACGTGATGAGTGTTTGTGTGATTGTTTAGTTATAAAGTAATTATTGTAAATATGCACACGAACCGAACCGCGACACAAACACAAACCGAACTCTTGGTGAAACTAGGAAACTTGGAACCCAAGTCTTCGGCCAAAGGAGAACAAGAATCAAAGATCAAACCTAAACTTTAGTATTCTAACCACTTGGCCGCAAAACCCAAACCAAAACAAATCTGACTTCGACCGAGATCAAACCCAACCAACCATCCAAGTCCCTCGGCCATGAACACTTATCTAGAACCGTAAACCTCATCTAGTTGCACCTATATATATACAACTAACATGCATCTTCTTCCACAATTCCTAAAACCCTACCAAGTAAAACAGCCGTCGGCTGCTTCCTCGTGCTTCATTGATCGCAAAACAGCCCCCATTCCTTCATCATCTCGACCAAACAGCCACTTTATCAACACCCTTTCGGTCGTGGATCAGCCTTACTCTTTTCTTTCTCTCGGCCGCAGCAAGCAGCAGCGAGTCGCACTTGTCCACATCTCGGCTTGTTGTCTAGTTATTCAAGGTTAGGACCAAACTTGATTACAAGATCATGTTTCGGTTAATTATATGTATGCTTGAATGTTTAAGTTGTTTCGGATTAATTATATGCTTGAATGTTTAAGTTGTTTCGGATTAATTATATGTTTGAATGATTAGATTGTATGGTTTTCGGATTATGGGTATGTTTGAATGATTCATTGTCTCGGATTACATATATGCTTGAATGATTCATTGTCTCGGATTACATATACGCTTGAATGATTTATTGTCTCGGATTATATGTATGCTTGGATGCTTAGTTGTTGCGGATATATGTGTTTGATTGTATTGTTTTCAGAATATGTGAGTGTTAAGTAATCGGCTGAATTGATCATTGTTCATACGCAGAATTGTACTCGGAAATCATAAGTTAGCAAGTGTGTTTTGGTTGTAATAACTAGAAATAAGAACTAGGGTTTGCATGGATAGGTTACTAGTCTCAATCTATGAGTAGAAATCGGATTATAATCACCTAGGTTAACCGTATGAACGAATTGTGCGAATAAATTATAACAATAATGCTGAAACAGTTTGCTGAGTGAAAGTTTCAGCCGACTTCATCAGGCTGTAACTTGGTCGGTAGTTGTCGAAAAACGGATTTTCTGATGTCTAGAACGTAGAGATTTGAATAAGGAATCTAATGGCGCTGGATTCATAATTTTCTGAAATCGTTTGATATTTTTAAAGAGCTAAACAAGTTCAGTAGGTAAAGCTGTTAAAATTCTGGAATTTTGTTGGTTGTTTATCAAGCTAGATTTCAAAATCAGTAGGGAGTTGAGTCATGATTTTTGTACAGCAACTAGGTATAGAAATTTCCGGGCAACTCCAACTGGAATTTTGTTAATCGGACGATCAGTGATTTTTAAATAAATTCTTCCGTGGACTGCAGTCAGAAAGCAGTAAATCTGACTGCAGCTTAGGGAATTAATATTGATGGTTAATTGGTAGAGATTCAGGACTTAGAAAAATTATATAAATTTCTATGGTATAAATGTCACCTACTGTAAAAATATGGGAATTTTTAGAATGCTGGAACTATTTTATAAAAATCCTAGAAAACAGCTGAATAATTGAGTGTTAAGCAGAAAGTTGATAACTTGTGATTATATGCATAAAGTGTTGTATGGATTTGGATTATGTTCATGATAAGTTGTTTGATTCCTATGATCACATGAGAATACTTGCATGCATGTTTGAGTGTTAGATATGTTGTTTGTGTGTATCACTTTGTGAGTAAATTGCGTGTGGAATTTGTATTGGTGTGATTTCACACTGACGTGTAATTAAATGGTTTGTTAGGACGCAACTAGCGGTCCCATCTCTTATAACATCTTTGCTACACTAACCGAGCTAATAAATGTGAGTTCACGGCCCCTAACTTTATCCGGTTTTTAAACAACAGGGGAGAAACATGTATACACTCTCAAACTCAATCTCTTTATGTTATACGAAATTAACGTCACATAACTATACGGTAACTAAGTTAATGTTAATGTAATGTTATGGTCACTATGCAGCTTTATCACTTAAGTCCTCGACAATCTCCTCGGATCGTTAGTATTTGGCTTAAGTAGCGGGGGAATTATAAGTAGTACTACTGGGTCTGACGAGCCCCATCCGAGCTAGTCGCGCTAGCCGACAGGGTATGGTCAACGGGTGTATGATTGGCCTAACATCGCCATGGTCATGTGATAGACCTGGCAAAACGGAGGCACAACTGTCAGCTTCGATCGCGAACACTTAGTGACATGACTTTAGGCTAGCTACCTATATACATTAATATTGAACTTAATTACGGAACAACTTAATATTCCGGGTTTGGAATATTGGAACATCAACTTATTATCCCGGGTTGGGGATAATGGAAACAACAACTTAATATTCCGGTTTAGGAATATTGGAAACAACAACTTATTATTCCGGGTTGGAATAATGGAACTGATATGTTATCCCGGGTTGGGGATAACGGAGTAACAAACTATAACCGAACAAACGAATTCATAAAAACCTGTGAACTCACTCATCTTTAATGTTGACACTTGTTTCTTTACATGTTTCTCAGGACGCTAGGAGCTCTAGGTGCACGCACACGCATTGACACAAGACATCATTATAGAGTCTCATTTATTAATATTGTTTTGGGATTTTTCATTTGTTTTGGCGTTTGTGTTGGCGCCCGCATCATTACTTATTTATGCTTCCGCTCAAACTTTAAAAACTGATACTTATGCTAAATATTGGTAATCTAAAATTTACAACCAATGATTTTGTAAAACGTATTATCAAATCATATAGAGTCGTTCGACGTACTAGTGTCTTAGATTCTGGTTTGTTCACACGTCTCGCGGTAGAACTCCGCAAGTGGAAATTGAGGGTGTGACATATTCTTCAATAATCAGATTCACATTCTTTCTCTTCAGTCACAATAACAAATGTTTAGTCTTCTCCGCTAGTATCGGCAGCAACTTAATCAACAAACATCATCATTTCCCGGCAGTTAGTCCGAAAAAAAGTTCCTTTGCTTGAAGATTAACTATTTTGACACTTTAGACTATCACAAAGTTGTGATATCTTTTAAGTATCAACGCCTGACACTAATCCTACTAACCGGCTTGACGAACACCCGGGACTCAAACCACAAGACATCAATCTGTATCATGATACGAAGACTCTGAACTTCCTATGATCACAAACTAATGTGACTCCAGATCTTATGTATCTCCGGATATTTGAAGTCGCAACCCCCGAATACTGTTTTAGGTCAGGAATTTCAAAAATGCCGGAATTTCAATATATTCTATGAAATTTTTATTCTCACTCATTTTTGCAAATGCTGATATCTCAAAACTCTTCATTGAATTTCCCCTCAAATTTGGCAAATTCAGTCCTCTTTAACCTCTAAAAAAACTCTATTGTTGCAGAAAATATGCATATTGGTCCACAAAAGTCAGTTTTTCATCAATGTGAATTTTACGTTAAAGCCCATTAATAGTCACTATACCAACTGATCATCATTTTGCATATGTATCCATGACTAACCCATTCTCTTCAACCCTCTGTGATCGTGTCATAAAATCTGTTCTCTGAAGCTCTCGATGGTGTCCCAAACAGCCCGTATTTGTCGTAAAAATCTTGTAAAAACATTCAATCACCAATTTTTTCTGAACACTCATCTCATCACCACGATTAAAAATGCCTTTTTTGTTATTTTAGGCATTTTGGGTTACCTTCGTACGAGGGTAGGGTACCTTCGTACAATGTAACTACCTTCGTGCAAAGTGAGTATCTTCGTGCGAAGTAACTATCTTCGTGCGAAGAAAGTACCTTCGTGCAAATATAATTCCATGAGAATCACAATTTTCGATCCAAAATATTTATTTCTTCGAATTTCATGATGATCCTTTCACAGTTGTGGTCGAAATTCATATCTAAACAATCCTATGGTTTAAATTTTAATTTTTGTCCATGGATTGATGATTTACTTCTGAAACCCATCAAAAGTCCATAATTCATGAGCGTAGGTGATTCAATCAACTGTTAGATCAATTGAATTGGTACCGTAGCTCTGATACCACTTGATAGTCCAGGAACTGCTGTTTAGATTGAAGTTAGGGTAGAATAGAACTAACTCGGTAGAATATTTTTAAGAACAGTGTAGAATCAAAATAATAGTCATAAGTCATAGGCTTCCATTCATACCAAAAGATTATACATCTTGACAAGCTGGAGAAATTGGAATTTCTCCAGCATTTCCCTCTGGGAACTCCAAAACTTAACTTCTCACGAACACACAACACACTATATATACTAGTTTACCATCGTGCAAACTTGAGCTCATTTACCTTTGTACGAACTTAGCCACCTTCGTACGAAGGTAACTACCTTCATACGAAGTGCCTACTTCATACGAAGTTACATATATACACCTCTCTAGTTCGCACTTAAGTCATGTGTTCGTATCTCATCTATACAATATTCAACACACGCTCTATCTAGCCTATTCGCATAGTGACGGACATAATATGCACCAACAGAAATCACCTGTTAGGTTATCTATGTGTCTTTTAAGATCCTATACTTCTCATTTTTTTCAAAACAAGCTTTGCACGGCTCTAAGCATTCTGTGCATTGTTTTTTCTGATTCTATCTTCTCACTCTTAACCTCTTCTTTGACTAACTCAACCACAACATCCTGAACTTCCTTAGAGATTTCAACTACTTCTTTTAATTGTGCCATCATGGCTTTTTTCTACAATTTTATTGAGGTCTTCATCATTCATCTCTTTCGTCACATCTATAATTCGTTTGACAGGTTGTTTAGTCTCTACTTCGCAATGTACGCTTTGGTTATTGCTTTATTCACCAAAGAAACCTGTAAAAGAATTAAATATGTTAGGAGGTATGATTGATTTAAATGCACTATGAAAAATATCTTCAGATTCTCTAGAATAATAAAGTCATCAGAATTGTCGGGAGTTTCATCGAATGCGATTTCAGCACAGTCTTCACTAATCACTTCTTCGACAATCACATCTTCCACAGTCGGTTCTGGTTCCTAGATAATTTCTTGTAAAAGCGCAAGACTTTCAATCTTAGGAATGTAGTTGTTCCAATTAAATCCTTCGTCTCCCTGTGTAATGAATAGATCCTTGTTTTTTGGTTTTGCCAGACCATCTTCAATTGGAATAAGTTTTGACGTATTCTGAGGATGTTGAGAAGTTCAATGATAAATCGCCTTCTTGTAATAATCATCGGCAAACGGATTTTGATTCCCATGCACTTCTCTGTTCGGACACTCTCTCTTAAAATGGCCCTTTGCTTTGCACTTGAAACAGGTTACTTTGGATTTGTCAAATCCCAGCTTCGAGTCAGGACCTCCGAGACTATTTCGCCCAATAATTACCAATGAGTCTTTAAGCTCTTTGAACTATACTCGCCATACATCATTTAAGATCAATAAGCTCTAACTCCTCTGGGTCAATTTAATCATAATCCTATTTTGTCATGTTGGGATTTTCGATCCTTCCTACCACTTAACTCTTGTAAGACTCCAAAACAGAAGCAAGTAGCCCCATTTGTTCTTTGGTTGTTGTTTTGGTGAATTCTTGAGCGTTCTGAAGATTTACTGCAATGTTGCACTATAGGATATGTTGATTGGAGTTGTTTTGGCTGTTCTAGTTGTTCTGACTATTATAGTTGTTCGAGCTGTAAGATTATTGAGGACTTGGGGTATTCGGCTCGAAACTTGGATATGATGAGAACCCATTTCCATTGTTTGGTCTGTTTGAAGACGATCCAGACGAATTGTCTACACTGAATGTAGTTTGGATCTTAGGGCTTTGAGTATTAGACATATTGCTTCCTTTGAAGTAAAGATCGACATCTTGTTGGATATTTGCACTCTTGATTTTAGCCATTTTCCGGAGTTCCAGCTCATGGCCTTCAAGTTTTTCAATAAACTTCCCCAGATTCAAACTACTATACTCTTGACTGTTCTTCAAAATCATTAAGAAAGCCGACCATTCACCCTATGGCAATGCGTCGGCTAACTTGTCAACCCACTCTTCATCTTCCTTTTGTAATTTCAGCCGTTTCATCTCTACTTCCAAATAACAGTACCTTTCAATAATTTGTTTCATTGTTTATCCTTTTAAGGCCGTAAAAATCTCAAACTCTTTCTTAATTAACACCTTCTTACTTTTCATCATTCATAAACTACCTTCGAATTTGACTCTCTACGCGGTCCAAATCGATTGTGCACTTCCTTGGTGTTGAAGAGATCTAAAAATATCTTCTGTTATCGCTTGCTGAAGAATGCTTAACATCCTTTTCTCTCTAACAAATTTTTCTTTCTCAAGGGGTGTGAATTGCATTAGAATTTTAGCTAAACCGACGAGGGTTAGGGAAATATCTTTTTGGTACAAATTTCGCTTTGCAAGCACAGGGAAATTCCCTCAATTGAGTTTGTCTTCCTTAAAGGGTTTTAGCCTCTTTTTGGCTCTTTTAAGATATCATGACTGTGCCTAGGTCTACATACAATCTAGATGCAACAAAAGGACAACCTTGATATCCCGGATGACTCACTAGTATAAAGACCCGAAACCTCAGACGTTGGCTATCTATCAACGCAAGATTTAAGACCATAAAATCATACGCCAATGGTATGTTACCCACATGGCACATAGTTCGTTATGTTTATATCACTTAGTATCTTTTATCACTTTAAGCATCAAGCCTATTGACATATCACATTAGATCCTAGTCTTTTCAGCTACAACACCTTACATGTGTTGGTCAAAAAATCTTTTTAGATTTTTTCAAATGTTTTTGTATTTTTCTGTTTTTCAAATGTTTTTGTATTTTTCTCATTTTCTCCCCCTAAAACAATGCATATATACATGTATCTCCCTCTTCCCCCATAAATTTGTGCATCACACTTTATGCGCATTTTTACCTAATAATGAAAACGTATGTACAAAGTTATAATCGAAAGAAAAGAAAAATATTTTTGTTGTTTTTTCTTAACTATTCCATCATTAGATTGAAGACTAATCAATATCAAAATTAAAGCGTGAAATTTAATTTGTACCTTTTCGATGATTTTATCTTACCTCATTTATCTCCACCAAAGGAAACATATCATCCAGTAAAAAATTTGAACTTTTTGCAAAAATGAAATGTTATCCGTTATGTCTTTGGAACAACCACTATCAACATTCCATAGATTGTCAACAATTCCTCCTTGGTTGTCCCTGAAAAATAAGGAGATTAGTAAGACATTGGTACCCAGGCCATCGCGGTCCTGAGATTTCCTGAAGCATCAAAATAAGACACTTCCTTTAAACATAAGTCTTGTTTCGTTTCAAGGATTGGAGATGTTATTTTGCATTTGGGTTTCCAATTTGTTTTGGCTTAACAAACGTGTTTGTTCCCTTTGGTTGAGCAACTTTAGCTGTTTCAGGTTTATTAGTTTTAGAAACAGATTTTTGTTCCTGAACAACCTTGTGTTTCTTTTTGGCAACATTCCAATCCCCATCAGATGGTTTAACCATGAGATTCACATTCTTCATTGCGTTAGGTGATGCTACCTTCATCGGCTTAGAATGATAGTTATCCTTTGGTGTGTCCCTCTGATTTTGAGCAGAATATGGTTCATAGGGACGATGTGTGGAGTTCCGAGCAATGTGAACAGGAATGCCGCAATTGAAGCATGTTTGTCTCTTCACGTAGAAAGCATTCTGATCGGCTTGATTTGCTCTTGCAGACCCTGAAGGATGAACTGATCCTTTTTGTGCTTGTTTTCCTTGCACATTTCTTGTGACGATGATGAATTTGGATGTCTATACTTATCGTTTGCAAGGGCCTTCTGTTGTGGAGATTTCTTTTGATTTTTCTTGTTTTGCTTAGACTGTAAGTCTTGTTCAGAAATCCTACCAGTCCGTTCAAAAGCTTTGTTAGCATAGTCGAATGCATATTTCTCACATTGGTCAATACTGACTGGCTTAACAAAAGCATTTCTCAAGTTACGAGCCTTTTTAGGACTATTGCTGCCCGTTGAGGATCTTGGAGAGTGTGACTGTCTTTGATATTTAGACCTTTCCTTTCCTCATCTCTGCTCTGCTCATTCGACTCCGTTGGCTTGATTTAAACTTTTTCATCACAAGCAGAAGGTTCAAATTGTTCAGTTTTCATACTTGGAGCCTTGTTCACGTCGTCTTCCCTTCATTAGTTTGATAGAATCGGAGGGTTCTGGTTTATCGTATGAAAGACCTGAACCCTCAATACAATCACTGGAAGTATTATCAGCACAAGAAGGTTCATCATCTTCTTTTGTCCAATCTACAATTGACACCCTTCTGCACATGAAGTAGAAGCATTAGTATCGTTCACACATTTTTGCTTCATTTTACCATTTACAGGTTTAACAGACTCCCGTGTGTCGAATGTATAATCACTAGGTTTGCCATACACCATTTGTTGTTCATCTTAATGTTTTCCTCGGTGTCAAGCATTCTCGTGTAATTGTGATTATATGGTTGGGAAACCTGATTATATCCCAAACCCTTCCCCTTGTTTGATTTGTATGCTAGTTGCACATTGCACACATCTTGAACTACCTTGTTGGATGTATCAAACTTCTTTATGTTTACTTCATTTTGTTGGTACTTCCCAGTCAGGAGCTCTAGTTCAGCTTTCACAGACTCAAGTTCCATGTTTTTCACATTGAGTTTGTTTTAGTAATCATGAACCCAACACTTTTGTTGGTTAAGATCTCTATGAAGTTGAGCTATGTCTTGCTTTTGCGCCTCAACCTTTTTAGTAAGCAACTTGTTGCTTTATCTAAGACTGGTGCACTGAGTCATTGCACTGTTATAATCAGTAACCATTTTAGAGTTGAGTGCCCTGAGTTATGCAACCTTATTTCTACAATGTTCAGTACACAAAAGATAGTTGACCATGTCAATGAGCGATTTTGGTTTGTCCGTCGGAGTTTGGGCTTGGGGTGCTAGCTTATTGACTACATCTTGCTGGGCTTGAGGTTTCTGTTTGGCCACTCCATCGGGATGAGATTCTGTTAAATGTGCGTATAGATCTAGGTTTGATTGTAAATCATCCCATAACCAAGATACAAAGGAGTCTCTGTCATCACCCAAAAAGGTATTCATCTCATTCCTTACTTCTTCTTTCGCCTCTCATTTTCAAGCAATCACATCATATATTTCACAACAGGGTCAACATTGTAGTTCCCTAGAAACTCATTCAGTTTTTCCTTCACTCGATCCCACAACCTTCCAGCTCCATCTCCTGAAAAAATAACTTCAGAGCCCAAACGTCAGCACTATCCATCAATCCCCTTTAAATTTGAAGCTTGTCATAAATTTGACTGTTTTCTGCGGTCAAAAATTTGAGAAACCCAAGACAGTCCAAGAACCCATGTGTTTGGTAACTTGAACACCTTCCAACGTACGAATCGCTTTCTGTACCGCACTTCAAAAACATGTCAAACCAACGTCACAGAATGCTACATGTCATATTCAGCCGCAATGTGTTTTCTTGACAGATATGTGTTTTACGACAACAAAACTGTCACAAAAAATCCCTTCTTTCCTGTTTTTCTCGACGATAACAGTTATCACAAAATCTTTCTTCTTCCTTCTCACGACAACAAGTAGTCTGTCAGTCACGGTGATGCGGCGGAGGTTTGTGGATGTTAATATGCTGTGTGGATGAGGGGTTACGGTGGTCAATATGGCGATGATGGTGATCGGTGTTTGACGGAGATGATTAAGGTGTTTGTGATCCGTTGAACGACGTGATGTTGGCCAAAGACAAAGCTAATAGCGACCGGAGAAGATGCGATGAAGAATGACGATGATGGAGGTGGTTGGAAGTTGAATGGAGGTTGATGGAGTGATGCTGTTCCGGTGGTTGGAAGTTGAATGGAGGTTGATGGAGCGATGGTGTTCCAGTGGTCGGAGGTTGGTGATGCGTGGAGATGATGAAGGTGGTGTTCAATGATGGTTATTGCGGCCGTGATTCAGAATACGGTGGTCGACGGTGGTGACATGATGGTTTGAGATGATGAACCGTGATGAGAAGTTGTGTGGTCGGAGAAAGATGATGTTAATAGGGAAGATGATGAACAAGGTCGACGGTGGTGATTCGAAAACTTTTGAATTTTGGAAAATATAGTTAGAAAAGAATTTCGGAAGAAGTAGTTCGAAATGAATTTCGAAAAGATTCGAAAACTATTTAGAATAAGCTTCGAATACTATTTCAAATAAAATGGTATTTTGGACAAAACTTGTGTTTCAGGTGGTTTCGGATGGTTGCGGTCATTCGAGATGATAATAACCTTGTTTCGGATCTGTTTCAAATCTGTTTTGTAGAAGATGATGATGCGTTGATGGAGTTGGCAGAGGAGAGTGGTGGTTGTAGTTGGAGATTCAACAGTGAAACAAGAAGCAACTAGAGAGGCCTAGTTATTTGAAATAAATGTGTTCGGAAAATGTTGACTTCGGATCAATGATGGTGTTTCGGATGATGATGATGAAGTTTTTTGTTTGAAATGTGATTTCAGATGAAGATGTTGATTGTTGATGATTTGATGTTTCGAATAAATTACAATTCTAAAAAATGTTACTGATGATGATGATGATCATAAGATATTTCGGATAATATGATGACGATAGATAGTATTGTTATGATATTTTAAATGATTTTGAAAATCCTTTAAAAACCTTCTAACTGAATCACCAAAGCAAAATATGATGATTTTTAAACAAACCAAAGAACACGATGAAGAACACGAAGAACACGATGAAGATCTTCAACAAAAATTCAAAATTTCTTGAGTATTTGAAATCAAAATGAGCCTAGAAACAGGTTCTAATGGCTCTGATACCAATTGTAAGATTCGAATAATCCGGATCAAACAATGATATCAAACAATCACCAAGGATGGGCAGAATCCAAACTTGATGATATTCAAGAAAACCGAAAAATAAGAAGATTGAGATGAGCAAAATAACACACGAATCAATTCAAACTTGCATACTATTCTAGTACTATCAAATAAGCAAAACCATTTGATACAAGTTCTTCACCTCTCTCTTTCTCTAGTCTAAGGTTTCTCTATGGAGGCTCCTTCAAAGTCTTAACCTAGAAATGACATAAACTAGTTTATATACCTAGGTAAGCCTATTCCCCAAATGGGCTCCCCTTGGGCCTGCCTGGCCCACATAACCTTAGACATGGCTCAAATGACCTTAACAAAGTCCAAACCTAATATAAACTAACCCAGTTAATCCTAGTTCACTACCATAGCCTGTTGTGTATATTTGATGCGTCAGTCTCACACTTCTAAGACCTAACAAAACTAGCATTTACCTTCATACGGAGTAACAGTTACCTTTATACGGGTGTACTTACATACATACAATCTCAAAATCTAACATTCAATCCTATTACAGACTCGACATGACTCGTAGACTAGGCAACATACATATGTATCAACACTATGAACGTTTTCCACGTTTTCAAAACCTATTTAGATCAATTTTCCCACTTTCACATAATCATCCAAAATTCATCAAGTTCATATTCTATCACCTTCAAGTATTATGAACTTATATATGTGTGTATATGTGTGTATATATATATATATATAAACTAGTTAAGATCTCTAAAAATAACAACATATTTTATATTCATCTTTTACTTCACCAAGTTTACATAAGCTTATTTATGTAATTTTTTCAAGATCATGACCTTAAAAATGCATTTTTAGTTTCTTCATAAACTTTATGTTTCTAAAATCATTTTCAATCATAATCTAGTTCATAACACTTCAAATTTGTAGATCTTGCTAGATCTAAACATGTACATGTTTAGATCCTTGTTTTAAACATAAACTTGCAAGATCTTCTAGTCTAACATAATCTACACTAACATAAACATCAAGAAGCACAAGAATAACACATAATAAGTTAGATTATCTTGTTTTAGTTTAGGGTTTCATGTATTTTATTTGTAAGATTCAAGATGATCAACTTGTACATCCATAATCTACATACTTTAAGAAGCCTAAAAATAGGTTTAGATGGCTTACTACTAGCTCTAAGGCTAGGGATGATCTTAGATTATGAAGATGATGAGAAAGCTCCAACAGAAGTGAATGATGCTCCTTAAAAGATCTAGCACTTGTAACCTTCCTTGATCATCTTCAAATGCATGAGAGGTTCTTGTATTATGTAGTGTAAGTTGGAAAAATGAAGAGATGAGGGAGTGAGAGTGTGGCCGTGGGGTGTTAGTGAGAGAGAGGACAATTTTGTGTTGAGTTTTGATGTGTAAGATATTGAGGAAAGAAGTGGTATTGTTGTTGTTATAATCTTCACTTCTCTATCTAGTCAACAATGAGATCTTTAGGCTCTTTCTATCATCAACATCAACTAGGTAAGGGGCTTGTGGGCCCCTCGTCATGACAGAACTTGAAGCGGGGGAAGGGGGTTGGCTAGTTGAGTTTTTAATTCAAATGCACATGTGATATAATCTTATGAAGATATTTAGGTGTTTTATGGAACTCTTGGATCATTATAGCATTAATGGTAGTTTAGGGTGTTAAATAGGTTTAACTTTGTTGGTGCGTAGTTGTGACAACAGCTTAATAGTTTAATAGTTTAGTCTTTGGATATTTTGTATGGGGCTTAGCATTTGTGTTTAGCTTGTTAGAGTTGTAATGGGCTTGGAGAATGGCCTAGCCCAGTATAAAGCCTAGTATGCAGACATGTAGTATATATACATGTTGTGCATTAGGGTTTTGGAGAGGAGACAGAGAGAATTATGAGAAATCTACAGAGAGTGACTGAGAGATTTCTTGTGAGTCTTGAATTGATTGTAAACCATTATGTTGGATAATCAATAGAAGACAGTTTGAAAGTATTTGTTAGTGTTCGTGTTTTTGTTCGGTTTTCTGTGAAATCTAATCTAGGGGATTCCGCACTCTAGATTGGATGGACGATTCTGTTAAGATCCATACGGATTAGGGGACCTACAATTGGTATCAGAGCATTCGGCTCTTGTTTTTGCTCGGTTCGGAATCGTTTCAGTAGAAAAGGTTGGAATTTGGACGTTTTGGGGGCTGGTTCGAAGTTTTTGACGGTTGTTCTAGGGTTTACTGCTGTTTCGGATAAACACCAGGGATTTCAAATAGAAGTCTTGCATCTCGGATCAAAAGTGAAGCATGTTGGATTGAAAGCTTGCATTTCGGATCAGAAAAGGTTGAATTTCGAATCAGAATAGTGCATTTCGGATCATCAGAGTTGCATTTCGGATTCCAGCAGTCCATTCGGACTACATTCGGATTCCGCAGTCCATTCGGACTGCATTTCGGATTCCAGCAGTCCATCTCGAATCAGAATAGTCTATCCCGGATTCCATCTCGGATCAGAATAGTCTTTTTCGGATTCCATTTCGGATCAGAATAGTACATTCCGGATTCCATCTCGGATCACTATTCTGAATCACCATCTCAGATTAGCAATTCGGATTACTGTTCCGGATTTTCATCTCGGATTGTTAATCCGAGAACTGTTCCGGATTCGGTACTGTTCCGAGTTCTATACAAAAAGGTGGAAAGTTAATCAGCTGACATAACTGGAGTTAAACGTTTTCGGACATAGAAGTTGATCCGTAAACAATCTTAACAAATCGACTGCATGGTTAGACTCGTGTAATTTTAGGGCAAAAAAGGTATACTCACGAAATATTCCTAAAATCATAATCGAACAATATACATCATTGGATTCGTATCGTCGAGACGAGTCTAACGGTACAATTTGGTAAACACACTTTTCGGACAAATTTTTGAACGTTTTTAACGGTACGGTTACGGTAAAACACGAAGAAGGACCAGAAAGAGATTAGATTTGGGTTTTGACACAGGTATACCAAAATCCATTTAGAGTGATACTCTGCATGTTAAAGATGGTCAGAATGAACAATATGAGTGATGGTGTTAATAACTGCCCAAATTGATAAATGATGACCAATATGTAGACTGGAAGAAGAGGTTTGAGGCATTTGTTCAAAATGAAGATTCTAAGATGTGGAACTGTATGATTGATGGGTATATTGCTCCCACACGTCGAGTTAACGGGAGAATTTTGGTACTCTCATATGAAAAGATGGAAGACTCTGAGAAACGTATGTATGAGGCTGAGAAGAAAGTTTTAGCAGCGATAAAGATGTCCTTGCCAACTTATATGAAACACATTTATAATAGGTATGGATCGTCTAGAGAGCTGTGGGAAGCTTTAGGAAAACGTTATCAGAGTTCTTCAAGACAGAGTACATGTGAACAAGCATCTTTAGCTAAGACCGGAGGTGTGTAGATTGAAGAACCAGCTGCAAAGAAAGAAGAGAAAAAGGAAGCTGAGAAGGAGAAAATGGAAGTCAAGGAGGTAAGTGCTACAATGTGCATGGATGATATAGATGAGCTTACAACAAAAGTTCAGGCACAATTTCAAATTGTATGTCATACTTGTCATAATTGCGTTGAACTATAAGGTAAAATTGACAAACTATCAGAGCAAAACAAAATTCTGTTAGCCGAATTAGAAAAACAAAAAAAGTCAAATGTTCTTTTGAGAAAAATGGAGTCAAATTGTGATAAGACGGGAGTGGGGTTTAGTAAAGCTTCATCCTCTGAGGATCAGGATTACTCCTTTTTACCAAATGAAAATGAGCTAACAAATTTTGTGCCTACTACATCAGATGTAGTGGATCTGATAACAGTTGACATACCTAATAGTCTAGGTTCTTTAAAAGAATCGGTTAGGTCTAACAGTACACCTCATAAAGTGGATGAGGATACTGAAGACAAAACGGTCAAAACATTTAAAAAGGGGTCTAACAGGAAGAATTTTTTTAAGTAAGGATCGTGTTTTAGATGTCAAAACAAAGGACATGGTGGCTAGTTGTTGTCCTTTTAAAAAGGGCAAGAAAGTGGAGACTAAGGTTGAGGTTAAGGATGGAAATCAGGTTGGGTCAAACAAGAATGTTAAACCAAGTTCTCAGACAAATTAACAAAGATTTCAACCTAAATCTTCAACATCAAGAAGATTTGATAGTCAAAGAAAATTTTCTCCTAAATCAAGTCATGTTAATGGACAATCAAATTGTTTTACAAGGAAAAATTTTGGATTTCAAAATCGATACCAGACTTCTAGTAATCGAAATTTTCAGAGGAGAAACGAATATAGGGGTTTTAGTAACTCAAATGTTCAAAATAATCCAAAAATTTTTCAAAGTTCAGATTATGATAATAGGAGAAGAAGGTTTCGATATAATAATTTTCAAAGGTCGGCAAATCCGAGAGTTTATTGGAACTCTCGCGAGAAAGATCTCGTGAAAATTATGAATCTTGTTCAGCAACTTGGAAGACATCCAAGACACCAGTAGGGTGTGATGGGTATTGGACAGAATTAAGTTATATTGATATTCATGGCCAACCTAAAACCGGTAGGGTTTGGGTTCTCAAGTCTAACTAAGTTGTTGAGTAAGTGGAGGATGGACAAGAAGAACTGTTGATGTGTTTAACAGTGGTTATTCCTATAAAGCATCTGAGGTGAATAGTAGGTTACCCATGGTAACGAATTATTTACTTCTGTGATAGAAAATGTTTACTAACAGTGAAAAACCTTTTGTCATGATGAAGTGGGAGTCTGTTTGTATTTAAATTTCTGTTTTTAAAACCTTACTCCATAAAAACAAAAAATTTAGGGGGAGAAATTTCCCTAAGCCAAAAAGAGTTTTACTTAGTGCGTGAGTTCAGGGGGAGTAAGTTGAAATGTTTAAAGTTTCACTGTTTGGAAAAAAGAAATGATAGTACATCAGCAAGTTAGACTGTCACACTAATATTTAAAACTAAATTGTTCAAGTGTGATAGCAGTTTCATTATATGATGTACCAGTAGGCAAAAAGCATGAAATAATCAACTTACCTTAGTGATACAAATATAACATACTGTGTATGAGTGGGTAACATATCAGTGGTGTATGGTTTTATAACCTTAAATCTTGCGTTGATAGATTGCCAAAATCTGAGGTTTTAGGTCTTTATATCGTCTATTCATCTGGGGTATCAAGGTTGTCTTCTGCTGCATCCAGATATATGCTGACCTAGGCACAACCAGGATATCTTAAAAGAGCTAAATGCCAAATCCCAAAAATTGAAGAAGCTCTTCTAGAGAGTCATTCAAATGTGCAAATTGCATTATTCGTACCAAAATTTCGTATTTGTCCTAGCCCTCGTTGGATATTGTCTCTTTGCTGTACGGAAGTACTGACCTGGTCACCAATTATCTAACATTGTAATTCAAAAGGATGAATTTCGGTATACTCACCTACTACGAGGAATGTTGTGCATACCTTGATCGTGGGGGTATGTCCTGAAGTGGGACACGCTAGTATATCAGTATAAATTATCTTCACGTATCACTAAGTAATGGTACTTGAAATGTTCATGTATTTTGTTTAAGTGGATAAACAATACTAGTAACCGTTTTGAACTCTTTTTTGATGAATATTGTATATAGAAGAATCAGATGGTGTGAAAACAGTTTGATGTTGCTGATATGATCTTCTTAACGGTGATACTCACAAAAATAGAGTGTTAATTTTCTTGTTAGTTATTTGTTTTCATAAAATATAAAAATACAAAAAGATTTGTTTTAAAGTCTCCCAGTTTGAACTGATAAGTTGTTTATTTTTGCATGATAAGATAAAATATTGGTTTATCTTTAATGTGGAAAAGAACTAATGGTTTTTCGAGTTACTTGCTTGTGTTTCTAAACAGATTGATGTGGTTATCAAAATGAAGTGCAGAATTCAAGTAAAGTGCATTTTAAGAGTGGAGTGAAGAGTGTGTGAAGTTGCATGGTAGGATCCTTCTACTATATTGCAAAGGGAGATATAGAGGAATTTGGATATAAGAGCTTAACCAGAGAATGCTAGCTCGCTAATCTACAACGAATGAAAGTTTTGGAGATTGGTAGCATCAGCTAAGGGGGAGTCTGTTGATGTCAGAATTTGTGTGTAGCTGAAGTTATCCAAAGACCAAAAGATCAGAAGTTGTTTGAAGACAAAATTACACTATGAAGCTATTGTCAAGGGGGAGTCTGTTAATGCATAGTTGTGAGCTTAATAGTTTAATAGTTTAGTCTTTGTATATTTTGTATTGGGCTTAGCATTTGTGTTTAGCTTGTTTAGAGTTGTAATGGGCTTGGAGAATTGCCTAGCCCAGTATAAAGCCTAGTATGCAAACATGTAGTATATATACATGTTATGCATTAGGGTTTTGGAGAGGAGACAGAGAGGATTGTGAGAAATCTACAGAGAGTGGCTGAGAGATTTCTTGTGAGACTTTAATTGATTGTAAACCATTGTGTTGGATAATCAATAGAAGACAGTTTGAAAGTATTTGTTAGTGTTCGTGTTTTTGTTCGGTTTTCTGTGAAATCTAATCTAGGGGATTCCGCACTCTAGATTGGATAGACGATTCTGTTAAGATCCATACGGATTAGGGGACCTACAAACTTGTTCACTAGACTAGTTAAATTGTTGTTTAGATAATAAATTTGGTACTAGCTTCGTTATCGGGTCGCTACCGGACACTTTGTGTAGCTTGTTTAGTAATATAGATATAAGTATCCTTGAGACATTTTTAATATCTTTGATGTCGTTTATGATAATTAATATCACTAATGGATCTTGTTATTATCAATAGATGCTGAATTTTTGCTGCGGAATGCTGAATTTGTTGTTTCATAGTTTGGATCGGACAATTTAAGCGTTTAAGCATTTTTCGGAAAGCATATAATATTACAAGTGTTTTCCCCATTTAGGGTTTTTGTATAAGTGTTTCATTTGATACGCTTTCATATCATGTTTTCTTCGTCTCAGGGAATACTGGAACTCTGTGTGTTCGCATAGTTACCAACGTATTTGGACATAGTTTGTTTCATTTCGCGACGCGATGAATACGACGTTATGTTGAGTAATGTAAATGATATGTCCTGAGATTACTAGACTTTATACAACTTAATCATTCAAAAATTAAGTCTAGTGTACATAATTAAATATGTAAATAGTGATTAAGTTGTACGAAATTACCATTTATTTTGCCGTTGTCACACTTGTTTCACCCAAGCGTCATAATTGAATATGTAAAAGGAAATGAATTAGTGTCGCATTTTAACCCTCTCGCCATCTCATCCATCCCTTTGGTAGACACTCTAGTACCATAAACTCATGTTTTCTTTAAGTTGACTTCTAAGTCAAAAGCCAAATGAAAACACTTATGTACAACCACAAAACTTTGATCCATTCATGAAATATTATTGTGTAATGCGATTATAGATGTAGTGATGGCAGATATATTACGATTACCTCATTCATTCAAACCTATTACTTATATCAATCGCTTTAAGCACTACCACATTTACCAACAAACAACTAAAGAGTTAAAAAGTCCATTCTCTAATCTTTTTAGACATGCCAAAATATTTCGTCAGTAATCCAGTTATCAATATTGCAACCGAGGTCGTCCTCAAGCATAATCCGACCGCTTACACATTTTGATATCATATTGATGTGAAGTCATAGTCTCACGTAAATTTAATCCAAATACTACTAATAGTTAGCCGTAAGTGGGTATCGAACATAGAGAGTTTGTGGAATATGTGTTATATAAAGTTTATACTAAATTAACTGATTTATCTAAATTGCAAGAAAATGAATTCAAGATCTTTGGTGTTTTGGTTTTAAAACTAAACAAGTTGCAATTCAAATATTGGTTGTCAAACAGATTAGAAGAAAGTAATCATTCAAAGTTTCTGGTTTCAATTAACATTCGTGTTTTAAATCCAACTAGAAAGAATCACATAGACATGACTCGTATATGACTATTTGTTCGTGATAAAAGGGAACTAAGTACTCGGATTACAAAGATGCGAGGTTGTTACCCGATGATCAATTAACCAATATCCAACCCTAAACCCTCCCGTGATATCTGATTGTCAACGACACCAAGAACGTACGATTAAGGCTAAGATCAAAACATCAATCAACGGTTTACAAACAAATATTCAAACACCATAATAAACTACAAACATTGCAAGTCTATTATTCTAGAAATTAAGGATAAAAACAAAATTGTTTCAAGCAAACCTTCAACCTAGGATGATCACAATGAATTTAGCCACTCATGGTCTTGCAAATCATCACACCATCAAATGTCATGTTCATATGAATCATATAAACCAAACAAATGTTAGAAATTGTTCTTGAACCAAATGGGACACTCAAAATTGCCTCTAGAACTCTGCAAAAACGTCTCCAATGATTGACATGCCAAAAGCCTCTTGAAAACCGAATTAAAAAGGGCAGTTACACTTTTCTCGCAGGTCACCACCGTAAGCTATGGTGCCCACCGTAGCTTACGATGGTCAGAAATTTCCTTACGGCCCAAAGAGTCTGGCTTACGGTGCATAGAAGATGTTAGACCTCACCGTAGCTACGGTGTCACCGTAGCTTACGGTGGTCAGTAGTTTTTCCATTTTCCTTTTCTTATCAACTCTCCATGTCTCCATCTTCTCTGGCCAAGTGCAAGCTCCCATAAAAGCACGTTAAAATCCCGTGTTTATGTTCTTCGGTACCTACAAATCCATACACACCATAGTTATCAAATCCTAATAATTAACCCAAATAAGTGTGGAATATTGATCGTTTTAAAGAACTTGAGGGTTGTCCAATGGACCACCCGTCACATCCCCACACTTAACCGTTGCTTTCCCCAAGCAACACATCAAAAACATTTCCAGGCTTAAAAGTGATCGAAGTGTACACCAAACACAAACATGTCATCCATTTTTCAATTTACCATTATACCAAATGACACACCCCTCATAGTAACTCTCCTCTCGGTGACAAAAAGGGACTAGCAAGATTGTGCTAGATCACTCAATGCGAGTGCATGATTGTGCGACAATAAGCTTGTGTAATAATCAAATCCCCACCTACAACATGTTTACGAATCAAAAGGACTTTCGGGTTGTAACGAGGCTATGTGTAAGGGTGAGAATTTGTGGGATATATATGCATGTAGCTCATTGAATGGACCCAGTTTTATTATTACAAATAAACAAAAACAACCATTACTACTTACACAACTACACTATCTTTTTCCTTTTTTTTCTCTTTTCATATTATTATTATTTTTTTTACGTCAACTACAAACATTGAACAAAGAACACATACACATCAACATCAACGCTACATACTAAGCTCCTAAACCGGGTCGATCAATAGGTAGAAATTTTGTAGGACATAGGCTTGGGTTACAAATGAATGGTATAAAGCTCAATTTTGGCTACTAATGACCAAACCCCCGTCCCTCTCACTACCAAGCTCAAATCCCACACTCTCACACATCGAGACGGGGCTACCTAAATGCCCTCATCATCTTCACAAGCATGTTACACCTAGGTTTCGACAAGCATATATTACACAAGTTCTATTAACACAAATCACACACTGCCACTCAAACCAAAGAATTAATATCTAGTAAGCATCTAGTGGCCCAAAAACTGACCATGAAAGGATAAAAAGGGATACCGATGTGTCATGTGGATTAAGGGTAAATTTCAAATTTGACAATTGTTTTGCTTGGTTTTAAAAATTTTCAAAATCTCAAACATTTCCCCCATTCCCACACTTGCGATACATTGACCCCAATATATGGTTTTGAAGGAAACGATCACTAAAGCTACCTCAACCTCATTTTCAGCTCAACTCTCAAATCCCAAATCTCTTTTGGTTTTTTTATAAACACAAATAAAAACCACCAATACTACCACAACCCATAACATGAATATCAACCACAATACACCACCCTTCCACCCAACTATCAACAAAAACAAACTAATGTTTACAACAATATACAAAGGAAGAACACCACTTGACTAGTAGTAGCGCGGCTGAGGAGGTCCAAAGATAGATGTCATCGTCTCTTAAAACTCTCCGAATGCAAATGATCCGCTTCCACTATCACTCCCACCTTCACCTCCTTGCTGCTGCCCGGCGTCCTGCTGCTGACCGTATCAGGGATCCACCCACTGTGAGTGATGCAACGGTGGCATGGGGTAAGAAATGTTACCATCATAAGGCGGCAAAGTCGAGTAGTCCACTGGCGGTGGGTCCACAACAACCGGTCACCCCGCATGCCAATCAGCGTGCATGCGCCAGTTTTGATCATCAAGGTACCGATTGTTTATCTCCTATTTAAAAGCATAAGTATGGGTGCGATTCCATGATTCTTGTTGTTCAAAATTGTGCCTTAACGCACGTTCCATGCTTGCACCCATCCACGTTTGATGATCAAAAAATGTCCTTTCGGACCCACTCAAACTATCGAATACAGGCGGACGTTGACTTTCAATCACCTCTTGCATTGTTCCTTCATGAGCCCCATTTGGCTCATAAGGATACCTTGAAAAGTCAAAGAAACCCCCAGCATGACCACTACTCAAACCCCCCTGATCCACATTCATGGGGGCCACATATGGATCATCCATGTAATCTTCATCACCACTTGGGCCCTCATCTTCACTTTCGGGCTCGTCATCCTCCCCAGTCTTAATGGCTGCGCATCGGCTTTCAACACTCTCCATCTTTGACCCTCACTTTTCAGCTTATGATACCGTTCAGATTCAGTATATTTCCACCCAGCCCCCAACTGCTTCACATCAAACAGCTTGAACTTTTTGTAAGACCCCATGTCATCCGCACCAATTACCCCATACATCTTCAACAGTGCTGTGATGAGTCTACAGTGCGGAATGATCTTTCGCTGATCATTGTTTCTACTAATCCAAACATTATTCAGCACTAGAAATCGAAACAGAAACAATGGAGCCCCGGTCAGCAAAGTGTATAACACCGGCACTTCTGGACGCCGCACCTCAGCTTTGTCACCCCGTCGTGGAATGACATTCTGTAAATATATCGCCAACATCAACTTCCCTTCAATTCTCAGATTCTTGCGGTAAAGCTTCCCATGGGTGGTACCAGGTAAAAACAAATAGTCCAGCATTATGTTCCACCTTGGGTGCTTTTCGGGCTCAAAGTACAAATCCTCCAACCTTGGGATCATGTATTGATTCACCGGTTTGCTATCAAACTTCGCCACCCTCCGCAATGAATTGAACGACATCTCCACTTCAATACAGTTGATGGTTCCAATCAACTTCATTTTTGGCGCACCCCTATACGGAGGACATCTTAGAGTGGCCATCCACTCTTGAATTTCTGCGTCATACAAGTTTGTTCCCTCATGATCATAGCACTTTAATGCCGCTTCCCAACCTAAATCTCGGAACTTCTCAGTAATCCCAACGGACCAAAGTCTACCTCTCTAACCTCTTTTTCACATATGAAGGCTTCCTTCCGTTGGGCTAACTTGTTGATTTGATCATTAAATAACTCGGCTTGCCATTCAGATGGTTGATCGTGCAAGGGCCCGGATGTCCACTTTGGTTTAGGACCCCTTTCCGGCACTTCCTCTACATGTTCTTCTTCTATATCACTTTGCAAAACCAACCTCCTTTTTCTTTGAGTTGGATTACTTGAGGATCCAACCTTCTCTTTGCCTTTATGTCCCATGTTAATTCTGCAATGCATAGAAATAAAGAATACAAATCATTCCTCTTCTCATCAACCCACAATATCCCCACACTTGCTTATCACTATGGTTATGGATAAAAGCTAAATAACATGTTTATCATTTGCAAAAATTTGAATAAGATTTCCCTAAGTTAGTAAAATTCTGCCAAAAATCCCGTTTTTACCAAATGACTGAGCTTCCACAACCATTCAAAACCCATCAAATTCATCTCAACATAACAACTATAAGCAAGTGTGGAAACAAAGGTGTTGATATAGTTTTGTGTCTGTCGCTTGTTCTTAATTACAGTGGTAATTATACGGTCTTTGCTCAAGTGTCTGTATAGGTTTGGTCATGTCGAATAGATCGAGATATCCTTCTATCTTGATCTAGTATAACATCTTAGCTTGTCTGTGTTAATCAGTTGCATGTGTGCGTACTGATAAATCTTGGAAATGACATGTCTACACACGTTCTCCAGAAAAATGGATTTTATGCGAGTCAGAGTTTTCGTACGAATCAGGTGATTCGTACGAAATAATTTGAGTAACAAGTGTGTTACTTGTTTCGTACGAAATAAGCATTTTGTACAAAACAGTTGACTCGTACCAAAATCCTGGAGTTGTGACTCGTGTGAAATAGTGTGTTCAGTATGTCTAGACTCGTATTTCGTACGAAACTAGACAGACACTATATAAGTAGACATGTACCTCTTAGTTGGGTGTTGCCTGGAGAACTAGTTGACTCGCGTGTGAGAGTTAGACTGACTAGCTCACCAGACTGACCAGAGAGATTGTTATCTCGGAAGACGAAGACACAAGAACACAACAAGTTTGTTTGAGTCATACGAGCATTGTGTGTATATGTTTGTATTTGTTCTCAATCATTAATCAAGATAGTGAATCTTTGGTTACCCTGGGTTCTTTACTTTGCTTTGGTTGCATGCACACTTGGATTCCGCACTTGTGTGTGTGTCATACGAACAAGGAACTGGTTCAACACCATCTGCAGGTGGACCTACAAGTGGTATCAGAGCTTTGGCTCTTTCCTTGTTCAAAACCGGCTTAGTTGTGTCTGAGCTAGTTTGAAGATTTCTGAAGTGTTCTTGAGCCTCCAGCAGAAAACTTAAGTTTTGGATAAATAACTAACTTAAAACTTGGTTATCTGTTGCATGCAGAAAATTTTATGGTAAAATTTTTCTGAAGAACACCCTTGAAGAAGAAATCAGCAAAAATTTGAATCTGATTAGTTTGGTAGGGTTGACATTTTCTGACTTGGATATGGACTTGGACTATGAACTGTTAAAATCTGTGTTTTTAACTTAAAGTGGGTAAGACAACAAGTAATTTCGAAAAAGCAGGTCTACACAAGAAAAGAAATTTCTCACCAAACCATTTCTGAAAAGATTCCTCTAAAAAACGCTGAACTAAACATTTGGTGCGACTGAATTATTTCGTGCAAATCATCTTTACATGCACGAAACAACCATTTCGTACGAAACATCAGTGTTTCGCATGAAACAGGTGTCTCGCATGAAACAGAATTGTTTGTTTTTCGCGTTTTTCAAAGCTTTGTGATTTTAAGAGTTTGTCATATTTTCAGAACCTGTGAATTTTTAAATGGTAATTATAATTTTGAAATTTAAAACCTTTAAATTTTCATTAAACAAGAAAATATAATGAGTTCTAACCCTGGGATTGGAGTTATTCAAGCTCAATCAGGAGTCTTCGCAAAGCTCCACAACATCATGGGTAAAATCTTTGATGCCTCAACATACAGCAATGATCTTTGCAAATCAATGGGCGTGTGTTGCGAATCAAAATCAAAGCATCCAAACTCTATTAATGAGCGAAAGTGAAACAGGGAGTATTAACCGACCGCCAAAGTTAAATCACATGAACGATTATCCTGCATGGAAAAGTCATTTTCATACGTATGTTCTCGGTCAAAACACAGAATTATGGACGTGTTTCACTACCCCCTACAATGAAGCACTTGAAGAAGCTGGATCAAATCCAACCACATTGGCCATCTAGTCAAAAGTGACAAGAAAGCTTACGATCTAGAGAAAAAGGCATTTGCTATCCTCACACAAACTCTGCATAAAGACATTTATCATCAGTTTGTGTATTCTACTACAACAAAAAATTTGTGGGACACTTTGGAAGCATGAGGTGAAGGTAAAAGCTGCTACCAGGAAGATTCGGCATGATCTGCTCAAGAAAGAGTTTGAAGGTTTCATGTTCATGGAGAACGAAACCTTAAATGATATGACCACTCAGTTTTATCATCTTCTCAGTGAGATGTACTCGTATAAAGTGTTAGCGACACCACAAGAGATTGTGATGCGATTTGCTGATGCTTTACCTCCAAAATGGGGTCAATTTATTGATCTATTAAAACATACAGGTGTTTTGGACTCAATAAGTATTTATGAATTTGTGTAGAAACTGGAGAACAAGAATGAAGAAGAACTCCGGAAGGCACAACGAGTCTCTGCTCCACAAAACCCTAAGATGTACTTTGGAAGTATAAATACAGGTACAAGCTCAAGTGAGCAACCGAAGCTGCAAACGCATTTGTGTCAAACGTGAACCCTTTCCTACCCCAACCAAGTCAAACAAGTCAGTCTACAGGTTCGAGTAATCAAGCCTATGGACAGACTTTTGATCCGAAAGCCTTCCTTCCACAGCCAAAGGATTTAGAGCATAAAGCTCCACAGCAAGCTCCTCAACAAGCTTTCTATGGAAGCAACAATCAATCGGCAAATCCCAACACTGTCAAACTTGACACATCAAATCTCTCAGAAATCAACGTAGAAGTTGCACAGGAACATGCAGAACTTCTAAATACCATGGTCAGTTCATATTGTGGTTTAGTTGCAGGTCAAATAGGGAACATCAATTTGATGAACGAAGACTACGAACAAATTGACCGAGATGCAATGGATCTGATGGACATCAAGTGGGCATTTGCAAGCGCTATGAGGAGAGTGAAGGATTATATGAGAAGAACGGGTAGAACCAGTTTGGAAGCAAGAAGGATACCAAATACGGCTTTGACAAAACCACCGTTACTTGCTTCAACTGTGGAGAAAGAGGTCACTTTAAGCGGGAATGCACAAGACCCAGCAAGGAAGGAAATCACAACCCCTTTCAAAATCAGTCTCAACCATCCAACACAGCACAGTACAACAACGAAAGAAGAATAGTAGCTGTTGGCAAGTCTAACAACACCAATCAATCAGGACCTTCAAACACGCACAGAGCTATGGTAGTTTAGTATGATGAAGGATGTGATTGGTCAGTACAGTTGGGAACAGAGAACAACGGAAGAACTGCATGCTATGCAAGTATCGTGGATCCAAACAAGCATGATCACAGCATCAACACTCAAAATAATGATGATACATCTGGGGATGCTGGTAGTTCTGATGAAGAATGTTCAAGTTCAGATGGTTATGAGTCTGATTCTGATGTGAAGAAAGGAAGTGAAGCTGAGGTTGAAGAGTTGCTGACTGAAGCTGAGATGTTGAAGAGTGAAAAGGTAAGAATGACGAGGAATGCAGAAGCTGAGGAAACAGAGACAGAGGCACTCTCTACAGATGATGCAGCTTTTCCTCATCACACTGCCTTCATGGCAAATGTTGAAGGTTCTTCAAAACAGGTAAATTCTGACCCTCCTACTATTTGCAATGACTGTGTTGAGTTGAAAATAAAATATGAAACCGTCAACAGTCATAATCAGAATTTGGTTGTTGAACTATCAAAATGCAAAGAGGCGAATTTGGCGCTAACTAGAAATGAAAAAGAATTCAAATCTGTAATAGAAACCCTTAAGGAAAGTGTTTCTGAATTAACAAAAACAGTTTTGAATAAACCGACCAGGAATTAATAAATACATTAATCTCCTAGAAGAAACAAAGAAAGAGTTAGCCATCGCCAAATGCGAATATGATTCGATCAAACGCAAATTGGAAAGTTATTCTAACTCCCAATATGTGCTTGATCATATCATTGAAGTTCAAAAACTAAATGGAGATGCTCAATGCATAGGGTATAATTTGTCCAGCCCCAATGAAACATAATTATACCAAAATGCCTGATGAAGAGGAGATGCCTCGTTTTGAACCCTCTGTACCTTTGAATCCTGAGGAATTCGCAGCAGGGTTAGGGTTCAAACTAGGTAATTCCTCTCAAGAACCAAGCAAGCCAGAAAGTTCATCATCTGATGAAGAAGAGGATGATACATCAGATGATGAATCAAGAAATGATGATTAGGATCAGCCTCTTGATGAAAGGAAAAGAGTAGAATCATCTGCTACTCCTAGTATGTTGAGAATCAAGAGACTGCTCCTAAGAAATCTGTGAAGACAAGTGTGTCTACACAAGAAGTAGATAATGTGTTGTATACTCTGGTTGGAGATAAGAAAATCTATTCAAACAAAGATTTTCCGACTAAAAACGTAAATCCAATCTCTATAGATTAGGTTTTTGAAAAGTAAACAACCAAACCTTTAGAGAAGAAAAAGTCAACCAAATCAAAACCATTATCCGCTTCAAAAGAAAAAGAATGGAAGCGAGTTGAAAATCCTACAGTTTCTCAACCGAAGGTTGAAGCAAAAGGCTCTCGTTACTAGAAAAAGGCTAAAACTATTAAATATGTGAGTTCTAAAGGTACCGATAAAGTCGAAACTTTTCAAGGAAAATCTAATGTTGATTTTCTAAAGAAAGTTAAGATTTTGAAAAGAAATAGTCAAAACAATTACACCCAACACACTGATGGATGTAGTGAAAATGAACCCAGTACCTCAGGATCCACAAATTCAACATCAAGCCGAGAAACACGATCTTCTAGTTTTGTTGAAAGGAGAACTTGTTTCAAATGTGGAGAATTTGGCCACATTATAAAGGATTGTCAAAATCCAGCCAAATCAAGATGTATAGAGAAAACCCCTCATGAACCAACTTGCAAACGTAAATCTGTTTCTCCAACACAAGATAAACGAGTTATTAAAGATCAAAAAGAGAAACAAAAACGTAAACAAGTAAAAGTAGTTGAGAAAGCTTTAAAATCAGACTCTTCGAAAAAGGATCAAAGATCTTCAAAGTCAATAAAACCAGACACTGTTAAAACTGTAAATAATAGTAAATCTGGTAAGAAACAAGGATCTTGGAAACAGAAGACCAGTGATGGTTCAAAAGGAGGCTCTCAGTTTGTTAATCATCAAGAAATTGAGATTACATTTCTCGATGATAAGGGACGACCCAAGACCACTAAGGCTTGGGTCCCCATCTCAAACTAATCTTCTTTGTGCAATGTGCAGGGTGTTCTAGGAGGAACTGTAAACAGTCATTGGATTGTTGACAGTGGAGCATCAAGGCACATGACGGGCGACTTGCAGCTCCTATATGATGTGAAAAGCATAAGGGGTGGTTATGTTGCTTTTGCTGGTGACAAAGGTGATACATCACAGGCGAAGGAATGGTCTCCAATGGTGTTGTGAGCTTCGACAAGATCAATTATGTGCGGCAAATTGATCACAATCTTCTTAGCGTTCTCAAATCTGCGACAAGAAGTTCACGGTACATTTTGATGATGCCGGATGTTATGTGCTGAAGCCTGGATTCAAGATCCCCAAGGAATGGATTCTCCTGTCGGCTCCAAGAATTAATGATTTGTATATTCTTGATATGAGCCAAGCTATTACAACATTTGCATAAGTCACATGTTTTGTCTCTAAAGCCACCGAGAAGGAATCAATCTCCTGGCACAAACGTATGGGACACATTCACCTGAGGAAAATGAACTATTTGGTGAAGAACAATCTAGTGAATGGTGTACCAGTGAAGAACTTTCATCTTCAAGACGTTTGTGTATCATGCCAGAAAGGGAAGCAAGCGAGAAAATCCTATCCCGTGAAGAAGATCAACATTGTGAATATGCCACTGGAACGTCTTCATATGGACCTCTTTGGACCTATGAAACACAAGACAACCTTTGGTGATTCTTATTCTCTGGTATTTACTGATGACTATTCCAGATTCTCATGGGTAAACATGCTGGCACACAAAAGTGAAGTTCCTACTATCCTCAAGAATCTCCTGACTCTGTTAGAAAATTTGTACAATCTGAAGGTAAGGAGAATAGAAGCGACAATGGCACCGTATCAAAGAATCAAGTTATGGAAGAGTACTGTTCTTCAAAGGGTACTCTGCATGAGTACAGTTCTCGAACACTCCACAACAAAATGGCGTCGCTGAGAGGAAAAATAGAACTCTTATTGAAACTGCAAGAACCATGTTAGTAGAATCAGAACTTCCCGTTCAATTTTGGGGAGAAGTTATTGCTATTGCGTGTTACACGATGAATAGAGTTCTGACGGTGAAGAGACATGGGAAGACATGCTTTGAGTTGTTACATAAAAGGAAACCGGATATTTCTTTCTTAGAACCTTTTGGAGCTCCATGCACTATGATCGAACCACATGGAAAATTTAGTCCCAAGGCTATCGAAGGTTTCTTTCTTAGATATGCTACTCCTAATTTTCGGGTGTGGAATTTGTCTTCAAAGAAGATTGAAGAATGGGGTGAAGTCAAGGTTCAGAGATATACAGAAGCTACAAGAGCTCCTGGTGCTCCTTGGATGTTTGACTACGATGGGCTATTTGACTCCTTTAATCTGCCAACTTTTGATGATGCAACAGCTGCTGCTCAGATGTTATTGGAAAGTGATACAGTAGTGGACTCGTCATTAGTTCGACCAATTATTGTTAACCCTCAAGTGTCGACTTCAGTTAACAATCTTGTTCAAAATGAGGAATTTGAAGATGCTGCGGATTATAATGTTTCATCAGAAGATGATGAGTTTCATGATGCAAATGAAACTGCCTCTGGTGTGGTTCCTAGAATTCCAGATGGTACGTCAATTATTCAACCTCAAGTAACGACTGAAGGTCAGGCATCTACAACGTCATCAAATCCAGCTCTCGATGTAACTGTTGATCTGAATATCAACAATTTGGATATTAATTCTCGAGTTCCTGATGTGCCAGAAACTCGTATTCATAATATCCATCCTCAGCAGAAGATTATTGGAGATGTCCAGAGTGGTGTGCAGACTCGTAATCAGCTTCGAAACAACCAGAATGCTGGATTGTATTTGGAAATCAGGGAATCTGGTGGTCTGAATGATTGGTCTTTTGCCTGCTATGTGTGCCAAGTAGAGCCAAAATCTTGGAAGGAGGCAATGAAAGAAGACTCGTGGGTTGAAGCCATGCAGGAAGAACTTCAGCAGTTTCAGAAGTTAGGCGTCTGGAAATTGGTTGACAGGCCTGATGGCTACAAGAAGATTGGTACACGATGGGTGTACAAATGCAAGAAGGATGACCGAGGTGTTGTTGTGAGAAACAAAGCGTGATTGGTTGTTCAAGGTTTTAATCAGGTCGAAGGGATCGGTTAAAATGAAGTTTATGCACCGGTTGCATACTTGAGGCCATAAGAATCTTTTTGGCTTATGCGTCCTTCAAGAAGTTCATCGTTTATCAGATGGATGTGAAGAGTGCATTTCTTCATGGTGTGGTAGAAGAGGAAGTATATGTTGAGCAACCGCCAGGTTTTGAAGATCCTCTCCATCATGACAAGGCGTTATATGGTCTTCATCAAGCTCCGAGGGATTGCTATGAAACGTTATCTACCTATCTGTTGAAGAATGGTTTTCGACGAAGCCTGATCGACTGTACTCTCTTCATCAAGGAACAGGACAAGGACTTGCTACTAGTACAGGTTTATGTTGATGATATTATATTTGGGTCGACTAACACTCGAATGTGCAAAGAATTCGAACAGGTTATGCAAGAGAAGTTCGAAATGAGCGCTATGGGAGAAATCACTTTCTTTTTAGGTTTGCAGGTTCAGCAATCAAAGGAAGGGATTTTTATACATCAAACCAAGTACGTCGGAGATATTCTCAAGCGATTTCAGATGGATGACTCAAAGCCTTTAGGAACTCCATTAGCTCAAAATCATGGGATTACTCCAGACGGAATGGGTGAACATGTAGAACCATCTCTCTATCGTGCTATGATCGGATCTCTCATGTATCTTACTGCGTCAAGACCCGACATAATATACCCAACATGCCTTCTGGCGCGCTATCAGTCTAGTCCAAAGGTTTCTCATTTGATGGCTGTGAAAAGGATCTTTCGTTATCTAAAGGGTCGCCCTGACACTGGTCTATGGTACCCTAAGGATGATAACTTTGATCTGACAACATTCACTGATTCTGATCATGGCAGCTGCAAAATCGATGCAAAGTCAACAACCGCAGGATGTCAGTTCTTCGGAAATCGCCTAGTCACGTGGCAATGCAAAAAGTAGACTTGTGTAGCTACATCAACATGTGAGGTTGAGTATATATCGGCTTCTAGTTGTTGCTCTCAAGTTCTATGGATTCAACAGCAAATGCACGACTACGGTTTTGAATTTCTTACTACTCCTATTTTTGTTGATAATGAAGCTGCTTTACAGATCACTCGGAATCCTGTACAACATTCAAAAACAAAACACATTGAGATTAAGTATCATTTCATACGAGATTGTTATGAAGAGAGACTTATCGATGTTGTTAAAATCCACACTGATCACCAACGTGTCGATCTTTTTACAAAAGCCTTTGATAAATACGTTTTGATTATCTACTTTTGGTCAATGGCATCAAGGTGAAACCCGAGTAACTCAGCCATGGCTAACTATTTTTGTATATACTTTTCTAAAAAAAATCTAAAACTACAAAAAGATTTTCAGTTTTATATTTTAGGGGGAGTAAATTTCAAGAAAATACAAAAATATGTCTTTTATTAACCTTCTTTGTTTAAGGGGGAGAAAAATTCAGAAAAATACAAAAATGTTAAAAAAATCAAAAATGAGTTTCTTGGATAAGTTGAAGATGATGAAATTCACCGGTAAATCTGTCAGAAATTGTTAAAAGCATAAAAAGTAGATTGATAAGTAGCTTTACTTATGATATATCGGTAGGCTCACAATCAGACAAAATGTGCAGGTTGATATAAACCTAACAGACAGAACGCCAGGTGGGAACCATTCATTGGCATATGGTCTTGGTACCGAAATTTCGTTTGATAGAGTGCCGAGGTTCTGAGATATACGGTCTTTATGCTGGCTTATCATCTGGGTATCATGGTTGAATCTTTTGCCGAAAAATAACGGTGGCGCAAGTCTAGAACTTCCATGATATCATACATACGTATTCATACTGCATTCGACCTTCAAATAAGTGATAAAAATATCACATCCCCAAAATAAGTGATAATATATCACAGCTTTATGCGGGAGCTAAGTTCGTCTCTTTGTCGGTACGATGGTACTTACCTGTTCACGGACTTACTCCTGTGCCCTCATGCATATGAAAATCAAGTTCCTCATCAATAAGTGATTAAATCACAAAGGGCTTGTTTTCAGTCAAAAATAAGTGAGTAGCTCACATCATTCATATACGTCAAAACAGATGATAAAGCAGTATACTCACTGGTAAGATTTTCTCTCGTGCATATCTTGATACGGGAATGTGTCGTGATGTGGTTGAACAACGGCTAGTAAGTATAAATCCATACCTTAATCGTATCTCCTAATCATGATTACATCTGATAAGTCTGAGCTTACATGGACAACAATATCGATGATCATAGTTGAATACTTATCTGTTTAATTTTGAAGTTTTAAACCAAATATTGTTTTTGACAAAGATTAAAATACTGGTATGATTCCTTTACCTTGAAACTCGAAAAAGATTGTTAAATAGATATATAGTTTATCTGTATATTTTGATTTTATGTCTAGTTTACTTAGTTGCTTATGTAGTTACTTTTTGAAAGTTAGCCAAAGTTGATACTCGAGAGTTTCTACCAAGATACGCCAGAAAACCATTGGTTTGATATTGCAACTTCATAAAAGTAATATCTTGCAACAAGTAATCCATCAAGAAATCCAAAATCTGAAATTCGTTTGAGTGTGTGTATCTCATACGAATGAACCTAGTCATTTGATTTGACTTGGTCATTTGTTTTTCTTAAATCTGTTGCTGGAATTCATACGAGTGTGTGTATCTCGTTCAGGGAATACAATCATACGAAGAATTTATGTTAAGTTTTTCATGTGTATTCCCTGAGAAAGTTATGTTCTAATTTTATTTGTCTATTGAGTACAGATTGATACAAAAGAACATAAACAAAGACCAGCAACAAAGAAATCTGATAAGTCAGAAAAGGAAGCAAGAAAGATTTGAAGTTTCTTAGAAGTTCGGAGACCTGATGCTCTAATCATTGGATAGCAGCTCTATCAATGGATAGCAGTTCCTCAGGGGGGAGTTTGTTGATACTCCAAACCATTCTATGTAAAGACCAAAGTCTGAAGACCAAAGACCGAAGACCAAGCAACATCCAAGGGGGAGTTTGTTGATACAGTTTTGTGTCTGTCGCTTGTTCTTAATTACAATGGTAATTGTACGGTCTTTGCTCAAGTGTCTGTATAGGTTTGGTCATGTTGAATAGCTCGAGATATCCTTCTATCTTGATCTAGTATGACATCTTAGCTTGTATGTGTTAATCAGTTGCATGTGTGCGTACTGATAAATCTTGGAAACGACATGTCTACACACGTTCTCCAAAAAAATGGATTTTATGCGAGTCAGAGTTTTCGTACGAATCAGGTGATTCGTACGAAATAATTTGAGTAACAAGTGTGTTACTTGTTTTGTACGAAATAAGCATTTCGTACGAAACAATTGACTCGTACCAAAACCCTAGAGTTGTGACTGGTGTGAAATAGTGTGTTCAGTATGTCTAGACTCGTATTTCATATGAAACTAGACAGACACTATATAAGCAGACATGTACCTCTTAGTTGGGTGTTGCCTGGAGAACTAGTTGACTCGCGTGTGAGAGTTAGACTGACTAGCTCACCAGACTGACCAGAGAGATTGTTATCTCTGAAGACGAAGACACAAGAACACAACAAGTTTGTTTGAGTCATACGAGCATTGTGTGTATATGTTTGTATTTGTTCTCAATCATTAATCAAGATAGTGAATCTTTGGTTACCCCGTGTTCTTTACTTTGCTTTGGTTGCATGCACACTTGGATTCTGCACTTGTGTGTGTGTCATATGAACAAGGAACTGGTTTAACACCATTCGCAGGTGGACCTACGAAAGGTAACATAACACTTACAATTCTATAATGCATCATCAATAATGTAAGAAAGTGCATAGCTTTGCATTGTAGAAGATAACAATACTAAGAACTTCAAGATTAACCAAAGCCCACCAAGACCCCTAAAATATTCGGACCTAAATGTCTAAAATCGACCACCCAAACGTGGGATTCTTCAAAATGCAAGCACAATTTCAGAATGCTTGTGAAATTCTAGTCAAGATTGACCCAAAAATCACTCGATTTGGTGAAGATATGAAGAATTGGTGAAGTGTTATAATGGTGTTCTTGAAAGAGTTTTAGGAAGAAGAGAAAGAAGATATGTGGCTAGAAGATGTGCAGAAAGTGCATGGTTAGGGTTAATTTCGTATTTCACTTGATGTTACGGCGGACCCATGCCAAGTGACCACCAGTTGTTTTGTGCACTGTAAGACATAGGCTCAGCACCGTAAGCAATTTGAAGCCCACCGTAAGCTACGGTGAAGACCGTAAACTACGGTGGTGTCTGGGCATTTTTTATTTTTTATATATTTTTTTACAAACATTATGCTACCCCCTCGAAAAACTCGTGTTGTCGTCAACACTATGTTTGAGAAATTCACAAGAACTTCCCCACACTTGTTTCAAACACAAGTCAAAACGAGTTCGGACAAATACTTGAAAACAAACTAACTAACAACTAAAATATATATTTACACTACCAAACCTGGGCCTCTTATGCTTAATCCACATCCACCAGGCGTAAAATGTAGCCCACCTTGACAAGCTCGATATGTTTGATGTCATTCCCTTCCAAGTACGGTTTGAGCCGATGCCCATTCACCGTTTGCTTCGTGTTTGTATAATATCTACATCTCCAAATCTGCCCACTTTTGTGATTACATAAGGACCCTCCATTTGCTTTTCAACTTTCCCGCAAACAGCTTTAATCTTGAGTTGTACAACCAAACCTTTTGACCCACTTCAAAAGTTCGTTTCAGGATCTTTGCATCGTGGACCTTTTTAAGCTTATCCTTATACGCCGTCGCACACTCATACGCTTCATCTCGGATTTCCTCTATCTCACTCAACTGTAACTTTCGGATTCTACTCGCTTCATCATAATCGGTGTTCATCGTTTAATCGCCCAATGTGCCCTATGCGCTAACTCCATCGATAAATGGCATCCTTTCCCATACACTAACCGGTACGGAGTTGTACCAATGGGAGTTTTATAAGCCGTTCGGTATGCCCACAACGCATCATCCAATTTGCTTGACCAATCTTTCCTATCCCTGCATACCGTCTTCATTAGAATTTCTTTGATTTGACGGTTAGACACTTCAACTTGTCCACTAGTTTGCGGGTGATATGGTGTGGCAATTCGATAATTCACATTGTACCACTTTAACAATTTCCCGAAGTTAAAATATTTGAAATGCAAACCACCATCGCTGATTATAACCCTCAGTATCCCAAAGCGAGCAAAAATATTTGATTGTACAAACTTACAAACTACCAAATGACCATTAGTTCTTGTTGGTATGGCCTCGATCAATTTTGAAACATAATCCACCGCAACCAAAATGTACAAGAACCCATTCGAACTCGGAAAAGGCCCATAAAATATATACCCCATATATCAAAAATCTCAACCACCAAAATGGGTTGCATTGGCATCTCGTCCCTTTTCAAAATACTTCCCATCTTTTTTAGACAATTCCGGGCAAACTCACATGCATCTTTGAAAATTGTCGGCCAATAAAACCCACATGTAAGTACCTGATATCCCATCTTGTGACCACTAAATTGCCCCCACAAGTGGATGAATGAGCATGAGTTAAGATTTCTGACACTTCCGTTTCAGGCACACATCTCCGAATCACTTGATCGGGCCCAATTTTGAAAAGGTCCGGTTCATTCCATATATATTGCTTAATTTGGACCATAAATTGTTGTCTTCTTCTCTTCGTCCAATGATTAGGAATAACTCCCGTAGCCAAGTAATTCATATAATGGGCATACCACGGTGCAACAGAAGTAGAAACAACTAACAGTTGTTCATCAGGGAACCGTTCATTAATTTCACTAGCATCATCGACCCCCTCCATTGGAATTCGGGATAAATGATCCGCCACTACATTTTCACTTCCTTTCTTATCCTGAATTTGCAAGTCGAACTCTTGTAATAAAAGCACCCAACGAATCAATCAGGGATTCGCAACTTTCTTCTCCATCAAGTAACGAACCGCACTATGGTCCAAATACACAACCACCTGGCTTCCCCATATGTATGACTGAAACTTGTCCAAGGCATACACCACTGCTAACAATTCCTTTTCAGTTGTGGTGTAATTTAGTTGCGCCTCAGACAATGTTTTGCTTGCATAATAAATTGCCACCGGCTTCTTATCAACTCTTTAACCCAAGACCGCTCCAATAGTTGTATCACTAGCATCACACATAATCTCAAATGGCTTTGACCAATCCGGCGGTTGCAAAATGGGAGCTTTCACCAACTGTTCCTTCAAGACAGTAAAAGCTTGCAAACATTCATCAGTAAAGTCAAAGGGTACATCTTTTAATAACAAATTACATAAAGTGTTAGTAATAAAACTAAAACCTTTAATAAATCTCTGGTAAAATCACGCATGTCCCAAAAATGACCTTACCCCTTTTACATTTTTAGGTGGAGGCAAAGATGATATTACCCGAATTTTTTCCTTATCCACCTCCATCCCCCTTTCAGAAATAACATGACCCAACACAATACCCTCTTGGACCATGAAATGACTTTTCTCCCAACTAAGCACCAAGTTTTTCTCGACACACCTTTTTAAAACTTATTCCAACTCATCAAGACAAGATTCAAAACTTCTGCCAAAAATGGAGAAATCATCCATGAATACCTCAAGTGACTCCCCAACAATGTCCGAAAAATACTCATCATACATCGTTGGAAAGTCGCCGGGGCATTACACAAACCAAATGGCATTCGCCTAAAAGCAAAAGTGCCATACGGACACGTGAAAGTGGTCTTGTGTTGATCATCTGGGTGACTAGCAATTTGGTTATGACCCGAGTACCCATCCAAAAAGCAATAATATTTTTTACCCGATAATTTTTCAATAATTTGGTCAATGAAAGGTAATGGAAAATGGTCCTTAGAAGTTGCGGCATATAATTTCCGGTATCGATACAAACACGCCACCCGGTGACCGGTCGGGTGGCGATTTGTTCACCATTTTCGTCTTTAATAACTTGAATGCTGCCTTTTTAGGCACCACTTGGGTAGGACTTACCCAAGCACTATCTGAAATGGGATAAATTATACCTGCGTCTAACCATTTAATTACCTCCTTTTTTACCACTTCTCGTAGGATCAGGTTTAATCTTCTTTGAGCTTCTCTAGTCGGCTTTGCATCTTTTGTTGTGATGATTTTATGCATGACAATAGATGGGCTAATTCCTTTCAAATCAGCAATCGTCTACCCAATAGCCGCCCTATTCGCTTTCAACACCTTCAACAATTCATGCTCTTGGGCCATCTCCAAGTTAGAGGCAATAATGACCGATAAAGTATCATTATCCCCTAAAAATGCATATTTCAAATGGCCCGGCAAATCTTTCAACTCTAACTTTGGTGGCTCCTCTAATTATGGCTTTGTGCCCGAACTGATTTCCACCGATAGGTTCTCGAACTGATGGGTCCACGGCGGTCGACCCTCTTTAACCGCCATAGCATCTTGCTCTTTTTCCTCCATCCTTAGAGCACATGCATGTACCTGCTCAGAAAAATCATAAACACAAACATCTACACACTCTTCCTCATACTCATGTGGCTCACACCCATCAACCAAATCTGCCTTAGAACACTCATCAACACTAATAGAATTAGAAATGTTAGTAAAAACATTCAATCTCATTTTTCTATTGCCAAATGTCATGTCAACCATACCAAGTCGACAATCAATCACAGTATGAGCGATGGCCGACCTAAAATAACATTTTGTTGTTGTTTTGGGTTCGTAGATGAGTAATCTAGGACCTAAAAGTCTACCGGATAATAAAACTCGTCAACCTTCACTATGACATCTTGAACCATCCCTCGAGGTAACTTATGAGATAAATCGGCTAGAACCACCATTGTCTCAACCCGAGCTAATGAGCCAAAGTCATATTAATCATATAAACCCCCCGGTAAAATACTTACTCCAGCTCCAAGATCTAATAACGCCTTTGATATTGGAAAATTTCCAACTTGAATGTTAATTAATGGCTTTCCCGGATCTTGGAGTTTAGGAGGGAGATCCCCATTTAGCACCGCACTTACTTGTCCGGTCAAGTCAACCCGCTTAGGCAATGTTTCCTTTTGTTGCTCTTTTGGGTGCATAATTCTTTTAAAAATTTTGCATAAGCGAGTACTTGTTTAATTGCATCAAGTAAAGTAAGATTCACCTTGACTTGTTTGAAAACATCCCACAATTCCTCTTTTGGAGGACCCCTTGTTGAAATAAAATTTTTCTTACCCAGGTCAACTAAAGCTGATGGAAATGGGACTTGACTTGGTCCCCATTCCTCATTTTTATCTTTTAAACTTTCACCCAACACCGGTTTTTGAATTACCTTTTCAACATTAGGGTCCTTAGACACCATTGGTGGTGAGACTTCATCCTCATCAGTTTCATTTCCCGTAATATCTTCAACCACCTCATCAGCCAAACCCGGTGACAAGTTTGCCTTAAATTCTTTACTACTTCCTAAGACACTAACATGGTTAATAGGAATATTACGTGGTGAACTATGGGAAGGATTTACCTTAGTGTCGCTAGGAAGTTGACCTTTACCTTTTTTCAACTCCACCACCTCGGTTGCAAGTTGACCCATTTGAGTGGTTAATGTTTGGATGCTCATGTCACGAACCTCATCCTTTTGCATTCGGGCTTCATCAAGTTGATTTCTCCTTTGCATGTCTTGTTGCATCATCCGCAGCATATCCATAACTTCATTCCCACTTAATGAAGTTTGACCCGTAGTACCACTTTGGTCACCCAATTGTTGAAATTTCCCTTGATAGCCTTGACTATTTCCACCCCTAAAAGTACCTTGATTGAACTGTTGGCGTGGAAGGAATTTCGTTGAGCTCCTTGGAAATTTGGATTCGCTTGATTCGTCGGGTTCCCATAACGAAAATTTGGGTGATTTCTTAACCCGGGGTGGTATGTGTTCGAGTTCATGTTAAAATTACGACCACCCCCTTGTATAGCATTCACCTCTTCTACTTGACCTTCACCCACACCCACCAAACACACATCCACAGCATGACCCAATTCATTACAATTTGTACAAACTCATATACCTGATAGTTGCTTGTACCCCTCCATCATCTACCACATAAACTTGAGGTCTTGTAATGACGTGCCTTGCCCTTCTTGAAGATTGCGCTTTTCTTTTAGACATGACCGCCATTTGCTCCAAAAATGCTCAATCATCTTGCTCAAAATTTGTACAAACTACCATTAGTAATCGACATTAAATCACGAGCATCTTCCAACTCAACCACTCATGAAAAGCATTCAATAACTCCCAAAGTGCAATGCCATGATGTGGACAATTTTTCAACATCATATTAAACCTCTCAAATGCTTCATGAAACATCTCACCTGGTTTTTGTTGAAAACTTCTTAAGCTCTGCCTAGCCTCATTAGTCTTTTGAGCCGTGAAAAACTCTTCCAAGAACCTTTGTTGCATGTCGGCCCATGTGTATATTGATGCGGAGGGTAAAGTATGGAACTATCTTTTTGCCTTGTCTTCCAAAGAGAATTGGGAAAGTACCAACTTAACATCATCCGAAGAAAACCCTTGCCCTCCAATAGTGTTGCAAATAGAATCATATCTCTCCAAATGGAAGTACGGTTCCTTCGTTGCTAGCCCATTGTACTTAGCAAACTTTAAAGTGTGGTTGTTCTAACCTCAAATGTCCTTCCATCCGGGTGATGAGGTATCACCACCGGAGAAGGGTTATTAGTGATAACAGGCCTAAAATGCGCTTCAATCCCCCTCACCACCTCTCGGTGATGTCTTCGCAGAGTACCCAATAGTACTCTTAGTCAACCCGCTTGACCTTGCCTTAGCCCTTGAGGTGCAAACCGTTGTTGGTATTGAGGTTGTTGCATTTGTGGTTGCTGCATCGGCCTTTGAAATTGAGATTGCTGATGTTGAAGTTGAACTTGTTGTAGAGGCATTGGCCGTTGAAATTGTGGCCCTTGCGGAAGAATTTGTTGTACCCCTGTGGGTTGCCTAACCACTTCTTGAACTTGTTCCATTTGTTGCCTTTGTTGGTAAACCATTCCTCCTTGAGGTCCCAAATTACCTCCATCTCCTCCGTAATAATAACCCTCTTCTTCGTATCCTCCAAATTCTTCCTCATGCCCGTCATCAAACCCATCTCCTCCTACACCCAAAGATTTCACAAATTGAGAAGATGGATAATGAAAACCCGTTTGGTATTGTGGTTGCAATGAACAAGGTATGAACATGGAACTTAGTGGAAATTGATTTGGTAATGGTTGTTGGGTGGAAGATGATTGACCGGAGTCGGGAAAAAGGATGAAAAAGGTGGAACCATTGATGTGGGCTGTAATTAGGAACAGGTCCAGTTTGGGTAGTTGTAGATGATGTGGTGTTGGTTGGGTTGACTTCATGTGTTGAACTAGGATGGGTGGAAGGAATTGGTGGAGGTGTGGATGGTGATGTTTGACTTGTAGTGGAAGGTAATGGATCCATGGTGTTAATCGGTGAAATTGGTGTTGTAGGTGTTGTTGGTGAACCTCGTAACAAAACTCTATTTCTTCGCAAAGTCCGTTCGATCGCCGGATCAAATGCCAATGGTGATAGCTTATGATATCCACTAGTATGCATGCACCTGTAAATACCTGCACACTAACACAACCAGCGTAAACCCAGAAAATAACAAACAAAACTATATCAAAGTAACACACTTCGTGTACTACTCCCGGTAACGGCGCCAAATTTGACGTGAAGCCGTAGAGTCACGTAAATTTAATCCAAATACTTCTAATAGTTAGCGGTAAGTGGGTATCGAACACAGGGAGTTTGTGGAAAATGTGCAATCTAAAGTTTATACTAAATTAAACTAATTTATCTAAATTGCAAGAAAATGAATACAAGCTTTTTGGTGTTTTGGTTTTAAAACTAAACAAGTTGTAATTCAAATATTGGTTGTCAAACAGATTAGAAGCATGTAATCATCCTAAGTTTCCGGTTTCAATTAACATTCTGTTTTAAATCCAACTAGAAAGAATCACATAGACATGACTCATATATGACTATTTGTTCATGATAAAAGGGAACTAAGTACTCGGATTACAAAGATGCGAGGTTGTTACCCAATGATCAATTAACCAATATCCAACCCTAAACCCTCCCGTGATATCTCGATTGTCAACGACACCAAGAACGTACAATTAAGGCTAAGATCAAAACATCAATCAACAGTTTACAAACAAATATTCAAGCACCATAATAAACTACAAACATTGCAAGTCTATTATTCTAGAAATTAAGGATAAAAACACAATTGTTTCAAGCAAACCTTCAACCTGGGATGATCAAATGAGTTTAGCCACTCATGATCTTGCAAATCATCACACCATCAAATGTCATGTTCATATGAATCATAAAAACCAAACAAATGTTAGAAATTGTTCTTGAACCAAATGGGACACTCAAAGTCGCCTCTAGAACTCTGCAAAAACGTCTCCAATGATTGACATGCCAAAAGCCTCTTGAAAACCAAATTGAAAAGGGCAGTTACACTTTTCACGCTGGTCACCACTGTAACCTATGGTGCCCACTGTAGCTTACGGTGGTCAAAAATTTCCTTACGGCCCAAAGAGTCTGGCTTAGGGTGACCTCATCGTAAGCTACGGTGCCCACCGTAGCTTACGGGGGTCAGCAGTTTTTCCATTTTTCTTTTCTTATCAACTCTCCATGCCTCCATCTTCTCTTGGCCAAATGCAAGCTCCCATCAAAGCATGTTAAAATCGTTTGTTTATGCTCTTCGATACCTGTAAAGCCATACACACCATAATTATCAAATCCTAATAATTGACCCAAATAACTACGGAATATTGATCGTTTTAAAGCACTTGAGGGTTGTCCAATGGACCTACCCATCACATATCTGATTGCCCCTTGATGTCCCCCAAGAACACCTAGTTCAATCTCTCAAATATCTTTTCCAAATCCACTTTAAACACCATACAGCCCGTTTCACAAAACCAATCACTAGGTTCACAATCAAAGCTTGTCCAACAGTCCAATTCATGCGCCTGCATCCCTACTTAACATTCCCTAAACCCCCCTAATCTAACAATGTATTATAACATATTATAAAATAAAATTATATACTATATATTATATTATATAATACTATAATTCTCAACATTTGCTTGCATTAAAGGTTGTACACCATGCTATGTTGGTGTTTTGTGCATTCAGTGGTTGTACAAAAGCATTATTTGCAAGTAGTAATATGTGTTTGCATTGTTGTTTGTACCATTTGTATTGATATATGTATGGTTGTTTTGAAGAAACCATGGGTCTGTTACTTTCCATATTTTACTAATTTCGTGAAAATAATGTTAAAAAGCGAGCGACGGTTAATCATGCATCATGTGGTGGCGTTGATAGCCGAAATACAGTGGGGTACATACACTAATTGGTTTTTATCCCAATTGCTGAGTGTTACGTGCCTTATGTCTAAGGCTTGATGAAAACTACTATCAAGCCGGGGGTCTCACTGGAAGCAGCCTCTTTATTCTTACGGTGTAGAGGTAAGGCTATGTACATCTTACCCTCTTGGACCCTACCTTAGCTTTGCTATGGGTGGGATTTACTGAGTATCACCTATTCTGCTGTTGATCATAGGTGTGATCTTCTTATCACACAACAAGAGAGAGATTGCAAGTTATTTGTTTCAGGTTAAAGCGAGACACAATAGAGAGAGAAACAGGCAAGAGAGAGAACTAAACAAAGCCGCACGTCTTTGGTGATTGGTTGAGCTCCTTTTTTAAATTACAACCTTCACTTTTATCAAGAACTGGTTGGTGTATGAAAATGATTTTGGATTGAAAAATGTTCTTTTGTGGAACGAGTGGGTTGATGTTGTTGTGTTGTGTTGTGTTGTGTTGTTTTGTTGTTTGTGTTGTGTTGTGCATTTTGTTGATGCACTTTTGTGTCTGTCGCTTGTTCTTAGTTACGTCGGTAAATTGTACGATCTTTGTTTATTGTGTCTGTATAGTTTGGTCGTGTCGGCAAAATCAAGATATCCTCCTATCTTGATTTAGTACGACGTTTAGTTTGTCTATGTTGTAAAACATTGCATTGTGCATACTGTTAAGTCTTGTATTTCTAATCTTGCTGTCTGTACAGCATGTCTGTTAGCACGTTATCCAAAGAATACTTCTTCGTGCGAGTGAAAGGTTCTTCGTACGAGCAAGTTGCTTGCTCGTACGAGTGACGTGTGCGTATATATACATATTTTTATAATGAATTTTACACACGAACTCGGTTTTAATATTTATAAAAATGATTTATACCTTAACATTAAAACACACACAAAAGAACAAGTGTACCCTATCGTATTGTAGTAAAGTATGGGTAAGAACCAGATGTCGATCCATGGACGCGGGCAGGTGCTTGTGTACTAAACCGCCGTCATTTATTTACCGGTAAAAGGTATGTGAAAGAGTTTTTCTAAAATTTTCTAAAAATATATTTTAAAACATAAAAGACTTCAAATACAAAAATACAATTTCTTTTTCTTTTGTCGTGTTTTATAAACAATATAAGCATGTTATCAAAAATGTCACAACTGCACTAGATCAATTTTCCAATTATAAATACAACTAGTATTCCCTTCGGGAATCCTAATACGATAATTCTTCGGAAAGTTAACGCGATAAACATACTTTAACCACCTAAAATTATTCTTTAGCGAGCTATTGATATATTTTCACGTGAATCTTTAAAAATAAGTTAGTCATCTTAAGAGTTTTCTAACCTCACTTTATCAAGGAAAGCAATACCGATAAACATAATACAACCACCGAGACAAGCATAATGTAGATCATATCAAAACTTATCCATTTTGCAAGTCTTAAACATAAATCTACCTAGTTGGTTATTTTGGCCAAAAATACTCAACAAAGATTATGACCTATATTAAGAACCCGCAATAACACCATCTAACCCGTTAGAGCCCTTCCATGTAAGAAAGCATTCTTGATCAAAATCAGATTATCTTTTATTAAACCAATACCCATTTCTAGTTTCATGGTGTAAACATATTAATCAAGTTAACAGCTTACTAATAAATGATTAATTATGAGGTTTGTTCAACTTATCCTAACTAACCATTTACTAATCATCAAACATAAACAATCATAATCAAGAATCCAACATCAATGAACCAAGTTTGCCATATGATCATCAAGATTCAAACATGAACAGTTGTCTGAGCTTTATTTTAACTTGATAACAAACTAAATATTGATTAAAAACAAGTGTTTTTCATAACATTCATAACAATATTACATAAACATCAGTTCAATGCTTGCAAATGTGATCAAAATTTATATTAAGAACAAGAAATCAAACCATAAACAAGCAAGGATTTGATGGATTGGATTAATGATAAGCTTCTTGCAACCTTGAGGCTTGAAACCGTCCTGATCAAAGAGCTCTCGGACCTCAGAAATCGCCCCGAAACTTGGAAAATTACCAATTGTTTGATCAGTCGCGAATGCTCTGTTTTATTGACAAATTCAATTTCTCACGGTCGTGCGCTTTATCCGCACGGCTGTGCGCATCAGCATGACATCACTGTAGGGTATGGGCAGACAAGTGGATGTTTGAGCGGCAAAGTCTCCAGATGTGCACGGTCGTGCCAATGGGTCGCACGGCTGTGCCAAGTCTTGATGTTACATGTTGATCAGCAATTAAGTCGCGACACGGTCGTGCCAATGGGGCGCACGCCGTGCGACTTCTGTAACTTCAGCAGAATCTGCAGAATTTATCCGGAATGTTCGTTAATCCCACTTTTTCTACAACTTTGTCTGCGGTACGTCGTTTGGACCTGAAAATATAAAATTCACCGATTAAGTACCTATACGATGATATTTCAGCCAAAAATGCACAAAACGGGGGCAAAATGGGAACTAAATTATGTATATTTTAACGTATATCAAACCTCCCCACACTTGAACTTTTGCTTGTCCTCAAGCAAACAAGAAGTAAAAGAACGCGGGCCCACGAAGGTCCTAAACGTTTCTATATAAATATCTGGCGGTTAATTGTTTTTCCAAAAAGTCAACATCAATGACATCAAACCGAACAAGCAAATGCGAATATAAGAAAAGACAACCAAAAAGCAATGATCCCACTTCCGATCTACTTAACATGCAAATCCTCACATTCCTCACAATGTTCACACACACTCGGTTATATTTATGAGTTATACATGTGATGTGTATGTGCAAAACACTCAATGCCAAGGCGACAAATCATGCAATATAATAAGCTTGTTATAAGATCTAATCTCCACCAACTAACATGCGAAAAAGCATAATCAAGAGGTCTTTGAGGGTTGTAATGTTAGGCGATGATTTCGGGTAGGAAAGGGACATTAAAAAGTGGCTAAAAGGTTAAAACTCAGCGGTTATTTCTAACAAGCATAAATGAATTACAACTATACATAAGTAAGGCATAAACGGCCGATCATGACTATATCGAGCTAGTTAATGAGATTGTACCATTCAGCATCTAAAATTGCTCCGATTTGATCCCTTTTTTTTATTTTTGTTGCTATATTTTTTTGATAATAAAACAAATACTTGCAAGTTAGATAACAACCATAACTGAGTTTTAACAAAAATAAGCTAAACAATAAAAAGGCTCAATTTGGTTAAGTGGGTTAAATCGTGTCAACAGAAAAACACGAGAGATAGGCTCAACATGGTTTACTAATGGTGGTTACGGAAATTAAACAAAGAAAAAGGCTAACACAAAAAGGGTATCCTAAGTGCCTCTATCACATTCATACTCTTTTCACATGTTCATGCTCTTTTCACATGAAACACCCGGCTCGCTCATATTCTGAACAAAAACAAGCATGATAAGAATTAAAAGGCTCAAGTATGCTCACGTAATTGAAGGAATGGGTCTAAATGTAAAGATATGCATGCAGGTTTTTCTTTTGTTTGTCATGCTTTTAATTGTCATCTCCTTTTAAAAATCAATTTGGCTTGCCGGTTTCTATCATATTAGCTGCTTTTTAAATGAAATACAATTGACCGTTTATTTAAAAAAATTATTTTATTTTTTTTATAGGACAAACAAAGTTAACAAGTTAAACCCCTCCCCACACTTGAATTTCACATTGTCCCTAATGTGAATCGAAAATCAGTTACACAGGTATTAATTAGCGAAACTGAAGTATGAAAAAGGTGAATAATACTCCCCTCGAGCGGAAAAAGGCTTGGAGATATTTGGCGTGACCATTTTTTCTTTCCTTTCCGGCTCTGGGTGCATTTCCATGTACCTGAAAAACTTATCAAACTAACCAAAACACAGGCAACACATTTAATCAAAATATTAGGTACATAAAGATTCATCCAAAAGCTAGAAATTTAAATAACATAAGTACTAATAAAATGTTTCAAAACAAAACGTAATACATATCCGCGGGGTTCTTTAAAGAAAAGTAGTCAAAAAGAAAAACCCCAAAAGAGACAATGATAAACAATGATAAATACTAAATGACACCAGCGGTTTCGTCAGCTAAACTGTTCCCTCCTACTAGTCCTCCTCATCGTCTTGGCGGGCTCCAGATGGGCCCGCGTCGTCATGCCTGGGGTTCCCAAATGGGAACTGTGGAGGATCGCCAAAGTAGCTCGGGAAGGCGTTGTGTAGCCCTCTGAAAATGTAAGAGAACCCAGCCTACATCTCATCCCACATGGTGTTCTGGTTCACCTGCATTTACTGGAACTGCTGGTAGAACTCTGGATATGAGGGAATGCCAGGGGGCAATCCTGATGTGCCTGGTATTCTGGCTGGTGCTGGTACTGGTACTGGTACTAATGCTGCTGCTGCTCTGGTGGCGGTCCGATGAAAGCATCCCCGTGAGCATGTGACTCTTGGGCATGCTCCATTTCGACGTCCGGCTATTCGTCAGATGGAAGGGGTGGGAGTGGGTCCAAACCTCCCCATGTAGGCCCCTTCACCTTGGGCCATTTCCAGTATCAACAATCAAGCCCATCGCTCGTAAGGAACGAATGTCCACCTCACCCCCTGAGTGGACCAGTGTCAATTGGTTGACCACATTTTCAGTCATAATCCCGATAGAATGAGCAAGTTGGGTCACATACTCCCCACCGTGAATTTCAATGCTCACCGACCTCCACGGCAACGGCGCCAAAAACTTGACGTGTGCGTGTATATACATATTTTTACAATGAATTTTACACACGAACTCGGTTTTAAATATTTATAAAAATGATTTATACCTTAACATTAAAACACACAAAAGGACAAGTGTACCCTATCATATATGTAGTAAAGTATGGGTAAGAACCAGATGTCGATCCATGGACGCGGGCAGGTGCTTGTGTACTAAACCGTCGTCATTTATTTACCGGTAAAAGGGTATGTGAAAGAGTTTTTCTAAAATTTTCTAAACATATATTTTAAAACATAAAAGACTTCAAATACAAAAATACAATTTCTTTTTCTTTTGTCGTGTTTTATAAACAATATAAGCATGTTATCAAAATGTCACCAAGGCACTTGATCAATTTTCCAATTATAAAGACAACTAGTATCCCTTTCGGGAATCCTAATATAATAATTCTTCGGAAAGTTAACGCGATAAACACTCTTTAACCACCTAAAATTATTCTTTAGCGAGCTATTGATATATTTTTCACGTGAATCTTTAAAAATAAGTTAGTCATCCGTTAAGAGTTTTCTAACCTCACTTTATCAAGGAAAGCAATACCGATAAACACAATACAACCACCGAGACAAGCATAATGTAGATCATATCACAAACTTATCCATTTTGTAAGTCTTAAACATAAATCTACCTAGTTGGTTATTTTGGCCAAAAATACTCAATAAAGATTATGACCTATATTAAGAACCCACAATAACACCATCTAACCTGTTAGAGCCATTCCGTGTAAGAAAGCATTCTTGATCAAAATCAGATTATCTTTTATTAAACCGATACCCATTTCTAGTTTCATGGTGTAAACATATTAATCAAGTTAACAACTTACTAATAAATGATTAATTATGGGGTTTGTTCAACTTATCCTAACTAACCATTTACTAATCATCCAAGATAAACAATCATAATCAAGAATCCAACATCAATGAACCAAGTTTGCCATATGATCACCAAGATTCAAACATGAACAGTTGTCTAAGCTTCATTTTAACTTGATAACAAACTAAATATTGATTATAAAGCAAGTGTTTTTCATAACATTCATAACAATATTACATAAACATCAGCTTAATGCTTGCAAATGTGATCAAATGTATATTAAGAACAAGAAATCAAACCATAAACAAGCAAGGATTTGATGGATTGGATGAATGATAAGCTTCTTGCAACCTTGAGGCTTGAAACCCTCCTAATCAGAGAGCTCTCGGACCTCATAAATCGCCCAGAAACTTGGAAAATTACCAATTGTTTGATCAGTCGCGAATGCTCTATTTATAGACAAATTCAATTCCGCACGGCCATGCGCTTTATCCGCACGGCTGTGCGCATCAGCACGACATCATTGCAGGGTATGGGCAGACAAGTGTATGTTTGAGCGCCAAAGTCTCCAGCTGTGCACGGTCATGCCAATGGGTCGCACGGTCGTGCCAAGTCTTCAGGTTACATGTTGATCAGCAATCAAGTCGAGCACGGTCGTGCGTGCCTGGAAATGAGTTGCACTGCCTCTCGCACGGTCAGTGCTTCCGAGATCGCAAATTTCGCACGGTGGTGCCAATGGGTTGCACAGTCGTGCGGCTTCTGTAACTTCAGCAGAATCTACATAATTTATCCAGAATGTTCGTTAATCCTACTTTTTCTCCAACTTTGTCTGCAATACGTCGTTTTGGACCTGAAAAACTAAAATTGACAGATTAAGTACCTACACGACGATATTTTATCCAAAAATTCACAAAACGGGGGCAAAATGGGGAACTAAATTATGTATATTTTAAGGTATATCAACGAGCCTTTGTCTATTCGTACGAGTGATTCTCATAATCGTACGAGTGACCTTTTCAACAAGCACTTTGCTTATTCATACCAACCAGTTACTATTCGTATGAGCCATTGGTTGTTCGTACTAGCAACCATTGCTGAATGTTCTTCGTGACTTGTAGTGGTTTTACGACCAGCAACATTCTTCGTACTGTTACTGGGTGTTGGCACTATATAAACAGACATGCACCTCATAGTTCAGGGGCGATAGTGCGTGACACTAGAGAGAGACACTGAGGCACAAGAGAGAGAGCACAGAGGGAATATCCCGAGTCTGTATGAACATTATTTGTATGTGTTTGTACTAGCTCTCTTCGTTTAATCAAGATAGTGAATCTTTTGTTATCTTGTGTTTGTTACTTTGCTTTAGTTTGCATACTTACGTGGATTCCGCCCTCGTATGTGTGTTAGATAAACAAGGAAGTAGGTTATCTTGATCTTCCAAGTGGACCTACAAGTGGTATCAGAGCTTTGGCTCTCTTCCTTGTTTAAAACCAAGCTTAGTGTTGTGTTTGAGCAAGTTGTGAGGGTTCCTGTAAGTTTTCTTAAACTTCTAACAAGAAACTTAAGTTTTAAAAGATAAGTAGCTTAAAACTTAGGTAAAACTTGTTGTATTCAGAAAATTTTTATAAAAACCTTGTTAGAATACATGGAAACAGGTTAGGATACGGTTTTTCTTGAAATTTTCTACAAAAGTTCAGTTGGACATATTTTCTGGTGAAACACCTACCAGAAAACTCACTGGAATATTCCTTTAGGGTTGACCAAATCTCAGGAGTTGACTGTTTTGACTGAAAAGCTGATATTGGAATGTTTGTCCTTTTTAACCAAAACTGTGTAGACAAGTGACAACTTTCGAACAAACTCAGAAACAAGTCTCTGTTAGAAAAGGAAATTTTCACCAACCAACCCTCCCAAAAGATTCCTCCTGCGAAAACCAAACATCCACGAAAAACTTCCGTGCGAATAACCCATTCGCACGAAGAACAAGATTACTCGTGCGAAAGACCAACTCACTTGCACGAAGAACCTTGTTAGCATGAAGCATCAGTTGCTCGCACGAAAGACATTGGTTCGTACGAACAACCTAGTTTACGAAGAAAAGTGATTTGTACGAATATTTATTTGTACGAAGAACTTAGTTTTTCGTGCCTTCAGGTTATTTGTGATAGTTTTTCGTAGATCTGACACCTTAAGTTTTTTAGACTGTGTCCTTTACAAGAAAATTTTTATTTAACCCTTGGAATTTTTACAATTTTTAAAGCGGATTTTCATAAACAAGAAAACAAAATGGGTAAAATCCTTGGGATTGGGGGTGTAGTTCAAGCTCAAACCAAGACTCACCACAATGTTCCGCAACCTCATGGGTTAAATCATTGATGCCTCAACAAATAGCCATGATTACTGCTAATCAATGGGCATGTGTGGCAAATCAAAACCAAAGCATTCAGACTCTTCTTATTAGCGAGAGTGAGACAGGGAGGTAACAACTGTCCACCAAAATTGAACCATATGAACGATTATCCTTCATGGAAAATTCGTTTCCATACATATGTTCTTGGTCAAAATACAGAATTATGGACATGTTTTACTACACCTTACAAGGAATCTCTCGAAGAAGCAGGATCAAACCCAACCTCTTTAGCCAACTTAGATGAAAATGAAAAAAGGCTTATGATTTATAAAAGAAGGCATTTGCTATCCTCACACAAGCACTTCATAAGGACATCATCAATTCGTGTATTCTACCACCACCAAGAATTTTTGGGATACTTAGGAAGCAAGAGGGGAAGGAAATGCTACAACAAGAAAATACGACATGATCTGCTGAAGAAAGAGTTTGAAGGTAGTCTGTTCATGGAAAATGAAACACTAAGCGATATGACAACCCATTTCTATCATCTGCTTAGTGAAATGTATTCATACAAAGTGATTGCATCTCCACAAGAGATTGTAATGCGTTTTGCTGATGCCTTACCACAAAATGGAGTCAATTCATTGACTTGCCAAAGCACACAGGTGTTTTGGATGTGATCAGTTTTTATGAATTTTTTCAAAAGATGGAGAACAAAAATGAAGAGGAAATTCGAAAAGCAAAAATAGATCCTGTTCCACAAAACCCTAAAATGTATTTTGGAGGTATTAACAAAGCGTTAGTATACCTCAGCAACCAAAACTTCGAACAGCGTTTGTGTCAAACGTTAATCCCTTTCTACCACAACCAGTTCAAACAGATCAATCTACTGGTTCAAGTACTCAAACCTATGGTCAAGTATTTGATCCTAAAGCCTTTCTACCACAACCACAAGTTGTTACATCTCAAGTTCCACAACAAGCTTCTCATCAAGCTTTCTACGGTAACAACTTTCAACCTGCAAATCATAATACCGTCAGACTTGATACGTCACATATTTCCAAGGTCAGTGTAGAAGTTGCTCGGGAACACATGGAACTTCTGAACACCATGGTTAGTGCATACTGTGGATTGGTGACGGGTGGTCCATTGGACAACCCTCAAGTGCTTTAAAACAATCAATATTCCGCACTTAATTGGGTTAATTGTTATGATTTGATAACTACGGTGTATATGGCCTTGCAGGTACCGAAAAGCATAAACAAGCGGTTTTAACGTGCTTTGATGGGAGCTTGCACTTGGCTAAATGAAGATGAAGACTTGGAGAGTTGATAAAAGAACAAAAATGGAAAATCTGCTATCCACCGTAAGCTACGGTGGGCACCTTAGCTTATGGTGGTGTATGATCCTTCTATGCACCGTAAGCGAGTCTCATAGGGTTGTAAGGAAATTTTTGACCATACGTAGCTTATGGTGACCACTGTAGCTTACGGTGGTCAGCACCGTAGCTTATGGTGACCACCATAGCTTACGGTGGTCAGCACGTAGCTTATGATGACCACCGTAGATTACGGTGGTCAGCAACGTAGCTTATGGTGACCACCGTAGCTTACGGTGGTCAGCAACGAGAAAAGTGTAATTGCCCATTTAACTCGGTTTTGAAGGGACTTTTGACATACCAATCATTGGGGAACGTTTTGCACAGCTAAGAGGCAATTTCTGAGTGATCTTTGTGTTCCAAAACAATTTCTAAACATAATTTTGATGTTTGTTGATTCCTATGATCAAAACAATTGAAGTATGTTGGATTGCAAGAACATGAGAGGCTAGAACTTCTTGTGATCATCTTGAGTGGAAGGTTTGTTGAACTATTGTGTTTCAATTTCTGATTTCTAGAATAATAATTGCTATTTTTAGTTGTTATGGTGTTTGGATTATTGTTGGTAAATTGTTGATGGATATTTTATTCATTGCCTTAGTCGTACATTCTTGGTGTCGTTGACAATCGAGATATCATGGGGAGGTTTAAGGGTTGGATATTAGTCAATTGGTCATCGGGTAACAACCTCGCATTGTAATAATCCGAGTACTTAGTTCCCTTTTATCACGAGCAGTTAATCAAACACGAGCCATGTCTATGTGACTCTTTCTAGTTGAATTTGAAACACATGCGTTACTTGAACCAGACACTTAAGATGATCACTTGCTTTTAAATCTGTTAAACAACCAATCGTTGAATCGTTATTAGTTAAAATCTAAAACCATATAACCAAAATTTCTGAATTTAATTTCTTGCCATATAGGTAATTTAGTCAAAGTATTACAAACCTTAGATAACGCAATTTCCACAACTCCTTGTGTTCGATACCCACTTACCGCTAATTGGTCGCTGGTCAAATTGGAAACATCAGTTTGACTAATGAAGACTATCAACAAATATACAGAGATGAGATGGAGTTGATGGATATTAAATGGGCATTTGCTAGTGCGGTTAGAAGAGCAAAAGACTACATGAGCAAAACTGGAAGAACAAGTTTGGAAAGCAAGAAAGACACAAAGGATGGATTTGATAAAGATGTTGTTACTTGCTTCAACTGTGGTGAAAAAGGTCACTTCAAACGTGAATGTACTCGACCTAGCAAGCAAGGAAATCACAACCCTTTCCAAAATCAATCACGGCCATCTAACACAACTCAAGTTAATAATGAATGAAGAATAGTAGTTGTTAACAACCCAAACAACTCCAACCAGTCTGGGCCTTCAAAGAACATAAGCAGAGCATTAGTAGTTCAAGCAGATGAAGGTTGTGATTGGTCAGTTCAGTTGGGAAGCGAGAATCAAGGAGGAACTGTGTGTTATGCCAAGATAATCAATCAGATTAAACTTGTTCACAGTATTGACTCTTCTGATGATGATGATAGTTCTGGGTATAATGGGAGTTCTGACGAGGAAAGCTCGAGTGTAGGGGGTTATGGATCTGATTCAGATGTCAGGGAAAGAATTGATTCTGAGGTCAATAAGTTGCTGAAAGAAGCAGAGAAGTTGAAAAGTCAAAAGTCTGGTTTGATAAGGAAAGCGGAAGTTACATCAAAGAAATGGAGAAACTCTTTGCCAACAATGCATCATTTTCTCATCATACTGCTTTCATGGCTAATGTTGTAGGTTCAACAAGTCAGGTAAAATCCGACTCTCCTAGGATATGCAATGACTGTGTTGACTTAAAAACAAAATTTGAAACAATTAACAGTCACATTCAAAGCCTAGCAGTTGAAATGTCAAAATACAAAGAGGCAAATCTGGCTTTACCTTGAAATGAAAAAGAATTCAAATCTATAATCGAGACTCTTAAGAAAAGCGTTTCTGAATTAACAAAAATAGTTTTGAACAAGCAAACAGGAATTAATAACTACATTAATATCCTTGAAGAAACGAAAAAGGAGTTAGCCACTACCAAATGCGAACATGATACAATTAAGCTAAAATTGGAGAGTTATTCTAACTTTCGATATGTGCTTGATCACATCATTGACGTTCAAAACTTAAAGGAGATGTCAAATGCATTGGGTGTAAATCATGTCCACCCCCATTGAAACACAATTACACCAAATTGCCTGATGAGGAGGAAATGCCACGCTTTGAACCATCTATACCTCTTAATCCTGAAGAGTTTGCAGCAGGATTAGGATTTAAGCTGGACAATTCCCCAGATGAATCAAGAAAAACAGAGAACTCATCATCAGTTATTGGTCAAAATCCATCTATAATAGAGGAAGATGATTCATCAGACAAGATCGATCAAGATCAATCTCTTGATGAAAAGAAAGGGGTAGAAATTTCTACTACTCCCAATGTGCAATCTGTTGCAAATCAAGGGAATGATCCTATCAAATCTGTCAAGACAACTGCGTCTACATTTGAAAACGATAATGTGTTGTATACGTTGATTGGTGATGAGAAAATTTACTCAAACAAGGACTTTCCGATCAAAAATGTTAATCCAACTTCAATTGATCTAGTTTTTGAAAATTCAACAACCAAATTTTTGGGAAAGAAGAAACCAATCAAACCACAACCATTAATCGCTTCTAAAAGTAGACAACAAGAAAAGCGAGCTGAAAAACCTAAGGTGTCACAACCAAATGTTGAAGCTAAAAGCGCTCGCAGCAAGAAAAAGGGGAAGAATGTTAAATTTGCGGGCTCATCCAGTACTGATAAAATCGAGACTTTTGAAAGCATGTCTAATATTGATTTTGTAAATCGAGTCAAGATTTAAACGTAACACTCAACGATTACACTCAACACACAAATGGGTGTAAAGATGGACCAAGTACCTCTAGACCCACAAGTTCAACATCAAGGCATCAAGCGGGATCTCCTAAATTTGTTGAAAGAAGAACATGTTTTAAGTGTGGAGAGTTTGACCACATAATCAAAGATTGTACCAACCCAGCAAAACCCAAGTTTGTTGAAAAAGCCCCTCCTGAAAAGGATTGCCAACGTCGATCTGTGTCACCTAAACAAGACAACCGTATTGTTAAGGAACAAGAAGAAAAACAAAGACGTAAACAAGTTAAAATAATTGAAAAGGCTTTAAAATCGAATGTTTTAGAAAAAAAACCAAGTTCTTCAAGATCATTAAAACCAGAAATGTCTAAATCTGTAAATAATAGTCAATCTGGTAAACATCAACTATCTTTGAAATCTAAAACCGATAATGTTTCAGGGGAGGCACAAAGTTTCCAAATCATCAAGAAATAGAAATCACAATTCTTGATGATAAGGGTCGACCCAAGACCACTAAGGCTTGGGTCCCCATCTCAAACTAATCAGGTAATGCACTGTGAGGGTGTTCCATGAGGAACTGTGAATAGTCATTGGATTGTTGACAGTGGAGCATCACGGCACATGACAGGCGACTTAAGGCTCCTTTATGATGTTAAAAGCATTAGGGGAGGTTATGTTGCCTTTGCTGCAGATAAGGGCGGTTACATCACTGAAGAAGGAATGGTTTCCAATGATGTTGTTAGTTTTGACAAGATCAATTATGTTCGTCAAATTGATCACAATCTTCCGAGTGTTTCTCAAATTTGCGACAAGAAGTTCACAGTTCAGTTTGATGATGCCGGTTATTATGTGCTGAAACCTGGTTTCAAGATTCCCAAAGAATGGATTCTCCTGTCGGCTCCAAGAATTAATGATTTGTATATTCTTGACATGAGCCAAGCTATTACTACGCCTGCACAAGTTACATGTTTTATCTCAAAAGCCACTGAAAAGGAATCAATCTCTTGGCATATATGAATGGGACACATTCACTTAAGGAAAATGAACTATTTTGTGAAAAATAATCTTGTGAATGGTGTACCAGTGAAGAATTTTCATTTACAAGACGTCTATGTTTCATGCCAAAATGGAAAGCAAGCTCGAAAGTCTCATCCTGTGAAGAAAATATGCACTGTTAATATGCCACTGGAACGTCTTCATATGGACCTTTTTGGACCTATGAAACACAAGACTACCTTTAGCGATGCATATTGTTTAGTCATTACTGATGACTATTCAAAATTTCATGGGTGAATGTTATGGCACACAAGAGTGAAGTTCCTGAAATCCTCAAGAATCTCCTCACGGTACTTAAAAATCTGTACAATTTAAAGATAACGAGAATCAGAAGCGACAATGGCTTCGAATTCAAGAATCATGTTATGGATGAGTTCTGTTCTTCTAAGGGCATTTTACAAGAATACAGTTCTCGTTACACTCCACAACAAAATGGTGTCACTAAGAGGAAAAATAGAACTCTTATCAAAACTGCAAGAACTATGTAGTAGACTCAGAACTTCATGTTCAGTTTTGGGGGGAGGCTGTGGCTACTGCATGCTATACCATGAATAGAGTTCTTACAGTAAAAAGGCATGGGAAAACATGTTTCGAATTGTTACATAAAAGGAAACCGGATATATCTTTCTTAGAACCTTTTGGAGCTCCATGCACTATGATTGATCCACATGGTAAATTCGGTCCAAAGGCTATCGAAGGTTTCTTTCTAGGATATGCTACTCCAAATTTCAGAGTGTGGAATTTGTCAACGAAAAGGATTGAAGAATGGGGTGAAGTTAAGGTTCAAAGATACACTAAATCAGTAAGAGATCCGGGTGCTCCTTGGATGTTTGACTACAATGGATTGTTTGACTCCATCAATCTGCCAACTTTTGATGATGCATCTGCAGCAGCTCAAATGCTACTTGAAAGTGATACTGCAGTTGACTCGTTATTAGTACGAACAATTATTGTTAACTCTCAAGTGTCTACTTTGGTTAATAATATTGTTCAGAATGAGGAATTTGAAGATGGTGCTGATTACAATGTTTCATCAGAAGATGATGAATTCCATGACGCAAATGAAGTTTCTTCTTCTCCTGTTCCTGGAATTTCTAATGTAAAATCAAATGTGCAAAATCAAGGGACAAATGAAGGTCATGCTTCTACATCTTCGACAATTCCAGCCATCGAATTAGCTATTGATCTGAATAGCAACAATTTGGGTATAAATTCTCGAGTTCCCGATGTTCCTGAAACTTGAATCCATAATACCCATCCTTAGCAGAATATTATAGGAGATGTCCAGAGTGGAGTGCAGACACGTAATCAGCTAAGAAGCAACCAAAATGCTGGTTGTATACGGCTATTAGAGAATCTGGGGAACAGAATGATTGGTCTTTTGCCTGCTATGTTTGCCAAGTTGAACAAAAATCTTGGAAAGAGGTAATGAAAGAAGACTCATGGGTTGAAGCAATGCAAGAAGAACTTCAGCAGTTTCAGAAGTTGGGCGTGTGGAAATTGGTTGACAGGCCCGACAACTACAAGAAGATTGGTATTAGATGGGTTTACAAGTGTAAGAAGGATGACCGAGGTGTTGTTGTGAGAAATAAAGCAAGATTGGTTGTCCATGGCTTTAATCAGGTAGAAGGCATTGATTATAATGAGGTTTATGCACCGGTAGCACGTCTTGAGGCCATAAGAATTTTCTTGTCTTATGCGTCCTACAAGAAGTTTACAGTTTATCAAATGGATGTGAAGAGTGCATTTCTTCATGGTGTGGTTGAAGAAGAAGTATATGTTGAGCAACCGTCTGGTTTTGAAGATCCAATTCATCCTGACAAGGTGTGGCTTCTTAATAAGGCGTTATATGGTCTTCATCAAGCTCTATGGGCTTGGTATGAAACGTGGTCTTCCTATCTTCTCAAGAATGGTTTTCGACGTAGATTGATCGACTGTACACTATTCATTAAAGAAAAGAATGATAATTTATTGCTGGTACAAGTATATGTTGATGATATTATTTTTGGGTCTACAAATGAGAAAGTGTGCAAAGAATTCGAGCAAGTGATGCAAGAGAAGTTCGAGATGAGCGCCATGGGAGAAATGACTTTCTTTTTAGGTGTACAGGTTCATCAATCCAAGGAAGGGATCTTCATTCATCAAACCAAGTATGTTGGAGATATTCTCAAACGATTTCAAATGCAAGACTCAAAGCCTTTGGGAACTCCATTAGCTCAAAATCATGGGATTACTCCTGATGGAATGGGTGAACATGTGGAACCGTCTCTTTATCGTGCTATGATTAGATGTCTTATGTATCTTACTGCTTCAAGACCCGATATAATGTACCCAACATGTCTTCTAGCTCGCTACCAGTCAAGTCCAAAAGGTTCTCATTTGATGGTTGAGAAAAGAATCTTTCGTTATTTGAAGGGTCACCCGGATGATAAGTTTGATTTGATGGCATTCAGTGATTCTGATCATGGCGGCTGCAACATCGATGCAAAGTCAACATCAGCAGGATGTCAGTTCTTGGGAAATCACCTAGTCAGGTGGCAGTGAAAAAAGCATACTTGTGTAGCTACTTCCACTTGTGAGGCAGAGTATATATCGGCTTCTAGTTGTTGCTCTCAGGTTTTATAGATCCAACAGCAAATGCGCGACTATGGCTTTGAATTTCTAACTACTCCTATTTATGTTGATAATGAAGCTGCTTTGCAGATCACTCGTAATCCTGTACAACACTCAAAAACCAAACACATTGAGATTAAGTGTCATTTCATACGAGATTGTTATGAAAAGAAACTATCAATGTTGTTAAAATTCACACCAATCACCAACGTGCCAACTTGTTTATAAAAGCTTTTGATAAATCACGTTTTGATTATCTTCTTTTGGTCAATTGCACAAGGTGAAACCGAGTAAATCATCCTTGGCTAATCATTTTCGTAAACATTTTTCTTCAAAACTAAAAATACAAAATGATTTTTCATTTCTTTTTTTTTTATTTTTATATTTTAGGGGGAGAAAATTTCTAGAAAATACAAAAACATAAGAAAATGCAAAAAAAAATACAAAAATATGTCTTTATTTATTTACTTCCTGCATTTAAGGGGGAGAAAATTTTAGAAAAATACAAAAACAACAGAAAACCCAAAAATAAAAAATGAGTTTCTTGGAAAGATAAGAGAAGATGATGATACACCGTGATCTTTCATAAACGGTCAAAAACATAAAACGAAAATTGATAAGTAGTTTTACTAATGATGTATCGGTAGGCTCACAATCAGATTAAAATATGCAGGTTGATATAAACATAACGGACTGAAAGCCAGGTGGGAACCATTCATTGGCATATGTTCTTAGTACCGAAATTTCATTTGATAGTATGCCGAGGTTCTGAGATATGCGGTCTTTATGCTTGCTTATCATCTGGGTATCATGGTTGAATCTTTTACCGAAAAATAACGGGGATGCAAGTCTAGAACTTCCATGATACCATACATACGTGTAAATACTGCATACGACCATCAATAAGTGATAAAAATATCACATTCACCCAAAAATAAGTGATAATAGATTACAACTTTATGCGGGAGCTAAGTTCATCCCTTTGTCGATACGATGGTACTAACCTGTTCACGGACTTATTCCCGTGCCCTGCATGCATTTGAAAATCAAGTTCCTCATCAATAAGTGATTTAATCACATAGCGCTTGTTTTCATGAAAATAAGTGAGTATCTCACATCATATACGTCAAACAGATGATAAGCAGTATACTCACCGGTAAGATTTTCTCTCGTGCATGTCTTGATACGGGAATGTGTCGTGAAGTGGTCACCGGCTAGTAAGTATAATTCATACATTAATCATATCTCCTAATCATGATTACATCTGATAAGCTGAGCTTATGTGGACAACAATACCTATAATTGTAGTAGAATACTTATTTATTTAATTTGATGTTTTAAACAAAAACTCGTTTTTTACAAGATTAAAAGCTGGTATGATTCTCTTACCTTGAAACTCAGAAAAAGAATACTAGTTCATGAACAGTTTGTTCTTATCTGTTAGTAGTTATTTTAGTTTACTCTGTTTTAAATTAAATTATTTTTGATTTAGCCAAAGTTGAAGCTCAAATGTTTTCCACCAAGATACGTCCTAAAAATCATTTGCTTTGATATCATAACTTCATAAAGTACTTTCTTACAACGGAGTAAACTCATTACAAAGATCAAAATTTGTTTAATGTGCACATTTTCTAACTTGTGATTTGTGTGGATATGTGCAAAGATCTAAACAGGTCAATAAGAAACCTAAAGTCCACGAAGAACTGATGTTCTCGTTTGGAAGAACCTGGACTTGTACGAATCAGAGGTTCCTCGTGCGAATGACAGCTCTTCGTACGAATGAATCAATGATCACTCATACGAGTGTGTATGCTTTGTACGAATGAGCCCTTGGTTTGTTGTTCAAGACAGTCCTTCGTACGACTAGAAGTTCTTCATGCGAACTAATATTTTTCGTACGAGTATGAGTATAAAAATGTGGTATAAAGGGTGATGTAGTTTCTTCAGTACAACTTTACTTTCACCTTTTTCACTTCATCTTTTCACCCTTTTAAGTTGTTTCTGATATCTTTAAGGTATGTTTGACAATGTTGGTATACCTTGAAGATGAGCGGTTTGATCATTACCTAACTGTTTGACATTGCCTGACATGAACAACAAACTTTAAACGAAGAATCTATTGACGAAAAACAAGTTCTTCATGAATAATCTTCTCCTGAAGTTCTTTGTGCGAACAAGTTGACTTTGCTTCGTACGAGTAAATCACTTGTTTGATCGAGTCAGTTGTTCTTCGTACGTATAAATTGTTATTCGTATGAGTTGGTAGTTCTTCGTCTAGGGGATACATACTTACAGAAAGTTTGCAATAAAACTTTTTGTTTATGTTCCCTAGTATATTTATGTTTTTCTTATTCTGGTTACTTTGGTGTACAGGATGGCACAAAAAGAACAGAAAAGAAAGCCTGCAACGAAGAGAACTAACAAGTCAGAAGTGGAAATTATGTTAGAGACAAGACACAACATGGTTGCCTACTTAGATCCGGAAGATAGATTTGCTGAGTATAACGGTATAATGAAGTTTTTGTGCGACTCAAGGATACATCATGCTATCACACATAAAATTATAGTATACCAGACATTGATCAAGGAATTTTGGGATTTAGCTAAAGTTTTTGAAGTGAATGGACAGGAACTTATCCATGAAAAAGTGAATGACTTAGACGTAGATATTTCTGTTGAAGTAATTAACTCAGCATTGCAGCTTGGCCATGATCCTGAAGCTCCATACTCAGTTCCCTTGAAGTGTCAACATGGATGTTTGCTTCGAATGAGATGTGTTAGAGATTTCTTCGTAGGACAATTAAACAAAGCATGGTTGCCACTCCAATACAAGCTCTTTCTACATGTTTTAATTCAGTGTTTAAGCAACAGACGAAGTGGTTATGACATGGCTAATAACGACTTAGTTGGGATGATGATAGCTTTGACATTGAATAAACCATTCAGTGTTTCAAAGTATATTTTTGCAAACATGAAGAAAACCTGAGAAGAACCGGATTCGGTGGAAAAAAGTTTTGGATGTATCCTCTTTTCTCCAAATGATCTTGAATATACAACATCCAAATCTTCCGAAAAAACGACAACGATGTTCTAAAAGTTGATGTTATGATGGAACATTCGTTGAAGATATTTAGACGAGTAGCAGCAAAACGTTACAAGGAACGCATACCTCTTCGTAAGTTGTTTGGTATTCTGGTAAATGATGAATATGTTGCACCAGAAAACGATAAGTGGCGCCATGATGATAGTCAGTCAGATAATGAAGAACCAACTTTGAAGAAGATGATCGAAGATAAGTTTGGTCATCAAAAGGGAAAGGTGATGATGATGACAGTGATAATAATGGTGATGGTGGTGCTAGTGGTGTAGGTACTACAGGTGGTGATAAGGGTAAACAACCGGATGAAGAATCGGATTCTGATGACAATCCACTAGAACCTGGGTATGAACGCTATGTTGATGAGTGTGGGATTAGGCATATTAGAAAGATTCCATCAGATCCAGATGCTGACTATGTTCCATCCGAGGCTGAGACTGAACGAGCTCGCAAAAAGAAAATTGCGGTTCGTAGAAAGAAACAGGATAAAACGTCAAATCATCAGCTCAACCTGAAATCACACAACCTACAACCACGCAACAAGAAAGATACTGGAACCAATTGCAGAAGCTTAGTCTGCCTTCACATGGGAGGAGGCTGAAACTCTAATATCGGAACCCACTACAACCTCTGAACCACAAATTGTAGCTACCACAGCAGCTGAAACACCTTCAGTTGAGACTACTCCAATTCAACAACAACCCACTACTTCTTCAGTTCAATAATCCCCGTCCACAATTCATCAACAAAGTACAAAACGAAGCAGTCGGTTATTCTATAAAATGGAACAGGATGAGAAAGCGGATTTTCTGTTCTCTCAGCTACAAGCTGCGGCAACTCAGATTAACAAGCACTCAGAGTTTATGTCTTCAAATCAGAATACAGTTATTAAGCAACAGTCGGAGATAAATTATTTGAAGGAAACTGTTGGAAAGCAGGCTACTGAGATTGCGCAGTTAAGAAAAGAGAATGAGCGGTTGAGGGCTGCAGATACTGAAAGAGCAGCTCAGCTACAACAAATGCGAGCGGCTGATAACGCTCATGGGAATGAAATGAATAGGCTGAAAGAATGAAATACGATTGTACAACGATCTGCCGAAACATTAACTGCTAAACTTGACGACATGATAGAATGGTGTCATTCTCGTAATACTACATTGGTTGAAGGCTTTTAATGGTAATAAAGACATATTTGAAATGAGCAGAAAGCGGGTGAACATTCTGTGGAATGAAAGATGAAAAGCACAGGAGATCCGGCATAAACGTGATCACGATAGTGAAGCTCATGGAAATCCTGATGCTTCAGCTTCATCTGTGCAACCAGAGACCTCTGTTGCAACTCCAGTAGTAGAGTCAAGTGCACAGCAGATCATGGCCGATCCAGTTGCCCCAGTGGTACTCAAGAGGAAGTAGGAAAGGTTTGATGTTTTTGGAGAATGTTGAGGAGTTTGATCCTTAGTCAACGTTGGTTGAAAGTGTTCAGTGAATATGGGTGCAACAGTCCATTAGAAATGAAGACCGAAGATCAAGCAACAGCCAGGGGGAGTTTGTTGATGCACTTTTGTGTCTGTCTCTTGTTCTTAGTTACGTCAGTAAATTGTATGGTCTTTGTTTATTGTGTCTGTATAGTTTGGTCGTGTCGACCAAATCAAGATATCCTCCTATCTTGATTTAGTACGACGTTTAGTTTGTCTGTGTTGTAAACTGTTGCATGTGTGCATACTATTAAGTCTTGTGTTGTCACACCCCGACCCGCAGCGGAATAGGTGATCGGGGCATGATTGGGTTACCTCGAGAGTTATGACTTGCTATTACTTGTTTTAAATATTCACTAATTCATATCAAGTGTCTCACAATACAAATAATTCACATAAACAATTACAAACACAAACGATGTTTATAACAAGTATATTGCACTAATTCGTTTCTTGTTAACTAAGGCCCATCCTATGTCCAATCTTCTCTTCGTACCTGTTCACCTGTATCATGTGTAAAAATGGTTTTGGGTCAACAAAGGTTGGCGAGTGAAACTAAGTTAACCATTTAAACAGTTTGTTAAATTGGTTATTTCAATAAAAATGTGCATGGACCATATATGAGCATATGTATATAATTAAATCACAAACCACATAATATCAACAATGAACATATGAACATGATGAATGATGAACTTGAGATCAAGGCTCAATCAAACGGAGCCGATCTAATGAGGCACCTGATGCTCAACTCGTATCTCACGAGGAACTGATGGGCCTTAAATGAATGATTGCACTGAAATGATAAAATGTAACCACACATAACCACAACAAACAAATATACACATTAGATCACATAATATCAACAATGAACATATGAACATGATGAATGATGAACTTGAGATCAAGGCTCAATCAAACGGAGCCGATCTAATGAGGCACTTGATGCTCGACTCGTATCCCACAGGAACTGATGGGCCTTAAATGAATGATTACACTGAAATGATAAAATGTAACCACACATAACCACAACAAACAAATATACACATTAGATCACATAATGGTGGTAGCACATGTATTTGTATAAATAAAGTAAATTACGACACATGTTACACCCCAAAACGTGAATAAAAAAGGGAATTTGTAAGGATTCACTCACAGTGTTTGCTTTTTTAATCCTTAGTGAAAAACCGCACGTTAAGAAGGAGAAAATCCAATTGATAAGCGTGATTTAAGCTAGACAAACGAATGCAACAAAAAAGTAAACGTTATGCTAGGCATAGCTAAATGAACGAACATGATATGTTAGACTCGTTGAGCCTAACGAGCCTCTACAAGGCTATGAAAAGCCTAAAGGCGAGCCTAAACTAGGCTACCTTAACGAGCCTAATGCTCCTTAACTAAGAACCTAAACTAAACCAATTAAATTAAGAAAGCAATAAATAAATGAATATTAAAAAAATAAAAAATAAAACAAAGAAAGAAAGATTACCTTGAAGAAGAACTTTACAAAATGAGAAGAGCTTGAAGGTCAGCACCTCCTCGTCGAAAGCGGAAATAAAAACTACTACACACCACACCCAAAGGGGTATTGTGCTTGTGGAGCCACCAAATTTGGTTATTCCACTTGTTTATACTCAAACTAGGAGTTGCAAGCTATAAAGAACCAAGCAAGGGTATTTATAGGTGTGAAATAGAGCACAAAATGGTGATTGGGGCGATGTGGGATAACTTTAAAACAAGATTTTCGCTTCTTTCAAATCAACAACAAACATCAAACTTGTTTTCGCGATTCCCGCTTCGTTATAACTCCGTTTCGCGCACGGTTTTCGCCTACCTTCATTATTTTCAGAGTACTATCATATGGAAGAGAGTAATCCAACATCCATGGTGTCGAGAATTGGGCTTAAACCTTGGATCTTGATGCGGGTCGAGGGTTATGTTCTAAAACTTGTGTTTGTGATCCCCGTTATGCTGGAGCTCAGTTTTATGCACCATTTGAACCTACTTGATCCTTAGTATACCAAGTATATCTTGGAGCTTTGAATGGACCAGAATGATAGCTCAAGGATGGAGAAAAGTTAGCAAGAAAGTCACCTGAAAGTCATCTTATGACAAAACTAAGAATACGACATGTAGAGTTTTTTACTTGCGATCATTTAGATCTAAACTCTCCAAAACACAATGTCCTATCTTAAGGCATGTATATAATGAAGTTTGAATGATAAGAAGGTTAGGATGTGATTTGTTAGGTATGTTCATTAGGTCTCCAAAGTTTTTGATTAACTTAAGGAAAACCTTAGTTTTAGACCTTGAGATATAGAGGGTTGCTTCAAAATACATGGAAATGAATTTACAAGGTTGTCTAAAACATGTATAAGACTATAAATCACAAGATATGATAACATATATGATCAAAACATAGAATCCAAGACTTTTTATTGCTTAAACATTAAACAAAATTACGTGGAATATGAAAACGGATCGAGTTACAAAAACAGGTCGGGTTTTAGGATTCATTCATTTTTTTACGAATGTTACAGTCTCCCCTACTTTTGTAAATTTCGTCCCGAAATTAGGAGGTAACCATTTAGCTCTTTAACATTTGGGGGGTAAAGGTAATTCAAAAGGTATTGCAGTGTTTAAGGATTTTGGAAATGGAAATTTTAACAAAGGTTTGATGTGGTGGAGTGGCTCAAGTGTTTTGTTTGTTGGTGAGACCCAGGTTCGAATCCCTGGTCCACTATTTTATATTTATTTTTTTAAATTTAAAGTTTTGAAATGTTACAAATCAGACCCCTTAACTCTACTATCCGAACTAACTTGGCTACTAACTCATATTACCTTAAAACTCACTTTAAAACCTAACAAAACTAACTAGATTTTATTAATGATTTTAATTGTGATATTAATTAAATTAAATTAATAAATAAATAAGTCGAAAAATGAATTTAAATTAAAGAGTAAAATCTTTATTTATTTCGCGAAAATTTCCGAAGTTTAAAGGTTAGGATCCGGATTTCAAAGTGGGTCGGTCTTCTGGATACCCGTTTTTGGCGGATGTTACAGTCTCCCCTACTTTTAGGAATTACGTTCCAAAATTAGGAGGGAACCGTTCTTGAGGGTTAGTTAATAGGGTTTCTTATAGATTGGATCTCAAGTATGCTGGATAATAAAAATCTCGATGATGCTAAGGATATACACAACAGGTGAGTGTGAAGTTTGGATTTTGATTGAGGCGGTAATGTTCCTAGTAAGGGTTGAATACCCTGCTACATGAATCGCTTTTTGATGCCTGAGGTGTAAAAAATGAAAAGTGTTGTAACACGGAGATGGCTAACTATATATTGTCTCATGATAAGGGGTTTTGAGAAAATCGAAGCGTCATAATGATAAAGTTACATCACAAAATGAAATCATCAACCACATCGTTATCCAAATTGAGATTGACACAACTTACATAAAACTTCCCATAACCGTCTAACAATGCTTTTGATCACCAGACAAGAACACTTATATATAGGAAGTACCTGCGGCGTATCCACCATGTCCTTGTCAAATTTTCATTGGCCTTGTTATTAAGTCACGATTAGTTCTATTAACTCATCCTAAAATCTACCAAACATAAACAAACACAACAACCCATGCTTGAATCTCGAATCCGAAGGGAGCAAGACTAAATGACAGCGATACCTCTCTCATGTGTTATGAGGAAGTGGTCAGTCTATGAAAAAGTGAGACACGACCCAACTTCCCAAATGATGAGACGGGGTTTGTCGTGATGTATGATGACAAAAATAACATGAAATTTAATCGATGTATAGAGACATATAATGAAACAAATTGGCATAGCGTGATATAAATTGCATTAATGGCATTAATATGAAATAATGAAATCTTGAAACATTATTACCCAAAATGAAAACAATGGTAATTTGAATAGTCAGGACAAGAAATGGAATATTAAAGCTTGGATTGGGAATAAAAATAAAATAAACAACTGGAGCAGAGTCTTGAGTCTTCATGATGGGAGAAAGACTAGTTAGGTTGTTCGTTCGCACCGTCGTTGACCTCAACTGGGTTTGTGTTGACGTTGTAAGCTCTCCCTCTTGCTGGTGGGGGTGCTGGGTTTGCCTGGTTCGCTTGGTTAACTCGGTTCGCTTAGTTAACTGGATTTGCTTGGGCTTGAGCGTTGATGATGTTAACCAACCTAGGGTACGTGTTTCTGAAATGAGTAGGATCACCACAATTAAAGCAAGCTCGAACATATGGCACCATGTGGTAATGCGGTGGTTGGTAGGGCTGAATCATGTTTTGGGCAAGAGGTAAAACTTGGTTTTGAGGAGTGCGACACGTGTTACTCAAATGGCCATAACGCCCACAATTGGCACATAGACGACAGGGTACGGTGAGTTGGTGGTGATAGTGGCAGGTGTTGCATTGAGGGTGTCGACCAGTGTAGGGTTCTTGTTTGGGTAAGCTGGGTTGGGTGCCATTTGGGTGATTGGGATGGCTTGGAGTGGTACGGCTTGTGAAGTTGGGTTAGTCGAGGCAATAGCATAGTTTTACCGTCACGCTTTCGTTTGGTATCAGAATGGGAGAATGTTTCGATCTTGGTTGTCTTTGGTTCTTCCACTGAAACCTTGTCAGTTGTTCCCTTATTTTTAAAGTCTCCATTTCGGATATGGTTTTCGGTGAGTTCGGTGGCTAATTCTATTGCAGCTTCCAATGTTGCGGGTACAGTGCTCATCACGGAATCCTGGATACCAGAAGGAAGACCCCTAATGTAATGTTCAATGAGATGGTAAGGAGGAGTGAACATATTTGGGACCATCTAGTTCAGCTCGAGGAAACGCTTGTTATAGGTCATATGGTCTCCATCATTTTGCTTTAAGTGGCAGAATTCGTCCTCCAACTTCTTGATCTCAGTCCTAGGACAGAACATTTAGTCATTAGTTCCTTGAGTTGTTCCCAAGTTAGGGCCACAGCAGCTTCAGCCCCTCTTCGACCCTTTTCAGCGTTCCACCAGGTTAAAGCTACCCAATGAGACGATCGGTAGCATAACGAACCTTGCGATGTTAGGGCAGTCACAATTTAGGAAGGTGCTTTCCATTTCCTCGAACCATCGCAGGAGTGTAGTGACCCCTTAGTTCCCTCAATTTTGGGGGGGGGTCACAAGACTTGAAGTGCTTATAGGAGCACTTGGATGTAGTTGCGGGAGCATTTACAGCGTTTGGTTCGACTTGATTGACTTGGTTATTAGTGAGGGCTTGTTGAACTTGGATCACAATGTTAGGAATCATGGCGGCCATTTGCTTGGCAATTTGGGCAACCATGCGTCTGCTGGAGTTTCCGGTTCTTTTTTCTCCAAGAAGGTGCCTAAAGGACATCTACAGGAATTCACGCAAACGAGATTGTGAGATTCTGTTGATGGATTTGCTAGCAGGGATGCAAAATATAAACATATGATAAAATGAAAACTTTAGGGTGTATTTGAATACAATAACTTATGATAACACAACACTTTTAAAGTGTTCTTGGGCTTTGCTCGTAATTGGGCCATGCCGCCATACTTCACCTTCGTAATCATGTGGGCCCCCATGATTACCGGATTTCGTATGGTTCGCATGTGTTAGCCTGGTAACGTACACTAAAACCCGGAGAAAATCGAGAAATGTGAATGTAACGTATGAAAGTAGGAGTGCATCCAGGTGTGGACACGGTGACACCTCAAAGTGGGGTTGGTTCACATGACGTTTGGTGTGGCATGCTTTGGCCTAATAGGTCCTTCGTACTCTCATCAGTAGTCCCCAAGTAGACAAACTGGTCCGTTAATTTGGATTTATACGAATGTCAATCCTAGACAGGATATCCCGACTACCGGTATTCGAACCCTTCCAGTTACTACATGGCCGTCATATGAACTCACCTTGATAAATTTTGAAAACAAAAAACATCACAAAAGTTTGAATAACATAAAAGTAAGTATTTGGAAAATGAAGAGAAATGTTTCAAAAATTTAAAGGAAATCGAGAGCTTATAAATAAGGGTTTCATAAGTTTTGTATGGTATATTTCAGGTGGAATGATATGTATATATGTAACATATATGTAGACTTCATGACATAATTATAACACATTGCACGTATCACATAATCAAGTAACAAAGAGAGTGCTTGCATGCATTTCTGCGTGAAATGAAAGGAATTTAAATGTCTGGGCAATAGCAAATCATAAGTCAAACAAAACATGAAATCACATAAGCACATAGGTCCTAGTTGACTAAAGTATAGGTTCTAAGGGTCTAATAACCTATCCTATATCCCTAAAGTCAATGGCTCTGATACCAATCTGTCACACCCCGACCCGCAGCGGAATAGGTGATCGGGGCATGATTGGGTTACCTCGAGAGTTATGACTTGCTATTACTTGTTTTAAATATTCACTAATTCATATCAAGTGTCTCACAATACAAATAATTCACATAAACAATTACAAACACAAGACGATGTTTATAACAAGTATATTGCACTAATTCGTTTCTTGTTAACTAAGGCCCATCCTATGTCCAATCTTCTCTTCGTACCTGTTCACCTGTATCATGTGTAAAAATGGTTTTGGGTCAACAAAGGTTGGCGAGTGAAACTAAGTTAACCATTTAAACAGTTTGTTAAATTGGTTATTTCAATAAAAATGTGCATGGACCATATATGAGCATATGTATATATAATTAAATCACAAACCACATAATATCAACAATGAACATATGAACATGATGAATGATGAACTTGAGATCAAGGCTCAATCAAACGGAGCCGATCTAATGAGGCACCTGATGCTCAACTCGTATCTCACGAGGAACTGATGGGCCTTAACTAATGATTGCACTGAAATGATAAAATGTAACCACACATAACCACAATAAACAAATATACACATTAGATCACATAATATCAACAATGAACATATGAACATGATGAATGATGAACTTGAGATCAAGGCTCAATCAAACGGAGCCGATCTAATGAGGCACTTGATGCTCGACTCGTATCCCACGAGGAATGATGGGCCTTAAATGAATGATTACACTGAAATGATAAAATGTAACCACACATAACCACAACAAACAAATATACACATTAGATCACATAATGGTGGTAGCACATGTATTTGTATAAATAAAGTAAATTACGACACATGATACACCCCAAAACGTGAATAAAAAAGGGAATTTGTAAGGATTCACTCACAGTGTTTGCGTTTTTAATCCTTAGTGAAAAACCGCACGTGAATAAGGAGAAAATCCAATTGATAAGCGTGATTTAAGCTAGACAAACGAATGCAACAAAAAAGTAAACGTTATGCTAGGCATAGCTAAATGAACGAACATGATATGTTAGCCTCGTTGAGCCTAACGAGCCTCTACAAGGCTATGAAAAGCCTAAAGGCGAGCCTAAACTAGGCTACCTTAACGAGCCTAATGCTCCTTAACTAAGAACCTAAACTAAACTAATTAAATTAAGAGAGCAATAAATAAAAATAAAAAAAAACAAAGAAAGAAAGATTATCTCGAAGAAGAACTTTACAAAATGAGAAGAGCTTGAAGGCAACACCTCCTCGTCGAAAGCGGAAATAAAAACTACTACACACCACACCCAAAGGGGTATTGTGCTTGTAGAGCCACCAAATTTGGTTATTCCACTTGTTTATACTCAAACTAGGAGTTGCAAGCTATAAAGAACCAAGCAAGGGTATTTATAGGTGTGAAATAGAGCACAAAATGGTGATTTAGGCGATGTGGGATAACTTTAAAACAAGATTTTCGCGTCTTTCAAATCAACAACAAACATCAAACTTGTTTTCGCGATTCCCGCTTCGTTATAACTCCGTTTCGCGCACGGTTTTCGCCTACGTTCATTATTTTCAGAGTACTATCATATGGAAGAGAGTAATCCAACATCCATAGTGTCGAGAATTGGGCTTAAACCTTGGGTCTTGATGCGGGTCGAGGGTTATGTTCTAAAACTTGTGTTTGTGATCCCCGTTACGCTGGAGATCAGTTTTATGCACCATTTGAACCTATTTGATCCTTAGTATACCAAGTATATCTTGGAGCTTTGAATGGACCAGAATGATAGCTCAAGGATGGAGAAAAGTTAGCAAGAAAGTCACCCGAAAGTCATCTTATGACAAAACTAAGAATACGACATGTAGAGCTTTTTACTTGCGATCATTTACATCTAAACTCTCCAAAACACAATGTCCTATCTTAAGGCATGTATATAATGAAGTTTGAATGATAAGAAGGTTAGGATGTGATGTGTTAGGTATGTTCACGAGGTCTCCAAAGTTTTTGATTAACTTAAGGAAAACCTTAGTTTTAGACCTTGAGATATAGAGGGTTGCTTCAAAATACATGGAAATGAATTTACAAGGTTGTCTAAAACATGTATAAGACTATAAATCACCAGATATGATAACATGTATGATCAAAACATAGAATCCAAGACATTTTATTGCTTAAACATTAAACAAAATTACGTGGAATATGAAAACGGATCGAGTTACAAAAACAGGTCGGGTTTTAGGATTCATTCATTTTTTTTACGAATGTTACATGTGTTTCTAATCTTGCTGTCTGTAGCATGTCTGTTAGCACGTTCTCTAAAGAATACTTCTTCATGCGAGTGAAAGGTAGCCTTTGTCTGTTCGTACGAGTGATTCTCATAATCGTACAAGTGGCCCTTTCAACAAGCACTTTGCTTATTCGTAGTATGAGCCTTTGGTTGTTCGTACGAGCAACCATTGCTGAATGTTCTTCGTGACTTGTAGTGTTCGTACGACCAGCAACATTCTTCGTACTGTTGCTGGGTGTTGGCACTATATAAACAGACATGCACCTCACAGTTCATGGGCGATAGTGCATGACACTAGAGAGAGACACTGAGGCACAAGAGAGAGAGAGCACAAAGAGAATATCCCGAGTCTGTATGAACATTGTTTGTATGTGTTTGTACTAGCTCTTTTCATTTAATCAAGATAGTGAATCTTTGGTTATCTTGTGTTTGTTACTTTGCTTTGGTTTGCTTTACGTGAATTCCGCACTCGTATGTGTGTTAGATAAACAAGGAAGTAGGTTATCTTGATCCTCCAAGTGGACCTTCACATTCTATTAGGTTTTTTTGTTGATCAACCCGGATTTCTATGAGGTAGTTGAATGTATTTTATTTTCTAAAACTGGGTTATTCAAACGTCTGATATTAAGTTGAAACCGACCGCAACGCGACGGATGCTCCTTCTAGTTTTATATAATAACAAATGATGAAGCCTTTTTGTGAATAGTTGCTTCTTTTTATTTATTTCTTTTTCTTTTTTTGTCTTTTATGGTTCTTTACTTATAGTTTTTTTTATGGTTTTTCGTTCTTTTTGATTTGTAGTGACTTTTCTCTATGTTTTACAGATCACGTGACGGTATAAATTCGCGTTCTTATTTTACAATTTTTCTCGATTTTGACTGTCGTTTGCTTACTATTTCACACGGTTTTATGACGTCGTCCGCAACGCGGGGTCAACATCGATACATGTATTGTGTTGGTTTTTCTCAACATACTAGAATAAATATGTTGAACATGAAGTTGTATCCACAATATTTTTTTTTGGATATGTAAGCTATACAGAGTGCAGGTACCATCCCGGTACTGTAACGAATCGAACCAATACCAACCGAACAACGATAGTATTGGTACATATATTTGTTATTATGGTTTTCAATCAATGTAAAACAGTTGTCGATTGCTATACCGAGTGTCATTATCATGTTGGTACTACTATGAACTGAAACGATATTGACCGAAATCCCGCCAGAAAGTGCGGGTGATCCCACTGGTTCACAAGAATGCTTGTAAAAAAAGAAAATCTTATATCCATAATAACACACGGCAAAATGTGATTGGTTGATATGACCAAACAAGCTATCGAGAAAAAGAAATTACCACTGCAACTGTTCCAACTTATAAACGCTCGCTGACCATGAAGACCTGAATCAACAACAACAAGACGTTAATCACAACAGATTCAAGTCTCCAAGCCACAAACCCCCCAATTAAACCACATCCAAACCCTAGAACCACACAATCCTCCACTAGATCTCAAAATTCACCACCAAATCGACTCAAAATGAGCACATCAGCGTCATAAAGCAAGTTGATCGATCCGCATTGGTCGCATTTGCTCCCGATGCACCGTTCTTCGCCGCCGGAACCATGGCCGGGGCTGTGGACTTGTCGTTCAGTTCTTCTGCAAATCTCAAGTGTTTAAGCTTGATTTTGGATCCGATGATCGTGATTTGATGCTAACAGGTGCTATAGCTAGTTCTGAACCGTTTAATCGGTTGTCGTGGGGGAAATCACCGGCGTCCGGTTCTGAAGAGTCTCGCTTGGTTTGATTGCTGGAGGAGTTGTGGATGGTGACATTGGTGTCTGGAACCCTAGGGTTCTTATGAGGTACTGCTAATTGTCGGTGATATTGACCCGTATTTGACCGATATTAACTGTAATTTTGGATACTTTGGTTGATGTGGAGTCGAGGAAGATTTCATGACTCACGAGATTAGATCATGTTTCAAATATTGGCACTTTTGAGTTCTGAGTTTAGATATTTCATGGCTTGCGATTAGATCATATTATTATTGTATATGCTTTACGTTTTATATACAATTATATGTATGTATATATATAAGTTCTGCATGATAGGTATCAAATATAGGCCCTTGACTGAGATTTGATTTTGGACCACTATAATTGCATAGCCTTTGACAATGTTGTATGATCTGGTTAAACAAGCCGAGCCAAGCTGAGCTGGCTGGTTTCGAACTCTATTGCTAAAGCTTGAGTTCGGCTGGTGATTAGTTTTTTAGGCTCGAGTTCGGCTCGTTTATTATTAGCTTGTTTATATACATTGATAGTTGTTTATGTATATTAGTTACAATTTATATATATTGCATACTAATATTATTTAGTTAGCATTCACATTCCGTTCCTCATCTTTATCCGTATAATTTTACTAAAAATCACTATTCTATAAATTTACCTCTCACTTTTTAGAAACCTCCCACATCCCCTTACTCATCCTAAAAAATATAAGGATTTACTTGAATTTTCCTTAAATGTAAGAATCCACTTTGGTTTTCCTTAAAAAGATAAGGATAGGGTAGAAGGATAAGAAATTGGATGGAGTGGTGTTTTTAGGTAGTTTTCTAAAACTTCAAGGATGGAATGAGTGTAAGGAATGGGATGTGAGTGCTCTAAGGGCTTGTAATCCGGCGGTACAAAGATGTCCCTCCCCACGAGGTTGAGGCTTAAGTGTGGACAAAAAACGTGTCGATTTTGTAGTAGGATTTATGTAGTTATTTATGTAATAATTTTACATATAATAATTATTGTTATATAAATAATAGACGCGTTTAGGCTCATGAGCCAGCTCGAGCTCAATTAGTGAAAGCTCGGGCTCGGCCTCGTTTTTTAAAAAGCTTATTTTTAGGCTAGAGCTCGTTTAAGCTCCGGTCGATTCGAGCTTTAGTTAGCCTATCTCGAGTAGCTCACGAGCGGCTTGGCTCGTTTACACAGTTGTAGCTTAGCTACTTCATTTTATGACAATTTAAATGAAAAACTGTTTGATTTGTGGACATTATCATACTTTGAGAAATTGTGATCTTACTTGGCAATGTTCTATTCAAATGAATTAGGATCGTTAGACCATCTATATTATGTTCTTGTATTTTTGGAAGACTTGTTTTGATTCTTTTCATTGATTTTAGTTCGGAGGAAAGTGAAATTGCTCTTGTTCAACAGCTATCAAGACATAAAGGACCTGTGAGTTTCCTTTTCTTATGGGGTGTAATTTGACATGTAGAGTTTAGTTTTAGTTGCATAATATTTGTTTTTTTTTCAGGTTTGTGGACTGGAGTTTAGTTCCTTCTCACTAAACCTTCTTGCATCGGGTGCCGAAGAAGGTGAAATTTGTATATGGGATTTGGCTAAACCAATAGAGCCGAAGCATTTTCTTTCTCTCAAGGTAACCTTTGTTTACTACATTTGAATAGCTAAAATACTTGCATTTCGTATGGTAATTCCATAGTAAAATATGATATTTAACCTGCAATTTATATCACAATGTCCTATTTAAATTTTGACTTCCTGTGTATGTGTCTGTTCAAGATCTGTTGTAGTTGGTTTGTATTTCTTTGAGGATTGTTTTACTTTACTCTTAAAAAAGGTTGGTTCTCCTAACTAATATATCTTTGTTAATTTTGATTTTTGAATTTGTAAACCATCATCATATGGAAGATTCCTCCCAAAGACAAGGCTTAGACTCCATTTATTTAAATACATCAATTGATTTACAAACGTTTTAAGTGGATTTATAAAAGATGTATGACTATATGAATTAGTTCTAGGGTGATCATTTCTTTTTTATCAACACACTTCAAGTATCGTTAGTCTGAATAATTCTTGGTCCTTGGATGCATTTGAGTGTGTATGTTTGATTTTGATCTGAATTGATGTAATTATTCTTGAAAAATCTGTCTAGTGTCGGTTGTGGTTCTTCAACTTGTGAAACTTCAATATTTGTTCAGCATTGGGTGTGGTCGATCTATAGTTGAGTGGTCAATCAACCGTAGTCTTTGATAGTTGGCATATGTTAGATATTAGGCGCGCTTGATCTGCGGTCATCCCGTGCATTGACCCCTGTGTTATGTTATTATATTTGTTTTTGATGTCTTAAATATGCCTTTTGTACTCAAGACACAAGGAAGAGTGGATTACGAACATATGAGTGTTTGTAGTTACTAGATACTAGTTAAGATTAAAGTCACATGCCTATAATTTTTTTATAATGATTACAAGAGATGCATTTTTAATGTGTGAACATTTATGCAGTACACTAAATTGTGCTCTGAACAGAGTACCAAGTTCAAGAGGGCTTATCTTGCTTCTTGTTTGTTTACTATGCCAGTTCAATAATTTTTCTTAAATCAGAGTTACATGCATTTACATGTTGATTCAGTATTTTACAAATTACTTTACTGGGGCATTCTCCATTTATTATTGACATTTAGTTAACCCGTTTCTGCAGGGCAGTGAATCTTTAACACATGGAGAAATTTCATTTTTATCATGGAACAAGAAGGTCCAGCCTATCTTGGCATCTACTTCTTCTCAAGGAACAACTGGTATGGGTCGGAGTAGATGCAATTGTATTTGAACTATCCCAATTTTATATAAACTAGTGGGTTACCACCCGCGCTCTGCAGCGGGTTCGAAACGTAGATGAAAATAATCAGAATAGTGAGAGTTAAAGTTGTTTGATGTTTTAGTTAAGGAGCCAAACATGTCATTATTAAAGTTGAGGGGCTAAAGATGGTTAATGCTAAAGTTGAGGGGCTAAAGATGGTTAATGCTAAAGTTGAGGGGCCAAAGTTAGCATATTTATAATATATAGAATTTATATTATATGGTTTTTTACTTTGTTTCTGGTTTCAGTGGTTTGGGATACTAGGAAGCAAAAGCCGATTATAAGGTGAATAACTTTATGCAATCAGATGAATTTGCAAAATAAAATTATGTGTGGTAAGTTGGTAACTAATTTTGTACGGTTTTCCGATTTAAAGTTTTTCAGATTCGGTTAGAAGAAGATGTTCCGTTTTGCAATGGCATCCTGATTTTGCCACTCAGCTCATTGTTGCTTCTGATGATGACAATTCACCTTCTTTAAGGGTAATGATTTATGCCTTTGTTTATGTTTTAAAAGTCAAATTTTATGTTTCTTAATTAGTTACCTTTTGTTTTTGGCATGCAGATATGGGATATGCGGAACACAATGTCGCCCTTGCGAGAGTTAGCGGGTCATACTAAAGGTATACAGTTTATCGGTTATCATTCAACATGTTTATACTTTCAACTGTTCATACAGTTTTCTCAGGCCCTTTTTCATATGCCAGGTGTCGTTGCGATGTCATGGTGTCCTCATGATAGCGCCTATTTGCTTACATGTGCCAAAGATAACCGCACTATTTGCTGGGACACTAATTCTGCTAAGGTTTGTTTATCTAACTTAAGTTCGATACTGAACTTGTACAATCTAGTGTCTCTCTAAGGTCTTAAAATGTTGGCAATGTTTCAACTTTGCAGATTGTCTCTGAATTGCCAGCTGGAACCAATTGGAATTTCGATGTCCACTGGTATCCAAAATTACCTGGGGTCATATCAGCATCGTCATTTGATGGGAAAATTGGTATTTATAACATTGAGTTTCGATATATTGCTCCTATTAATGTCCTATTCTGGTATCGTTGTTTTTTAACAATCTATTGGTGTGTTTTATACAGGCTTGTCCTTGTTATGGTGTTGGTGAGGGTTATTTTGGATCAGGTAACACATAATATATATCAATTGATACACATGTTTGCTACAGTTTGGGGCTATATATGTAATTTCATAGCTCTTTGTTCTTTCTTCATTTACTATCCACGGCTGGATCACGAATGATATCAAATTTTGCATTATGCAAACTTGCGATGTAGGATAATTTATGCATCAAACTTATTTACATTAATCATTTACTTTTGTATGTTTAATTTTATTTATTATTATCTTTATTAACTATATATTAAAAAGTGAAAAAAGAACAAGAACAACAACAAAATTAAAACTTTTTTTTAAAATTTTTGTTATGATACTATTATAATTAATTTAAGCATATTTTGTTTTTCTCTTATAATTTTTAAAGGATGATGTTTTATAAAATTATCACTATACAGTTGCGACATGCTTATTTTTATCTATGGATAATAGCGTACAAGTGATAGAAGCACAAATGTACATGCCCTCAATGCTGCTTCATAGATTAGTTTTTTTTTTTTTGAATAAAGTGACCACGTTTATCCTTACGTTATTGTAATAATATATGACGTGCTTATAGTTATCTACATGTCGATAAATGTTTCATTCAAAAGCGAATGAGTCAAATATAATTGATTTTTTTGTTCTTTACCATGACGAACCGGGTCAACACCTTTCGAACAACATTGGGACCGGTACCGGTTTTCGTTTTTATGGTTTTCTCGACGTTCCTACTTCCTACCATGTCGTACCAACCCAACATCCCAACCGATTCTCACCGAATAACATCGACACAAGTATCCGGTGCTATATCGAGTGCCAGTATCATACCAGTGTTGTAATGAATCGAACCAATCAATCGGGTGTCCGCAGCAACGCGCGAAAATCTTATTAGTTTTTATTAAAAATAGAGCTACGGTTTTTATTATCGTTATTGTTATCATATTATAACTGTTATTATTGATTTATATGCAGCACCTTTAAGAGCCCCAAAATGGCATCAACGCAAAGCTGGAGTCTGTTTCGGATTTGGTGGCAAACTTGTTTCTTTTCACACAACTGGTGGAACTTCAGAGGTAATTCTACTGTTGTCTTATGTTCATTGCATGTCTCTTTTAATAGTTTATATTATTTTAATCCTTTTTAATAATCTTCAGGTTGAAGTGCACGATTTGGTTAATGAACATAGTATCGTGAGCAATTCATCTGAATTCGAAGCTGCAATAAGTAGCGGAGACAGAGCTTCATTGAGACTTCTGTGTGACCAAAAAACTCAAGAATCCAAGTATGTATTCTCATTCATCATCTCGAATTCAATCGTTCCGATTTAACTTAATTTGATTTTTTGAGGGGTTTTGTTGAATTGTCCGATACAGATCTGAAGATGACAAAGAAACATGGGGATTGTTGAAGGTTATGTTTGAAGATGACGGAACAGCACGAACAAAACTCTTAAACCACCTTGGCTTCAGTTTACCGACAGAAGAACAAAATTATGTTGCCGAACAAAACAATCTCTCTGAGGATCTAAGTTCTTTAAATCTCGACAAAATTAGTGAAGATATACTTACGGAGGAAGGACCGACACTCAATTACCTAACATCTGATAACGGGGAAGATTTTTTTAACAATTTACCAAGTCCTCAAGCTGTCACACCCGTGTCAACTTCTCACGATAGCTTTGCTATAGAAGAATCTGTTCCTGCTGTGGAAGAATCATCTATAACAAAAGAAAACGATTTACCAGATGGAAGTGTTGATAATTCGGTTGATGAGGCTATACAGCGTGCATTGGTTGTTGGGGATTATAAGGGAGCTGTTGCACAGTGCATTGCTGCAAATAAAATGGCGGATGCGTTAGTTATTGCAAAGGTTGGTGGTTCTTCCCTGTGGGAGACCACACGCGACCATCACCTCAAATATAATTCTTCTCCTTACTTGAAGGCATGGTTTTCTTCCCTCTTATTGTTTATTTAGCTTTATTGTTGAGTTGTTGACTTAGTTTTAAAAAGCACCCCTGCGGCGACCTCAGGCGAGAGGGTCGTCGCTTATGACTGCATGAGGTGATGGGCGTACATGAGGCACATGTGTCGAGAGTGAGACGAAGATCAAAACTGCATGAGGTGCTCGCATCTGGAGCGCCTCTTGTACGTAGAGGTTAATAGGGGTCTGCATGGTCTGTTTCTATGGTAAAACCGAAACCGTAACCGAAATGTTCGGTTTTAGGTTATTGAAAACCGTTCGGTTTCGGTTTTTTTTTTTCGGATTTTCTCATTTTTGGAACAAAATTACGTAAGATTTAAATATAAAAAGTATAATCCAAGATTTAATAATCTTTGTTAGATGTTTACATTTAAGTTTCGATCACATAAACCTAACTTCTAATCTATTTTTATGTTTCTCCAAAGTTTTTATTAAGACATTTTCTTTTACAATACTTTGAAAATCGTTTATTTATATGTTAATTTTGTTATTTCTTGTAGGCAATGGATAAATCATTTCAAAGATAAATAAACATGTTAATGTTTTTATTATTATTAATGCTCAACGTTCAAGGATAAAACTAACAATTCGTAAATCAATATATAACAAACATTAAAAAGATGATTTTTTAGGTTATCGGTTCCATTTTTGTGCGGTTCAGTTTTTTTTTTGGTTCAGTTTTTTCGGTTTCGGTTCGTTGTTTTTGGTTTTCTGCTCACCCCTAGTTATATACATATATATTAAATTGTATATAGAAACTATTTATATCTGGATTTGGGTACATGGTGATAGAAACCTTTCAGGAATATAACAAATACTAAATAACTACATAGCACCTCGCTAACATGATGCGTGTGCCTCACTTCTTGCTACGCGCATCAACTCATGAGACCCTATCGCCTCAATGTGCCTTGCGCTTTTTAAAATCAAGATAGAAGATTTTTCAGTTTTCATTTTTATATTTTCCTGGCCCACAGGTTGTTGCTGCAATGATAAATAGTGACTTTGTTGGTTTAGTAAATACCAGGCCCCTGACATCTTGGAAAGAGACTCTTGCTCTTCTCTGCACTGTAAGTCGCCTAATATATGAGTGAGAACTGATACCTTACAGTTCTTGTCAAACTGCAGTGGTTGTTTGTTTTCAATACAATTAACGATAGTCATTAAAAGTTATGGGATCTTATGACAGTTTGCTCAGGGGGATGAATGGACTTTACTATGTGATAGTCTTGCTTCTAGGCTCGTAACTGCTGGTAATACGTTAGCTGCAACTTTTTGTTACATATGTTCTGGGAATATCGATAAAACCGTGGAAATCTGGTCAAAGAAGGTTACAGTTGACCATGAGGGGAAATCCTATGTTGATCTTCTGCAGGTATGAAAACAAAGTCAACGTCAAACAAACATGTAATCTTTCTTTTTGGGAAAATTCTGTATACCCTTCCTCAAAACATAGTATAATCTGATAGTCATCCAGCAAAAAATCATAATATCAAATATACCTGTTTGACATTTGTACCCTTCCTTTAAAACTTGTATTAGGATATGATAGTTTGAGTGTAAGGAGAAAGGAAAGGGTATGATGGTCATACTATAAATTGTATTTAATGAAATTGTCAAGTATGAAATTTAAGTAATTTGAACATACGTACATACATGCATATATGCATACATACATAACGTACAATATTTCTTAACGTACAATAGGGGTTGGTTAACGTACAATATTTCTTAACGTACGATGTGTACGAGATGGAATTACGCACATTATAAAACTCAAAAACCCTAATCACGAATGAACATAATCACCCATGTACAAAAACAGAAATCACGCATGGGGTAAAAAACCTAATCACACATGTTATAAAATTTCATCAGCTTATGCAACGTACGTTAAGCAAAATTGTAAAATACACTTTCATATATAGGGGAGAGTTATCTTGAGAACGCTTAATATTGTGAGAACCATGAGAACTTGGTCAAAGACAATTCAAATTCAAATTTTCTTTTACATTTATCATTATTATTTGAACATAATATTAGGAATTAAATTTACATGTATTCGTAAATAAAGAAAATTTACACATGTGTAAATTTTTCATTCGTTATCACGGTTCTCGCAATATTTAGCGTTATCATATATGTATGTATGAAATCGCTTCTTGTTGGTGCATGGCTAACTATTCATTATTTTTGTAAAGGAATTAATGGAGAAAGCAATAGTCCTTGCTTTAGCAACTGGGCAAAAGAAATTCAATGCTTCTTTATGCAAACTTGTTGAGAAGTATGCTGAGATATTAGCAAGTCAAGGGCGTTTATCAACAGCTATGGAATGTTTGAAGTTGATGGGAACCGATAATCTGTCTCTTGAACTTTCCATCTTAAGAGACCGGATAGCTCTCTCATTTAAACCAGGTATGTGCCATGTCAGCAATTTTTAAAATACGCATCCTGTTTTATATTCAGCTGTTAAATGATTGTTCTTTCTTCACAAATTTGTAGAGAAAACTGCAACGGAGTCTACAGATTATGGTCACTCTCAAACACATACAGGAGATGTATACCAACAAATGAATTCAGTTGTGGAGCCCCATCAAAACTATTATCAGGTATTTTATGTTTTTATTTATGTTATAACTTCCCACTTCCATATGTAAAGCCCAAACTGTTCCGTATGCTTTATTGATGGGTTGTGTTACCTTTTTTATTTCTTATTCCAGGAGAACTATCAACAGCAGCACCAACAACCTGGTGAGCATAGCAGTGTGTTAGTAGGGTCCTGTGAGTTTTCCCTAACGGGTTCTCATTATTACCCAAAAAAAAGTAGCATAGTGATTCCACTGGGGTTTGCTATTTATTAACATTTTTCATATTTTAGTTGTAAAATTTCGATCATGCTGTCTTCTTAGAATCAACATCTGTGTTGCATGCTTGTAGGTGGGTTATAATCAACCACCGTTTACAACTCAAGCAGTGGCAAGAACCTTTGTTCCTGTGACACCACCAATAATGAGAAATGTTGACCAATACCAGCAACTCCCCACCTTGGGTTCTCAGTTGTATCCTGTATTTATACATACATAATTTTCTGTTCATCACTTGGGTGCATGTTTATACGTGTATGATTCTAACTGCAAATCTTTACCAGCATCAGTTGAATGCCAACTCCAATTATCAAGCTGGACCACCACGGCCCGGCTTTGTCCCATCTTCTGTGGTAAACACTACAGGCCCGACGTTACCACCTAGTCCCGCACCTCCTGTAAGAGGGTTCATGCCTATCAATGGTAATGTAGGAATGCAAAGAACCGCATCTGGTGGTCAAATGCAACAACCCAATACCGCTACAGAGTCTCCTCCTCCAGCAGTACAGACAGCTGATGTGTCGAATGTCCCTGGTAAATCACTTGCTCGTAGTAATTTTCATTGTTTTTTTGTGAAATCATTTTAACACACACACACACACACACACATACACCATGGTTTAATAAATGACCTTTCGAATGTTGATGTATTGTGTTCCAGCTCAGCAAAGGGCAGTTGTTGTAACGTTGACTAGACTCTTCAACGAGACATCAGAAGCCCTGGGAGGTTCCGGTGCCGTTCCAGCTAAGAAACGGGAGATTGATGATAACTCCAAGAAAATAGGCGCTTTGTTTGTTAAACTAAACAATAACGATATCTCCAAAAATGCTGCTGAAAAGCTTATTCAGCTCTGTCAAGCTTTGGACCGGAGTGACTTTCCTGCAGCCCTCAAGATCCAGGTATCATTTTCCAGCACATACGCACTGATTCAAGATTATGTTTTAAAAAATCGTTAATGGGTCTAATAGGCAAAATACAACAATTGAAACGGTTTAAACAGGTTGAAACTGAGTTTTGACCAAACCCATTATCTGACCCACTGGCCCGTACATTTCATCCCTGACGGTTAACCATGTGATGATACAGGTAGATCTAACCACCAGTGATTGGGATGAGTGCAGCTTCTGGTTAGCAACGCTCAAAAGAATGATCAAGATCAGGCAGAATGCAAGATGATAGACTGACTAATTCTTGAATATGCCTTTTTTTTCTTTATATAAATTCAAGATTTTCTGAAATTTTAAAGCAGTTAAAAGAAGATGGATCACAGGGTTTTGTTTGTGTTTTTGCCCTTATTGCGTGTGATATATTGAAATAGATTCGGTTTTCTTGACTAGCTTTATCAGAAATTAAGAGTTAGTTTATTATTAATTATCTTGGATTTGTGCTTATGTTGGTTCTTACTTCACCTTTATTATAAACGTTGGCTACTAGCACAATCATTAGATGCGTAGAATATGTGTAGGCATCCACGAATGTATTATGTAGACGATCTTTTTTAATATTGATGTCATATAGGCTATGTTTTACTGACATCAAAGGCTGCTTTATCCAAAATCATTGTTTTTAATATCTTTCATCAAATAGTAATAGGATTAATCATTTTTCAACTACTCGAAAATCTTTGTTTGTATGTTATGAAATTTGATTTTATGTCCTATAAATGCTCTTATGTCCCTTGTCTTTTTATAAAGTTTGATATCTTTGGTGATGTTTGAAAGGTTCTACACAATTTCGTTTCTCTCATCTCAACTCTCATCTCTTTCTCCAATATCTGCTTGAAGGTTTGAATCTATAAACATAAGTTGTTTTTTTATTAATTTTTTTACAGCAGGTAGTTACCTTATTATTATATATTCCGTTTGTTTGAGTAAATGAAAAAACTAAGATTACCATGGTATCGTTTAAATAATATATATAATATTTTAATGTCAGCTAGGTTAGACTTGTAATTTCATGTATTACACTTGTTGTAAATCAAAACTATTTGTTTGGAGAGCATAATAAGATAAATAAGAGCATTCACAATTAAGTCTATCTTTATAATTACATTACATTTTTCTTTTTAATTAAATAATATTTTTTTGATATTCTTATCATTACCTTTTCTCTATTAGATTAACAAATATTAAAAAATTATAGAGGTGAACAATATATTCTCTAAATTTATTGATGAACAGTAATTTTTTCTCTTTTTTCTATTTCCTTCACTCACAACAATTTACAATCACTTTCACAAATATAGAGATTACAATAATATATAAATGAAGGTTTCATTGTGAATGCTCTAAGTTTAAATAATATATAATATCAATCATCTCATAAATTTACAATCTCTTGCTCATAGTATTCAATACCCAACTCACTTCTAAAGTTCTTAACAACTCTCTTTGCAGTCATCAATACTTTGAAAAGCTTCATAGTTATTTTTACATCGTTAACAATTAAAGTAACGAAAATCTAACATTTTTACAATCAGTAAAATGATATATGATATCAATGTAAAAGTCTCAGACATAACACAGTACACATGCATTCATCAAATGGAACAAAATTCAACAAAAAAAAACATTGTGAGATTAGAACTCTAATTAATTAAATAAGCATTTCATATTTAAAAGTTAAAATAACTATCATCCAACGGCATCAATTTAGCACAAACAACATCACTTATATTTGTACAAGATGAGAACTTCTAATAATGAAGGTTCCAAAAACATGGCAAGTTGATTATAATAGTAATGATTCAAAACAAATGACGATTTCATTTTGTGTAGTTAAGAACTAAAGATGGCATAAAGGTAATTATTGCTTTGAATGGGAATCAACATAAATCGTTTCAGCCTTTTGCAATGTTGCAAGCTAACCAAACAACTTGCGGATCAGAGTAGAAGCGTAGATAGCTAATTCAAAACACAATACTAACATGGAATAAAGATTGATAAGAGGATTGTATGTAAAAATAATTAGGTGTGGTGATATTTATATAGGAAAATCATGGTTTGAATTAAAATAAATTTATGTAATTAAACGCTTAAAATCAGATAATATTTGAAGTACGAGCCATTTGTTTTGTAACGCAATTCAAAGCTGTTGGATTTAGTGGACCCCCACAAAAGAACAGATGATTGGAAATCCAAAATAAACTACAACTTCTGATTACAAATAACGGTGCTTTAAAGATCTCCTCCTCCCAAAGGCAAATACTCAACATCTGCTACTCTAAAGTCTACCAAGGCCAAAGTCTGCTCACAAGATCTGTTGAAGACTAATTCTACTTAAAGCCAAAGGTCTGCCAAAGACAACCTCTGCTGATGAAGATTAAAGTCTGATGAATCTAGAGGTATGTTGTGGATCAACAAATGATAAAGCTCAACAGAGGATTCTTAACAGATGATGATCAACAAATTTTACATGTATTTTCAATGTAACAATGCTTAGGCCATAGCAGATGTTAGGAGTTTGTTAGGCTGTTAGATGTCGCTGTCTAGGTGACGTCAGCTTAGATTTTTCAGATGTTTCGTTTGTACGATAAATAGAATAATACCTGCACTGTTCTATTCATCACTTTCCATCTTGACATTTTTGTACGAACAAATAGAGAGTGGTCAGACTGAAGGGGAGTTGTAATACTTCATGCATATGTGAATCATTGAATTTGATGAAAGCAATATCTTAATTGTTGTGATTGAAAAATTAATTATTCCGCTGCATATTTCATTTTTGTTTTATCTTCTTTCATTATTTTCATCTTAACTTTCACAACAATCAAACTCAGATCCAAACAATTGGTATTAGAGCTTGGTCAATCAAATTCGATCCAAACAATTAATTTGATATAAACAGATCAGCTCCTACTACTGGTATCGTTTATTCGTTGAATTGAAAACAGAGTAAAAGTTTATTTACTTTTAAAAGTATTTTAAACAAAAACCTATTTGTAAACAATAAAAAATGTCTCAAAATGCACATGATTCACACAACACTGGTACTCTGTACAAACCTCTGATACTTGTTAGCTCGGAGTATAATGTTTGGCAACGTCAGATGGGTCACATACTTGCTCAACAGAACACGGGTTGTTGGAAATCAGTTATCTTCGGACCACTTGTTCTGATGGTGCCGAGTGCTGAAGACCCAAAGTTCAAGTACCAAAGAAGCTGGAAAACTACCCTGAGCAAGATTTTCAAAAAATTGAACAAGATGCCACGTCATTTAGTATCATTGCTACGGCTCTGCCGACTGATATATATGCTAGTCTATTGCATTGCAACAGTGCTAAGGAGTTGTGGGATGCTTTGAAAGAGTAGTTTGGAGGTACAGAGGAAGTTATCGAAAATAACCGAGAAGTTTTAAACCAACAATATGAAACATTCTGTCACGTTAAAGGAGAATCATTAACTCAACAATTCGAAAGGTTTAGTTGTCTCTAAGTGAGTTAAAACTGGTAAATGTTAGTTATCCTAATTCAACCTTGAATAGCCGATTTCTAATATCACTACCAGATAAATGGGACACTATTGCTTTTGTAACAAGAAAATCTGTTGGTTTCAAAGAGATGAGTTTGACTCAGCTTCATAGTAGGCTTCTAACTTATGAGAGAGAGCTTAACCAGAAAAAGGAGCTTCAAGAGTCCGAAAAAGTTGCTGATAACTATGCTTTTGGTAGTACATCACTTTTTGGTCAAGAAGAAACCTCTGGTGGAAGTAAGGATCAGGGTTATGATCATTTTATTGACATAACTTATGGTGGAGGATTTAACCCTAACCCTTACTCACCCAATTATGCTTTTATAGCAAATGGGAAAACCAAGTTTCTGACAACTTATCTTTTGAATTAAATGATTTTCAACATTTTGACCCCACTGATTTGGAAGAAATGGACATTTTGCATCAACTTGCTTTGCTAAGTGTTAGAACTAGTAAATTTTACAAAAGAACTGGCAGAAAATTTCCAGCATTGCATGAAGGGTTGAAAGTTTGGTTGGATAAATCTAAAATCAAGTGTTACAAGTGTAATAGGTTAGGCCATTTTGCTAGAGAGTGTAGAAGCTAAACAAGTGGTCCGATTGTCACACATATAAGTCCTAGACCTCAAAACACTCAAAACACTGTCCATTATTCCCAATATACCCTTGCTCCACACAATGCAAAACACTGCTCACTTGCACACCCTACAACCACTTTTCCAGTTCAGTATGTCCAAACCACTGTTCCTCAGATAAAGTATGTTCAAACCCTAGTCCCTCAGGTTCAAGTGCACTTGCACCTCAAGCTGCACAAACTCCTGCTTAAGCAGAAAACTGTCAACAAAGCTTTTTTACACAAGGATTTGTTGTTTGTAGCAGCTTACTTGAATAATTTACAGATGAAAAGTTTGCTCTAATGGCCAATTTTGAAAAGAAAAATGTTGATTTTTGTTTAATTGCACTAGAGACAATATTGGAAGGGGTAGAGTCTGAAGAAGTGGTGTCCAATTATGATGTGGTTTGCGATAATGTTGAAACAGATGTTTTAGACGAAAAGATTGGTGAAGAAATAGTGAATCCTTTGTCAGACCCATGGAAGTCTAGTGTTTGCGAAGGAAAATGTGATTGTGCCATGATGGCTGCTGCTAAGGGAGCTTCTGCTTGTCTTGATAGTTTATGGTATGTAGATAGTGGAGGCTCCAGGCACATGACAGAATGTAGAGCCCTTTTCAAAGATTTTCTATAACGTGGAGGGGGTGATATATCCTTTGATAACAACTCAAAAGGAAAGGTGTTAGGTTCAGGGACAACCAAGCAGGAAAACTCAACTTTGAAAATGTCAATCTTAAAACAACTTAAAATTTAACCTCCTTAGTGTGTCTCAAATGAGTGACAAAGGCTATGGGTCATTCTTCACTAAGGATACTTGTAAGATTGTTGGGCCAGATGTAGTGAAAAAGATTGAAACAATCATAGCTGAGAGCAAAACACAACTTGTTGCTCACAGGAGTGGCAATGTGTATGTGGTAGATATGTTGAAAGATAATCCAATGACTAATGCTTGTCTGTTCTCAACTGCCTCTAACAAAGAGACATAACTATGGCATAGAAGACTTGGTCACACAAATCTCAAAACTATCACTATCTCTTAAAACAAGGTCTTGTAAGGGGCCTTCCACCAAAACAATTCACATATGATGCACATTGTGTTTCCTGTCTAAAAGGTAAACAACATAAAAGTTTGTTCAAAGCCATTGATGAGTCCAAAACTAGCTAGTGTTTACAATTGTTACACATGGACTTGTTTAGCAATATTAAAATCATGAGTCTTAAAAGGAAGAGATATTGTCTTGTCATAATTGATGATTTTTCAAGGTTTACATGAATTTAATATTTGCACTCCAAAGATGAGATTGCAAGTTTTTTTGCACGACTTTGTAAAAAAAGTTGAGAAGCAATTTGATATGCCAGTAAAAATCTTCAGGAGTGACAATGGAACAGAGTTTAAAAATAAGGAGTTGGATGACTTCTGTGTGTCAAATAGGATTGTAAGGCAATACAGAATCCCAAGGACATCAGAATAAAATGAGGTGGTTGAAAGAAAGGATAGGACCTTGATTGAGGCTGCCAGAACAATGCTTGCAGATTCAGGTTTACCATTATCCTTTTGGGCAGATGCTGTAAACACTGCTTGATATGTGCAAAATAGAGTTTTAATCAACCTAGACATCAATAGACTGCTTATGAAATTCTATTCAAAATCAAACCACTAATATCTTATTTCAAAATCTTTGGCTGTCCATGTTTCATTTTAAACTTAAAATTAAATTAAATTTCAAAATTTGCAGCCAAAGTAGATTGTGGTTATTTTCTGTGATACTCAACTACTGCCAAAACCTACAAAGTGTTCAACACAAGGACTAGGTGTGTAGAAGAGACTTTGAATGTAAAGTTCAATGAACTTTCTTCTTTAAAAATCCCAACAAATCCTGCTGAATTGTTTGATTTAGATAAATTTACATTTGAAGATGTGTCTATCAAGACTAACAATGCAGGTACACCACAATCTTCTCATCAAGATTATGGATTTAACATTGTGATCCCACAATATAAAGTCACTTCCATGACCAAAGGAACAAGTGTTCATAACAGCTGTCAAAACTCTTCCACTAATACATCAACAATTGTTTATCCTCAAACCTCTGCCGCCTCATCCAATCAATCTACTGTTTACAAAAGTCCATCATCTGTGAACAAAAGTCAACCCATTTTCACACATATTACACCCATGCCTCCACCTCCAATCCAAACATCTGTTGACTCTTCAAAATTGCTAACAGATGTTAGCTTAGGCGATTCTCATCTGCAGCCTTCACCTCTAAATACCATCATTCCATACAAGGGAGATCTAATCAACCTTAAAAATCATCCACCAGACCAAGTTATTGGCAACATCAATGAATGGGTACTCACAAGAAGTCAATCCCAAAACATTTGTCTTTTTGCTGGTTTTCTATTACTCACACAACTTGTCAAGTACCAAGACGCACTAAGAGACAATAGTTGGGTAGAGGCCATGCATGAAGAGCTCCTACAGTTCAAAAGATAACAAGTATGGGAACTTATACCATTGCCTAAGGATGTATGTCCAATTGGCACAAAATGGGTCTTCAAGAACAAAACAGATGAAATGGGCATTGTTGTAAAAAACAAAGCTAGGCTTGTGGTTGAAGGCTACAGACAAGAAGAAGGCATTGATTATGATGAAACATTTTCTCAAGTAGCAAGATTAGAGGCCATCAGATTGTTTTTAGCTTTTGCTGTCAACCACAACATCAAGGTGTATCAAATGGATATCAAATGTGCATTCCTTTATGGTAAGATCCCATAGAGGTATATGTATGCCAACCCTCTTCTTTTGAAGATGCATTTTATCCTGATCATGTCTACAAGCTTAATAAAGCTTTGTATGGCTTGAAACAAGCACCTAGGGCCTAGTATGTAACTCTTTCCACCTTTCTCTTATCCATAGGTTTCACAAGAGGTAAAATTGATAAACATTGTTTTTAAAATGGAAAGGAAAGGATTTGATGACTGTCCAGATTTATGTGGATGACATCATTTTTGGATCCACATGTAATTCCATGTGTGAAGAGTTCAGGATGACAACAGAGTTTGAGATGAGTGCCACGGGTGAACTAAAATGCTTTCTTGGTATCCAAGTTAAGTAATTGCAAAATGGTATATTCGTTTATCAAAGTAAATATGTCAAATAACTATTAACAAAAATTGATATGAATGATAAAAAACTATGTAGGACACCCATGTCCACCTCAAAATTGGTCACTATTAATGTTAAAGATGACTTGGTTGATCAAACACTTTACAGAAGCATGATTGGGTTATTATTGCACCTAACTGCATCAAGGCCAAACATCATGTTTGCCACATGTGTCTTTGCCAGATCCCAGTCAGCACCAAGACAGTCCAACCTTATAGCTGTGAAAAGGATATTCAGATACATAAAAGGTGCTCCAACACTTGGTATCTTATATCCTGCTATTGGAAATATTGAGCTTTTAGGTTACTCAGACAGTGACTTTGCTGGTGTCATACTACAAGGAAGTCCACTTCAGGAGGTTGTCAGTTTCTAGGCAATTGCTTGGTTTCTTGGCAAAGCAAAAAGCAAGCAGCGGTTTCAACATCAACAGTAGAGGGCTGAATATATTGCTGCTGCAAGCTGTACAACTCAAGTCCTATGGCTTCAAAATCAGTTGCTGGATTTTGGTGTGACTGCTTTAAAGACACCTCTTATGTTGGATAGTCGAGCAGCTGAAAACATCATTAAAAATCCAGTTTCTCATTCTACAACCAAGCACATTGACATCAGACATCAATTTGTGAGGGATTGCTATGAAAAATGTTTGATTTCTCTGCATCATGTTCCAACCAAGGATCAGCTGGCAGATGTGTTGACAAAAGCTTTAGACACATCGATCTTTGAAAGATTGATCTCTAGGATTAGTATGCTAAACATAGATTAAAAGCAACACTTTGTTTTCCATGAATAAAAAGCATCAAAATGTTTTCAGAAAATAAAAAATCCATCCAATAAAATAGCTTTGATTAAAAATTTCCAAAAAATTCTTAAAGTCTGTTACAAACCACTGTTTCTAAAATCCACTATGAAAGGTATCCTATGTTTTCACTCACCAATGTTCATAACATCTGTTAGGAATAACTACTATTTGCCCTAACCTCTGATGTCTATCCTCTGATGGATGAAAATTAGCCACTGCTCATATCCACTGTTCCCAACATCTGTTGCTTTTCAACAGAGGTTTTATAACAACTGTCATCCACAAACAGAGGTTATCACGTGGATAGATGCTAGCCATCAAATCTTTCAAACAGACGTTGCCACGTCAGCATTCACTTTTTCACTTTGTAAAAACCCCTGTTTCATCCAAACAGAGCTTTCACAGCCGAGTTGAATTTAAAATTCTTATAATGCGGTTTCCACTCCATCTTCTTCAAAACTTCTCACCTTTCATATCCGATTATGGCTCTGCTAATCAAAACTCCTCATAACTACCTTCCTTATTTCGAGAAAACCAACAAAATAAATCTTTCCACTCAATAATTGGTGTTATGACATCATCAAAATACTGCACCATCCTAACTGCCGATGCACCAATATACATGGATACCCTCCGAATGTTCTAGGCAAATGCTAAAGTTGAATCTCAAAATAAAAAGCCCTTTGCTAAAACGTCAAAGACCAGAGGAACCATTGTTCGATATCCCCATCTTCCATATCCACAGTATTTGCTCTAAACGACCAGGCAGGTAATACTACGTTTGAAAAACAACACCTTCATACTTAGTTCATAGAAAGAGGGTATGATGGTCAATTGACAGGAGTTAAAGTTTTTAAACCTTAATTTCCTGCTGAAATGAGATAATTTTTTCCATACCCTACTTGTATGTCTCTCACCCAAGACCACCTCATTTAATGAGATTCCACAAAAAGTCGAATACTTGGGTTATGACATTTTGACAAATTCAGATTATAATCTATCCCAGGCATTGTTCTTGGACTTGGTGGCAAATGTATCTGCTATTAAAGGGAACAAACCTAAAGCTTTTCTTATGTATCCCAAACTTTTAAGCTTTTACATTAAAAAACAAGTGTCTGAAAAAGATTTTCAACAAGGTACAACTTTTAAAATAACAAGTCTTACTAATGAAACTTTTACTAGAATGTAAGATAAATAGTTAAAAATTTCTAAAATACAAGCAAAGAGGGATGAGCCTATTTTAGATTCACATCTGTTGCTCAAACCTCTGTTGTTGAGCCAACTGCTCCTTGTAATCATGACACCATAACCGGTGTTGTGAAACCCACACCAGAAAAATCCAAAAAGAAACCACCTACATCCAAAAAGCCCACCAAAAAGAAACAAAATAAAAAGGCAACTCTCGAAGATGAGATCCCAGAGGATAACATTGTGGCAACACCAAAGCCACTAGAAACCACTATTGTTACTTCCTCACAACAGATGGAAAGATCTCCACCCATCCTAACTCCTCTTGAATCCTCACAATAGGTACAAGTTGTAAGCACATGGACACCATATCAAGAGGCAGATGTTTCACTTGAAAGTCTGTTTCTAAGCCTCATTCCCAGGGCTGTCTCTCTTTCAACTCCACAACCCTGCACTCCAATTACACCAACATTTATACCTCTGTTTGAAGCAATTGATACCACTCAGACACAAATCAGTTCCTCTCAATCACCAATTAAGGAGAGCAAACTTTCACAAGTGACTGAGTCTGAGAAAAATCAACTTGCTAGCCCACAAACAGCTGAGGAAGCTACACCTCCTGAGTTACATGTCACTCTTGGTGGTTGATGTGTGGTAAAATACACACACCTGTCGATGTAAAGTGTATAATTATTGTATAGTTTTTATTTATTTTAATTAGTTTTTAGTGTTATATTATAATATTTTGTATTTTACTAGGTCGGGTGCAAATGTAGCGAAAACGAGCAATAAAGAAATAACTAGTCAGTTGGGCAGAGTAGGATACCAATGAACGAATTAAAATTGCCACTATTATTCTTGAGTGGGCTGATGCCACCGTCTCTATTTTATAAGCTCGTAGGACTAGAATAAATAAAGTTAAAAAAAAAGAAGGTCTCGGGATAAAAAAAATCAGAAACAAGCTTAAACGACCAAACAACAAAGAATTGAAAAATATATATTAAAGGCAAGGGACTAAACTTGCAAAGAAGCATGAAACTTGAATTAAATGCACATGGCAGTAAAGACAAAACAAAAGAAAAGAGTTGGTTTCAAAAGTTATTGTTGGCGGAAGAAAAAAATGCATATGTTGACTGATGGATTAGGACTTTGACCGATTCCTTTATTATTTGGAGTTGGGTCCGTTGGAGATAACTAAAAGCAAGGCCCTTCACCATTCACATAGCCCACTAAAGAACCCATGTTCCTTTAGTCTTGACTTTCACAATCTGTTAGACGAGGCCATGTGTGAAATTGGTATTTGAGACCATATATAATACATAAAGAAATCCATTCGAAGATATATACACAACACATCAAACGCAAAAAAAGGGGAAGCTGCCATTATTATTATTTTTGGATGGAGTTGAGTTCGACGAAGAGAAACGAAAGAGGAGAAAGTATTGGTTCGAGCTTCAAAGCTGCGATTCAATATTCGGGTTTGGTTTGCAATTTATTATTTTTTTGGTTTTGTTAGACTTTGTGTTTTACAAACTATTAAACATGATTTCCTTATTGTATGAGACTTGTTTCTTGTTCTTGGCTAAATTTCTTGAACTATCTTGGATTTTTATCAGATGTTAATGTGTTTTATGGATTATTCATGAAAAGTAACAAACTTTGGATTATTGATTTAATGTGCATGCGTATTTAATTTTATTAAAATCTGATTACATGTTTCACTTGCGTTTTTGTTGATGTCTTCCATATATGAATACTAGTTAGGTCATAGATTGTGTGTTAGTGACTAGTTTACGGTTAATTCTATTGGATTTCCGTAGGAACGATGATTAAGGTTTCTAATAGGATTTAGTATCTACCGATCTCAATAGCCGCAAGGTGAGAGGTTGTCTGTCTGTCTTTAGTGTTAGATTGCTAGGGTTAGATACTATGAAAGAAGATCACCTTAGTTTACCTTTCATTATTTGCTTACCGAGTTAAATCAAGTTTCTTAGTTGCCTTAGAATTTTCACTGAGAGGTAGTTAGTCACATTAGGGCATTTTTCTAGATAATTAGATAACCGTAGGGGTGTCTAATAAGCCGGTACTTTTAACAGCCTTTCAGAGCTCCATATGTGTCTTCCCGAGAAGGGTCGGGGTTCCTATTCGGTTTCTCATAAGGTTTAGCACTTAAAGATCCCGGTTCCATAACACATTAGCATCTGATAGAAACCATATGATATAATTGGGATTCCAACCTAGGTAGTTGTTCGTCATCACTGATCTGAATCTCGTTTAAGTCGCGTCTTAGTTATTCAGTTTAATTAATTTTTTAATTGCAATTTAGGATTTTAGTAAACCCCCTGCCTCAAAATACAAAAATCAATTTAGTCGTGTCAGTCTGTCAAGTCTAGAGAGTCCAGTAAACGTAATTATATAGTCCCGTGGGTTCGATACTCGGACTTACATAAGTTATACTATATTGACCGGTACCACTTGCCGGATGTGTAGTATAGGTTAGAGGGTCTTAGTTTTATAAATTTAAAGCTTAGCGTGTCTAATTTAGGGTTTTATTTAGGTAATTTGTTTAGATCACTTTTTGCACATCAAGTTTTTGGCGCCGTTGCCGGGGACTCTTTGGCAATTGCGTTGATTACTTTGTTTGGACTTAATTGATATCATATGTGCTAGTTGTTTTTGTTGAGTCGTAGGAGTCTAAGTAATCTAGTGTCTTTTACATTTTGTTGAATCATTTCTAGAGTCTTTTTATGTGCTTTTGTGCCGGCTTTGTAGTGGATGCCCCATACGCGTTCACAAGGACCGCCGCCAACGGACCAGTCTTCTTTCTCATCCTCTTCTACACCAAAGGTTAGTTCATCTTCGTCCTCATCTTCTGACTCTACTCTTCCATCTAAAACATCGAGCTTTGACTTCACACCAAAGTCATCACCTCATAATTCCCCACCACCTTCCCGTCCTCCGAGTCCACCACCTGTTGTCCAAATGGCCAATAATCAAACTGTTTACCAACAAGAAACCACCGGTTTCACTGGTGCGAACTTACCCATCACCCTTCCCGTAATGAACAATGACAAATCTTGGTAAATCCCGTCCTACATCATGACCACTATCACTAACTCGTGCCAATTTCATGGTCGTGATGACGAGGATGCCCCTACCCACATTAACCGCTTCACTTGCCTCTGTCACACATTTAACATGGAGGGTGTCGGCAATGACGCTCGCTTTCTTCAAGTCTTTCCTTTCTCCCTAGCAGGCCAGGCAGCAATTTGGCTTGATTCACAGCCTGCAGGTACCTTCACCACTTGGCCAGCCTTCGAGATGCTTTTCTCAAAAAGTACTTCCCACCCGCTAAAGCATCTCGTCTTCGCGATCAGATCCATTCATTTCGATGGAGCCTGACGAACCCTATCACCTAGCATGGGAGTATTTCCAAACCTTAGTGTCTTGTTGTTCTCAACATGGTTTATCTAACTGGGCGCTTGTAGAGAAATTCTACAATGGTCTCACCCCGAAACCCGAGCCCGGTTTGACACTTCTGCTGGAGGCCAAACTCATGGGTAAGAAAATGGTGGGTGAATGTAATGACCTCTTCGAGAGCTTCGCACATTCTGAAATTAACTATAGCGTTACTACCAGGAATTCAATTCCTGTGTTTCGTATTATCTCGGCCTGTCGAGGAGTACACCAAGTTAGCTTGGAAACAACGGTAGCCATTGCGTTAGAAAGCTTTAAGAGAGAGATGACTAAAGGAATGCATGAGTTGAAGAAGAAGGTAGATAGGTGTGAGGTGTGTAGAGGGGGTCACGATACCGTAGATTGTCCCACGCTCACTAATGAGCAAGTAGATTTCATCACAGGTCCAAATCGAGGCCAAACGAACCCATTTAATAATAATAACTCCAACTATAACTCCAACTGGCGTAATAATAATAACAACAACAACTTCCGTTCTTCCGATAACCCCCCTGGTTTCCTATCAAGTCAATATCAAAATACAGGACAGAGTCATTACTCTAGTGGGGGTTCAGGTCAGTAGGGTTAGTTTAGTAGTTGGGGTTCAAACCAAGAGGGTCAGGCTAGGAGTGGGGGTTCAGGTGGTAGTTTGGATAGGATTGAGAAACTTCTATCCCAATTAGTAGTTAAGGACCAGGTCACTCTGGAAATGCTAGTGGAACATGATCTTCTCTCAGCAATCCGCACTCTTAGATCTTCAGAGGTCCGTTGGTAGTATCGCTAAGCAATTGCAAGAACAACCACATGGTCAATTCTCGGGTAACACTCAAACCAACCCGACAATCCAACATGCAAAAGCGATCACTACCCGAAGCGGTAGGAGTTTAGGAAAGGTAGTTAGAGAGATAATCTAGGTAGAGGATGAGGAAGAAGTAGACGAGGAGATATAGATGGAGGCTCCTCCAAAGGTGAAAATAGGCTAGACCCAAAAAGTACTGCACCTAACTGTGAGCCCCAAGTTGAGAGTAGGGTAGAAAAGAGGCCGATAGAGGTTAGGCCATCCCCATACATAAATCATTCATGTGTTCCCTACCCTTCCCGCCTTAAGCAACAAAAGTATGCTAAGGAATACGAGAACTTCCTTGACATGTTCACACAACTAAAGATTAACCTCCCATTCATTGAGGCCCTCCAGCACATGCCAAAATACGCCAAGTTTTTAAAAGACCTTCTTAAACGCAAGGATAAGCTGGGGGAGCTCTCAAATGTTCCTTTGACCAGGGGTTGTTCCGCGGTTGTCTTGAATAGATTACCGGAGAAACTAACCGACCCGGGTATGTTCACCATTCCATGTCTCTTTGGTGGTTCCATCACTCCCGCTCACGCATTAGCCGATCTAGGTGCCAGCATCAACTTGATGCCATTTTTTCGTTATGAGAAGTTAGGCTTAGGAGAGCTCACTCCCACATGCATGTCATTATCTTTGGCTGATTGTTCGGTCAAGTATCCCCGTGGAGTCATAGAAAATTTGATAATCAAGGTCGATAAGTTCGTTTTCCCCGTTGACTTTGTTATTCTAGATATGGAGGCTGATGAGAGAGTGCCCATCATTTTAGGTCGCCTATTCCTACGTACCGCAAAGGCAATCATCGATGTCTATGATGGTAAGATCACACTCCGCGTTGGTGATGAGAATGTCACGTTTGAGATTGTTAGGTCGATGCAACATCCTAGTGGTAGAGATAATGATAGTGGTCCGTGTCATTCCGTTTATTTTCTAAACTCATTTATCTCGAGCGTGGATCATTGTCTTGAGTACATTAGTGGCTCCGACTTAGTGAATGAGGGGGTAGTTGACGAGGAGGTTTAGGAAGAAGACGTAAAGGAGGACCCAATTTAGGTTCTCGAAATGTTAGAGCTTTGTGAGATTCGTGAGGAGAGTAAGAGTGGACCCGTAAATACTCCGGACCCTTTAGAGCTTAAGGTCCTTCCTTCACACCTAGAGTATGCTTTTCTAGGAGAGAGTTTGAGTTTGCCCCTCATTATTTCTTTGAAGTTGACGGAGGAGGAGAAAGTGAGGTTGCTTGATGTGTTGAGAACACATAAAGAGGCTATTGCATGGAGGTTGTCGGACATAAAGGGGATAAGCACCACTTTTTGCACTCACCAGATTCTCATGAAGGATGTCTACAAGCCAGTAGTGCAACCTCAAAGACGCCTCAATCCAAACATTTAAGAAGTAGTCAAGAAAGAGGTTTTGAAGTTGTTGGAGGCCGGGTTGATATACCCAATATCTGATTCTTCTTGGGTGAGTCCAACTAAAGTGTCCCTAAGAAGGGGGGGGGGGATGATAGTTGTTATGAATGAGAAAAACGAACTCATCCCATCATGTACGGTCACCGGTTGGCGAGTGTGTATCGATTATCGAAGATTAAACGACGCCACTCAGAAAGACCATTTCCCGCTTCCTTTCATCGACCCAATGCTAGAGCTTCTCGCGGGGCAAAATTTCTATTGTTTCCTCGATGGGTTTTCAGGTTACTTCCAGATCCCCATCGCACTGGAGGATCAACAGAAGACGACCTTTACATGTCCATATGGCACATACGCGTACCGACGCATGCCATTTGGATTATGTAACGTCCTAGAAATTTTTTAGTGTGTATGGTTACCATTTTTCAGGATATGATCGACAGTTCAATGAAGGTTTTCATGGAAAACTATTCGGTTTATGGCAATTCCTTTGATCAGTGTCTTATTAATCTTGAGGGGATGATGAAGAGGTGTGTGGAAACGAAGTTGATGCTTAATTGGGAGAAGTGTCACTTCATGGTGACAGAAGGGATTGTTCTAGGTCATAATTTTTCTCGAGCCGGCATAGAGGTAGATAGAGCTAGAATAGACACCATTAGTAGGCTTCCTCCACCGATGAGTGTGAAATCCATCTGTAACTTTCTTGGTCATGCAGGTTTCTACATACTCTTTATTAGGGATTTTTCCAAGATCACACGCCCCATGACCCGACTCCTTGAGAAGGACGTTCCTTTCGTCTTCGACAAGAAATGTATTCACGCTTTTGAGTTCTTAAAGGAGAAACTTGTGAGTGCCCCATTCTTGTATCGCCTGACTGGAGCTTACCCTTTGAGCTCATGTGTGACGCGAGTGATTTTGTGGTCGATGTAGTTTTGGGGCAAAGACATGAGAATCACTTCCACCCGATCTATTATGCGAGCAAAACCCTCAATGATGCTCAAGAGAACTATACCACCACTGAGAAGGAACTTCTAGCCATAGTGTTCATATTTGATAAGTTCTGTTCATACCTCATGCTATCAAAGACCATCGTTTTCACCGATCATGCGGTTTTGCGTTATCTCTTCCAAAAGAAGGATGCTAATCCTCGTCTAATATTATGGATTCTCCTACTTTCTGAATTTGACATAGAAATCAAGGATAAGAAGGGGGCGGAGAATGTAGCAGCTGATCATCTTTCACGATTAGAAGGTCCGGGTAGAGAAAAGAGATTCGTGAGGAGGCATTAGGTGATAGATTCCCTCACGAATCAGTGGAGTTTGTTGCTGTAGAGAAGGAAGGTATCCCATGGTTCACGGATTTGGCAAATTACTTGCAGATGGAGTGGTGTTGAAGGGTATGACCACTCAACAAAAGAAGAAGTTCTTTAGGGACGTTGGAGGTACATATGGGATGACCCGTTTCTATTTAGGGTAGGAGGAGATAGAATCCTTAGGAGATGTCTGAGTATAAAAGAGGGTATACAGATCCTTAGATATGTTCTTGAGGGATTGGCGGGAGATCACCACAGTCCACACGTTACCGCTCAAAAAGTATTCGATTGTGGTTTTTATTGACCTTCGGTAGTTAAGGATGCTTTAGATTTTGTTAGGAGTTGCGATCGTTGCCGACGTACCGGCAATATCTCATCCAAGGATGAGATGCCCCAAAATCCAATCCAAATTCTGGAAATCTTTGATGTGTGGGACATCGACTTCATGGGACCTTTCCCCGTTTCTAGTGGGAACAGGTATATCCTCGTGACGATAGACTATGTCTCAAGTGGGTTGAAGCTCAAGCTTTACCCACAAATGACGCCCGAGTGGTGGTGAGATTCCTTAAAATGTTGTTCATCCGTTTCGGTACACCTCGAGCCATCATAAGTGACCGTGGCACTCATTTTTGCAGTGCCGTGATGGAGAAGGCATTAGCACGCTACGGAGTCACTCATCGTTTTCTACTGCGTACCACCCTCAAACTAGCGGTCAAGTTGAGAATGCAAATCGAGAGCTGAAGAGAATCATAGAGAAGATGGTAGGTAAAAGTAGGACGGATTAGTCGGAAAAGCTTAATGATGTGTTATGGGCGTTTAGAACCGCTTACAAGACACCCGTGGGAACCACCCCGTTCATGATCGCATATGGCAAAGCTTGCCATCTTCCGGTGGAATTAGAGCACCGAGCGTTTTGGGCTCTTAAGACTGTCAATTTAAATCTTACCAAAGGGGCTAGGAAACTTTATTTCAAAATTCACGAGTTGGAAGCGCTTAGAGATGCGGCGTATGAACGTTCTTGGAGTATTAAAGAAAAGATGAAGGCGTTGCATGATAGGAAGAAAAAAGGGTTGAAAGATTTTAAGGCTGGCGACAAGGTGCTTTTATATAACTCTAGGTTGAAATTGTTTGGCGAAAAGTTGAAATCGAAGTGGACGGGGCCATACTTGGTCAATGAAGTGTTTTTGTACGGTATGGTAGAGTTACAAGATGAAGCCGACGGAGGTTCTTGGAAAGTGAATGGCCATAGGTTGAAACATTACTTAGGAGGGCCTATCGATCTTACCGAGACGGAGGAAACTCCTCTTGAAGTTCCTTCTCATACCACCGTATAGACTCTTGAGTGAAAACTCAAGTGTAGAGTTTGTATAGTTAGTATTGGTATTCGTTTCGTGGTTATTGGGTCGCTAATGGTTGTTTTTCATAGTTTTTGTTTTGTGTTTTTGTGTCGTTGCGTATTTTGCAGGAATTCATCACCATCACGGAGCCGTAATCGACGAAGAATCGGAGTTTCAGGTGAGTTTTCATGTCTAAAAAGGGTTTGCAAAGGGTTTGGAGGAGAGCCGGGTTTCAATTGGTTTGATAGTGCTAGAGCCCGTGAAGTAGGAATACGAAGGTGAGCTGGGTCTATATGATCCTCCGTAAGTGTTTGAGGAGTTTGAGAGATTCGAGTGATATCTCGTTTGTAGAGTTTGTAATATAATCGTATTTTTGAGTCATATTTATTAGTTAGTTTTTGTGTCGAGTCGGTACTGCTTTGGTTTTGCTTGTTTTTGTTTGTGCAGGTTTGAATTGTACCACCCGTACTCAATTGCCATTCAGGTGATTTCAGAGCTGTTCATCAGAGTCAACACAAATCAGTGAGCATGTTAGTTTACTAGTAAGAGCTGATCGCAAACGAAATGCTATACGATCGAAGGTGGATTGGACGAGAATTTGTGGAGCTTACGCGTTATTAACCAGCTAAGTACTTTCTGATTTGTCACCTTACGTCTTTTTATTTCTTATTTATTTTAGTCTTTTGGTCGGTTTCCATCCTACATTGAGGGCAATGTAGAGTTTAAGTGTGGGGATGGGAAACTATCGTTTGAGTCAATAAATTTTGAACAATATAAAAAAATAAAAAAATTGAAAAAACAACAAAAAATTGAAAAATTAGAAAATTTTCTTGTTTTAGATGTTTGCAAAATGAAAACGGAAAATGATAGAAAAGTCGGGGTTTTGTTCGGTTTCAAATAATAATAATATGAGTAAAGTAAGCTCGTGTCTAGCTTGGGATGTGTGAGTAGGTACGATTCGGTTCTAGGTTCCTTTGATATTAATATAACTTAATTGTTGGTTTACTAATGGGTGCTCATCTAGGAAAAGTAGAAAGCCGAAACCGCCAATAATAGTATAAGGAATGCTGTTATAAGCTAAAATTATTAGAATTTTTTATTATGAAAAAAAAAATAGAATAATTGAGCTAGATTGGAAGAAGAAAAGACGAGGCCTATGTAATCTCTGTCGGGGATGGTGACTCTGATTTAGATTGCCTCTAGGTTTAGTTAAAAAAATGAAAAATTACTGACGCTCACGTTGTCACTCTCGGGGATGGTGACTCTGAATAAGACAGCCTCTGGGTTATGTATGCAAAAAGTCTAGTGCTCAAAAGAAAAGAAAGAAAGGAAATGGAAAAATTTGATGTTAAATTCTTTTGATTTTGGTATAAAACGGTCAGGAAATAGTCCAGTGACTGTTCCTTTTGTTTCATGAGCTTGAGGCGGGATTAGGTGAAACTGCGCCTTTTAGTGTGATACCCTAATTAGATTAATTATACTTGAACTTAAAATTGCATGATAAGGGTTTGAAATCGGGTTTGGGTTTAAATGAACACGTATACTAGCAAGCGTGGTTAACACGAGTTTTTCTTTTAATAAGTAATCTAGATCTTTGAACCCGAGTATAGATTCTGTTTTATGTCTTTTTCAGGGATGAAAAAGAGTAAGTGTGAGAATATTTGAAATACACATACCTGTCCTGTGTAAAGTGTATAATTATTGTATAGTTTTTATTTATTTTATTTAGTTTTTAGTGTTATATTATATAATTTGTGTTTTGTCAGGTCCTGATGCAAATGAAGCAAAAACAAGTAATAAAGAAATAACCAGCCAATTGTTCAGAGTAGGGCGCCAGTGACCAAATTAAAAATGCCTATTTTTCTTGAGTGGGCCAATGCCACCATCTCTATTTTATAAGCTTGAGGGACTAGAATAAATAAAGTTGAAAAAAAGAAGGTCCCAGGATGAAAGTAATCAGAAATAAGCTTAAACGAACAAACAACGAAGAATTGAAAAATATATATTAAAGGCAAGGGACTAAACTTGCAAAGAAGCATGAAACTTGAATTAAATGCACATGGAAGTAAAGACAAAACAAAAGAAAAGAGTTGGTTTCAAAAGTTGTTGTTGGCGGAAGAAAAAAATGCATATGTTGACTGATGGATTAGGACTTTGACCGATTCCTTTGTTATTTGGAGCTGGGTCCGTTGGAGATAACCAAAAGCAAGGCCCTTCACCATTCACATAGCCCACTAAAGAACCCATGTTCCTTTAATCTTGACTTTCACAATCTGTTAGACGAGGCCATGTGTGAAATTGGTATTTGAGACCATATATAATACATATTAGAAATCCATTAGAAGATATATACACAACACATCAAACGCAAAAAAAGGGGAAGCTGCCATTATTATTATTTTGGTTGGAGTTGAGTTCTACGAAGAGAAACGAAAGAGAAGAGAAAGTATTGGTTCGAGCTTCAAAGTTGAGATTCAATATTCGGGTTTGGTTTGTAATTTATTATTTTTTGGTTTTGTTAGACTTTGTGTTTTACAAACTATTAAACATGATTTTCTTATTGTATGAGACTTGTTTCTTGTTCTTGGCTAAATTTCTAGAACTATCTAGGTTGCGATGAACTCTTGAATAAAGTATGGATTTTTATTAGATGTTAATGTGTTTTATAGATTATTCATGAAAAGTAACAAACTTTGGATTATTGATTTAATGTGCATGCGTATTTAATTTTATTTAAATCTGATTACATGTTTCACTTGCGTTTTTTGTGGATGTCTTCCATATATGAATCTAGTTAGGTCATAGACTGTGTGTTAGTGACTAGTTTACAGTTAATTCTGTTGGATTTTTGTAGGAACGGTGATTAAGGTTTCTAATAGGAGTTAGTATTCTACCGATCTCAATAGCCGCAAGGTGAGAGCTTGTCTGTCTGTCTTTAGTGTTAGATTACTAGGGTTAGATACTATGAAAGAAGATCACCTTAGTTTACCTTTCATTATTTGCTTACCGAGTTAAATCAAGTTCCTTAGTTGCCTTTGACTTTTCACTGAGAGGTAGTTAGTCACATTAGGGCATTTTTCTAGATAATTAGATAACCGTAGGGGAGTCTAATAAACCGGTACTCTTAACAGCCTTTCAGAGCTCCATAGGTGTCTTCCCGAGAAGGGTCGGGGGTCCTATTCAGTTTCTCATAAGGTTTAGCACTTAAAGATCCCGGTTCCATAATACATTAGCATCCGATAGAAACCATATGATGTAATTGGGATTCTAACCTAGGTAGTTGTTCGTCATCACTGATCTGAATCTCGTTTAAGTCGCGTCTTAGTTATTTAGTTTAATTAAATTTTTAATTGCAATTTAGGATTTTAGTAGACCCCCTGCCTCAAAATACAAAAATCAATTTAGTCGTGTCAGTCTGTCAAGTCTAGAGAGTCCAGTAAACGTAATTATAGAGTCCCATGGGTTCGATACTCGGACTTACATAAGTTATACTACATTGACCGGTACACTTGCCGGTTGTGTGGTATAGGTTAGAGGGTCTTAGTTTTATAAATTTAAAGCTTAGTGTGTCTAAGGGTTTTATTTAGGTAATTTGTTTAGATCACTTTTTGCATATCAGTGGTAGTTCAAGTGAAGTAGCCACTAAAACCGGTGAAACAATAGTTTTTCAGTTGGACAGTTGTTTAATCTATAAGTCTTCCGTGAAGGCAACAACTATTAAGGATACAATTGTAACCTCTGTTCCAGTTGGAAGTCCTCAGTACCAAGAAAAAGGGGCATTTGGTTATGATAATTTGGAGTTTGCTCCTATTATGGAACCAAATACAACTACCTCTGGTAGAAATTCAGATGATCCTATTAAGTTATCTGATGAATTAAGATACAAGGATTTGATGGAAAGAATGACTTTTATGGAATCTTCAAATGATGAAATGAAAAGTTTGATGAAACAGATGTTGAAGAATTCTGAAAGTCAACCTTCCACTCAGCAAATTGCAAATGAGCTATGAGTGCAACCAATCATCCAAGCTCAAAGAAATCTGGCTTACATTAACCACAACACCCACATGGTGCTGATAAGAAACATGATTGAGGCCAAGTTTAAAGTTACACAAGCTGATATCAAGGCCATCAGGGAACATCTATTAAAGACTGCTGGCTCTACCCCTACAACTGTACTTCTAGAAGAAGTGGAAGATGATGCTAAAAAGGGGGAGAATGAGAAATTGAGAAAGTTGCAGCCTTCGTCACAAGCAAAACCATCTAAGGTACAAACAAAAGCCAGGGTCTGTTCCTGAAATATCAACCATAACCTCTGCTAAGGCATCAAATGCTGGAAAGGAAAAAGGGATTGATGAGACCCTAAAAAGAAAGCATAAGAGATTGCATCAGAAAAGCAGAGAATGCAAGATACACTTGAAAGCAAAGCTTCTCTCCTAATTGGCAACAAGAACATGCTATGCTGTAACACCCCAAAATGCGTAAATGAGATTAATTTGTGTTATGTAATTAAAAGAGATATTAAAGCACATTAGTATGGTTACCATTTTAGATGAAGTTATACAATATTACTTTATTATTCGTTGTGAATTATTTATGAGGGAAAATAACTTGTTGGGTATTAGCATATTGTAACAGAATGTATTTAGTAATACATGTCGATAAATATGACGGGTTCGGTTCAGAGATATACGACCACCTCATATTGTGACTTGCCCGAACTTGACGGGGCATTGTCGTAAAAATCAAACATGAGGGGATGATTATGTAAATATCCAAAGTTCAATGTATATAAAGCCCCTTATGGCTCATTTTGGGCATATTTTCTCTCAAGTTAGAGGGACAAATAAGAGAGAGAGAGAAAGAGAGAGAGAACTAGAGAAAGAGGGGTGGCTGGCGGTGGCGTTTAGCGGCAATTCGCGGTGGCCGGTGGTGGCGGTGGTGGTCGGAGTTATGGGTTTCAACCTGGAACCAATTATATATGCTACGAATGTAATGGTAAGCTCCGATTTTCCTAAACCCTTGCTTAAAGTTGTTAAAATTGTATAAATCAAATCTACCTAGAATGTTATCCAATAACCCAGTTACAAAGAACTGAACGATCCGCAAAATCCGACCATTGAAACGTCTTGATTTTGTTATATATGGTTCAAAACATTTAGATGATCATTTTGGACGGTGGAAATAAGAAATAGAGCTTTTTAGTGTAACTTTGAAACCTATTTTCAAAGCTGTTTGTATTCCCGTTTTAGTTAGAATGTAGCTTAGTATAATGGATTTTCCTGAAGATCCGATCGTTGGATTGAGCTTAAATTTTGACTGTAGCTTTCTGATATATGGATCTTTAATACCTCCGAAGGAAATTCTGATCAGAGGTCAGGAACTAAAGTTTTGAAAGGAAACAGTTTATAACAAATTTCTTGTACGAAAATTAGGAAGTTGATGGTGTTGTATGGATGGTCTAATGGTATTTCATGTGCTATCTACGACTAGAGAAATGTTCATGATGCTTTTGTGAACTAGGAAGGTAGGCATAAATTACTTATACATTGTGCTTTAGATATGGTTCGTATGCCAAGTGTTCGATAAAACGTCTAGTAGATGATTGTAAGTGAATTTAAAATAATGATGTAATTCTGTGATTTTCATATAATTTGATTGAATAGTGCATTAAAAGCTTGTACTAGGAGCTTAGTACATGGTATGTCCGCCATGTGTTTAAATATATGCTTGATGTAATTTAATAAGTGAAATTGTGTTAGTTATGGGATATTCGAACTTACTGCAAGAAATCATGTTAGAACATGTTGAAATGACACAGTGAAAGTGATATGAATGTAATTTGGAATGTGGCTTGATTTAACCGAAAAGTAAGTGGATATAGGATCTGAATATGAAATGAATTTAATTTAGAATGTGTGTATATGCTAATAATGTGGTAACCATAATGACATGAAAGTATATGATCAGGTCAAAGTGGGTGGAAGCATGGAAGGCTAACAGAAAGGTTGCGAGGAAGCAAGTACGAAACAGACGCTTAAGGTAAGTGTTTTCTGGAATCACTTCCTCTTTTATAGATAAAGTTTGTTATCTTGAATATAGGGAATTGTGTAAGAAATTATGGGTAAGGGTAAGGATCAAGGTATGTATTGTTGTGGTAAGTCATAGGAAGTCATCTTGTTCAGAATTCATGATAGAAGTGAACGAGTCAAAATGTAGAAAGTATGTGTCAGGTGTGGGTTTTGGATGTTATGGTATGGGAACCATGTAAAAATGTTTAAGTAATCATAGCACTAAGGAAGCATGGTTGTAGTGGGCCATAAATAGTTAGCTATGTCGGAAATAACTTAGTGTAATCAAACGGGTCAAAATCAAGAAAGTTTGATAGAAGTATAGATTTGATTATGAGGACATGGGGTTAAGTGTTAAAATGATACGGAATGTTATGGGATGATATGGGATGTTATGGGTCAGTTCGGGTTGCAACGGGAACCGGAAACGGTTGTGTAAGCTTAAACAAGGAAAAACAGCGTCGACAACACAGATGGGGCGTCGCCGACGGCCTCCCTAGCCGTCGCCGACGCTGTCCCTTTCCCCGACGCTCTAATCTACTGTCTACGCTAATATGGACCAGACGTAACTACTCAGGAGGCGTCGCCGACACTGTAGTAAGGCGTCGCCGACGCTCCTTACAAATCGGACATGCTGTTTTTGTTAGTTATTCGCACCGTGAGTTCCGTACCTTCTAAAACCTGTTCCGTAACCGTTAACGAACCCGGAATATGAAAATAGCTTTAGGGAGTTATGTAAACTTATTGAGCCGTGATAATGCATTGTCAGGGATGAATAAGTATGTAAGCATGTATGTGTACAGCGTACTACATGTTAGTGGTGGAATCCACAAGTAAGCACGAATAAAAAGAAGCATGCGCCTAGGTTAGTATGTATGAGACTTATACGTAAGGTAGATTGTGACGATGAATTGTGAGTATGAATCTATGGGAATGTAAGTTGTACGTAAGAGCTTGGATATGGAAGTATGTTTGTATATATGTATAAATGGCTTCAATACGTTTGTGTATTAATGTCACTAAATAAAAGTGGAGGTATACTATTGTTGTGCTTATAAAGATCTGACGTTGGGATGCAAGATTTTACCTGGAAAGATAACCGTGATGATTAACATAAGTAGAAAGAATGTGGCGTGGTCACTTAGTTATGTATAGTTAGTTTGTGTATAATGTCACCAAATATCAATGATGCGGTTGTATGTGGTGATTGCTGTCACACCCCAGCTTTCCACAGCCAATCAAATACCGATGGGCCCTGGTGAGGAATATCATGACGTAAAGTTGATGTTATCATAGTCAATTAAAGACAGCACAACGGAAGTCTTGGATTTAAATTACTATTACAAACCTAAGGTTCGAAATACAAAATAATATACAGGCTCGTAATAGAAGATCAATAGGCGGATCGTAAATTGTACAAAGAAAGAATGTAAAACAGACTTTGGGCAGATCTAGGATTTGCAAGATCCTCTTATCACTGCCGAGCACTTCCAGCCTATTTTCGTATTGTACCTGCAAGCTCAGTCTTTTGAAAATAATTCAGCTTTCGCTGGTAAATACACCCAACTGACTCATTTTGAAAACATTTAAAATATGTTTTAAGTGCGTATCAGCACAAATATTTTATAACTTGGGAAAGTTGACCGTCCAACCTTGTTAACAGATTTACATGTTTGTCCATACATACAGGGCCTGGTATGGAGACCGAGACATGATTAACGTACACACCACTTTGGACTCACGAAGGAGTCAATTCTTCCCAACCTTGTGGGGAATGCATTTTGAGCGTCTATCGGGTGTATGCCTACACCTGCGCTAAGGTCGTGGCCATTATCTATTGTAATGAGCCGAGGATATCCAGGACACGGTAGTTAACCCCCGATGTATAATTTATCAAACAGAACTGATTAAAATAGAATATGCGGATTTACTAGCCACAATCCGGCATTCGATTGATCCCATTTCCTACCAAGCGGTAATAATTTACCGTAAGCCCGTATAGGGGAAATAAGTCGAGAGTATTTATCTGAGCTATTCTTCGTTTAATACGCAAGATTTATTAACTCAGCCGTATACAAAAGTACTAAGTGCAGATAGCATTTACCGGCAAGTCTCTAGTCTGGATTATGGCATAAACTAACCAATTAAATACTAACGGTCTTATTTAAGTCATAAACTTAGACCGACTAGCGTACTTGATCAAAACGTATAACGCTAGAATAAGCGATGATTGGATAGAATGTAGTCTAATCCCAACAAGTACCTTGACTTGTGTAATATGGATAAACTATAAACATTCTTGATTTTGAGACTTAAATGACAAGGTTAGACCCGTTGCGGTTAATTTTCGTAAACTAGTTACATCTGCTTAACCGTACGCATATCAGCGACATCGGGTATCCGGATAAGTCATGGACAAGTTCTTATGCCATTACACTTTAAATAAGTTGTAATATCAGTGGGATACCAACTTTTATGCCCGTTATGGTTTTAAAGTGAAACTATGCCTCATAAGGGTGTTTCGGTAATTTCATACCGTACAAAAGGAACTTGAATATAATTTAATGTTATAACTATAAGTATTCTGGAAAAATAACTTATTTATGATATAATATTAGTAGGATATTAATTATATGTCTAATTTATCTTTCATGACTAAATTATGCACCGAAGGGGCATTTTGGTCATTTTACACATAGTTTATAAATTATTTGGGATTCTGAGTTTATATCATGTACTTACTGTAAAAATATATAAAATGAGTTTTAAGATCACTAGGTAACAAGTCTTGGTTGGTAAACATGGTTTAAAACCATACTATTGCGCCGAAACGACGCTTATGTTGTAAAATGACGATTTGTGTGATGCTTAATGAAAACTGATGTTATGATTAGATTAATATGTCTTAGATACATTATTTAATATAACATATCAGTAGGTAAAAGATTTACTTTAAAAAAAGATGTGATTAAAACCATTTTATAAGCCTTAAGGGCTTTATTGTCATTTACCGACATAATACAAGGACATGTTCGTAAACTCAGTTTATAATCTGATTTGACATCCCAAATAATCCTACTTATAATATTACATCAATAGGAAACTCATTTTCAAGTTCATTATTATTCAATACTCTTTTTATGCAAAAGGGCATTTTAGTCAAAATGACATAATTACGGAACTTGTGCATAAACTCAGATTCTGATTTATGATCATGTAATATAGCCTCAAAGGGTTATGCTACATTATATTACAATCATAACGCAACTTTAGTTCAGTATCTAACTAATCTAAATTGGGTCAGAATTGAAAGTCAAAGCAGAAGTCAAATTTCGCGAATTTCGGTTGCGAACCGATCCTAGAACTGAAATTGACGAGCCGAACATGTTCTTACATGTTCTAATAATTATTACTACTTGTTTAAGTGCCAAAACAGGTTTCTTATCATATATAAGATCAATTTATGATTTTTCCGAAAAATAGTCTTTTTGACTTTTTAATATCATAACTTTGACCCATCAATTGGTCTAGCAAACGTGATCTTCAGAAGGTTCCCTTTATAGAGACTAATACCTACCTTATTACGATCACTTAGCCATGTTCATTACGAACAATGGATGGACCATAATGGTTTAACCGAAAGTCAAGGCGTTTTCCATAAAACGCTTGACTTTTGGTTATAAAAGCCTATAAATGAAAATGCAAGAGCAAAGAACACTTACAAGAGGTTTCTAGAATGCAATTGAACTAAGTTGGATGCTCCTTTCAGTGAGGAACCTCCAGAGGAGGGAGATAGAGTTGTGAATGAGAAAGGTGCAAGTTCAAATGATGAACCTTGGCACCTATTTATAGTTGGAGAGCTTGAAGGAGTTGATGCTAGGTGTTAAGGTGTGTAAGAGGAAGCTTACAAGTGTCCTAAAACGTGGCATAACAGTTTGGAAGACCATGGTTTCGATTACATGGTTTTTGGCACCTTTGTGTGGTGGCCAAGTTAATTTTCTGCAGACACAGGCCTCTCGCGCCCCGCGACAGGCCAGGCCTTAGCCTCTCGCGCCCCGCAAGCGCCCCTTGCCAGTTTTCAAAATTTGCCACATTTAGCCCTCTTTAGACCTTCCTAAAACACCTTATTGGCATATTTAGCCCACCGTAGCCAATACTTGGCGTACCCGGGATTATGCCCGTATATTTTCGAGCTCACGGTTCGTTAAAAGGTCACTTAGAGGTATAATTAACATGTTGACACTTTTAACCCCTCCATTATCCAACTTTCACATTTGTACAGAATTAACCTCTATCGTCCATAAACGGGCATGCATGAGAGTTAGGACTTTGTAAAGGATCATTCAGAGGCTCATTTTATGCATGTTGACATATCAGTCACTCAGAGGCTAAGTATGTTGACATATCAGTCTCTCAGAGGCCAAGTTTTGAGCATGTTGACACCTTTAGTCCTTATTGGTCTTTAATAGACTAAAAATAAAAATACAACACGTGTCACTATACTATTGGACACGATTTTACGAGGTGTTACATCCTCACCCCTTAAAAGAAATCTCGACCTCGAGATTTTATTCAAAAAGATGGGGGTACTTTTATCGCATAGTGGACTCAACCTCCCATGTATAGTCGGGACTTCTAAAGGCGTCCCACTTAACCTTTACTATAGGTATAAATTTTCTTCAGAGCTTCTTAACCTTCGATCCTCGATCGAAATTGGTTTCTCAACAAACCTCAGGTTTTCATCTACTTGCACATCTTTGTGCGACATTGCTAGCGACTCATCGGCTAGACATTTCTTAAGGTTAGATATGTGGAACACATCATGAATTCCACTAAGCTCCTCTGGTAGCTTAAGCTTATAAGCTACAGTGCCGACGCATTCGACTATCTCGTTCGACTATCTCGACTAGTCCTATATATCTTGGGCTCAGCTTGCCCATTCTTTCCGAATCTCATCACACATTTCCAAGGTGATACTTTCAGTATGACTTTGTCCCCTACTTGGAACTCGAGAGGCTTACGCCTCTTGTCAGCATAGCTCTTCTGCCTATCACGGGCAGCTATGAGACGATCCCGGATTTGCATAATATTTTTCGTGATCTCCGGGACAATTTCCGGTCCTGATAGTTGGGCTTCCCCAACTTCTTCCCAACACACGGGCGTTCGACATTTTCTCCCATACAAGGCCTCGAAAGGAGCAGCCTTGATGCTCGTATGATAACTATTATTGTAGGAGAATTTTATTAGGGGTAAGTGGTCATCCCAACTTCCACCTAAATCAATCACACATGCCCTAAGCATGTCTTCTAACGTCTGAATAGTACGCTCACTTTGACCATCCGTCTGACGGGTGGTAAGCCGTACTAAAATTTAATCCTGTGCCTAAGGATTGTTGGAAACTTTTCCAAAAATGAGAGGTGTATCTAGTATCTCTATCAGATACAATAGATATCGGCACACCGTGTAGGGACACAATCTTGTCCACATACATCTTAGCCAATTTGTCTGAATTATACGTTTCCTTAATTGGCAAGAAATGCGCTGACTTAGTCAGCCTATCTACAATGACCCAAATCGTGTCGTTACCATGTTTGGTCTTTGGTAACTTGGTAATCAAGTCCGTAGTTACCATTTCCCATTTCCATGTGGGAATTTCCAATTGTTGTAGAAGTCCTGACGGCTTCTGATGTTCGGCCTTAACTTGCAAACACGTCAAACACTTGGCTACATAAGTGGCTATGGATTTCTTTAAACCCATCCACCAATAATTCTTTTTCAGATCCTGATACATTTTGTCACCTCCTGGGTGAACTGAGTATCTCATGTTATACGCTTCTTGGAGGATTAGATCTCTAAGTCCTCCAAAGACTGGAACCCAGATTCTTCCATTAAATCTAAGGATTCCATCTTTTCCAGGCTCTAACTAATCAATAGTTCCACCTAATCCCTCATTAGGAATGTTAGCCTCTAATAGGGCTTGCTTTTGCGCATCTAATAGCTTCTCATTCAAGCTAGTTCTGAGCTCAATGCTCTTCGCATTAATCCTAATGGGCTTATTTCTTTCCTTGCGACTTAAGGCGTCAGCAACGACATTCGCCTTGCTGGGATGGTAGTGAATTTCACAATCATAATCGTTAAGTGTTTCCATCCATCGGCGTTGTCGCATGTTCAATTCCTTTTGATTGAACAAATGCTATACACTTGGTTCCATATAAGTAATGTCTCCATAGCTTTAGTGCAAATACAACGGAACCCAATTCCAAATCATGGGTGGTGTAATTTCTTTCTTGCACCTTTAACTGTCGTGATGCATCAGCAATTACCTTGCCTTTCTGCATTAGCACACAACCTATGCTAGTGTGCAAAGCATCACAATAGACTACAAAATCCTCAATACCCTCAGGTAGAGATAACACAGGAGCATTGCTCAACTTGTGTTTTAGAATCTCAAAGGATTCTTGTTGTTTCGGACCCCAAACAAATTTGACATTCTTACGGGTTAAGGTAGTCAAAGGAGTGGCTATTCTTGAAAAGTTCTCAATGAACCTCCTATAGTATCCAGCCAATCCTAGGAAACTATGAATCTCCGATGGGGTTTTGGATCCTTCCCAATTCATTATGGCCTCAATTTTAGCGGATCCATTTGGATACCATGCTCACTTACAATGTGTCCAAGGAATTGGACTTTTCTAAGCCAAAATTCATACTTAGAAAATTTAGCATTAAGTTTCTCCTGCCTTAGCAATTCTAGAATGCAACGGAGGTTTTTCTTGTGATCAACTTGATTACGAGAATAGATTAGTATGTCGTCTATGAAGACAATGACAAACTTATCCAAATACGGTTTGCAGAATCTATTCATTAGATCCATGAGTGCTGTAGGTGCATTTGTGAGCCCAAAAGGCATCACTAGAAATTCAAAATGACCTGTATCAGGTCCTGAAAGCAGTCTTAGGAACATTCTCGTTCCTAACCTTCAGCTGATGATATCCTGATCTCAAATCAATCTTAGAAAAGTAACTAGTCCCTTGAAGTTGGTGGAATAAATTGTCGATCCTGGGTAGAGGATATCGTTCTTAATTGTTAACTTGTTCAACTCTCGGTAATCAATGCACACCGCATTGAACCATCTTTCTTCTTTACGAATTGAATAGGAGCTCCCCGAGATGAGGAACTGGGCTGAATAAAGCCTTTCTCTAAAAGTTCATCTAACTGTAATCTCAATTCCTTCATCTCCGTCGGTGCTAACCGATATGGAGCTCTGGCTACCGGTGCTGATCCAGGTAGGATATCAATTCTAAACTCCACTTGCCTATCTGGAGGTAGGCCAGGTAATTCTTTAGGGAAAACATCGGAATAGTCCGAGATAACCGGAAGGTCTTCAATACTTGGCTTAGGTTTATTGATAGTTACTTATGCCATATAAATGACACATCCTTTCCCCAAACACTTGGATGCCTTAAATAACGACACCTTGTCTGGCAATCCGCAGTGCAAATCTCCGGGGATGGTGATCATTTCACCATATGGGGTTTTAATTTCGATGAGTTTCTTATCGCAGGCAATGCGGGCTTGGTTATGGGATAACCAATCCATGCCTAAAACTACATTGAACCCTGCCAATTTCATTGGCAAAAGAGTGATGGGGATGGAATGATTCTTAATGGATATAGAGCATCCATCAAGAACGGAAGATGCTATCTCTAACGTCCATCAGCGAGTTCTACCTCATATGTTATATCTAGAGTTATTATGGGCAAGTTTAATAGTTTACTAAACTTAAGATCAACAAAAGATTTATCTGCACCCGAATCGAAAAGAACTCTAGCATATACATCATTGATGAGGAATGTACCAATTATGATGTTATTGTCATTAATGGCTTCCCTGGCATTCATCTGGAAAGCACGGGCATTTTCTTTCTTAGCCTCTCCAGGCTTTGCATCATTACTTTTGGGGTTGTTGGGAAATTGAACGTAATATGCCCTTTTTCATTACAGTTGTAGCAAACTGCATCCTTAAGATCCTTGCACTCTAGGGTCTTATGCCCCTTCTCTTGCAGATACCACAGGGTTTAGTGTGTGGATTTATACTAAGTGTCCCCAATGTCTATATTTACAATTCTTGCATAGAGGTTTGTCATTAGACGCGTGCTGGTTCTTCTTGAACCCGAAATTTCCTTTCTTTTTAAACCTTTGGGAGTTATTATCCTCCCTTTCCTCTTTCCATCAGTTTCATTCCTAACTGACCTTTGCCTAACTAAATCTAAGGTGAGGGAGAGAGATAGGTCTACAGCGGACCTATAGTTACTAGGCTGAGCAGCCTTTACCATGCCCTTTATCTCAGGCGCTAACCCATTAATGAAACGCGCAATGCGTTTGGATTCAGGGGTAATTAAATATGAAACTGACCTAGATAGGGAATTGAAATCAGAAACGTACTTCCGACAGTCTAGGTTCTTCATTGAAAGAGTCAGAAAGTCTATCTCTAATTTCTCCACCTCATGAGGTGGACAGTAAGTCTCCTTGACTAGATAGACAAACTTAGACCATCCTAAGTTGTACAGGTGTATCTTACCTGTAGATTGAACCATTGCCTTCCACCTAATGAGGGCATCGCCCTTGAAGGACTGTGATACATACTTGACCACATCCTTATTAGCATAATCGCTGATATCTAAAATCGTCTCTATCTCATCAAGCCATTTCAAGGCTTCTACTACTCCTTTTTCCCCATTAAAGTCTCGGGGTTTGCAGGGGATGAAATATTTATAGGTACATCCATCTTTAGAAGAACGGGACCTATCAGTGAATTCTATTTTCTTTGGTTCACTCTTCGCATTTGAAGAGTGAACTAAGCTCTCCCTATGAGCTGATGATGTTGCGATTGATAGTGGTCTGGAGCGAGTAGCACTCGGCTCCCTAAGCTTTTCTATGGCCTTTTCCATGGCCTTTCCCACAGCTGCATCTATGCGAGCTTGGAAGTCATCGTTGTTAACAACTATATTTTCAGCCTTGTTAGAGCTAATCTCTCGGTGGCTACTATGTGCCTCGTCGGAGTTTACCATTTTGCAGCTTTGGTTCTAATCATCAAATAAAACATCTTTTAGCCATGGTATAACAACCGTATTGGTTTTAAGAATTGGATATAACAATCCATTGCCTATTTAAGCTAGTGTGAATAACATCACAACTCTAAGGCTTATCATATCTATATTTGGCCTAGGTCTTAATAAGACCATCAAAGGCAAATTACAATCTGGACATAGTCCATATATTATTAGATAGTGGATCGCAATGTCACAACTGTCATTGTCATTTAGACAATTATATATAGCCCACAGGCTTGTTACTAATGGTCATAATAATACGGCACGTTGGCCTGGCACATTGGCCTGTCACTTTGGACATAACATATGGCATATCGGCCTGTCACTTTGGACATAACATATGGCATATCAGCCTGTCACTTTGGACATAACATTTGGCATATCAGCCTGTCACTTTGGACACAACGTATAGCACGTTGGCCTACATCATAACAGATGTAAATTATAGCACATTTGCCTACATCATAACAGATGTAAATTTATGGCACGTTGGCCTGTCACCTTGGACATAAAATTGGGCACATTGGCTTGTCTGTTGCCATTGCATTGATGACATTAGCCGGGATCACATTGATCACATAGGCTATATAATAGGTCTTAGGACGTAGTCCTTTTACCTAGACGGCTAGTGTGGTTCCTCAAGTCACACTACCAAAGTATGAACATTTCTTAATGTTACATAAGAGTACCTTAATGATTGATTAACGGTCCCGGTCACCTTCGACCTTAACGACCTTGGAGGCTTGAACCTAGTTCCCCACCTCTGGATAGAAGGATAACTTCCCTTAACTATCCTGATAGAAGGCTCCTTGTCCTTAACTATCATTTCTTAGCCAATGTGTGGTCTACGCCACTTGGCATAATCAAATCCATTAAGGTCTTTTGGAATTATATAGCAGAGCATAAATTTTGAATAAAATCAAGACGCTCGCTTGAAGAGGTGTATATGATAATAATAATATATATATATATTATATATATATATATTATATATATATATTATATTATATTATATATTTATGTGTGTGTGTGTGTGTGGTAATCCCAAAAATACTTCATTAAATTCCAAATAGAAATTACAATACTAGAAATGATGAAATAAACTGTCCATGCAAGGACTACAAAAACAAAAATGTCCACGCAGAGACTAAAGAAATAACAATGTCCTCGCAGGGACTAACATATTTTTAGAAGAGACTTCACTCGTCCTTCTTTCCCTTAACCAGCTTGGAGAGTTTCTTGAAGAACTTGCTTGTCTTCTTCTCTATTTTCTCCGCTTGTTGTTGCATTTCTTTCATTCATTCTAAGGCCTCGTTGATGGCCTCAAGTGGCGGCGGAGGTTGTGGCACAATAGGATACTTTTACCCAACTTGGATATCTAGTAGATGGATAAGCAGGTGGGAAAGGAGACGGGTAAAGTGCGTTATGCATGACCGCTTGCATGTAAGGGTCATGCGATAATGCTTGATAATCAACAGGTGTAGTTGGGTTAAAAGGATCATATCTGAACGTATCCGGATATGTTGGATAGGGTTATTATAACCCGATGGTGGTGGTTAAACCATTGGTGGTGGTGTTGGTTCCACACAGGTGACACATTAGAGAGTCCACCCATTTGTGAGTCCTCTTGAATAGTAGGGTAGGGTTTGGGCAAAGGTGGCAGCAATCCCAATCGTTGGCCTGCACGTACCGACATACGTGCTCCTCTTTTCCTCCTTGGCAGTTCTGGTGGCGATTGGGGTTGTTCCACCGGTTCCATATGCACATCTTCTTGCATGGGAGGTGGTTGGGACTGATGGGAAGGAGTGTTGGCAAAGGTAAATTGGTTCCAATATTGGTCCCATTCATTAGGACCTTGATATGGCGATCCAGCGTAAGAGTTCGAATCGCTTGAGATTTCTATGGGATGCGTATTTGAACCTGACGGCGGCATCTCCAGATCGGAGTCCTCGTCCATTGGGTTTGGCTGATCCAACTGATTCTGATCAGCTGGGGGTGTGTTAAGGTATTGGTTGGGGTTAAATTCATCCTGATAAGAATGATGGGAATGGTGAGAGTGGTGTGATTGATGTGAATGGTACGAGTGATAAGAATTTTGAGTATGGGAATGTGAAGGTTGTGGTAGTGGCCATGAATCCCCCCAAATCTTCATACGGGTTCTGATGATGTGGATGTGGAGGGATATGTCCTGAAGGTCCTCCCCTCATTTGTCCTTTGCCTCTTCCTCGTACACGTGGCGACATTTTCGTATTAAAAATCAATTCAAAAACAATACTAACAACTTAATAATGAAATGAGTAATCCTAGGTCAATGCCTAGACTCGGAAGTCTAAGGAATGTGCTCCTGTAAGTTTGAGATTAGACATAAGAATGATAGTGTTTAATTCTCTCAAACGTTGGCTCTGATACCAACCTGTCACATCGCGGTTTTCCACAGCCAATCAAATACCGGTAGCCCGGGTGGGGAATAGCGTGACGTAAAGTTGATATCATCATAGTCAACTAAACACAGCATAGCGATAGTCTTGGATTTAAGTTACTGTTACAAACCTAATGTTTGAAATACAAAATAATATACATGCTCGTAATAAAAGATCCACAGGCGGATCATAAATTGTACAAAGAAAGAATGTAAAAAGACTTTGGGCAGATCTAGGATTTGCAAGATCCTCTTATCACTACCGAGCACTTCCAACCTCTTTTTGTATTGTACCTTAAGCTTAGTCCTTTGAAAATACGTCAGCTTTCGCTGGTAAATACACCCAACTACTCATTTTGAAAACATTTAAAATATGTTTTAAGTGCGTATCAGCACAAAATCTTTTATAACTTGGGAAAGTTGACTGTCCAACCTTGTTAACAGATTTACATGTTTGTCCATACATACAGGGCCCGGTACGGAGACCAAGACATGATTAACATACATACCACTTTGGACTCACGAAGGAGTCAATTCTTCCCAACCTTGTGGGTAATGCATTTTGAGCGTCCATCGGTGTATGCCTACACCCGTGTTAAGGTCGTGTCCATTATCTATTGTAATGAGCCGAGGATATCCAGGACACGGTATTAACCCCCGATGTTTAAGTTATCAAACAAAACTGATTAAAACAAATATGCAGATTTACTAGCCACAATCCGGCATTCGATTGATCCCATTTTCGACCAAGCGGTAATAATTTAACTAGGTAAGCCCTTATAGGGAAATAAGTCAAGAGTATTTACCTGAGCTATTCTTCGTTTAATACATAAGATTTATTAACTCAGCCGTACACAAAAGTACTATGTGCAGATAAATTTACCGGTAAGTCGCAAGTCTGGATTATGGCATAAACTAACCAATTAAATACTAACGGTCTTATTTAAGTCATAAACTTAGACCGACTAGCGTACTTGATCAAAACGTATAACGCTAGAATAAATGATGATTCGATATAATGTAGTCTAATCCCAACAAGAACCTTGACTTGTGTAATATGGATAAACTATAAACATTTGGATTTTGAGACTTAAATGACAAGGTTAGACCCGTTTCGGTTAATTTTCGTAAACTAGTTACATATGCTTAACCGTGCGCATATCAGCGACATCGGTAATCGGATAAGTCATGGACAAGTTCTATATGCCATTACACTTTAAATAAGTTGTAATATCAGTGGGATATCAACTTTTATGCCCGTTATGGTTTTAAAGTGAAACTATGCCTCATAAGGGCGTTTCGATAATTTCATACCGTACAAAAGGAAGTTGAATATATTTAATGTTATAACTATAAGTATTCTGGAAAAATAACTTATTTATGATATAATATTAGTAGGATATTAATTATATGTGTAATTTATCTTTTATGACCAAATTATGCACCGAAGGGGCATTTTGGTCATTTTACATATAGTTTATAAATTATTTGGGATTCTGAGTTTATATCTGTACTTACTGTAAAAATATTTAAAATGAGTTTTAAGATCACTAGGTAACAAGTCTTTGTTGGTAAACATGGTTTAAAACCATACTTTGCGCCGAAACGACGCTTATGTTGTAAAATGACGATTTGTTTGATGCTTGATGAAAACCGATGTTATGATTAGATTAATATGTCTTAGATACATTATTTAATATAACATATCAGTAGGTAAAAGATTTACTTTAAAAAAAGATGTGATTAAAACCATTTTATAAGCCTTAAGGGCTTTATCGTCATTTACCGACATAATACCAGGACATGTTCGTAAACTCAGTTTATAATCTGATTTGACATCCCAAATAATCCTACTTATAATATTACATCAATAGGAAACTCATTTTCAAGTTCATTATTATTCAATACTCTTTTTATGCAAAAGGGCATTTTAGTCAAAATGGCATAATTACGGAACTTGTGCATTAACCCAGATTCTGATTATGATCATGTAATATAGCCTCAAAGGGTTATGCTACATTATATTACGATCATAACACCACTTTAGTTCAGTATCTAACTAATCTAAATCGGGTCAGAATTGAAAGTCAAAGCAGAAGTCAAACTTCGCGAATTTCGGTTACGAACCGATCCTAGAACTGAAATTGACGAGCCGAACATGTTTTCTTCTAATAATTATTACCAACTTGTTTAAGTGCCAAAACAGGTTTCTTATCATATATAAGATCAATTTATGATTTTTCCGAAAAATAGTCTGTTTGACTTTTTAATATCATACTTTGACCCATCAATTGGTCTAGCAAACGTGATCTTCAGAAGGTTCCCTTTATAGAGACTAATACCTACCTTATTACGATCACTTAGCCATGTTCATTACAGAACAATGGATGGACCATAATGGTCTTAACCGAAAGTCAAGGCGTTTTCCTAAAACGCTTGACTTTTGGTTATAAAAGCCTATAAATGAAAATGCAAGAGCAAAGAACACTTACAAGAGGTTTCTAGAATGCAATTGAACTAAGTTGGACGCTCCTTTCAGTGAGGAACCTCCAGAGGAGGGATAGAGTTGTGAATGAGAAAGGTGCAAGTTCAAATGATGAACCTTGGCACCTATTTATAGTTGGAGAGCTTGAAGGAGGTGATGCTAGGTGTTAAGGGGGTGTAAAAGGAAGCTTACAAGTGTCATAAAACGTGGCATAGCAGTTTGGAAGACCATGGTTTCGGAAAGATGGTTTTTGGCACCTTTGTGTGGTGGCCAAGTTAATTTTCTGCAGACACAGTCCTCTCGCGCCCCGCGATAGGCCAGGCCTTAGCCTCTCGCGCCCCGCGAGCGCCTCTTGTCAGTTTTCAAAATTTGCCACATTTAGCCCCTCAACTTATTAAACCCCTTTAAACCTTCCTAAAACACCTTTTTGGCATATTTAGACCACCGTAGCCAATACTTGGCGTACCCGGGATTATGCTGGATACTGTCGAGCTTACGGTTCATTAAAAGGTCACTCAGAAGTATAATTAGCATGTTGACACTTTTAACCCCTCCGTTATCCAACTTTCACATGTGTATAGAATTCACCTCTCTCGTCTAACAACATGCACGCATAAGAGTTAGGACTTTGTAAAGGATCATTCAGAGGCTCATTTTATGCATGTTGACATATCAGTCACTCAGAGGCTAGGCATGTTGACATATCAGTCACTCAGAGGCCAAATTTTGAGCATGTTGACACCTTAGTCCTTATTGGTCTTTAATAGACAAAAATAAAAATACAACACGTGTCACTATACTACTGGACACGATTTTACGAGGTGTTACAATTGCAGGTTGCACGGAATTATCATCACCATGGAGTGTAAGCGGTGGATGATCGAGTCAAAGTACGTGGTTTGTACGGGGGCGAGGTCATATATTTTATAAACGTATATTATGTTTTATCTTTTAATTAAGAATGAAGGACACCATATTGTAAAAGGGATTATTCCAATGGTTTCTAGTATGTTAAGATGTTTATAAGGAAAGAAATTTTTTAGTTCACATTTCCGCTGCGGATTCTTTGTTAAAAACATGTTAGGGTGTTTTAAGTTGGTATCAGAGCCATAGTTTGAGTGAAATCAAGTACAAGAAGGTAAGTACTTGAACTCAAACCTGTGTGCTCTTGTGATAAAGGACCCGTACAATCCAAGACTCGATCAAGATCCAAATGTATAAATGAATGTAAGCATGTGTATATGTATTCATATAAAGAAACTAACTGTACTGTATATGCAAGGTAAGCTTAAGTGATTGAGGAGGATGATCCGAGGATGCGGTCTAGGATGAATTCCAAAGAATGTAATTAGATAGATGGACTCCAGGTACACAATATTAGTATATATATGGGTACAGGTGTTCAAAGAAAAAGGGAAAATCTCCTTCGTGAGGGTAAGTATTAAACAAAAGACAATGATATTGTCTTGGTAAAGTTTTAAAGATGTTGCACGAACTGAAACCCACTTCTTCAGATATAAGGTGATGATTTCATGAAGGCATGAAACTAGTATGTCGATTGCACGCCTGGCCAGTGCGCAAAAAGCATATGACCCTCGTGTGATCATAATAATCATCACATGTATGTCCGATAGAATCGGGAAGTAGTTTGACATGTGGGTGAAAGGAGTTGTAAGACTCTCAAGAAATGGAGAGTAATCTACGATAATGAAAATGTTTGAATCCGTAAGTAAGTACGGATCAAACAAGTAAGAATATATGATGAGAATGAAAATGTTTGAATCCGTAAGTAAGTACGGGTCAAACAAGTAAGAATGTACGATGAGAATGAAAATCTTTAAATCCGTAAGTAAGTACGGATTAAACAAGTAAGAATGTATGATGAGAATAAAAATGTTTGAATCCGTAAGTAAGTACGGATCAAACTAGTAAGAATGTATGATAAGAATGGAAATGTTTGAAACTGTAAGCTCGGACCAAACAAGTAATATTCAAGTTATGTTTTAAATCTGTATATATATATATATATTTGTGTGTGTGTGTGTGTGCAAATGTGTTTATATGCAAGAATGATTAAAAGGACAAATGAGTCATGCGGGTTAAATGGTGATTGCCATTTGAACCCGGTATTTAATGTTTTGATTTATCAAGTTTTATGCTTACAAGTAAGCATAATGTATGGGCATGCATTGCCACAAATCGGAAAGGAATAACCATCGCAAGGTATGGATAACGAGTTAATGGTTTTGGACTTGCGTCAGGTATGTATAAAAGGTTATGCTTTTGGTAGGAGCTTATTGCTAGATAGAGAGGGATGTGTTAGAATTGGGTAATAGATTAACCCAAGTGAAATGCATCTAGTAATTTGGGTTGACTGTCATTTTGGTCTAATGTCTTACTGGAGGTAAAATTGGAATATAACGATTTTCTAACATAAACCACCATAAAGGATTGTGTTGAAAGATGTAATGAAAATTTTGATAAAAGTATGAGGCACGAGCTTGAATGCGAAACGCCTCCTAATGGGTCGGTTGATTAATCGATAAAACATAGATAAGAATGTATTTACAGTTGAACTTCCGAAAATTCAAACAAAGTTAAGTTAATAATTATTAAACAAGCAATAGTAAAACAGCATGAAGTATTTGATTCATTAAGTAAGTATAACCGATGAAAGCTATTGTAGTAACAAGAAACCTTAGTTGAAAGAAACAAGTTTTGAATAAGTTGCGTGTGAAGTATGCTAGTAATCGACCCATGAGAGTCAAAATGAATAATGAGCTAGGAAAGATATCGGACAAATGACTTATGTAATTTACAAGGAGAGAAAACTTTCACAAGAAAAGCTAAGATAGTGTCGTGTAGTATGCTTGAGTTGGAATGAAGTACCAACATGTACCTCAATGTGCATACGTTAAGTAAGAAGTGGTAGTTGATTTTAAAAAGTGAAACGGCAAAAGTTCGTAACATAATTAACTAAATGAAAGATTTGTATGTAAAAATGGAATATGTAATATGGTATAGCATGTATGTGAGGAAATTGTGAAAGGGTTATAGGTGAATAACCAACGAAAAGTATGAATATTTAAGTGAAATGTGCTAACCATCACTTTATAAATAAGAATGGTAGAATGCTTGAAGTAATGAAGCTAGTAGAATTGGTGAAAGTATGCTCAAGAGCAGAAACTTATCATCATGGATGAATGAAATCAGTCCAGTTATGTACTTGTGAAGATATGGGCCGAACCGTTTTGCGGCTCATTGCATTGTGCCAAATAACGTGGTTAGTAAACTGCTTAGTTTGCGAATGTAGGATATAAAGTTATAGATTGAATAGTACTTTCATACAAAACTAACGATAGCATAAATATAACATGGTATAGAAGGTTTGACTTTTGAATATCAACAAAAGAATGAAATTTAATTCAAGGCTAATGTCATTAAATAATGTGTATATGTGAGTATAGTAAGTGATACGTAAAAATAAAAACGGATGGACAAGTTAAGAGGACATGAATGAAATGAATGTGTGAGTATGAAATAGTAGATTTGTTGAGATAACGAAACAAGAATTAAATGTTATATGATATATGTATGAACATATCCTGACTCCTTATGTAATTACGAAAGTAATTAGAATAAAATATTGATAGTAGAATGTTGTGATGAGATCATAATGAGCTTTAGAATGTCATGTATGACTCATGAGTGAAAGTAGGAATACTTTGATAGTTATGATTAACAAAGGTATGGAAGAATTTGCTTGAATTAAGAAGGTAGGGTTATAACGTACGATTATGTGCGTTCATGAGTCAAACCTTTTTGTATAAACCATGAGTGCACTTTTGCTATAATATGCATTTTGAATAAACTAAAGGAATGAACTAGTAGTGATGATGATCACTAGGAACTAACCTTATGTAAAATAAAAAAATCTGAAATCTAAGGAATGTATTTTAGGGGCATGCCCTATATATGCCGGTTGATAGGTAATAAGAAAAAGAAGGTGAATGAAGATATTGTCTAGTGGGAATGAACAAGATTTCGAGGACGAAAACACCTTTAAGGGGGTAGACTTGTAACACCCCAAAATGCGTCAATGAGATTAATTCATGTTATGTAATTAAAGAGATATTAAAGCACATTAGTATGGTTACCATTTTAGATAAAGTTATACAATATTACTTTATAATTCGTTGTGAATTATTTATGAGGGAAAATAACTTGATGGGTATCAGCATATTGTACCAGAATGTATTTTAGTAATATATGTCGATAAATATGACGGGTCCAGTTCAGGGATAGACGACCACCTCGTATTGTGACTCGCCCGAACTTGACGGGGCATTGTCGTAAAAATCAAACACGAGGGGATGATTATGTAAATATCCAAAGTTCAATGTATATAAAGCCCCTTATGGTTCATTTTGGGCAGATTTTCTATCAAGTTAGAGAGAGAAATAAGAGAGAGAGAGAGAGAACTAGAGAAAGAGGGGTGGCCGGCGGTGGCGTTTAGCGGCGATTCACGGTGGCCGGTGGTGGCCGAGGTGTTCGGAGTTGTGGGTTACAACCTGGAACAATTATCGATGCTACAAATGTAATGGTAAGCTTCGATTTCCCTAAATCCTTGCTTAAAGTTGTTAAAATTGTATAAATCAAATCTGTCCAGAATGTTATCCAATAACCGAGTTACAAAGAACAGAACGATCCGTGAAATCCGACCGTTGAAACATCTTAATTTTTTTATAAATGGTTCACAACATTTAGATGATCATTTTGAACGGTGGAAATAAGAAATAGAGCTGTTTAAGTGTGATTTTGAAATCTATTTTCAAAGTTGTTCGTATTCCCATTTTAGTTAAAATGCAGCTTAGTGTAATGGATTTTACTGAAGATCCGACAGTTGGATTGAGCTAAAATTTTGACTGTAGCTTTCTGACATATGGATCTTTAATACTTCCAAAAGAAATTCCAATCAGAGGTCAGGAACTAAAGTTTTGAAAGCAAACATTTTATAACAAATTTCTTGTACGAAAATTAGGAAGTTGATGGTGTTGTATGGATGGTCTAATGATATTGCATGTGCTATCTATGACTAGAGGAATGTTCATGATGCTTGATGTTGTGAACTAGGAAGGTTGGCATAAATTACTTGTACATTATGCTTTAGATATGGTTCGTACGCCAAGTGTTCGATAAAATGTCTAGTAGATGATTGTAAGTGAATTTGCATGTAACCACTTGACGAACATGAATGGAATGTAAAATATGATGTAATCTGTGATTTTCATATGAATTGATTGAATACGTGCATTAAAAGCTTGTACTAGGAGCATAGTACGTGGTATGTCCGCCATGGGTTTAAATGTATGCTTGTTGTAATTCAATAAGTGAAATTGTGTTAGTTATGGGATATTCGAACTTACTTGCAAGCAATCATGTTAGAACATGTTGAAATGACACCGTGAAAGTGATATGAATGTAATTTGGAATGTGGCTTGATTTAACCGAAAAGTAAGTGGATATAGGATCTGAATATGAAATGAATTTAATTTAGAATGTGTGTATATGCTAATAATGTGGTAACCATAATGACATGAAAGTATAGGATCATATCAAAGTGGGTGGAAGCATGGAAGGCTAACAGAAAGGATGCGAGGAAGCAAGTACGAAACGGACGCTTAAGGTAAGCGATTTCTGAATCACTTCTTCTTTTACAGATAAAGTTTGTTATGTTGAATATAGGGAATTGTGTAAGAAATTATGGGTAAGGGTAAGGATCAAGGTACGTATTGTTGTGGTATGTCATAGGAAGTCATCTATGTTCGGAATTCATGATAGAAGTGAACGGGTCAAAATGTAGAAAGTATGTGTCGGGTGTAGGTTTTGGATGTTATGGTATGGGAACCATGTAAAAATGTTTAAGTAATCATAGCACTAAGGCAAGCGTGGTTGTAGCGGGCCATAAATAGTTAGCTATGTCAGAAATAACTTAGCATAATCAAACGGGTCAAAATCAAGAAAGTTTGATAGAAGTATAGATTTGATTATGAGGACATGGGGTTAAGTGTTAAAATGATACGGAATGTTATGGGATGATATGGGACGTTATGGGTCAGTTTCGGGTTGCAACGGGAACCGAAAACAGTTGTGTAAGCTTAAGCAAGGAAAACCAGCGTCGACAACACAAATGGGGCGTCGCCGATGGCTTCCCTAGTCATCGCCGATGCTGCCCCCTTTCCCCAATGCTCTAATCAACTGTCTACGCTAATGTGGACCCGACGTAACTACTCAGGAGGTGTCCCGACGCTGTAGTAAGGCGTCGCCGACGCTCCTTACAAATCTGACATGCTGTTTTTGTTAGTTATTCGCGCCGTGAGTTATGTACCTTCAAAAACCTGTTCCGTAACCCTTAACGAACCCCAGAATGTGAAAATAACTAATAGGGAGTTATGTAAACTTACTGGGCCATGATAATGCATTGTCGGGGATGAATAAGTATGTAAGCATGTATGTGTATGGCGTACTACATGTTAGTGGTGGAATCCACATGTAAGCACGAATAGAAAGAAGCATGCGCCTAGGTTAGTATGTATGAGACTTATACGTAAGGTAGATTGTGACGATGAATTGTTAGTATGAAGTTATGGGAATGTAAGTTGTACGTAAGAGCTTGGATATGGAAGTATGTTTGTATATATGTATAAATGGCTTCAATACGTTTGAGTATTAATGTCACTAATGTTGTATCTTGAGATTAAATAAAAGTGCAGGTATACTATTGTTGGGCTTATAAAGATTTGACATTGGGATGCAAGATTTTACCTGGAAAGATAACCGAGATGATTAGCATAAGTAGAAAGAATGTGGCGTGGTCACTTAGTTATGTATAGTTAGTTTGTGCATAATGTCACCAAATATCAATGATGCGGTTGTATGTGGTGATTGCAGGTTGCATGGAATTATCATCACCATGGAGTGTAAGCGGTGGATGATCGAGTCAAAGTATGTGGTTTGTACGGAGACGACGTCATATATTTTATGAATGTAGATTATGTTTTATCTTTTAATTAAGTATGAAGGACACTATATTGTAAAAGGGATTATTCCAATGGTTTCTAGTATGTTAAAATGTTTATAAGGAAAGAAATTTTTTAGTTCACATTTCGGCTGTGTATTCTCGGTCAAAACATGTTAGGGTGTTTCATAGGCAAAGGAAAAAGGAAGACATGGCCACTTCAAAAAGGAGAAAGTCAACAAGAAATGTTAGACAACCAACACTCCTAAAACCACTTCTAGGTCTACAAGAAGTGTATCCTTTTCTGCAACCAAAACCAAACCCTTACCACAAAAATCATCACGTCAAAAGAAACCATCACCACAATCTACACCAATTCAACTAACAGAAATTGGTACAATAGATGTATCAGCAGATGTTCCACAAACCATTACCATGATAACTTTTCTCACATCAACACAACCACTGCCCACACCACCAAGAATTCCACTACGACCACCTTCACCTAAAATCAAATTCACACGCAAAAGAAAAACTTTTATGTGCAAGAAGATGATAAGGAGGTTCCATCACCAATCCCCTTATCATCTGCCACCATTCTAGCCACACCACTCTCATCACTTCCACCAAAATCCACTTCATTTCCATCCACTCAATCACCATAACAAGTCATTCCGCTGGCTGCTCAGTATCGTCTTGAGATTCTTGCAATCCAAGGTGAAACTGAATCATTTTTCTCAACAAAGGTTGCATCACAACGATCCTTCCAATCACTCTTTGGCTATCGCAAGTGTAAGAACTTAGATGAATATTTGAAGATAAAAGCAAGACAGGCTGAGAATATTGGAAAAGAAATGTGCAAAAGGAACGGTGACAGGACTGCTCAGGGGATCTTGATCACTAGAACTTAGCAAGGTGAGAAAGATAGAAGATTTTGCTAAGGACCTGATCAAGTCTATGTCTAAGAAGCCAATAGATGCTGAGCTTGATAAGGAACTAAGACAGTGTAACACCCCAAAATATTAATATTAATATATATATATATATATATATAATTAGGGATATTCAACCTACTTAATGGTAAGTTGTTAGATAATGAAAATCATAAATTATGACCATTTTATATCAAACTAAACATGAGGGACTAAATTGGCCAAGTAGGTGAAACTTGTTATATTAAAAATAAAAATCAAAAAGAAAAACACAACACATATTGGAGTTGTATGTGTGTGTGTGTCGATCAAGAGCAGGAGAAAAGAGGGCAAACCTTCAGTGATCAAAATCACCAAATTGAAAAGGGAAATCAGGCTTCTAACTCTTACATGAACTTAAGTTTTTGATCATCAATACTAGGGAACACAAGGTATGTCAAAATTTGATATCTGGTGGTTTATATGAAAATTTGTGAGGTCCATAGATTTCTACTCTTATAGGAATTGTGGAAGTTAGTGTGAATTACAAGATGTAAATGAATTTAGGAACAAACCCTAGGTGGGAGTTATTGAATCAATTGTTAATTCTAAGTGTTTAAATGATATGCAATGTGTATGTAAGTGGGTTTTGGTGAATGCATAGGATACATAAAGTATAATCAGGAAAATGATGTAAATGAAGTTGAATACATTGGGTTATATGTACAAATTGAACGTATCGATCACTTTGATGTTATGAGATGTGTATACATTGTTAATTGTTAGTTAATAGGCTTAACAAAGAAAGTATAAAAAAACATCTTGCCCACAAGGTGTTTGATGTAATGCCTAAGCGATATATCGGATTGAACTCTATAGGCAAATTTGGCGAAGCGTCAAGCGGCCAAGTTGGGACGGACGCACGCTTGAAAGGAAAACTTTAAGGTACGCGGCTTATCTCTTATAGTATTTTAATATGTTTGATTTCGTTAAACAACCAACCGGGTTAAAATGAAGAAAATAATATAGGTTTTGTTGAATAAAACATTTTTATTCGTTAAACAACCAACCGAGTCAAAATGAAGAAAATAATGAAGGTTGGATTGAATAAAACGATGGATTTCGTTAAACAACCAACCGGATCAAAATGAAGAAAATTATGAAGGTTGGGTTGAATAAAACGATGGATTTCGTTAAACAACCAACCGGGTTAAAATGAAGAAAATAATAAAGGTTTGGTTGAATAAAACGATGGATTTCGTTAATCAACCAACCGGGACAAAATGAAGAAAATAATGAAGGTTGGGTTGAATAAAATGATGGATTTCGTTAAACAACCAATCGGGTTAAAATGAAGAAAATAATAAAGGTTTAGTTGAATAAAATTATAGATTTCGTTAAACAACCAACTGGGTCAAAACGAAGAAAATAATGAACGTTTGGTTGAATAAAACGATGAATTTCGTTAGTCAACCAACCGGGACATAATGAAGAAAATAATGAAGGTTGGGTTGAGTATAACGATAGATTTCGTTAAACAACCAACCAGGTCAAAATAAGGAAAATAGTAAAGGCTAGGTTGAATAAAACGATGGATTTCGTTAAGAAACCAAATGGGTCAAAACTTAGTTATGGCATATGCTGTGAAAGCGTATGAAAATTGTTCGTATATAAATCCGGAAAAAGGGTAAAATCGGAAATTTAGCATAAATCGAATAGTGGAAGCGTAAACTATTCTAAAGTTATTCGAGAGTATTGGGTATAACTACTAAAACGCTTCTACAAATGAAGAATATACTTGACTAGTTAGAATGCCGATTAATGTTAATGGGTCAAAATTATTCAACTCTTGAAGCTAAACATTAGTCATGCATCATACTTAAACTGTGGTAATATCAAAATGAAAACGTGAAATATCAATTTACAAACGTTTTCTGAAGTTACAAAGTTACGACTTAAAGTGCGGAACTCGAAAACGGGTGAAACGGATGATGTAACAAATCTGCAGCGAAAAGACTGCAGGGAGCACCGTCGCCGACGATACATGATTTCCCCGACACATTAACACACTGTCGATGGTAATTTAGACTCGACGGTGGATTTGACATGCCGTCGCGACGGCCAGTACTGGCCGTCGCCGACGCCTGCTCGGAAAACCTTGAGTTAAATTTGAATATATAATATTTAAATAAATTATATTTTAAATTTGAACAAATCAATACTAATCCATTAGATAGTTGGGTTTTTTAGGAACATTCTAACAAGTTCACTAATGATGATCAAGCCACGTTAAAGGACCGAACATATCCATGTTTTCAAGCTTCCGTTTATATCACATCTAGTTTCGTTTTTGGGAACAATATTACAAGATGTAATGTGATTATAAATACTATTTACTAGTTTATTTTGGAATGTTTTAATGAGCATTGTAAGTTATACACTTGTATATAAAAAATATTTGGGTGTTTCAAGTTGGTAATCAGAGCTCTAGGTTTAAGACGAAATGTGTTCGGTTCAATGCTTGATCAAGACATCCGGTAACAAGTGAATATGAAACCAATTTCAAAAAGAGAGGATGATTTGAATTGTATGGGAGGAGTGTATTAATACACTCGAACCTGGGAAATACACTAAAAATAAATGGTTGAGATAAGTCAAATACTTAATTAATTGAATAAGTATAATACATTACACGTATTATCGGGTGATGAGTATCAATTTCCATATAATAATATTAATATGAAAATGATTAAACAAAATTATTTACCCACTTGTTATGGACATTTCAGTAAAAGAGATGTCTGATGGAACGGGTGATGATACAGTTTCTCTCATGACGGAGGAGATACAAACAAAAATTTCCGAGGAAGTCGGAAAAGCATTAGAAGCGACTTACCTGAATTTATGGAAAGGTTGCAAACAACCATGGCAACAATTGAAGAAAGGATGAATGAAATCAAAGAAAGCCTCAATCAAGATAGAGGCAAGGCTAAAGAAGGGAAGGTATGCCCTTACAACAAATTCATGGCATGCATGCCCCCGATTTACAATGGGGAAGTAGATCCAATTGTTTGTCAATGATGGATAAGTGATATTGAGGGAGTTTTTGAACGAACCCATTGTGACCCAACCGACTTTGTAGCTTACGGGACCGGTCAACTAAGGGGTCAAGCGAAAGATTGGTCGGATAAACTCAAGAAGGAATTGGGAATTGAAACCACAAGAACTATGACGTGGGAAGAGTTTAAGACGCCTTTCCTTAAACATCACAGCCCAAAGGCCGTGATCAACAAAATCAAAGAAGAATTTATACAGCTAAGACAAAAGGGTGAATCCGATTGACAAGATCATGGGGATCTTCTTAGACAAGTTAAGGTTTTGCGATGAATTAGTGCAAACAAGGAACAAAAGATCTATTATTACTACAACATGTTGGGTGCAGAATATCGAGAGTTTATGACTCCCTCAAAATATGAACATCTCACGGAGATTGTAAATGCCGCGTGAGAGCGCGGAATTGAACTGAAAAAGCAAGTTGAAAGAGGAGAAAGGAGGACGTTGGATATGAATCCAAGTCCCACAGAGAAACAGAAGGTAAATGAACCTCCAAAGAAAGGAAACGTAAAAGGAGGGTTGCCTAATTGCAAGATTTGCGGACGCTCTCATCAGGGCGAATGTTTCTACAAAGTCAAACCTTGTGTTATGTGTGGGAAGACGGGACATGCGCCCTCAAATTGTCCTACTAAAGTATCGGTCTGCTTTAAGTGTTACCAATCGGGACATAAAAAGGTTGAATGCCCGGAATTGGTAGGAAAGAAAGACGCGATCAATGTGAAGGATGAAACTTCGAAGACAAGGGCAAGATCTTTCCACATTACCACAGCTGAGGCCAAAAATGAACCCAATATGGTTTCAGGTACGTTTACCGTAATTTCAATTCTTGCACGTGTTTTATTTGATACTGTAACATTCATAAAAAAATGAATGAATCCTAAAACCCGACCTGTTTTTATAACTCGATCTATTTTCATATTCCACGTAATTTTGTTTAATGTTTAAGCAATAAAATGTCTTGGATTCTATGTTTTGATCATACATGTTATCATATCTGGTGATTTATAGTCTTATACATGTTTTAGACAACCTTGTAAATTCATTTCCATGTATTTTGAAGCAACCCTCTATATCTCAAGGTCTAAAACTAAGGTTTTCCTTAAGTTAATCAAAAACTTTGGAGACTTCGTGAACATACCTAACACATCACATCCTAACCTTCTTATCATTCAAACTTCATTGTATACATGCCTTAAGATAGGACATTGTGTTTTGGAGAGTTTAGATGTAAATGATCGCAAGTAAAAAGCTCTACATGTCGTATTCTTAGTTTTGTCATAAGATGACTTTCGGGTGACTTTCTTGCTAACTTTTCTCCATCCTTGAGCTATCATTCTGGTCCATTCAATGCGCCAAGATATATTTGGTATACTAAGGATCAAGTAGGTTCAAATGGTGCATAAAACTGAGCTCCAGCGTAACAGGAATCACAAACATAAGTTTTAGAACATAACCCTCGACTCGCATCAAGACCCAAGGTTTAAGCCCAATTCTTGACACCATGGATGTTGGATTACTCTCTTCCATATGATAGTACTCTGAAAATAATGAACGTAGGCGAAAATCATGCGCGAAACGGAGTTATAACGAAGCGGGAATCACGAAAACAAGTTTGGTGTTTTTGCTGATTTGAAACACGCTAAAATCTTGTTTTAAAGTTATCCCACATCTCCCCAATCATCATTTTGTGCTCTATTTCACACTTATAAATACCCTTGCTTGGTTCTTTTTAGCTTGCAACTCCTAGTTTGAGTATAAACAAGTGGAATAACCAAATTTGGTGGCTCCACAAGCACAATACCCCTTTGGGTGGGTGTGTAGTAGTTTTTATTTCTGCTTTCGACGAGGAGGTGCTGCCCTTCAAGCTCTTCTCATTTTGTAAAGTTCTTCTTCGAGGTAATCTTCCTTTCTTTGTTTTTTTTATTTTTTTAATATTCATTTATTTATTGCTTTCTTAGTTTAATTAGTTTAGTTTAGGTTCTTAGTTAAGGAGCATTATGCTCGTTAAGGTAGCCTAGTTTAGGCTCAACTTTAGGCTTTTCATAGCCTTGTAGAGGCTCGTCAGGCTCAACGAGTCTACCATATCTTGTTCGTTCATTTAGCTATGCCTAGCATAACGTTTACTTTTTTTTGTTGCATTCGTTTGTCTAGCTTCAATCACACTTATCAATTGGATTTTCTCCTTATTCTCGTGCGGTTTTTCACTAAGGATTAAAAACGCAAACACTGTGAGTGAATCCTTACAAATTCCCTTTTTTATTCATGTTTTGGGGTGTATCATGTGTCTTATTTACTTTATTTATACAAATACATGTGCTACCACCATTATGTGATCTAATGTGTATATTTGTTTGTTGTGGTTATGTGTGGTTACATTTTATCATTTCAGTACAATCATTCATTTAAGGCCCATCAGTTCCTCGTGGGATACGAGTCGAGCATCAAGTGCCTCATTAGATCGGCTCCGTTTGATTGAGCCTTGATCTCAAGTTCATCATTCATCATGTTCATATGTTCATTGTTGATATTATGTGATCTAATGTGTATATTAGTTTGTGATGGTTATGTGTGGTTACATTTTATCATTTCAGTGCAATCATTCATTTAAGGCCCATCAGTTCATTGTGGGATACGAGTCGAGCATCAGGTGCCTCATTGAGTCGGCTCCGTTTGATTGAGTCTTGATCTCAAGTTCATCATTCATCATGTTCATATGTTCATTGTTGATATTATGTGGTTTGTGATTAACTATATATACATATGCTCATATATGGTCCATGCACATTTTTATTGAATTAACCAATTTAACAAACTGTTTAAATGTTTAACTTAGATTCACTCGCCAACATTTGTTGACCCAAAACCATTTATACACATGATACAGGTGAACAGGTACGAAGAGAAGATTGGACATCAGGATGGGCCTTAGTTAACAAGAAACGAATTAGTGCAATATACTTGTTATAAACATCGTCTTGTGTTTGTAATTGTTATGTGAATTATTTGTATTGTGAGACACTTGATATGAATTAGTGAATATTTAAAACAAGTAATAGCAAGTCATAAGCTCTCGAGTTAACCCAATCATGCCCCGATCACCTATTCCGCTGCGGGTCAGGGTGTGACAGATACGGGTGCAAATAAGTCCTTTGTCTCGCATGGATTTATTAGACACCCTTTGTTCATATTGACAAAATTACCTATGCCTATAGAAGTAGAAATAGGTAATAATAAAAGTTTTGTTGTTTGTGATATATGTCGGGAATGCAAATTAAATGTCGAGGGCGAAGATTATTTGGTTGATTTAATATCCACGTCGATGGGGGAATTGCAAGTGGTGATTGGAATGGATTGGTTATCTCGTCACCACGCCAAAGTAATATGTTTCCGTGAAGTATCACCGAGCGGAAAAAAAGTAATTACTTACAGGGAAAAGAATTGCAATCCTATAATATGTTCGATGATGAAAGCCCGTAAACTCATTGAACATGGGTGTAAGGCTTATTTAACATATGTACATGATTTAGAAAAAGAATCGCCAAGAATAGAAGACGTGCCAATCGTACAAAACTTCGGAGTTGTGTTTCCGGAAGACTTACCGGAATACCACCCGAGCGTGAGGTAGAGTTTGGGATTGAACTTGTTCCGGGTGCGAAACCGATAGCCAAAGCCCCATATCGGTTAGCACCATCGGAACTTTAAGAGTTATTGTCACAATTACAAGACTTGTTAGACAAAGGATTTATCCGACCAAGCGTCTCTCCCTGGGGGCGCCGTATTGTTTGTGAAAAAGAAGGACAGAAGTATGTCTATGTGTATGTGTATCAATTACAGTGAGCTAAATAAACTTACGGTAAAGAATCGATATCCACTCCCGAGGATTGATGACTTATTCGATCAACTTCAAGGTACAAGTTGGTTTTCAAAAATCGACTTAAGATCGGGCTACCATCAATTAAGAGTAAAAGAAGAAGATATACCAAAACCCGCCTTTCGTTACGCGGTATGGGCACTACGAATTCCTTGTAACGTCTTTCGGGCTAACAAATGCACCCGCAACGTTCATGGATCTCATGAATCGGGTGTGCAAACCTATGTTGGACAAGTCAGTGATGGTATTTATCGATGGTATTTTAGTCTACTCAAGGAATGAAGCAGATCATGCGCGCCATTTGCTGAGAGGTGTTAGAAACACTTAGACGGGAAAAACTTTACGCTAACTTCTCGAAGTGCGCCTTTTGGCTTTGGAAGGTTCCTTGGGCACATTATAAGTGCCGATGGAATATTAGTTGACCCATCCAAAATTGTGGTGGTGTCAAAATGGAGCCAACCGAGAAACCCTTCAGAAAGTAGAAGCTTTTTAGGACTAGCTGGTTACTATAGGAGATTCATTCAAAATTTCTCTAAAATTGCATCGCCGTTAACTAAGCTAACCCGGAAGAACGAAAAATTTGTATGGACCGACGATCAAGAAAGGGCATTTCAAATGCTTAAGGAAAAGTTGACCAATGCTTCGGTATTGACATTACCGGACGGCACCGATGACTTGGTAGTTTACTCGGATGTATCGTACTTAGGTCTAGGATGTGTACTTATGCAGCGGGGCAAGGTGATTGCTTATGCCTCGAGACAATTAAAGGTTCATGAAAAAAAATACCCAACTCATGATCTTGAATTAGCGGCAGTAGTTTTTACACTAAAAATCTGGAGACATTACCTGTATGGAGCGAAATGTACCATATACACTGATCATAAGAGCTTGAAATACTTCTTTGATCAAAAAGAGCTGAATATCAGACAAAGACGTTGGTTAGAAACAGTGACGGATTACGACTGCGAAATCCACTATCACTCGGGAAAAGCTAACCTAGTGGCAGATGCCCTTAGCCGAAAGGAAAATTTTGCACCTATTAGAGTACAGTCCATGCAATTTAAGGTCACTTCTGGACTATTAAACAAATCCGAGTAGCATAAAAAGAAGCGGTAAAGGAAGAGAATTCGAGAATAGGACGTGTATCAGGAAGAATCTGGGTTCCAAACACTTGTGGCGTAAAGGATCTCTTACTTAACGAAGCTCATAGATCGCGTTATTTGATTCACCCTGGAGCAACAAAAATGTATAGAAATTAAAACAGAATTATTGGTGGCCCGAATGAAAAGAGACGTAGCAAAATACGTTGAAAAATGCTTAACTTGTTTACAAGTAAAAGCGGAACACCAAAAGCCTTATGGCAAGCTCCAACCATTGGACATTCCGGTTTGGAAATGGGAACATGTTACTATGGACCTATTAACCAAGCTGCCAAAAACGACTCGAGGATTCGATGTTATTTGGGTAGTGGTAGATAGATTGACAAAAAGTGCTCATTTTCTTCCAATTCGTGAGACATACACGTCTGAAAAGATGTCAGATGTGTACATAAATGAGATTGTAGTGTGTCATGGAGTACCAGTGTCCGTTGTGTCTAACAAGATACCAGGTTCACATCAAACTTTTGGCACGATTTTCAAGAACAAATGGGTACCAAACTGTTAATCAGTACGGCATATCACCCTCAAACAGACGGGCAAAGCGAGAGAACAATTCAAACATTAGAAGATATGCTTCGAGCATGTATTATTGACTTTGGCGACAGTTGGGATGCTTATTTGCCATTTGTTGAATTTTCATACAACAACAGTTACCATTCGAGCATTGGCATGGCACCTTACGAAATGTTGTATGGCAGAAAGTGTCAACCCCAGTATGTTGAGACGAAGTGGGTCCAAGAGAACTTTCCCACAAGGATGTGATTAAGGCCACAAATGAAAAGATAAACATAGTACAAACCCACTTGAAGGCAGCCCAAGATCGGCAAAAGTCATATGCTGATAAAAGACGAAGACCCATTGAATTTCAAATAGGCGATATGGCTCAAGGTGTCTCTTGGAAAGGGATCGTACGATTTAGAAAGAGAGGGAAATTAAGCCTGTGGTTCATTAGGCCTTTTAAAATTATCGGTCGAGTGGGCAAGGTGGCATATCAATTAGAACTACCTGAAGAGTTGAGTGGAATACACAATACATTACACGTTTCACATCTCCGAAAATGTCTAGCCGACGAAACAACCTACATTCAATACGAAGACATAGAGGTAGACAATAAACTCAACTACTTGGCAAGGCCGATTGCAATCCTTGACCAAAAGGTCAAAAGATTAAGGAACAAATAAATTGATCAACTAAAGGTCAAGTGGGAGCATAAAAAGGGGTCGAACACCACTTGGGAGTCCGAAGAGGAAATGAGACGACTATATCCATCACTTTTCGATAGGTATATGTGTTTCGGAGACGAAACCCTTTTTAAAGAGGGTAGATTTGTAACACCCCAAAAATATTAATATATATATATAATTAGGGATATTTAACCTACTTAATGGTAAGTTGTTAGATAATGAAAATCATAAGTTATGACCCATTTTATATCAAACTAAACATGAGGGACTAAATTGGCCAAGTAGGTGAAACTTGTTATATTAAAAATAAAAATCAAAAGAAAAACACAACACATACTGGATTTGTATGTGTGTGTGTCGATCAAGAGCAGGAAAAATAGGGCAAACCCTCAGTGATCAAAATCACAAATTGAAAAGGGAAATCAGGCTTCTAACTCTTGCATGAACTTAAGTTTTTGATCATCAATACTAGGGAACAAAGGTATGTCAAAATTTGATATTTGGTGGTTTATATGAAAATTTGTGAGGTCCATAGATTTCTACTCTTATAGGAATTGTGGAAGTTAGTGTGAATTACAAGATGTAAATGAATTTAGGAACAAACCCTAGGTGGGAGTTATTGAATCAATTGTTAATTCTAAGTGTTTAAATGATATGCAATGTGTATGTAAGTGGGTTTTGGTGAATGCATAGGATACATAAAGTATAATCAGGAAAATGATGTAAATGAAGTTTAATACATTGGGTTATATGTACAAATTGAACGTATCGATCACTTTGATGTTATGAGATGTGTATACATTGTTAATTGTTAATTAATAGGCTTAACAAAGAAAGTATAAAAAAAATCTTGCCCACAAGGTGTTTGATGTAATGCCTAAGCGATATATCGGATTGAACTCTATAGGCAAATTGGGCGAAGCGTCAAGCGGCCAAGTCAGGACGGACGCGCGCTTGAAAGGAAAACTTTAAGGTACGTGACTTATCTCTATAGTATTTTAATATGTTCGATTTCGTTAAACAACCTGTGACAACCGGCAGTTTCCGGTCCTAATTAAGCGCATAATGAACAGTAATATCGTCATAAACAACGTAATTAGACACAAATTAACTCGATCAGGCCTTTGGAAAGCCTAGGAATGTCTACTTGATTCACGTTACGCGATTTGGCGATAATCGAGAACTTTAACGCGAATTTGAACGATAACTGAACTGATGCCGAACAAATACTGACAACGCCTAAAAACACGAATTTTATACTTGTATTTATCATACGGTTATGATTATGCGATAAATTTGGATCGTTGAACGTTGCAAAGCACAATGCGGAAAACTGGAACGCACCGAAAACAAAACGGAAGCAACAGACTCGAGTTACGCTTCGACATTAATATATTATGATATATTTAGCTCCGTAATTGAATTTTATTATTCGCGGTAGAAACCGGATCGAAAAACGGATAAAAACGGTAACCGTAGCGAAATATGGAGTTTTAACGCAACGAACAAACAATCGCGTCAAACACCGACCTTCGACAGAATTTTAAGTATTTTGAATGCTGAACGTGTTACGATATTTCACGAGGTTCGGGAGTAAAATCTGGCCGTAGAGATGTGTTTGGGCTTACACGCACGTTAATGGGCCTCGGGCCCAACCCACTAAACAAACCCTACATATAAATACTTCTTAAACTATATCCTTCCCTCATTTTTTTTCTTGAAACCCTAGCACACAACATCTCTGCCTCTCTTTCCCTATGAATCCGGCCACCGGATTCAGGTGACCGCAGCGGTTTCAGCTCCGGTCGGTTTTTCGGCCGACACCCCACCTACGACGCCCCTCTTCTCCGGTAGCCACACCACCCCCAACCACCCACCTCTTTCCCTCGTCCCTTATACACACACACACCCGCATATATATACACACGCAAACAGTTTAGAGAGAGAGCTGTGAGGAGAGTGATACGAGATAGAGAGATGGAGGCGCGACCGGCGGTGGCGGGGTTCCGATCGACAACAGATGAAGGCGGTGGTCGGCGTTTTTCCGGCAGTGAGTAGTGGTGGCAGCCGCCGTGTAGCAGCGACGCAGCAGGCGACGCCGATTTTCGGGCCAAGGGTTTTCGATGGTGGTGTTGGTTTGAGATGGTTCAGTCCGTTCAGGTCACTCGGGTCTCTGATCGGTTCAACACAGTTCATCTCCGGTTCAGTTCAGGTTCGGTTCGAGTCGAACCAGTCCCGGTTCGGATCAATTTTGGCTCACATCACGGTTCAAGTTTCGGGTAGGATCGATTCAAATATTTGTTCTTTATTTGGTTGACCTTCAGTTCAGTTTTGATACAGGTCTCGGTTCGGTCAACGAAAGTCAACAGGTTCGGTATTCGGTTCAGTTCGGTCAACAAAAGTCAACGCAGTCAACTAGTCAAACCCAGTCAACATGAGTCAATCCAGTCAAACCCGGTCAACCCAAGACTCGGTAAAAATTAATTACGACGTGAAATTTAATAATATTAGTTTATAATTATTATTAATAATCAGCGCGCGAAACAGCTCAAAACCGAACCGTAAACAAATAATTATTGCCAAAAAGTTAAAAATAACAATTAAGTCAACGCGACATTACAATATATATACAAATAAAATAAATCGGAAATTATAATCGACGAAACTTGATATTCAAAAACGTCGAGAAAATTATATATATATTGGTTGTTTGCGTACATTGCAGGTTGCGTTTTGATAAATAAGTCGATAACTAGTATTGTCGGGATCGTCCGAAAACAGAGGAAACTCTGCCCGATTTTCGTAAAATCCGTAAAACGAAACGCGTTACAATTCAAAGACAAAACGTCTGAATTCAAAGCGGTTATCTTAAAATAAATATAGGTATATTTATTTTGACGACACTTACGAAATCGATCCGATAACATTTCCACACGCGCGATACAAGATAACAAGATTCGGTAATCGACTACAAAATAAATAATACCTATTTATGTTTAATTCAAAGTCGAAACTCGGAAACTAGCTTTTAAACTCGATAAATTATTCGAACGATGTTATAAAAATAAGTATATCGTTTATATTTATTACGAAACGCCAAGATTTCCGAACGCTTTTACAAGACGAATACAAGGCACGTATTATTTCAAACGACAGACATTCGAAGATCGTATAACACGAATATAATTATATATATTCAAACGTTGAGAGTTTGAATACTTTTATAAAATAAATATAGTTATATTTATTTCAAACGTCGACGATTCGGGAGCTTCAAATGCTATTTGTATATCCGATTTCAACGCCAAACGAAGTGCAACACGATACCGCAAGACTATTGCACGAATATGAAATGTATTATCTATACGGATATATTTTCGAGTATATATATATATTATATCTTACGAAAACTACGTAGAGTCGTACTATTATCCGTCGACGTACATGACGACTAAATATGATTTCATGAAATATAGTTATTTTTATATAAACATATATTTCAAGTCTCTCGAAAACTAGATCGTTTCTAAGAAAGCCATAGATTGGTTAACCGAGTTAAGTCAATAACACATTAATAGAATCGTATGAGTAACGATTCAGTAGAGCTCGGTATCACGTAGTATAGCTACGTCATCCTTAGAAACTTACAAGTTATTCCGTCTTAGGAATACATTAGATTGCATGCTAGCAAGTCAAGTTGTGGAGACAACACTATGGAAATCACATTAAGCTAGCTTTGTACAAGGATATCAAGGTGAGTTCATAACCCCCACTTTTTACCGTTTTACATTTTTATAAATGTTTTCGGGGTGGAAAGACATGCAAGTTTTGCGAAAGCATAAAATGTTTCGAGGAACGAAAATCATATATTTCTAAACCATGTTACAAACAGATTTCAATGAACTCAAATGGTTTATGAAAGGTTTATGCTAAACTTACCTGTTTTCACAGCTGTACAAAACTTTTCGAAACATGCATGAGTTTTATGACTAGTGACGGGATTGTCATAGTCACAAATAGGGGGTGAGGCCCCAATTTTATTTATAACATGGGCTACGCCCAATGATAAGAAAACATGGGCTAGGCCCAATGATAAGAAACATGGGCTAGGCCCAATGACAAGAAAACATGGGCTAGGCCCAATGACAAGAAAACATGGGCTTGGCCCGATGACAAAAGAACATGGCTAGGCCCAAAATCACAGGAAAACATGGGCTAGGCCCAATAATACAGATTTATAACAAATGGGGATGCAGCTATGGGATTAGTTTATAACAGATCACTATGCGTAAGTAGGAAGATAACAATAGTAACCATTAATCACATAGTGACCAAAGATAACAGAAAACATTTCAATACCGGTTTATTTACAGATACGATTGAAATCATTTTATCACTGGTTTATAAACATAACAGTTATATGCATGGATTTGCAAACAACATGGAAAACATTTCAATACTGTTCTACAAACATGATATTTCAAATGCTTTGGGATACTATGATCCCACAAACCGTTTTTGAATGCAAAATGCTCATATGTTTTATGACTCATTTGAAACAAAACAAACAAACTATGAACTCGCCAACTTTATGTTGATTTTTCGCATGTTCTTTCTCAGGTTATGATTACAAGTATGCCAAATTGGAATAGTGGAACCCATGGGGACTCGAGTAGTTAGCGGGCGTTCAGTTACTAGAAACCTTAGCAACTCACGCTTGCTTGAATGGATAACACGGGGGTGTGACACAACCAACCGGGTTAAAATGAAGAAAATAATATAAGTTTGGTTGAATAAAACGATGGATTTCGTTAAACAACCAACCGGGTCAAAATGAAGAAAATAATGAAGGTTGGGTTGAATAAAACGATGGATTTCGTTAAACAACGAACCAGGTCAAAATGAAGAAAATAATGAAGGTTGGGTTGAATAAAACGATGGAATTCGTTAAACAACCAACCGGGTTAAAATGAAGAAAATAATAAAGGTTTGGTTGAATAAAACGATGGATTTTGTTAATCAACCAATCGGGACAAAATGAAGAAAATAATGAAAGTTGGGTTGAATAAAACGATGGATTTCGTTAAACAACCAACTGGGTTAAAATGAAGAAAATAATAAAGGTTTGATTGAATAAAACGATGGATTTCGTTAAACAACCAACCGGGTCAAAACGAAGAAAATAATGAAGGTTTGGTTGAATAAAATGATGGATTTCGTTAATCAACCAACCGGGACATAATGAAGAAAATAATGAAGGTTGGGTTGAATAAAACGATGGATTAGTAAAACAACCAACCAGGTCAAAATAAGGAAAATAGTAAAGGATAGGTTGAATAAAAGATGGATTTCGTTAAGCAACCAAATGGGTCAAAACTTAGTATGGCATATCTGTGAAAGTGTATGAACAATTGTTCGTATATAAATCCTGAAAAAGGTAAAATCCGAAATTTAGCATAAATCGAATAGTGGATGCGTAAACTATTTTAAAGTTACTCGAGAGTATTGGGTATAACTACTAAAACGCTTCTACAAATGAAGAATATACTTGACTAGTTAGAATGCCAATAAATGTTAATAGGTCAAAATTATTCAACTCTTGAAGCTAAACATTAGTCGTGCATAATACTTAAACTGGGGTAATATCAAAATGAAAACGTGAAATATCAATTTGCAAAAGTTTTCTGAAGTTACAAAGTTACGACTTAAAGTGCGGAACTCCAAAACGGGTGAAACGGATGATGTAACAAATCTGCAGCGAAAAGACTACAGGGAGCACCGTCGCTGACGGTACATCATTTCATCGCCGACGGTACATCATTTCCCCGACGCATTAACACACTGTCGACGGTAATTTAGACTCGATGGTGGATTTGACATGCCGTCGGCGACGCCCCTACTGGCCGTTGCCGACGCCTTCTCGGAAAACCTTGAGTTAAATTTGAATATATAATATTTAAATAAATTATATTTTAAATTTTGAACAAATCAATACTAATCCATTGGATCGTTAGGTTTTGTAGGAACATTCTGACAAGTTCACAAATGATGATTAAGCCACGTTAAAGGACCGAACATATCCAAGTTTTCAAGCTTCCGTTTTTATCACATCTAGTTTCGTTTTTGGGTACAATATTACGAGATGTAATGTGATTATAAATACTACTAATAACTAGTTTGTTTTGGAATGTTTTAATGAGCATTGTAAGTAATGCACTTTATATATATATATATATATATATAATATTTGGGTGTTTCAGATAGGATTACCTTTATTACATCATACAACATAAACCATACAAAGCAAATACAACACAGTTCAAAGATTGGTCTGCAGATGCTCTCAAAGAAGAAATAGAAAGAATTCACAAGATGCTCAATGATCCTTTACATAAGCCAACTCCACCAGATTGGAAGAAATACAAAAAGGTTGATTAAAAGAAGGCATTAAAGCTAAAGAGAATGAGAGAAGAACTTGGATCTAGTAAGTATGGTGCTGCTAGGTCTGTTGCCAGATGGTGTACAAGAGATTGGAACAGCTGAGAGAAAAAGATCCTACAGTTCCAAAGAAGGCAGTATATCCAACAGGGTTGTCCCTCAACAGACCCTTACTTCTAAAAAGTAGTCCTCAACATTTGGCTTGTCCATAACTACCTTACATCAAGCAAAAAGGCAGAAGCAGATGTCTGAGGCTGATGTAAAGATGTATGAAGATGAATTCAGAAAAGGGACTGAAGAACCAACTGTTATATCACATAGATCCTGCTATCTGGTAAGCATGCCACAATCTCCAAACTCATCAAAATAACCCTTCACCCAAGAAAATCATCTGATTAAAAAATTATAAAGTGGAAGTCATCCTCAGACACCCACAAATTGACTTTGCTCAAATCAGATGGTGAAGTTCAAAAGTTAAGAATGGAGGATGCATATGGTCTGGATGTAGATGATCTCCAAAATTTGTTGAACCTTGATCTAGAAAGGGCTTTTGAAGACATGCTTTCTATGAACTTTGAATTACATTCAAATGCCAAATAAGGGAAAAGCTAATGAGGAATAAATATCAGAAATAAAGAAGTGTTTTGGCATCATCTGTTCTAGGGGAGATTGTTTGATCTAGTGAACCTCACAAAAGAACAGTTATTGGAAAGCCAAAATAATCTACAACCTCTGATTACAAATAACAGTGCTTTTAAGATCTACTCCTCCCAAAAGCAAAGACTCAACATCTGCTACTTAAAGTCTGCCAAGGCCAAAGTCTGCTCACAAGATCTTTTGAAGACTAACTCTGCTTAAAGCCAAAGGTTTGCCAAAGACAACCACTACTAAGAAATTCTAAAGTCTAATTAAGCTAAAGTCTGTCTGTGGATCAAAAGATGATAAAGCGCAATAGAGGAGTCTCAACCAATGATGATCAACAGAGTTTACATGTATTTTCAATGTAACAATGCTTAGGCCATAGTAGATGTTAGGAGTTTGTTAGGCTGTTAGATGTCGCTGTCTAGGTGACGTCAGCTTAGATTCTTCAGATGCTTCGTTTGTACTATAAATAGAACAGTGCCTATATTGTTATATTCAGCACTTTCCATCTTGACATTTTTGTACGAACAAATAGAGAGTGGTCAGGCTGAGAGGGAGTTGTAATTCTTCATACATACGTGAATCATTGAATTTATAAAAGCATGGTGATGAAAGCAATATCTTCATTGTTGTGATTGAAAAGTTAATTATTCCGCTGTATATTTCATTGTTGTTTTATTCTTTCATTATTTTCATATTAATTTTCATAACAATCAAACTCAGCTCCTAACAAAAAATATAATTACGGTTATCTTATCTTATTTTTAATAAACAATTTCAATTAATGCCACGTAACAACATCCCCTCACACAAATTTCCCAGCCAGTTTTTTTCATGTTTAAATAAACCTTTCCAGTATTTTAATAAAAAAACTCCTAATAATATTTTCCATGTGTTGTCTCATAGTATCGGGATTATAAAAAAATCATAAAAATATATTTTTGTAATCATTATCATCGTAAATTATAAATTTAAGATACAAGGCGCATTTTGTGGGAAAATTAATCAGATCTAAACAAAAATAAATATTGGTCAACTTAAAATAAAAATATATTTAAAAATAACAGCACGTATTAAGTAAATATTTTAAAATAACAAATGTTGTAATTCTATAATATTAATATGATTTAAATATAATAATAAAAAAATTGGTTTTAAAAGATTTTCTTTTTTAAGAATGATATAGTAGTAGAATTTTACCAACATTTCATTTGTCTTATAGCAATTTGATTTAACGTGTGAACTTATAAAACATTAATTATCTACATTTATTAAATTTGAGTGCCGTATGGAACATGTACCAATAAAGACGTGTTAAACCTCTTAACGACATTTTGAAGGAGATTCCATAACGTTAGTTCACTTTGTTGTTTTTCATGGTGCTCAACCAATTCTAGGGTCCTAAGCTAATAAAAAATTCAGGACTCTTTTTCTATAAAAAAATGGGTTCATACTTTCGATCCAGTATTTATTCATTATGCTTCACATTTTAATGAAGGAACACACTGAAAATAAAACCAAAATAGTGTCATTTCTCCTTCATCACTCTAATTTATAACATAAGATAGTAGGAGATAATATCGGATTTGTTTTTTAACGTAACCAAGTAGATTATAAGGTTGAATGGTATGTGATAAAGCCCCTAGGGGCTTTATAACGTCACATCAGCACCACGTAGGTTTTAGAGCAATAATGATGCCCGCTTTAACATTGGCGGTATTAAATATAGACCCATTTAACTAAATAAAAAGAAATATGATTGAATAACACGCATGTCCCCCCAATCATCCTTTAGCGCTCGTTATCTACTTGGTGGGGTGGCCCATAGTGCCCCTCCATAACGCCTCTACCTCGGTGTTTGAAGCGCTATAGAAATGATGTGGTAGGAGACGTGAGCTAGACTAGGTGGCCTAAGTGTGTTGAAACACGTCATATAACTTGATCATTTTCAACATGGGCTTTTACAATTATAATCCTCATGCATCTTCTTATTTTCAAGAAATGTGAGCAATATAATGTTGATTTTAGTCTTTTAATCTCGAAATAAGTTTCGACTCCAACACAGAATTACGACATATGTAGGGATGGTAATGGGGCGGGTTCGGGCCAAGTATTGATAATCTCGTACTCATATTCGGTTGTAAAATCGTGTCCCATACCCGACCCAATACCCATCTCGTATTTGTTAGGTAATTTCTTGTCTGGTATCGGACATACCAACAGGTCTCAGCTATACCTGTTAATTTGTTAAAAGATACCGATTGAGATTTTCAAATACATTTCTTTTTCACTATTAAAATTATTGTTTAATTTTTACTTATATTACAAATTAAAATATACCTTACATACTTATAAGTTTTATCATAAATAAATAACAATACAATTTTTATATAGTTTTATTTATATACTTCACCTCACAAACATTATATTCCAACTTATTTTTTTTTTTCACATAATGAACCTACTAAAATAAGTCACTAATAGATAACGGTTAAGGGAAAATAAAAATTATAGATAAATTTTTTCGGGTATATAGTTCGGGTAAATGGGTTTGTAGTTTCGGGTAATCGAGCCACGTATATCAAATAATCTTATACCTGTCCCATACCCGCGGAACTTTTTATAGCTAATCTTATGCCCGACCTATACCCGCGAAACTTTTTATAGCTAATCTTGTACCCGACCTATATTCATCGGACTTTGAATATACACGTCCCATATATTTCGAGTTTTGAATATACCCATCCAGCTCAAGTTTTTTTTTCAAGTTATGGTTAAGTTATTGAATAAATCTTTAGAAAAATAGAAAGTACTTGAAATAGTGAAATACTAAAAAGGATTATTGAATTAATATTTACTTTTAAGTATAATGTATTTGATATACTAGAAAAAATGGATTTTTTATTCTCAGATTATTCGCATTTACAACCCACCCAACTCAATTTTTAATAAAAAATTAATTTCTCTCATCGCAACTTATATAATTTAAATTAAACCAAACCTTTCACTCTCATTAGCAACCTAACTCAAACTAGCCTTGTTTAACGAATCGAATAACGGATTTCTGAAAATACATTAATCAAATTTTTTTTATCTGAACTCGTATTCTTTTCTAATTCGATATAGACTTGATTTATCCCATTCGAATTAGTATTTGAATTTTATGCCCAAATCAATATTTGATTTAATTTGTATTTGAGTTTAAAATTCGAATCAAATCAGAATAAATTTGATTTAATTCAAATACACCCAAAACAATAAATTATTCTATTTCTATTTTTTAAAACTACTACAAATTAATTACAAGGGCTTTTAGTGTTTGACCCAAATTAAGAAAGTTTTTTTCATATGTGTGTATATATATGTTAATGTTATATATATGTATGTATAATTTGAATTCGAATTTTGAATCGAATCGAAAATTATAAATTCGTATTCTAGTCGAATTCAATATTTGAAAACAGATTTGAATCTTGATAATTGAGTACGAATTTCGAAATTTTCAAATCCGAATTGAATACTGAACACCTCTAAACCAAACCTACTTTTATCAAAAAATATAAGTTATGATTCTTTTCATTAGAAATATTAACAATATACTTTTTTATTTCAAAACAAATAGTTTATTATTTTAGGATCAGAAAAAAGACAAATTTAACTTTCATCTTACTTTTTATTAAAAATACATTTTTTGAACTAACTTCGTTTTTTTATAGAATTAACATCGCAATATTCATAAAAACTAAACAATATTGTGTTTTTAGATTCTTTTTATAAAAAAGTTAAATATTATTAGTTATTAGAAAAACTCAAATTATATATGAAATTAATTGTTAGGATTAAAAAGTAAATAAAAAATAGACGAATAACCAATGTTTGATCAACATGTGACTTGAGAATAGGTTGCAACCTGGGTTGCTCAGGTTGAAAGGAAAAAAAATGGTTTTTTTTTGAACAAATCCATGATGTTTTTTTTATGAACAAATCCATGATCGACCCACTCAAAAGATCACCAATGAGAGTGGTCTTATGGGGTAAGATCCGAATCTTGAAACTTTGAGGAGGATGGGAATATAACCCTGGTTGCAACATGGAAAGCGTTTCACTTTACAATTGCATTAATAGAGTTTTCTTACAAGAATATCAAAGTAAACGTTATATATATTATCCTTTTTATTTGAAAGGTGTGAATTATTCGTGAATTTATGTCAGGAAGTTTAGCATACGTTGTCTTAACCTGGTCCGCGCTAGAGAGCTCCATCGCACAATAGATCCCCAATTTAAACCACTCAACGAGAAATCCTTATCACCCATACTCAAACTTAAGACCTGGAGGGAAAAACTCACCCAAGCCCACCATAGGTAGAATTTAAATACCCGTGGCCGCCACACTAGTGATGGTTATCATTATATATGTTATCTATTATTTTTTTAAAGCAAGGTCCAAAAAATTTAGGGGCCCAAAGGCCAACTTTACCTTATTGTATAGATGGATCAACCCTCTTCTTCGTAATAATGTTCATGATGTGTTTACTATTGTTCAATCGACTTAACAATTAAACGATTCCTGGTGGGATATAAGATTTCGATGTATCAACATTATTTTTTTTGATTATGCTTAAAAAACATACGAGAACATTGTCATCAACATACGATTCCAAAATGTAACACACTAAGCAACGCAATCAAGTACGTTTTCAATTGTGTTTTGAACAGGCTAGCTTAGTTAAGATTATATGTATATTTATTTGGTGAAATATTTTGTTGGGACTGCGGTAGTGTTCTTCAACGAAACAATAACAATCAATAAGAATAAGCAGCGAAATAAATCAATAAGAACCCAATGAAATCAAGAAATAAGTAGTCATTTATATTGATCACTAAATTCAATATTACAAATCGTGTTCCCCCTCAACTAATGCATACTCTGTTCTAAATCTCACTGAATGTCTAGAACTAATTTTAGATCATGAAGACGTTTATGATCTAAATATACACAGGCACTGACACAAAATGACATTAGCTAATATCATCTTGATGGTGACATCTAACAAAAATCTAACTGAAAAGATCCGCAGTTGTTTAACAAACAACTAAAGATATTGCTAAAAAGGTAATGTAAAAAGTTCGGAGACTTCTAAAATAACAACTGATGAGTAGACCACCTTCTTTTTTATTATTTTTTGAGTATCATCGTGCTACCAGCGGAACCACCCGATCATATCCATCCACACTAGGCATAATGCCTATAAACTAATTCAGGAAGAAAACCCAATAAATATGGCAAAAAACCCTCATTGTAAGAATCAAACCCAATAGCTATTGATACTAAATTTTATCTCATTTTCAAAATACCACTAGGCTATAAAGCCATAGGAAGCAAAATACCTTTTCACAAGCGAGATAATATGTTTACTCAAACAATTGTTTCTTCAATTATTCTTGAGTACTTTCTGTCTACAATCTTCATTAGTTGTGGCCAGTCTTTCTAAGTCACCAGTCTTTCATCGTGGAGCGAGTCAGTACTTTTGCAATCTTTGTTGGCGAAGTACTAGTCTACTGTCACTTATTTTGTTTCTTATATTAGCAATTCGGATTAGCTGCAACATATTAAATACGAAAAATTTAAATATAAATTAAATTATATTATATATATATATTATATTATATTATATTATTATTATATTATATATATTATATTATATATATTATATTATATTTATATATTATATTATATTATATATTATATTATATTATATTATATTATATTATATTATATTATATTATATTATATTATATTATAATTTATATTATTAATTATATTTATTATTTATTTATTATATTATATTATATTATTATATTATATATATATTATTTATATTATAACCCTACATTTTCAAAGTGGTTATACAATAATTTTTGCCATTATGTGGCATTACTAAACGTTTTTTTTTATTTAATTGTAAGATATTTCCTTATATAAACTGATGATGTAAGAAAGCTAATATTTAGACTGCTGCTCTACTGGTAACTGAAAATGATAGCCATCTTGCAGGCCTGAGTTCAACTCTTTCCGTAGTCTTTTTATGTTTTTTTTGTTGTTTATTTTCCCTTTATTGAACGTCTGAATCATTTGACTTCTTTTTCTTTTACTACAAAACCAAAATTATACCAACACTCCAACAAAACATATAGATTTATTATTATCAACCATGTATTTATTTAGAATAATATTATTATAATTTTATAAAAGTCCCATATTAAAAATAAGTATATTATGGAAACTTTGAAAATAATAAATAGTTATAAAATGAATTTAAATATAAATAATTCACTCCTTACACCTAAATATGTGGCTGTAATTAATTTATTTTTCTCAAGGTTTCCATATAAGTATTTTGAAAAATTAGAGTTATATTCAAAATAAAATATTTTTTTACTATCGAATTATAATTTGGGAGCGATATTTGTTTTATGGATTTAGATCCTTATACTACAAACTATACATATTTAACCCGTTTATTTTTTTAATAATTTTATTTTTTTAAACAACTTGCTTTCGTTATCTTTTTTTAAATTACATGGTTAGTTTTTTTCTTGACGTTCAAATATAACATTTTAATAAAAACGAAATTGTATTCGAAATTAGGCATTTTTATTAGGAACAAAATAAAATATGTAGCTTCTTTGTTGATAGTAATGTCATATATTTGTTACTTTGGTAAAAAATTATGCTCATCCCTTTTTTTACCGGACATCCCGTCGGGTAACGCGGGCTTCTCTTCTGGTTATTATTATTTAACACCAACAAGTAATAATGATATAATTATTTGATATAAATCTCATCAAATGATAAATAAACATTATTTATTATTGGTAACATTTTCGCCTATAGCTATAGGTATACAAACTAAGGTTTAACGTCTGTGGTATAATCATTTTATATAGTTATACATTTATGTATAAATATTAAATGTGTATAGATATAAACATATATAAATTATTAATCATGGGTGGATTGAATCATGTGTTTGATTCTCTATCCATTACTTGACTCGGTGTTTTGTGGCTATCACATACTTGAGCATAGTTGCTATGGTGTGGATACTCATTTAGGGAGGCCCTCATTGATGTCGAAAGGTGAATAAAAGATTAGGTTAAAAGGAGTATTTTATTCACCGTACTAGTGAGGTAAAAGTAGAGTAGGGATGTCCAAATCACTCATCGTTCGACAATCGTGTGGAAATTACTAGGAAAATGCTCGTTTGATCTGAGGCTCGGTTGTAAACGAGCCGCTCTGTTTGGTTTGGTTTATAAACGAGTCAAGCATGAGCAAAGGTCCGCTCTGTTCGGTTTTATAATATTTATTAGTATTCTACATCAAGTTATCTATCTTACCTTTATTAAATAAAACATTAATTAAAAGTGAAAAAATAATATCTTTATTCACTTGATTAAAAAATTATAGAGCCTAACTTAATTTACTTTTTTTTTCTTGCAAAAGATTTTTCCCAAATGAACGTTCTCTATTATTATTATTATTATTATTATTATTATTATATTATTATTATTATATATCCTGTTGAAACCAACAATAAATATTAATTTTAAATTTATAATAATATATAGCTTTTTCAGTTATTTATTATTTTAATATTGTAATACTTAATTATTAAATTTCCTTTTAACTTTTTTAACATATTTTATTTTTTGTTTTCTTAAATCATATTTCCTCTATAATTTATTTTCTACTTTTAATAATTAATTTTTCCTTTTCTAAATTATATTTTCTTTTTTAGTTAAATTAATACTTTTTTATAATTTATGTTCGTTAACTTTTTTTCTCTTGACATTCCCGTATAAGTTTTGTTAAAAACTAACATGTATTCAAAATAGAGTATTATTTGGTATTATAAAACGGTACGATGATAAACCAACCAGATTCTAACAGTTTGGCTTTCTAAACAAGTGCTTCTTTTTCAAATAACGTTTGTTTTACGTTATCATTTCCTCCGTTTCGTCTCAACGCTCGACGTATAAATCTAGTATAAATGTATATTAAAGTTATAGTTTTAATATACCATTCCCAAATATAAATTATACACATAAATATACACACACAAACATACACACTATATACACACACATACACATATACATAAATTATAATTAAAGCTATAGTTCTATATATACCACTCTATTAGATTTTAGCCTATTATATACAAGTTTACAACTATATCTATATCTTCTAGCGCCATCACACTAATAAAAAAATTAACACCAAATCTAAAAATTAAACATTAAACCGCTAAACGACAGTGTGCTTGTCACCTCAATCTCTCATGCTGTTATCCTAAGTCGATCGTCTCGTGCTCTCAACGTCATTGTTCATGTAATATGATCATTGCCTCATCGGCCCCAACATTGTTATTTATAAGAAAAAATATTATGGCATGAAATGTGTCTGTTTTTAACTCATAAAAACTTAAGACCCAACATTGTCACTATCTCTCTCCGCAAATTTAATCGGGTGATGCATTGTAAAGATCACTCGAAGTTCGCTTGACGCTCGCTTGGAATATTCATTGCCTAGGAAAACCTCGTTTGATTTGAGGCTCGGTTTTAAATGAGCTGCTCCACTCGGTTTGGTTTGTAAATGAGCTAAGCATAAGCAAAGATCCGCTCGACTCGACTTGGCTCGGCTGTGAACAACACTAAAGTAGAGCGCCGAGTCCACATGAAATCAGTGGAAAGTGTCAAAAAGCCAAATGATTCATTAAACTAAACATTTAAAACTAAAATTGAGATTCTCTTTTGTTTAGTTGTTTAAAAAAATAAACATAACTTATATTAGGGTTTAAAACAATATTGAGAAAAATGATCCATCTCCAAGTTTAGGTTATAAAGCGAATCGAATAATTATCACTAATTGAGAAATCACATGGATATGATTTATTAATTTACTTGTTTTGATAGATAATTAAAATATGATTTATTAGCTTGCTTGTTTTGATAGATAATTAAAAGATAGTTTATTTGATTACAATGAGTAACAATGTGTCATAAAAATAAATGTTAAACCTAATCAATTAACATTTCTAGATGTTAAGTGATTAGAGTGTCGCGCCCCGGTTAAAGATAAAATTTATATACCCGATTTACCTTTAACTATGACTTAGTGGTAATACGGGATCGAACCAAGAAGAGTTTGTGGTTTGCGATGGACTTGATTGATTTTACATGTTGTAACTTTTATGAAGCTTGCTAATTTGTTAATTTGTTTGTTTGAGAAAAGAGCGTCGGAATATACCAACGATTTTTTATTTCAAATTACTTAACTACTAAACTTGAATGATTGCGATTATACGAAAACTTGCTTAAAAGGTTTTAAACAATGATGGAGAACAAGGTTCACACCCGGTCCAACAATTGCAAAGCATAGGGTTACTACACATTTTTAGATTGATTCAGTTGAATTTGTCATTAACGGTTTTCTATCACGAAGCTTAGGTTCCAATTACTATCAACGCGTATAACTGACCGCAATGCACTTCGTTACCTTGGACAAGTAAATCCTTTTGAAAGATAAAGCATAAATACACAAACTTGTTTCGCAAAGTCAAATTTTAATAATCATTCGACAATTCACAAATCTAGTTCAAATATAGGACAATTATCAATCAATTTAAAATACAAAACAACTTGTCACAAATCAACTAAGAAACATAAAGCAAACCCTAAACCTTAGTCTACACCGGGGTGAAATCCACGAGGATTAGCCACTTATGCTGAATGGAACGCGATAGGATGGATTGGAAGTGGTGAATTGGTGGTGATGATGGTTAGGGTTTAGGCTTGAAGCTTCGTGATGGAAATGGATGATGGTTAGGGTTCAGGCTTGATGGTGATGATGATGAATCGGTGAAATGGCGGTGGATTAGGTTTAGGATGGATTAGGAATGGTGATCCGGGATGATAGGATGGATTGGAAGTGGTTCAGGATGATGTTCTCTGTGTTCTCGGCTCCTAGATGAAGTTCAAAACTCAAATAAAGCGTAACCCCCTTGCAAAGACCCAAAAATTGGGTCATATTTCGTTAAAGCCCGCTCAACAACAAAAATCAGCATCTGGATGCAGCAGAGGGCGTCGGCGACGACCCTTGGTTATGCTGTTTTCCTCTGACGCCTTATCTACTACTTACAATCATTTTTGGTTGACAGGAATATCAGAGGGGCGTCACCGACGGCCCCGGAGGGTGTTGGCGATGAAGGCGGCATTTCTTGGTTTTTGTTTTGTCCATTTCTCGTTCCTGGTTGACCCGTTATCCGTCTCGATGCGCCGGATAGCTCCTAAATAGCTCCTTAAACTCCGTTAGACCTGCAAAACACAACTCCAATCAAAAGTAGGCTATTCGAAACTAAAAGTTATGTAAAAACATAAACTTAAACATAAAATAAGATTGGTTTTCAACCACGAATCACATCCCCACACTTGTCTTTTTCTTGCCCTTAAGAAAATCTATTTTTCACTTTCACGTGGGTCGAACGAAAAACACACTCCCATTCTTGAGACGTGAGCTAATGTCTAATGTCATACCCGGTTCATGATTCTTACAATTTCCAAAATATTTAGTGGTAAAATGATTAATCACATAAGAATGGTTACCCAAGATTAACCCACCCTTGAAACTAACAAATCATACACATCCCTCACAATTTTCTCTCTACTCGTTTTAAAAATTGACTAATAGATGATGCATTAGCACTTTTGAAGCAATCACTCAAACCGATTAGAACACGTACCTGCATAGGCTTGCAACCCAGTCATTCTCCACCTCTGAACACAAATACTAAGCACAAGTCAAAAGGTCTTTAAGGGTTGTAATGGGGCTAGGTTAAGGGTGTGGAAAAGGATATTTTGAAAGTGGCTAAGGTGATGAAAACTTGACTTTTACTACAAAAACAACTATTCTAACACTACAAGTACGAATCATCAAACTAGGAGGGAACCGCCTTCTATTCAACAAACTATCAACACATATTTTTGTGCTTTTTCTAACGATTTTCTACTCTTTTTCATAATATTTTATGAATCTTCTCTAATATTTTTATGTATAAACCATAACTTTACAAACAAACTAATCCTAAAATCGAATTTTAATCACACGGGTTAAAAGTAAAAGGCAACGGTCAAAGGCTAAATGGGTTGGTCAAACGAAAGGTTTAGGCTCAAAGTTGGCGACTAAGGGATTGATTTCAGGTAAGGATAGACAAATGGTGTAATAGAAAAGGTTTACCTAAGGCCTTAATCATTCTTGTGCTCGTATTCAGTCTATGGTCTCAAACGCATCAAAAGTTGCAAGTTCTACAATACGCGACTAATGGCACACTCAAACAAAGAAAAATAGATATCTATCATGTGTAAAAGTGGCTCAAAATCTCACGTACAAAGGGTATGATATGTGATATGCACAACATATTAGTTTCTTAGGTGAATTATTCCCAAATAACCCTGATACACATCATGTTACTCATCAGAATTGACCATGACAAAAGACCAAATGGATTGCGCCATCCCTCATTTTACGTATTTACTTGTGCTTTTTAGATTGCTCAAACAAAGATATTTTCAAAATTTTTGAAATTTTCCCCCATCCCCACACTTGAGATCAACATTGTCCTCAATGTCCAATGTTTAAGTGAAAAGGGTTAAAATCGAAAACTTTTCCCCAATCCCCACACTTGAGATAAACATTGTTCCCAATGTGTAGGAATGAGAGCCTTTAAAACGCACAAGGGATGTGACATGACTAGCCTCCCAAAATTTCACCCCGGTCAATAACATACAAATTACAATCCACTTATTAACTAACTAAAATTCAAAGAAAAAGAAACGTATGCACCTGGATTTTTCTTTTTCCTCGTGTGCTCTTCACTCTTCAATAAAAATGGTCGTCTCCCAAACATAGTGTACCTGCAAATCTCAACCCTCGTGTAGAAGCCTGCTTCTCACAACTAACAAAATTTGTTAGTTACTCGTTCTATCATTTTTATAAAAGATTTACCAAGTCATTCGTTATTTCAATTTTAGTTTGTGGAAAAATAATTTACAACAACAACAATCCTAACTCACTTTCGTAGGAATCACATTTGTATTTAGCGTATGCCTACAAGTCCTTTAAACCTCCCGATAGCTCGGGAGGACGAGTAAGGTCTCGCGAGGGTTATGGAAGGTAGGATGAACGTTGGAGTCCTTCTTCGGCGAGACATCTTTTTAAGTTTGAGACATGGAAGGTAGGATGAACGTTGTTGAGCTCTTGTGGTAGTTCCAGTCGGTAGGTACCTTGCTAATCCTTTCGAGGATTTTGAAAGGACCTACGTAGCGAGGAGCGAGCTTTCCCTTTTTCCCGAAACGAACCACACCCTTCCAAGGGGATACCTTGAGAAGTACAAAGTCACCAACGTTAAATTCCAAAGACTTGCATCTTTTATCTGCGTAGCTCTTTTGTCGGCTTCTAGCTTTCAGCAAGTTGTCCCGAATTTGCAAAATCTTGTCCGTTGTCTGTTGTATAAGCTCGGGACCGGTGATTTGAGCTTCCTGATCTCATGCCAACAAATACGCGATCGACACTTGCGTCCATACAATGCCTCGAATGGTGCCATTTGAATACTCGCGTGGTAGCTATTATTGTACGAGAATTCGACCAAAGGAAGATGCATGTCCCAGTTGCCACCAAAATCGATTACGCAAAAACGAAGCATGTCCTTTAGAGTTTGGACAGTACGCTCGGTTTGACCATCAGAATGAAGATGGAAAGCAGTACTAATATTGAGTTTTGTACCAAGCGCCTTTTGAAATGTTTGCCAAAGGCGAGAAGTGAAACGACCATCACGGTCCAAGATAATGTCAACGAGGACACCGTGACGACAGATGACTTCATCCATGTAGATACGAGCCAATTTCTCAATGAGCAGGCTTGGTCAGACGGTCCATGATTACCCAAATACTATCGTGACCAGACGATGTACGAGGGAGTTTGGTTATGAAATCCATGGCAATACTCTCCTATTTCTAGACCGGAATTTCTGGTTGTTCAAGTAAGCCAGAGGGTCGTTGATGCTCGGCCTTTACTTTGGAGCAAGTAAGGCACTTTGATACATAAAAGGCGATATCTTTCTTCATACCAGGCCACCAATACGATGCTCGAAGGTCATGATACATCTTATCGACACCCGGATGAATGGAATATCGGGATTTTTGAGCTTCACTCATCACGAGGTCACGGAGATTATCATGGTTTGGAATCCAAATATGGTCAAGATAGCACATGATGCCATTGGGTTTGGTCACGAGTTGGCTTTCAGCACCACACTTCAATTCGTTATCGAGGTTACCATCGTTAACGATCGAGTATTGTGCCTCATGAATCATCTCTTGAAGTTTTCCCAAGGTTTGGTAGCAACGTACACTCTTAACATGAGTTTTCCGACTAAGCGCGTCGGCCACAACATTCGCTTTACCAGGGTGGTAGCGGATATCGCAATCGTAGTTGTTTAATAATTCTACCCAACGACGTTGACGCATGTTGAGTTCTTTTTGATTAAAGATGTGCTGGAGGCTCTTATGGTCGGTGAAGACCATACACTTTGTACCATAAAGGTAGTGTCGCCAAATCTTTAATGCAAAAACAACTGCACCAAGTTCAAGGTCGTGCGTAGTATAATTTTTCTCGTGAATTTTGAGTTAACGTGACGCGTAAGCCATAACCTTGTCTCGTTGCATAAGAACGTAACCAAGACCTTGTCTTGAGGCATCGCAATACACAACTGTCGTCGGTACCATCAGGAAGGGTTAGGATATGGGCATTGCAAATCATGTCCTTGAGCATTTGAAAAGATTCCTCTTGTTCGGAACCCCAAACAAAATGTTTATCCTTTTGGGTCAGGGAAGTGAGAGGTACAGCGATTTTTGAAAATTTTGAGATAAAGCGACGGTAATAACCGGCTAAGCCGAGAAACGAACGGATTTTGGACGGAGTTTTAGGGGAAATCCAATTTTTCACTGCCTCCATTTTCGCGGGGTCAACATGAATACCAAGTTCGTTGACGACATGACCAAGAAATTGAACCTCTTTTAACCAAAATTCACACTTGGAGAACTTGGCGTAGAGATGTTGAGTACGCAAAAGCTGACGGATAAGACGCAAGTGTCGCTCATGCTCTTCTCGTATCTTGGAATAGATTAGGATATCTTCAATGAAGACGATCAAGATAGGGCTTACACACGCGATTCATCAAATCTATAAACACGGCGGGTGCGTTGGTCAAACTAAATGGCATGACCACGAACTTGTAGTGCCCATAACGTGTGCGAAAGGCGGTTTTGGGTATATCTTCTTTGAGGACTCAAAGTTGATGATAACCAGAGTGAAGGTCGATTTTAGAGAAACAAGTTGCACCTTGAAGCTGATAAAAAAGGTCGTCGATGCGAGGGAGAGGGTATCGGTTCTTGACTGTAAGCTTGTTGAGCTCACGCTAGTAAATGCACATGCGAAAGGATCCATCTTTCTTTTTGACAAACAGAACGGGAGCGCCCCAAGGAGATGTGCTAGGACACATGAAGCCTTTATCTAGAAGCTCTTGAAGTTGGCTAGACAGCTCCTGCATCTCCGAGGGTGCTAGACGATAGGGGGATTTCGCGACCGGGGTTGCACCATGGATGAGGTCGATGTGAAAGTCAACAGAACGAACATGAGGGGGACAAGGAAGATCCTCGGGAAAAACGTCAGGAAATCGTGCACAACGGGAACTTCACTCACGCTTGGACCCTTCTCCTTATTTTCCACAATATGGGCAAGAAAGGCGAAGTATTCCTTACGCAAGTACTTGTTCGCTCGAATACACGACATAAGTTTGAGACCTGTGGAAGGTTTCTCGCCATAGACGTGCAGGGAATCATTATTGGGAAGGGGAAGACGAATGAATTTTTCCAAACAAACAACTTCAGCACGGACTCACCTAAGCCAATCCATGCCTACTATGATATCGAAGCTACCCATTGGCATGGGTATGAGATCAATAGAAAACGTATGATCGTTGAGATTAAGAGTACAATTAGAAAGGACGGAATCAACGGTGACGGATTTTCCGTCAGCTACTTCGACTTCGAATGATTTAAGCAACTTAGAACGACTACACATAAGCAAAGGCTCGAATTCAACGGATATAAAACTTTTATCCGCACCAGTATCAAATAAACACGTAGCGTAAACATTGTTAACAAGGAACATACCCGATATGACATCGTTTGAGTTTTGAGCTTGAGCGACTATGATGACAAAAGCTCGGCCGCGAGCTTGCTACTGCTGCAGGTTGTTGCTATTGTTGTTGTTGCGCTGCGGGCAGTTGTTCACTGCGGGCAGGTGCAAGGGGTCGGTTTTTGTTGGCGGTAGGGTTTTGAGGTGCAGTTATAGCTCGGGCTTGGTTGATGGGGGCTTGTGGGGCATTTCGGCATTGCTGGGCGAAGTGCCCATACCTATTGCAGATTGAGCATAGGCGGCACGGGGCAGTAACCGGATGGTGGAAGGGACAAGTGTTGCACTTAGGATGGGGTCCGGTGTATGTTTTCTTCATAGGTTCGGGTGCGGGTAAGGCGAGCTGATGGGGGTTTGGCGGAGTGAGTACCGCGTAGTTTGGGCTTGAAGCCTTCCGCTTCTTGCCCTTGGTGTTGTTTCTATGGAATTTGGGTGAGGTAGGCTCGGCGAGGGCTTCAGTGGTGGCTTGATGGGCTTTCCTTAGTGGAGCCTTGGGAGCTTCACGAAGGACATGGCTGTTGTTCAATCGAGCAGCCAAACGAAAAGCTTCCTCGATGGTTTTGGGTGAGGTGGTACGACCAGGTCAGCGAGGTGAGGAGGGAGGCAACGTATGTATTTAGCAACGATCTTTTTGGCCATGTCGACTTGGCTTGGGAAAATCGCCCAGTTTCTTAAAACGGGCCGTGAGGCCGGCGTTGTCATTTCCCACTTGCTTGAGGTTCCAAAACTCAGTCTCGAGTCGTTGACGTTCGTGAGGGGGGCAAAATTCACTTTCCATTAACTTTTTGAGCTCGGTCCAAGGGAGGGCGTGGGTGACTTCGTTACCACGAGTGTTACTCTCGGAAGTCCACCAATCAAGGGCACTCCCGTGGCGTTCATGGTGCGCAGGTGGTCAGGACAACCACTTTGGATGAAGGTGACTTCAATGGCATCGAACCATTGTAGTAGCTTAGTGGCGTCCCCTTCGCCGGTGAAAGGTAGGGGATTGCAAGAACATAATTGCTTATGGGTGGAGGTGGTTTTTGGTGGTTCGGCCTTGGAGTCGACAAAGGTGTGAGGTGATTCGGCATTGGGTGGAGGTTGGATCTTGCTGACGATTTCGGGGATTACCTTAGCCATATGCTCGGCCATTTGCTCAACCATGAATTTCATGCTGTCCTTCTTTGACATGGAGTCGGATTGGGACTTCGACTTGGACTTTGACTTCCTCTTACCCATAACGCTTTTAGAGAAAGACATCTAAAGGGTTTAACAATAGAAGATAGATTTAGCTTTGATTGTAAAGTGTTTTTATAAAAAAAGAATTTGTTTTGAGCACATAAGTGTTATGTAGCACGTATAAATTCACATAGATAGCATGAGCATATTGGCATTCAAAAGAATAAACACGTATGATTTGCGTAAAGGAATATAAATTTAGTTAGTTCATGAGAATTTTTATTATTGCTTTTGGTTACGAAAGGCGTGCGAATCGTGCATTGGGTCCGAAATGAACGAGATAGCAAGTATTAAAACACATAGAAATTGAGATAGCATAAAAGATAGGCTTAATAAAGCATTAGAGTGTTTCGGGTTGAGAAACGTTGACTATTCCAAAGTGAATCGAGATCCTTTCAAATTAGAGAAACGTGCTTTGGCCTATAGGTAAAGTGCCCTCGTCGAGAAGCGATTAACGACACTTTACCCTTCCAGTCACTACACGTCTCTAACCGATCGAAAAATTGAAACTTTGGCGAGATTGGAAATCGAGGAATGGGACTAGTTACAAGGTGCGGGTTTCACCCCTAACTTGACAACATTGTACCCAAGTGTGGTTGGTACTTACCAAACGAGGAGCGTATTATGACTCGTTGGTAAGGATCCACTAGAGTATGAAATGGAAATTCCCATCAAGATGTGGGTTTCACTTCTGACTTGATGATGTAATTTCGTGCAAAATTGAATTTCGCGGATTGATAGTGATCACCAAAGTGCGGGTTTCACCCCTATTTTGGTGAGATCGTCTCGTTTGTAGTTTGAGTGTCTTCAACTATTCAAGTGTATAATTTGTGTAAGTGTCTTAGAAAAAACACATGTATATTTAAGACAAAAGAAATAGGAAGAAGCAAATAGGAAGAATTAACATTTTAATCATGAAGCAAGAATGGTCAAGTTGGTCACTTAAACTATAGACTAGGTCGAACATGGCAATTCTACCTAATTCCCTATAGTTATGGCTCTGATACCAATCTGTCACACCCCAACCGATGGCGGAAACATCGGAGTAAGACGAACTAGATTGCTCGAGACATCATAACAGTATTTCCAATACTATTCAATTTAACAATCCATTTCATTTCATAGCATCAAAATTGTCAAGTTACATCCAATATCCCGAATACAAGTAACAACAACAAAATAAACTCAACAATAACATAATAATTAACTTAGTATTCTACGCGTGTTTCTATGCCATTCCTACTAAGTTCCATCATAACAACTTCATCAACCTGCAACATGTTAAAAAGTATAGTTCAATAACAAAGTATTGGCGAGTACACAAGTTTAATATGATAGCATAATCATTAAAGCCGTTTAAACAAATCCACATAAATAGCTAGCATACAAGATAAATGTAAACAAGGCATGTGAATCTACAAGTCAATCCTCTAGTGTACCGCAAAATAGATTAGAACTTAACATTGACCACAAGTATACGGGCGGTGCGTTACTCCTATAGCGCTATACATGTTAAGGGAGGCTTGATCGAAGTTAATGACATTTAGATCACATAAGAATATACCAAGTAACAATTCAAGTAGCATAAGACTAAAGCATGTTTGATGGATTGTTTGTGTGTAATCATAGAATAAAAGTGTGATTTAGTGTAGTTTAGTAAATTAACATATTGCACCCCAAGTAGTGGAAAGCATAAAAGGGGTCGAGTGTACTCACGGTTTTGCAAAGTAATTTCCGTGAAGGCGTTAGATTGTTTTAGTGGGATGAACACCAAGTTATCCTACACAAGGAAACGTAGGTGTGTGAGTATGAGTTTAACGGTGGAGTTTGATAAGTTTAGGAATTAAAGAATGCAAAAAGTATGTATAAACAAAAGTATTTATCTAGACGTTAACGCTCGTTTTTGACACTATAAGCCCCGAAGGGTGTTTGTGTTTTTATGGGTCATGCCCAATAAAATCGTAACGATGGTTAGGTCTAAGATATAATAACCTACTTTTAGGACAAATAACCATATGGTCATTGTCAAATGTTCGGTTATATTAAGTATTTACATATATATTTAACATATAATATTACTAATTTATCATAGAGTTCATTATTTCATAGATATCATTTAAGTCATATAAGTCATGCACGGAGGTAGGAGGATAAATGTCCTAAACCTCTTTCGTAAGATTCACCAATACACAAGATTGTCACAAGGACAATCCGGATGGTCAAGAATTATAGAAATCATCAAGTGAGGGGTGGATTGAAAAGTTGAATGGCCAAGGCCTTCATGTAATCACACCTACACCAACACAAACTCGTAAGCTTGGATGGCTCAACACTTGTGGGTTTGAAACCCTAGTAAAAACACAAGTTTAGAGGCATGTTATGCCTCTTGATTGTGTGTGAACAAGTCTAGCTTAACACACTAACCATAAGCTTGGTTAGAGGCATAAGTAGCATAGAATTGTTATGTTAAAAACAAGTTCGAAAAAGTTTTATAAGTTAACTTCCAAAAAGAAAGTTTGTCCCCAAAAATGGTGTGATTCCACCTTGGTTTTCCATGGAAAACCTATGGTAACATCCATAGGGCTTAGCAAACCATGTTGAGGAAGAAAACAAGAAGAAAACTTTAAAAAAATGAAGTTTAAAAAGATAAAATTTGGACAGAAAGTTTGCATACTTTTTGACCTCAAAATGGTGGGGTTTCACCTTAGTTTGCCCAAGCAAACTTGTGAGAACCCTCCTAGAGGTTATCCAAAAGTGTTAGAAGGAAAAGCAAGGTAAAAAGATGAAGGGATGTGAGTCGAAGCTCAGTAGCAACCCTGCTGTGTTTCAGCAGAGAAATTCTAGAGTTTGGGGGTTTGTTTGAGGTGTTTGGAGGCTTATAAAAGTGGGGAAGTGTTGGAGGAACACTTGTTTATATAGGGTAAGGGTTAGGTTAAAGATTAGGGTTACCATTAATGCAATTAGGTGGGATTTTGATTTAAAAAAAGGTTTAAACTCCACACAGCTTGCGGCTGCAAGCTGTGTTTATATATTTTTTTAATTGTTTTTGTTGTTTTAATTATTTAATAGATGAAGCTTGGATTTTAGATATTGTACATTATATATATTACTTGTATGGGTCTTATAAAGGTCCGAAGTCATGTGTAAGGTCGTTTAAAAATCCTATAAAGGGACTTCTTTAAGGCGTATTTCAAACACAAGTTGTGACACAATTAATAGGATGACGGAACTTGAATATTTTGCGTTAAGCCACTAATTGTCTTTCTTGACTTTGTTATTATGATTTATATACATTCGTCAAGCATTTACGTGTCGTTTCGAATTGATTTATGAAGCAATAAGGTAACATATGATCACATGTTTAAACATGAATAAAGTTTGTGAAATTTGCATAATTGATCGATCTCGTTTACAATCAAAGCCTTAAATTATAATAAATTGGAAATAGAAACATGATTACAAGGTTTGGACTTTCCAAAAATAGAAACACGAAACGATCTTACTAAAAACGGAAAGTTACAAATGCGAAGCGTTACAACAACAACATCAGAAAACATACCTCGCACTATCTCTTGTAGCGCTCGTTCGGGTCGACTGGTGGGTATGGTTGGTAGGGGTATCCTGTGAGAGCCGACATTCTGTCTTCAAGTCATCAAGGGGACCCCTTTCCCCTTCGGCTAGTGGCTGCATATGTATCGGGATATAACTAGACCGACTCATTCGGGCCAATTAGGAGATGGGTCGAAAGGCCCTGTGGGCACAGGAAGGTTCTCATAGGGTGTCTAGGGAGTGTGCTCTTGATACGACCGACCCGCCTCAAAATCTCGCTGGTGACACTCTTGTTTATAGAGGACATAATCATTGTTTACTACAATTTGTTGAGTTATTGCCATTATCCTCATCAATTGTCTTCCAACGTATTTCGTTCAATCCGGAGGCGGTCTTGCTCGTCCTCCCAAGCTTGTCTTTGGACCAACTCTTGCACCCAGTGCAACTCCGGTTGTTCCCATTAGATTGCCGCATAGCCAACCTTTCCTGTTGTTCTTCCCATTACTCTTGTTCCTTAGATCGGTGGGTGGCTTCTTCAGCTCAACGAGCTTGTTGCTGAGCTTGCCAATCCTGCTCCCATTTCCTTCTTTTTTCTTCATACATTCTCCCCAATACTCATAGAGACATTATCATACACGTCTTCCTAACCCCGATTATAGTTACAATGCCCTGGCCTACGCCGGTTGGTCACAAAACGCAACACACCTACTGATATTTCCTAGTGTGGCCGGGCGTACCTCTAACGCAGTCCCCTGGACCTTGAGGTTCATCCTCGTTTTCCTCGTCAACCATTTCTTCTTCTTGTGAAGCACTCAGATCTGTATATTAGAATTGGTCTCCATGCTCATCGGACACGGTGTACTGATGACCATAAACTTGGACCGTTATTATCCAATATTGTTTCATCGACACGAAACAAATATGATCCATGTGTTTTGAAACCCACAATGCTTCCTCCGGTAAACAGTTCTGCTGTACTATCATGACACTGATCAACCGAACATACGGTATCATCCTTCGAGCATAGGATTCGCCGGTATCCCAAGTGTTTATCATGAAGATATGTCACCATGATAATTTTGGCGATCCGAACAACAACGAATGAATCACCCAACAGTCGGGTGCCTTCACTTTCCCCTGATTCCTAACCGTACCATGATATCTTCCAAAGAAATGTTTGGAAGATTCTCCCTTCAACAGATAAATGGTTCCTCGAAGCCGTCCTACCATCACTGTATGGTAAAGTTGCTTGATTCATACCGTCTGGATCCGCGGTGTTCATTTTGTTATCAAGGAATTGGTCAATCGTGTAGTAAAAATACTCGTCATCCCTTAACGAGTCAAACCGGGCGATATTATTCATTGTCTTGAAAGATATCACCATTTGGCCCCTTCGCGTGTCACCGACCAACCATTCATGATACCAACCATTCATAAACCTTAGTCAAGTATACACGGGGTGTGATACCCTCACACCAATATAAGACTCTCTCCCATCTGAGTCTCTCAAACATTTGGACGATCCCAGTCGTCCGAAACTCTTCCACATTCACCGTTCGTTCCAGCACAACCCTCTCCGGAATAGTAGTTTTGGCATTTGCCATCTTCCACTTCGATAAATTAATTTCACTGCGTTTGTCACTAAACCTCGAAAGTGGTCTCCTTTTGTTTTCTTCCCATGTATCACCAACATTACTCTCTTTGATCCTCTCCAAAACCCAATCTTGACGGAGTCGTTCTCTTCTATATTGCTATGTTGTTCCCATTTTTTCTGGATGAACTCGAAAGTTGAACTGGCTCCCGAAGATGAACCTTGACCTGAAAGTTTGCTTCTCTTTTGGCTTGCCATGGCTGAAAACAACAACACAAAGAAGACAGTCAATATAACCTCAAACTTCAAACAACTTAAACTTAAACATGAACTGAATTTTAAATCAACTTTTAGATGTAAACTAGCCAAATTTGAACTTCACAAGTAACAAACTTAACATCTACAAATCAATTTTTCATGTTTAATCCCATGTTCATAAGATTTCAAAAATGTTCAACATCATGTTCATGCTTAATCATGTGAACAAGTGGGTGTAATCCCCATCCCACACTTGTTACATGTCCAATCCCTACCAAAATCGAGTCTTTACCCACAAATTCAAGCTAGTACATCATACATTCTCAATAAACAACCTACTCTCAAACATAGAAGTTCAAAATTTTGGAAGAAATTAACAAACCCTATGATAATCATGCTCAAATTCAAGTGAAGTTCATACCTTTTGTGTTGTAGATGAAGAGAAACTAAGAAAAGAAGAAACTTGAAGACACCCTTGCAAAAACCTAAAAATTGAAGCTCAAAAATCTTGCAAACGAGCAAGAATTGATGAAAACTATGATAGGGATTTTGTTGCTCTCGAAAATCTACACAAGTTACGCTCAAGAATCACTGATTTGATGAAGAATTGAAGGAGTTATGGTAGCTGGAAGGTTTAGGGTTCTTAGGAGAGAAAGGAAGAAGATGAAGTGAAAGGGTAAGTTGTGGTGAGGGAATGCAAAGATTTCTTGTAGTTAAGAGACTTTTAGATCAGGTTTGGTGATTCCTGGGTCAGATATGTGGCTAAAACTGAGTTTGGGTCGTGGAGGGGTATGGTCCTAGAAACCTTGTGCCTGCGCATGGAACCATACCCTCAATAGCATAACTACAAGGATAACCTTGCGCGCAATGTGCAATGGTGTGTCTTCCTTGAAACCAATAGGTCATACAATAAACTTTGCGCACTCAGCGCAACGGTAAATTAGACCAACACCAATAGGTCATACAATGAGCCTTGCGCACTCAGCGCAACGGTAAATTAGGCCAACACATGTGGGTCACACAACGAGCCTTGCGCACTCAGCACAACGGTAAGTTAGACCAAACAACATAAGTCACGCAATGAGCCTTGTGTACTTGGCACAACGGCAAGTTAGACTTACACGCATAGGATACTTGACCCTGCGCGGAACGAACAACCCTCTAGTCACGAATCCAAAAAACCTTGCAAGGGCAACACACACATGAGGGCACCTCATAGTCTTGTGAACAAAAGGATTTACCCCTGCCACTCTATGCTGGCCGGAAAGCACTGACAGCCTCGTGGAAGGGATAAGCACTAAGAGGTGTTGACCATACACAAAGGTACGAAGAGGCAGAACTGTGACCAATGGTTGCTCGGCAGGTTGAATTTGACAGTGTCACATGAACAGTAATGCAGACGCCAGACTGTACACAACCATACTTACGCCAGTGATTGTCACATCTTCTCCACTTTCGGCTGATAGCAGGTCTGACGCCAGAGACAGCTGCCTTTACACGGGCACCATTCAGCATCCGACAAAACACACCTCCTGACAGAAGACATTAATTCTCCTGCAGGGAACATTTAATGTCTGACACAGAGGGATAAAATGGATGTCTTTGGTCGTCTGGGCCGGGCCCAAGGCCCATCAGCCCATCTCCCAAGCCCGCATACTTCCGGCTATAAAATAAGTATTGGATCACCAGGTAAGCGATCCAGAAATATACGAAGTAACTTATTGCATGCTACTTTAAGCTCACTTGCTTATTACTTGCAATCACCAAAATACTTATTCTCACGCCGGAGTGTGGTCATGAAGGAGAAACCACCCTTTTCCCCGTGATGAGACTAACTGCGCTGCTAGTTTTGCAGATCAGTCTGAGTGAGATCACCCTGAAGAATGAGCGAAACAAACCTTTTATGTAGAAATCCCTTGGTTGTAACTAACATATCCCCGGATATCCCTAGGTTCAACTGATGTTTCATCATTGGCGGCATCCGCTATTTACTCTGTATTTCTCATCAGTTCCTTCGTTTCTTTTTTCATAAACCACACGTCCAAATGGCTGATTTCCCAACCAACACTCCACAAGGTCCTTGAGCTGAAGGTAAGAACCCAGTTCATGCCTCTCGAATTGACGGGCTAGTGGGAGAATCTTCTTCCAGGAATGCCGGAACTCATCATGACTCTGGTCTTGTGAATAGCCCGGTTACCCCGGAGCTCAAATGGAGACTCCTTTCGTACCAATCACATCGGTCTTACCCCCCGGGTGAGACCCCAATGTCCTGGTACATCAAGTCTCAGATGGTTCTAAACACCGTTTACACGCAACTCTGCGCACAAACAAACACTTCTGCTGCCCTAGTGCAGCCCACTGCTCAAGTGCATGCTTCGCCTGCACCAAGAATACTGAGCTACGACTCACCTGCTGGGTCAAGCGTACCATCTGAACTCAGTACCCAAGAGACGGAGTACACTCAATCCCTGCCTAAACCTGAGTCTCATACTTAGAGGTGGCATCTGTCCACTCGCGGTTGGGCCCGCGGCCCCTCAGGGAGCGGTACACCCAACGTGGGGAGGACAAGACATATGGTGAGGGGTGATACCGCCAATGTGTTTCACCAGCTGCCGAAGGATCATGCTGCATACAGATTTGCACCACAGGCTGGTTACAACCCGGAGGCAGAATATAACTATAATTTGATCTACAGGCCGGCTGAAGCAGCCGAACACTCAAAATTTAACAAGGAAATCGCACTCGCACCACTGGAGCATGCAAAATTTCCCTCCAACGTTGGGAAGTACAATGGGTTGACAGACCCAGTTGACCACTTTCGTCTCTTCACCCTCGCAGGACTGATTGGAGGCTGGACGCTACCTATGTGGTGCCACCTGTTTGTCCAAATCACATAGGCACTGCGCACCTTTAGTTTGACAACTTGCCCACAGGCAAGCTCACGTCATGGAACGATTTGAAAGACATGTTCCTGACACACTTCAGCCAACAGTGGCGTTCTGTCAGAGACTCTTCTGACGTAATAACATCTGGCAGCGTGATGACGAAAGTCTTGAAGACTTCATCAGGAACTACAGGCCTCCCAAACAGTTGGGAAAAGCTCATGGCAGCAGCAAACGTCTATACGCAGACGAGAGCAACCTCAATAACAGTAGACCTCCCCTACCTCACCACCATCCCAAGACATGAGCACAGGTTTTGGGAAAAAGAATAAGAGTTGGAGGGAGCGCAACCAAAACCCTCCCTACTCACTGATCGACGCGCGAGCAACCATTAATAAACTCACCACCCAGCGAGCAATAAAGCAAGATAATCGTGACAGTCAGTGGACCCCACAAGCAAGATAAACACCAGCGGAGGTCCTCAGCTCTGAAGACCATCAGTTCAAGCAGCCGCCGCCGATGCAAATAAGAAAGGTCAAGACCCCAACCTTTTCTGCGATTATCACAAGGATACGGGGCACACAACTGATAACTGCATCTCCCTGCACATGGAGATCGAGAAAGCGATCAAAAGTGGGAAGTTCACCCACTTACTCCAGAACGTGCGCAAGGAGGTGCGCCAAATCACTTGAGGCGGCGAGGGCCCAATAATAAAAAGATGAAGTCTGTTCATATGATCTAGGGTGGCCCATCACGCAAGCGCAACCACCAGAAAAGTTGCACGCCTCACTAGCGTGAGCAGCAGGTCATCTTCCCCGTAGTTCCCGGGGGTCCACAAGAAGACCGACCGGTCGTGATAACTGGCATATTCGGCCATTATCGCACTGGTTATATGTTCATAGACCTTGGGAGCTCTTTGGATATCATCTATGAACAATGCTTCCAGCAGCTGGACCCAGAGGACAAGGCGCGCCTAGAGCCGATGGATTTCCCACTCACTGGTTTCTACAACGAGGCCGTCTTCCCTCTGCGCCAAATTTCTTTTCTGGTGACTCTTTCTGATGAGCGACACTTTCGCAGGTCTCGGTAAATTTCGTGGTCATGCCTGCAACCTCGCGCCATGACGTACTACTGGGCTGGCGTGCTCAACGAGAGTTCAGCATGATAACTTCCACTCCTCATGCCGCATGCGGTTTTCCCACAGAAACTGGGGTGGCCATTATGTACGCAAGGAAGAAAATCATGTCCGTTGAAGAAGAACCACCGACAAAACAACCAAAGTCATCATCCAACGGTGGACCAGAAAAGTGGGTACTAAACAACAAGTACCCAGAGCAAACAGTACAATTAGGACGCGCCATGACTCCCGCAATCAAGGCGCGGTTGATACAACTGTTGTTCCGCAATGTAGATATTTTTGAATGGTCACCGGCAGATATAACTGGGGTGCCAAGGGAACTTCGGTCCTGAAAAGACTCGAGCACTGAACGAGCAAGTTTTAGAGCTTCTCCAAGCAGGAATCATCCAAGAGGTATGCTATCAGACATGGGTAGCCAACCCAGTCATGGCCCAAAAGTCCAACGGCAGTTGGCGCATCTGTGTCAATTTCAAGGATCTCAACAAGGCATGTCCCAAGGACTGCTACGCCTTACCTGAAATCGACAAAAAGGTGGAATCCCTCGCTTCATTTAGGTGGAAAATTTTCCTTGATTGCTACAAAGGCTACCACCAAATCCGAATGAAGAAAGAGGATGAAGACAAGACTGCTTTCCGAACTGATAAGGGGATTTTTTGTTACACAAAAATGCCCTTCGGACTGCGCAACGCTAGAGCCACCTACCAACGATTAATGGATCATGTATTTGGAGACAACATTGGCGAAACCATAGAGGTGTACATTGATGACCTCGTCATCATGAGCTCGGATGAGGAGAAGATGCTGGCAAACGTTTAAAAGACGTTTGCATCCGTGCGCATGGCAAACCTGAAGCTAAACTCAAGCAAGTGCTCGTTTAGAATGGAAGAAAGCAAATTTCTGGGATTCATCGTCACAAGTGATGGTTTCAAAGTTAATCCAGATAAAGTGGAGGCAATTCAGCGTATGCCTTACCCGTCAACTACCAAAGAAGTGCAACAGTTGGCGGGGGATTGGTTGCGCTGAATAGGTTCCTGAACAGGTTCACATTCATCAGCACTTTGCGAAACTATGTAAAGTAAAGCAAGTTTCAGTGGACTCTGGATGCGGAGAAAGCTTTCACTCAAATGAAGGAGTGCTTAATTCAACTGCCAACGCTCACGACACCACAAAAGAACGAGCCACTGATACTTTACCATTCCGCATCAGATATCGCCCCGGGAGCAGTCCTACTAGTAGAGCGCGTAGGAGTTCAAACTCCCATCTACTATGTCAGCAAGATGTGAACTGACCCAGAGACACGATATCCTATGATGGAAATGCGTGCTCTAGCTTTGGTCCATGCATCCCGCCGGTCGCACCGGTATTTTTCAGGCCATTGATAACAGTTCTCTCAAACTATCACTTAGGCCAAATTTTGTCGAAACCGGACATCTTTGGCCGTCTAGCAAAATGGGCGATTGAGCTTGGTGGACACAACATTGTGTATAAACCACGTCCAACAATAAAAGGCCAGATATTAGCCGATTTTATTGCGAAAGTACCACAAAATAAAGCATAATAGTGTGAAGCTGTACAGTACCCAATGCCGGTTATGGATGACCGCGCATGGATACTTCACACAGATGGCGCATCCAACGATGATGGCGCATGGCAGGTCTTCGCCTAATAAGCCCCGACAATAAGGAGTTCACCTATGCCATCAGTTTGGATTTCCAAAGTACCAATAATGAAGCTGAGTATGAAGCATTCCTAGTAGGCCTTCAATTAGCAATCAAAATGGGCGCACAGAATTTGGAAGCAAATATCGACTCCTTTTTAGTCGCAGGTCAGGTCAATGGCCTATACGACGCAAAGGGCGAGACGATGGCATTGTATCTGGAACAGGCGCAAGCCTTAATAACCAAATTCCAACACTTCAAAGTAACCCATGTCAACCAAAGCGAGAATAAACATGCCGATGTGCTCAGCAAATTAGCCGCTACAAGCTTCAAGCACCTCGCGCATGAAGTGCGCATGGAGGTACTGAAAAACCCTTATGTTCCTTTGCTCAAGTCAACATCATTGAAGTGGGGAATCTCTCCTAGATGTCCCCCATAATCAGGTTCTTGCAACACGGGTTCCTCCCCGAACACAAAGCGGAAGCAAGGAAGGTCCAGAACAAGGTACTCAACTACGAAATGGTAGACGGTAGCCTATACCGGAAGTCATACCTTGGACCGCTCCTCCGTTGCGTTGATCCGCAAGATGCGCAGTACTTGATCCGCGAGACACATGAAGGGATATGCGGAATTCATGCCGGTCCGCACATGGTCGTAGCAAAGATCATGAACACCGGTCATTATTGGCCTGGCATGCACCTAGATGCAGTCGAAACACTACGGAAGTGCATATCATGCAAGCGCCATGCTCCGAAGACATTGCGCCCAAAGAATCTGTTGATCCATTGACAACAGCATGGCCCTTCCAGCAATGAGCAATCGATATGGTGGGACCTTTCCCAGATGCCCCAGGCACAGTGAAATTCATAATCGTTGCAGTCAATTATTTCACCAAATGGGTCGAATCCAAACCCCTTGCATCCACCACAACAGCTGTAGTTCGAAAATTCATCTGGGAGCACATCATATGTCGTTTTGGGTTACCCCTGTGCATTGTGAGTGACAATGGCCCCAATTTCACAGCTAGCAAACTACAACAATGGATGAAGGAAATGCATATCGAGCATGTTTTCACTTCGATTGCGCATCCCCAAGGAAACGACCAAGTAGAGAGCATAAACAAAAGCATCGTCAAAGGGATCAAGACGAGATTGGGTACGATGCAAAGAGGCTGGATAGATGAGTTACCAAGCATCCTTTGGGCCCATCGAACCTTGCCAAAGACCAGCACAGGCGAAACTCTTTTCAGCCTTGTGTATGAGACGGAGGCAGTAATTCCGACAGAGATAGGCCTCCCATCACCACGCAGCTAGCTTCGTAAAGCCAAAACAATGAAGAAGAGCGCAGACTTGACATGGACTTACTAGAAGAAAGGCACGAAAACGCCACTATCAACGAAGCAAAGTACAAGTCCAAGCTTGAGAAATACTACAACACACGAGTCCGTATATGTACCTTCTTACCTGGTGACTCGTTCTATGCGATAATGAACCGTCTAACGCTGAACGTCCTGGAAAACTTGCACCTAAATAGGAAGGTCCTTACATCATCCATGAAGTCCTAGGAAAGGGCGCCTCACCCTTAAACAATTAGACAATACAAGTATTCCAAGGACATGGAACGCGCAGCATCTAAGATGGTGCTACATGTAAATTAGCAAGTTCATTATCTTTTTGTCTACCCTGTACATGGCTCCTACGCCCTATTCATTAATAAAGACAAGTGTTGCATGGATTATTCTATCTTAACGTTTCATTACAAATGCGTGAAGCCACTTTGGGTCCACGCAAAAACACCTCGGTATTCAATGACTCGAATCACAGTTCACTACCTATTGCACGCGCATGGGAGCAGATGTTCATATACGAGTTCATTACTAGTTTTATTCGCTATATCTGCACAAAGTTGGTCCTTTTTTCACACAAATATTGTAACAAAGAAGAAACATTTCATTCAAGATAAAAAACTATTTACACACTTGCACAATGCGCAATACATTCAACGATCCTATAGAGATATTACAATAATGATCCTATCACTAATCTTCATCCGCAGCGGCCTCGGCTTCTTCCGAAAATAAGTCTTTCAAGCGATCCACAAAGTCGTCGTGGGTGAGCGCCTCGCTCACCAATTCCATAGCCGGGATGTTGAGACGGTTGTGCTCCTACTGAGCTGGGAGAAAGCGGCTCCAGTAGCAACACCATGAGTGGCAGCGTGGCTGTTGTCCCATGGGATGTCCATTGAATGAGTGACATGTTGCGCACACTCAGCATAACCCTGCGCGTACCCATCATGGCGCGTGACTACCAACTTAGCCGCTGCGATGTCCAGCTCCGCAGAGTTTAGAATGTAGTTTGGATCTGAAATTTCGAGAAAAGAGTTAAGAGTCTGCACAACATGACTAAAACACAAATCAAGTACTTACATTGACAACTCCTTGTTGTTGCATCCACAACATGTTGTTGGTCAGTGACTCCACCAACGACTCGGAGATGGCGCGGGCATCTTCAGAATTTTCCAGCTTCTTCTCGCCTGAGTCCACCTTGGCCTCAGCCAATCGCAGCCTCTCCTTATCCTCCAGGTGCCTGCGTTCAATTTCAGCTTTTCTACCAAGGCCACCTAGAGATCCTTCTGCGCGCCCCGGAGATCTTTTTGTGTGCCATGAAAATCCTTCTTCGCACCCTCTAAAGCAGCGCGAGCAGCAACCTTGTCATATATATATAAGGTTAGTATGATAATCCTGCAACTGATGCAAAGGAAGGAAAAATAGTGAGGCAAGTGTTTACCTCTTTCTGCTCACTGCGCTCGCGGTCAGGTCTGGCCTCTGCGGCCGCAGCAGCTGCTGCTTCTTTCTCTTTCTTCTCGCGCACTACCTCTTTGCGCAACTGGACCAACTCATCCCTTAATGATTTTTAATCATTGTTTTCCCTTTCACAAGCCTCCTTCCGCAAGTTGCGCTCCTTCGCAAGTAGGGCATCAGAGGTTTCGACCCTCTTCTTCTACCCCAGCGCGACTACTCCTCAACCCACTGGTGGTCGGCATAGGTGGTTTCCTTAGCCACCACCTCAGCTTCTCGTTAGCGACTTGGGCTCGCTCCTTGGCTAGGTCCGCTTGGGCAGCTTCAACATCTTTCTTTTCTTTAAGCAAACCCCACCATTCACGAACAATCTTGTGGGTAACCGTGGCGGAGCTTGAGGTGAGTGGAGGTACGTGTGATACGTGGTTTCTTGTTCATGTTCAGCAAGTGCACGCACCTCCGCTGGACGGAAGGCACCCTTAAACCACTCACGGCACGCCAGCCAGTGAGAGAAGTCATCACCCTTCTTCAATTTCCACACAAGGGTGTGGAATCTCTTCAGCATGAGCCGAAGAGTAAGACCTGTAATAATAATCACCCTGGGTCTCGTCCGGGCAGATTGGAGATCCTTCGGTGAAAGGGCTTCTACCAGATCCCCTAGCTTCACCACGGGTGCTGGCTCCTCCACATGCACCCCCTGTGGAGCATCAGTTTGTGCACCCTTGACGGAAGCTGTAACCACCAGCACCGTCTCTTCAACAACACCCGCGCACCAGCCGGCGCGCTTTCTTCCACCACCACGGCGGGTTCAACCATCACCACCCATGGTTCCTCCTCCACCTGCACGGGTTCTTCCTATCACCATGGAACATGCGTTAGTCTCCACCTGCGAACTTTCCACCACCACCTGAGGTTCTTCCATCACCACCTCAGGGTCTTCCACCACCGCCTCATGTTCCGCCACCCAGTAGTGGAATCCCCACCCTATGTGCTGGACGCTTGCGCGCCTTCACCCACAGGCGGGGGCATTGGAGTATACTTGGGGCGGCCGTCGTGATGGATTCCACAAAAAAAGATCATCCCCACCTACAGAATGACAAACAGTTAGCTCAACTTTTTACAAAAATGTGGTGCGATTAAGGCAAGTTAGAAAATTACCTAGGGAAATCTGGGTAGTGAGGGTCTATAGCCTCCCCTTTTCCCTATTGCCTTCCACGCAACCTTTTTGGGGGGCTGCGCGAGGAAGTCCTCCTTCGGACGCCTCTTCCGTTTAGGGGGCACCTTTGGGCAGGACTCGGCCTCCACCGGGTCAGCAAGATTGGCGGTTGGGATAACCACCGGCTTTGGCGCGGGCTTCTTCACACCTACAGGATCGAGACCCTCCCATAAGTCATGTTGATGCACTATATGGTCGTCACTGTGCGAATAGGCTAGAAAGAGTGTGTATTGAATATTGTATAGATTAGATACGAACACACGACCCAAGTGCGAACAAGTACTGGCTTGTACGAGTGATATGTGCCTCATACGAGTGACAATGTGCCTCGTACGAGTGACTTTGTAACTCATATGAGTGATAACATCTCACTCGTAGAATGACTCTTCGTACGAGTGACAACATGCTCGCTTCGCAGAGCTGTCATGTCGATAAATAGGTCTTGTGTGTTTATTGTTTGTAAGTTTTGGAAGTTCGTTGAGGGAAAACGCTGGCGAATTCTCTCCAGGAACTCTGCCAGCCATTCAAAATGTATACTCTTTCGGTTGAATGAATGAAATGAAAAGCATCCGCTGATTCTGTTCCTACTTCCTGTTTATATAGTTCTGCCGAATTTGTACTATCCCAAAGCTTCCATCTAGAACCGCCGCCACCGGGACCACAACTGGTATCAGAGCTACGGTACTGATTCATGTAATCTAACAGTTGATGATCACCTACGCTCATGAATTTTGGATGCATCAAGGGTTTTAGACGTAAAACATCAAATAATCAGACTATCCACGGATAAATGTAAAATTGAAACCATAGGATTATTAGAAACTGATTCTCGATCAGATCTGTGCAAAAATCATGTTGAAATTCGAAGAGATGAAGATTTTGGATCGAAAAAACATATTCAGTTTCGTTCGTATGAGCGAGCCTCTATGGCTCATACGAGTGACACTTTGTCACTCTTACAAAGCACCATTCATATGAAGGCATTTTTTGATCGTATTGACGAGACGAGTACCCAGAAAAAATTTGGTGATTACAAATTTTTTTTTGACATTTTAACGTCTAATTCGGGCTATTCGGGGACACCGTCTAGAGCTTCATAGTATATATTTGATGATACGGTCACAAAGGGATGAAGATTTTGGGTAGTCACTGATACCTGCGCAAAACATTGATCATCTGGTGTAGTGATTATTAACGGGCCTTAATGTTAAATCAGCATTTGATCAAAGCTGCAATTTTGGTACCGTATGCTGTAGTCGCACCATAATCTTCATTCCCATAAAACTCAAGATGTCATAATTTGCAAAATGGGTATATTTAAAATTCCGGCATATTTGAAATTCGTGACGCAGCAATAGTATCCGGGTGGTTCAGACTTCAAATTATCTGGGAAACATTAAGGATCAAAGATTCATTAGAGATGAGATAACATTTAAATCTATTCATGAAATAAACTATACATTTTGAATGTGTGATCAAAGAATGTTCAGAATTTTCAAATCATGATTCAGATTGATGCTCAAGGGCTAACTACCTGATCCCCGATGTGGAATAGGAAGCACATACGATTGCCTATCTTTAACTCTGCAAGGCAAATGAACTGTTTTTCGGACTAACCGCCAAAAAACAAGGATGTCTTGTAGTTTCAGATGCCCCATTCCAGCGGAGATAACTATACATCTGTTATTGTGTCTAAAAAGAAAGAATGTGATTCTGATTGCTGAAGAATGTTTCTTAGATTCGATGTATTACCAGATAGTATGATTCCGACAATGATTTGCTGATTGAGAAGATTTTTGCGGATATTTATTGTTTGAAGTTTTTCGGTGTGGTATTTTGAAGTTTCTATCAATTGCCAGTTGGGTTTTGAAGATCGGAGGATCGAGCATCAGGGGAGTACGCTAAACCGAACGCGGATATGGTTACCGTCGAAATGGAGAAGCTGCATTGTTTAATTTCAAGTTGGTGATTATTCGAGAAAATTTGTAGATCAAGCAAATCAGAGGAGGCCTTGAACCACGCAAACAACGATCTGTAAATTAATTTCTGGAGAAAATTATTTTACGGGGAATGTTGCTTAACGTAGATAATGCAAACCCGGATCTTCAATCAAGGGGGAATTATGACGTCAATAGATACCCGATTGAAGTTGTAGAATATTTAAACACAACTCTCATATTTCAAGTTCAAGCTTCGACAGTGATGTCCAAGGGGGAAATTGTTGATGCACTTTATGGCCGTCACTGTGCGAATAGACTTGAAAGAGTATGTATTGAATATTGTATAGATTAGATACGAACACACGACCCAAGTGCGAACAAGTACTAGCTTGTACGAGTGACATGTGCCTCGTACGAGTGACAATGTGCTTCGTACAAGTGACTTTGTAACTCGTACGAGTGATAATATCTCACTCGTACGATTGAACCTTAGTACGAGTGACAACATGCTCGCTTCGCACGAGATGTCATATCGATAAATAGGTATTGTGTGTTCATTGTTTGTAAGTTTTGAAAGTTCCTGAGGGGAAACGCTGGCGGATTCTCTCCAGGAACTCCGCCAGCCAGTCAAGATGTATACTCTTTCAGTTGAATGAATGAAATGAAAAGCTTCCACTGATTCTATTCCTACTTCCTGTTTATATCATTCTTCCGAATCTGTACTATCCCCATAGCTTCTGTCTAGAACCGCCGCCATCAGGACCACCAACTGATATCAGAGCTACGGTACCGATTCATGCAATCTAACAGTTGATGAATCACCTACGCTCATGAATTTTGGACGTATCAGGGGTTTTAGACATTGAACATTAAATAATCGGACAATTCACAAACATTATCTAGAATTGAAACCATAGTATTGTTAGAAACTGATTTTTGACCAGATCTGTGCAAAAATCAGGGTTGAAATTCTAAGAGCTGAAGATTTTGGATCGAAAAAACCGTATTCAGTTTCGTTCGTATGAGTGAGCCTCTATGGCTCGTACGAGTGACACTTTGTCACTCGTACGAAGCACCATTCGTACGAAGCGCAACTCGTACGAAGCATCACTCGTACAAAGCACCATTCGTAAGAAGGCATTTTGATCGTATTAACGAGACGAGTGCCCAGAAAAAAATTAGTGATTACAAATTTTTTCGAGATTTTAACGTCTAATTAGGGCTTTTCGGGGCACCATCAGAGCTTCAGAGTATATATTTGATGATACGGTCACAAAGGGATGAAGAGTTTGGGGTAGTCACTGATACCTGCGCAAAACGTTGATCATCTGGTGTATTGATTATTAATGGGCCTTTAACGTTAAATCAGCATTCGATCAAAACTGCAATTTTGGTACCATATGCTGCAGTCTCGCCATAATCTTCATTCCCATAAAACTCAAGACGTCAAAATTTGAAAAAATGGGTATATTTAAAATTCCGACGTTTTTGAAATTCGTGGCGCTGCAACAGTATCCGGGTGGTTCAGACCGCAGATTATCTGGGAAACATATAGGATCGAAGATTCATTAGAGATGAGATAATGTTTAAGTCTATTCACGAAATAGACTACACATTTGGAATGTGTGATCAAAGAATGTTCAGAATTTTTAGATCACGATTCAGATTGATGCTCAAGGGCTAACTACTTGATCCCCGGTGTGGAATATGAAGCACATACGACTGCCTATCTTTAACTCTGCAAGGCAAATGAACTGTTTTTTGGACTAACCGCCAGAAAACAAGGATGTCCTGTAGTTTCAGATGCCCCCTTCCAGCGGAGATATTTATACATCTGTTTTTGTGTCTAAAAAGAAAGAATGTGATTCTGATTTCTGAAGAATGTTTCTCAAATTTGATGTGTTACCAGATAGTATGATTCTGTGATTTGCTGATTGAGAAGATTTTTTCGGATATTTATTGGTTTGAAGTTTTTCAGTGTGGTATTTGAAGTTTCTATCAATTGCCAGTTGGTTTTGAAGATAGGAGGATCGAGCATCAGGGGAGTGCGCTAAACCGAATGCGGATATGGTTAACGTCAAAACAGAGAAGCTGCATTGTGTAATTTCAAGTTGATGATTATTCGAGAAAATTTGTAGATCAAGCAAATCAGAGAAGGTCTTGAACCGTGCAAACAAAACCTGAAGATTAATTTCTAGAGAAAATTATTTCAGGGGGAATGTTGCTTAACGTAGATAATGCAAACTCAGATCTTCAATCAAGGGGGAATTACGATGTCAACAGATACCCAATTGAAGTTGCAGAATATTCAAACACAGCTCTCAGGTTTCAAGTTCAAGTTCAAGCTTCGACATGATGTCCAAGGGGGAAATTGTTGATGCACTTTATGGTCGTCACTCTGTGAATAGGCTAGAAAGAGTGTGTATTGAATATTGTATAGATTAGATACAAACACACGACCTAAGTGCGAACCAGTACTGGCTCGTATGTGTGACATGTGCCTCGTACGAGTGACAATGTGCTTCGTACGAGTGACTTTGTTACTCGTACGAGTGATAACATCTCACTCGTACGAATGACCCTTTGTACGAGTGACAACATGCTCGCTTCGCATGAGCTGTCATGTCTATAAATAGGTTTTGTGTTCATTGTTTGTAAGTTTTGGAAGTTCTCTGAGGGGAAATGCAGGTGGATTCTCTCTAGGAACTCTGCCAGCCAGTCAAGATGTTTACTCTTTCGGTTGAATGAATGAATTGAAAAGCTTCCGCTGATTCTGTTCCTGCTTCCTGTTTATATCGTTCTGCCGAATCTGTACTATCCCCAAAGCTTCCGTCCAGAACCACTGCCGCCACCGAGACCACAAGTCAGACACTACTACATAATATTTCCAACGGTCAGACAAAATACGCTTACCTTTGGGAGGGCCTACCCCAGGTTGAGTCATCTCCTTCTCAACCGCCGCACCCGACCCCGCGCGTCGTTTCTTCTTATGATCTGGGCAAATGCCCAAGTTTTTCAAAGCGCCTGCATCATGGCGCAACAACAAATGAGTAACCCATAGAGATACTAATACACATACCAGGTGGGCTCATCTGGGCCCAGGACGACCTTCTCAATCCGCCCTTCCTTCCTCTGGAAGGTGGCCAAAAACAGTGGGCCCCTACAAAAGAGAAATGCATGTCAGCCTACACGCAATGCGAAATCAAGAACCACAACTCTAAAGTAGGAATACTTACTCCGATCTCCCTCCATGTACACAGTCTATCCCGGCGGTCGGGTTTCCACAGCAAACTCATCCCGGTCACCACCAGTACCCTTTCCGGCAACTGAATCGCCCGTTGTCTCTTTCAAATCTGTATACTAGGGCTCCAACACTGGTATAGGGAAGGTCTCCGCCAGAATCTCATCCGGCCCCCAGAACTGCATCAGGGAGGGAATGACACCGGACTTCACATAGAAGAATTTTGCCTTCCAATCGTGGAAGGACTTGGGGGGAGAAAACAAAATTTTCCGTGCCTGCACACATTGCTGAAAAGAATAAAACCTCATTGAGTAATGGAGTTGGTTAAAAATACGACAACGGTCGACAGTTGAACGACCCCATCGACCGGCACAAAAACTCAAAGTTTTTAATCCTCACCATCCCCATCGGATTCAATTGGGAGAGGTGGAAGCCGTAAAAATGCAAAATTTCAAGATATAAATTTATAACCGGTAACCAGAAGTTACCATCAGAGAAAAAATCTTGAAAAACGGTGAGGTAGCTAGCCGGAGCATCGGCAACTGTCTCACCATCCGCTGGAAACCGGGCATCCCAACTCTGGGTGAACTGGTAGCTGGAGACCATGCAGTCAAAAGTGGTCCGGCTCATCTTGGATGCCGGCAAAGAGGTCGAAGCCTCTGCTGCAGAAGCAGTCTCCGAACCCATGGAAGCCATTAAAATCAGAGAAGAGGAAAAGAAGTTTAAAAGATGAAAGTTTTTGAAAAACAAGAACGCTCAAGAAAACTAAAAAACACAAAGCGGTTACATCTGTTTATACTGATCGCATTTAATGCGTTTGGAAATCGTGACGCACGCAAGAAACTAACTGCCAATCAGCAAGGGACGTGTGGCAGGAATGTTGCCACTGATGGTTAGCATGCGCGTCTGGCCGCCACTCTCCCTTCCAATTCATTAATGAATGTGAGGCGGTACGGCCAAAACACGCTTCAGCTGTCAAATGTCCTTTTCAATCCCCCTTTTTTCTCACCAACCCACCTGCAACTTCAGTGTAGCAGGGATTCAAATTTCAAAATCATCATTACAAAGAGTTTCCTTGACACAAACATTTCCTCCACTTTCTAAAATTTTTGCCATTAAAATTAATGCACATACAAGTATTCTTTTAGTCCAGCACTCCCCCTACTTACCACCATGCGCATAGGAGCAGCACTGGACTAGGGCGACTTGGAGGGGTATCGTCCAAGAAACCTTGCACCTGCGCAAGGAACCATACCCTCAACAACATAACTACGAGGATAACCTTGCGCGCAATGTGTAACTTTAAGTCCCGATTCGAATCTAACACGGTATCACAACCACTAATCGATTGCGGAAACAAAGATTAGAATGAATAAAACAATAACGATCTTTGATTAAACAACTTGCATACATCGAATGGTGTCTGATACAAGATTTCTGAAAAAAAACTGACTAGCAACCAAAATGTTAACCCTAACACATGTATTTATACTAGTCACAAAACCCATTAATTACAACCCTAGGCCCATAAGGCTCTAGGAACCCATTCTCCCAACCTTAGCCCAACATGCAACACTAATGTGTAAACCTTTCAGCTAGGGCCCAACATTCTCCCCCTAGGTGTCACACCCTGGTCGTAGTGGAAGCGCAAGTGTGTGACTATTAGGTAATCATTGCATCCAATTTAGTAAAAAGTATTAACAACAACGATGTCATACCATTACTGAGTTTCATTATACTTTTACATACTTCAAAAGTGAAACCACATTGTTATCAGTATCCAATTACCATTACAACCAGAGTTTAAAACACATGTTCCAAAATAAAATATTGTTTCATCACAAAATCATGATGAGGCTTTGACCTCTGTATACCCAAACGGGGTTAGGATATAAAAGGCAAACCCTCCAAAAGGTAGTACATCGTTGTCTTGAAAATTCCATACCAGAACCCCATCACCAGCTAAGTCCTGCGTCCTGAAACACATGTAATTTTTAAAAAGTCAACATAAAGTTGGCGAATTCATGTAGTTTAATGTTTTCGTATCCAAATGTCATCTTTGAAAACCTGTATTGAAATCCAAGTATGTTATTAGCATCAATGAGTTAATTTAGGATCTATCAGTGTGTCGCGAGCACCCTGACATACTAGTGCCATAAGTAAGTAACCAAACCGATACTTCTTTGACATTTTGGGATCACAAAAGCACTCCAATTGGTATACCAACCAGGAGTGGAGCGGGTCTCAAACTCAATAGATCTACCTCTTTTGCACCTTGGTCACTAAGTGATTAATGGTTACTGCTGTTATTTCCTACTTACGCACAGTGATCTGTTATCTGCTAACTCATAGCTAACATACTGTTTTGACATTACATGTATTTCCCCTCAAATAGTTTAAAACAAAACTTAAAGTAAGTGAAAGGAAGGACATGAACTCACTGTTTTTACGTTCCTTTAAGTGGTACTGTTTAACTTTCGGTGTCCGCAACGTATGTAACCTACATGCGTATTTGTTTCATTAGACACCTAGGTCTCAATGGACCTTGTACACGTTGTTCATCTTGAATTCTTGTTATATGTTTCTTTGTATTGATTGAAACACTTAGAATGTTATTATAGTGTTGGTAGTTCGTTTGTTCGATGAATATTGTTATATATATTTCTTAAAAATATATATATTATTGTTTTCAAACAATGTGTGACCTGGGCGTTGCCCTTCACATGTCATTGGGCCTAGCCTATTTTTCTGGTCACCGGGCCTAGCCCATGTAATTTTGTGTCTTTGGGCCTAGCCTATGTTTTCTTGTCACCGGGCCTGGCCCATGTAATTTTGTGTCTTTGGGCCTAGCCCATGTTTTCTTGTCACCGGGCCTAGCCCATGTAATTTTGTCTTTGGGCCTAGCCCATGTCTTTTTGTCATTGGCCTAGCCCATGTCTTTTTGTCATTGGGCCTAGCCTATGTCTTTTTGTCTTTGGGCCTAGCCCATGTCTTTTTTTATCTTTGGACTTTTATTTGTTTTTGGGCCACATCCATGAATATTATGGAAATTGGGCCTAACATATTATTTTCACAATTTTAAGCCTAGCCCAAATGTATATGTATATAAGCCTATTTTTATTATAAGTGTTTACTTATAATTTTTCTAACTTTTAATGCACTTAACCTTCCGGGTTTTTGGTTTCGATAACATATATATATGTTGAGTCGTCAAAAAAAATATATTTAGACTCGTCGTCGGCGTTGTTCATTGTATGCTCATTTTCGTCGAGGACCGCCTGTTGTCATAGCGACCTTTCGTGCCGGCGGTTCACCCGTGGGTCGTCGACGCAACGTTGTAATATTAAATGTCCGCCTATTGTTCGCATTGTTTTAATTGTCCGATTTATTGTTTCGACGCATTGTGGGAATGTATTTATTATGTCACCAATACTTGGTATATTGTTTAAGTGCTTGTATTTTGTATAAGATTGGGTATTTTATTGTGAATACCCTAATTTCTAATACATACATATACAATACACACATGTATACATACCATTTATTAGTAACAAATATTCATACAAATACTTGTATTATTTTCCATATAAGAATATATTTTTGTAAAAGTATAATTTTTTTCTTAAAAATATATATTTACAACTTTGTTTAAACACTTGGTTATTTAGGGATAACCCTTGTCATTAGAGTCCACTTAATGACGATTTAGGTTACTAATCGCGTTTAGTCCCACTAATCACCCCACTAATCATGCTTCAATCGCGATTAGATTTTTAGTAAATTTCGCCATAGTTTCCCTAAACTATCGCATTTTCCACGTTATAAAAACGTATTTAAAACCTGTTTATCCTCATAATCATCATCAATAAACCATCTAATATTTATTTAACATAATCTACATATCATCATCCATGACTTTTGTTGTTTAAAATCCTAGTAAATCAAGAGGGTTTTTAATGTTTATTATCCTTCTCAAAACAATACTTTAGCATGTTGTTTAAACAAGTTCATGCATGTAACCCTTTGATTACTACACATTTTTAATGTGATTACAACTTAAATACATATGTTTACTTCTTATAAAAATCATTCCTATGTATAAAAATTATCTTTAAGTTGTAGTATTTTACATGGATGATGTAGGTGATGATCTTGTTTAGATTTAAACCTTATCATGTTTAAATCCTTATTTTTATCTAAATCACACAAGATCATCTCACTTTTATATCATAATATTAACATAAACAACTTCAATATACAATCTAACAATCATATAAGCATATAATCAACACAAAATGAATAATATTTAGTGTTATTTTTATGTTGTGTTTTTGGGTTTTTAACTTATCTCTTCTTGATTTTCAAGATGATCAACTTGTACACTAATAATCTAAACATAAACATAAGCTAAATTATGGAGGAGATTAGCTCACAATGGGTGCACAAGTTCCTTGAATATTTAGAAGGAAAGTAAGCTCCTTAAGAATCCCTAATGAGCTCCATCCATGCAAGCTTCTTTAGAGGTCTTGATTAGGCTTCAAATGGTATAAAATGTGGTGTTTTTGGGTGGACACAATGGTGGTGTGTGGTGGTGATGGTGTAGCCGTGGGTGTAGGGGGAAAAGGAAGGAGAAAGATGCAAATTATTTTGAAGGAAAATGATAAGGATATTGTGAAGTTTAACTTATATAATCATACATATCTTTCCATCTCCATCAAGATCTACACCCTACTTAACATCACCATTTTTCAACCAAAATCAAGTGGGTGGGACCCACTTTGTGACCGTCAAAATGGAGGGGGAGGGTGAAGTGTAAATTGATTTTACCACATGTTATAAATGGAGATATTTTGGTAATTAGGGTAAGTATGGTGATTAGGGTTAATGATCTAGCATCTTAAGCATAAGATTTGTTTTTAGGGTGTAATTACATGGCATTTAATCCATATGATCCTCCAAAATAAGTTTCAGATGACGGATACGTCGCTAGATCGCTCATCGTCGATATATTTGGTAATAAACGGAGCTATATATTTATTACCAGAAGAATTTGTTTTCGACTACCATAACTAATATGGTGTCAAATTAGTGCATTTCCGATCCAAAAATATTCATGACTAGTTCGCTAGACGAATACATGATGAGTTAGGATGGCCGATATATCTTTCGTTCCACCGTTCGATCGATATCGGCACTTTTATGATCCGCCGTCGAACTTTTCCGAAAGTTGTGTTTCTGTGGCCTCATGTTAGTTGAATGGATTCCGAGTTCCAAATAACGCTTAAATAGTTCACTAGACACCCGGATGAGGCTATCGGCCACTAAAATATTCGTCGTTCGACGATCGGCCGCTTTCCGGTCAAGTTGTGCACTGTTTGCCGAATGACTGGAAACGATGTGTTATGTGCATTTTTTCTATTCTCACATTATTTTAGGATGTTTAACATTGTTTTATTCTTACCTTGACATCTGAAATCCTCCGAATTAGTCTTGCGGACAAATCGCCATTTGTCGCCTTTTTGGTCGAAATGGACAATTTTGCAATTTAGGCGTTACACCAGAAAGTTATGTATTATTGTGATATTTGTTCTCAAATATGTATTTTCACTTGTATATGGACTCAGGTATGACATTAACATGCCGTTATTCCTTGTTCTGATTTGTTTCAGCGGGTTTTCCGACACAGTTAGTGTCACCGCAACTAGTGCGTCCAGCACTTTCTACCAATAATTTTAGGGCATTGTTTGGTGTGTTTCTCGTCGTAACGAAAACCAGTATATTTTGATCAGATTTACTTATCCTAATAACGTATGACTTATTTTGAATTTAAATTACAATAATTATGCATGAGATTATAATATGAAATTTGTGATTACATTGTACGGAATTACCAGTTATTTGCCAGTTGTCACACTAGGTTTACAGGATTAGGCGTTTAATTCTTTGGTAGCGCATCAACTCCCATTCTTCTGACTATAATCCCACCAACTGTTGCCGTCCAATCCTTAGCACATGCTTCATATAACTCTGTAGTTTGAATTTGATTCGCTGCAAGAACTTGCAGGTCTTCATCATGAAAGCTCACTAGATCAACCACATCATTCACTCGAAATGCTTTCTCTTTAGCAACAATCTCCACACTCCCAACCTTTGGGTCATACATCCAAAAATTAAAATTCTTCAAAATACATCTTGGAAATGTTGGAACGACTGGTATCACAAGTTCTTTATCAATTGGAGGCCACATTACGGACTTAAACCTTCTACCGGTTCTTGCATCTCAAACACCCTTAGCTGCTAGCAGATATGGTTCAGCCGTTTTCATTGTTTTGAATCCACTCTTTACTTCTTGCTCCAGCCTCTTAAAGAATCTCCACCCTGGTCCACATTCAGTAGTATCAGTGTCAGTATATGGAGCCCTTAGAAGATCAAATAGTGTAACCTTCATCCAGGTCTCCAAACTGATTGTAGGTCCAACTCAGCACTCGTGACTTATTTCCAACCTTACTATAATAACTCGATCCAAGCTCCATAACAAATCTCTCAGATTGGTTGGTGGGATCCTTTAACTAAAAGTTCTCGTCTAGCAGATTTACATCAACATTCTTCATTAAAACCATCTATTTCCTCTTTTGAGCAGTTTGGCGTTTTTGACTCGTAGTGAACTTTCTCTTCGGATCGCTCAGATAATCATCCAATCTAGCCTGACGCTCAGCAGCAAGCTGTTCAGCAGCTAATCAGTCAGCTTCTCTCTGTTCAGCAGCTTGATGACGGTGTTCAACGTTTATAGGATCATCAGTCGGATCAGAGAACTCATGTCCAAATTTAGTTTCCAACTTCGCCTTCAGATCGAATACCATAGTCATTGATAACAAAACATCACCTTGAAGTTGGTCTATCATCTGATCCCGTGCATCCAATCGAGTGTGCAACGAAGCTATTTGTGCATCTTTAAGAATGACCTCTTGCTCAAGCACTACCACTCTCTTTTTCAGGTCAACTACATCCACATCTTCTTCATCACTGTCAACCCTGCCGAATTCAAACGCTATTTTCTTAGTGTAGGTCCCCTAGTCCTTATGGATCTTGACATAATCGTCTATCTAATCTAGAGTGCGGAATCCCCTAGATCAGATTTCACAGAAACACAAGAACACGAACACGAATTCCTTTAAACCGTCTTCTATTGATTATCAAATACAAAGTGTTTACAACCAATTCAAGACTCTTCTCACAAACTCTATGAAGCAATTCTCTCTACAACTAAACAATAGAACCAGCAACCTAAACCCTAATGCAAACCTCCCTATATATAGAGATAGATTATGCACATGGGCTAGGGTTTCCTACATGGACTGCAAATGGGTTTTAGGCCTAATTCGCCTACCATGCCCTATTTTATGTCTAGTTCAGCCCAATTACTTCTAATTAAGTATTACAAAACTAAACTCGCTAACCGTTTATCATTTACTAATTACAAGATATCCAAAGACCAAATCTAAGCTGTTGTCACAAATATGCACCAACAAAGTCCCCTTGACAATAGCTTCATAAAATAACTTAGTCTTCAGTCTTCTTGCAATCTTTAGCATCTTTGAAAAACGTTGGTCTTTGGATAGCTTCAGCTTTAACAGCTTCTACCAGCAACAGACTCCCCCTAAGCTGATGTATCCAATCACCAAATCTTCTAAATCGTTAGTGTTTGAGTAAACTTCAGTTTAGTCCTTGCATAACAATCTACAAAACTCTTCAACTTTGTCTGCAATGTAGAAAGGAGGTTCTACCATGCATCCAAGCAAACTCCTCTTCACCAAACATCTCAGCAACACACTGCTACAATCTGTATACTATAAAACAAACATCTCAAGAAACCATAAGAATTTTTCAACACAAGTTAAACAAATTATTATTATTCAAGAGATAGTAAATCTGTATCACAAATAAAGCACTTCTCAATTCAAAGCATATACTCAAAATTTTAAGCACACATAACCTGCAAGATTTTAAATTTTGAACTCAGCTTCTAACATCGTCTCCCCCTATCGGCAACAACTCCTCCACGAACAACCAATATCCGTACAATAAGAATTTACAAGAAAATGAAATATTTTTGGATTTTTATATTTTCTGAAAGCAAATAAAGTACGATAAATTAAATACTCTATTTTTGTGAGTATCACAGGTAAGAAGATCATATCAGCAACATCAAACTGTTTTCACTATATGATAAATTTCTATATGCAATATTCATGAATAGCAGTCCAAGACGATTACCAATATTGTTTATCCACTTAAACAAACATTTCAATGACCGTTACCTCGTGATCTGCTTAGATAATTTATTACTGATATACTAGTGTATCCTACTTCAGGACATACCCCGTGATCAAGGTATGCACAAAAATTCATCGTAGTAGGTGAGTATACCGAAATTCATCCTTTTTGATTTACAACATTAGATAATTGGTGATCAGGTCAATACTTCCGTATAGCAAAGAGACCAAATTATCCAACGAGGACTAGGACAAATACCAAATTTTGGTACGAATAATGCAATTTACATAGTTGAATGACTCTCTAGGAGAGCTTCTTCAATTATTGGGATTTGGCATTTTAGCTCTTTTAAGATATCCTGGTTGTGCCTAGGTCAGCATATATCTGGATGCAGCAGAAGGACAACCCTGATACCCCGGATGAAAGAACGATATAAAGACCTAACACCTCAGATTTTGGAAATTTATCAACGCAAGATCTAAGGTTATAAAACCATACGCCACTGATATGTTACCCACTCATACACAGTTCTGTTTATGTTTATATCACCAAGGTAAGTTGATTATTTTATGCTTTTTGCCTACTGGTACATCATATGATGAAGCTGCTCTCACACTTAGGCAATTTTCTTTTAAGTTCAGTGTGACAGTCTAACTTGCTGATGTACTATCATTTCTTTTTTTTTCACACAGTGAAAACTCATTTTTGAAAAGCAGTAAGTTATTTACAAACAATTTTTATGGAAAAAATGGTTATTCAGGATTCCTCATCCCGTTGAGTTCGACTAAATGTTCAAAACGAGCCCTGTCAAATGCTTTTGTGTAAAGATTTGCCAGGCTATCTAGTGTGTCAACTCGATGCAGTTCAAGTAATTTCTTTTCAGCACAATCCCGTATAAAATGATGACGAAGGTCAATATGTTTTGTGCGACTGTGTTTTACTGGATTGTTGGTGATTGATATTGTGGCATTATTGTCTATCATAATAGGAGTACAAGTGAAATTCAAACCGTAATCGCGCATCTGCAATTGGATCTAGAGAACCTAGAGCAACAGCTTCCCGCAGCAATATATTCAGCTTCACACGTCGAGGTAGACACACAAGACTGCTTCTTGCATTGCCATGACACAAGTCTCCCTCCTAAGAACTGACAACCACCTATGGTAGACTTTTCTTGTAGATTTGCATCCTCCAAAGTCCGAATCAGTAAAGGCAACAAACTTCAAATCACTAGCAACTGGATACCATAACCCAAGTTTAGGTTTCCTTTTCAAGTAACGAAGAATCCGCTTCACCTCTTTCATGTGGGACTCCTTTGGATTCGCTTGATATCTGGCACAAAGACACACTGCGAACATGATGTCGGGTCTTGAAGCAGTCAAGTACATCAGAGAACCAATCATTGCCCTGTATTGAGTTGGATCAACATCCTCCACACTCTCATGATCTGGACCAAGATTGTGATTCTCACAGATAGGTGTATTGAAAGTAGCGCAATCCTCCATCTTGAATCGAGATAAAATGTCATACACATACTTCGTCTGATGAATTAACATCCCATCCTTCTTTTGTTCAACTTGTAAACCCAGAAAGTAGGATAATTCACCCATCGCATTCATCTCAAAGTTGCTCTTCATTACTTCTTCGAAATCATGACACATGTTCTCATCAAATGACCCAAAAATGATGTCATCTACGTATACATGTACCAACAGAAACTCTTCCTTCTTCCTTTTGATGAAAAGTGTACTGTCAATCTGACCTCTTTTGAAACCATGTTTTAGCAAATGTGCTGACAGTGTCTCATACCACGCTCTAGGTGCCTGATGCAACCCATATAATGCCTTATCAAGTCGATAGACTCGATCTGGATAGTCTGGATCAGTAAACCCGTCTGGTTGTGAGACATACACCACTTCTTGGACTTTCCCATAAAGAAACACACTCTTCACGTCAAGTTGGTAAAATTTGAAGCCCTTGAATGAAGTAAACGCTAGGAACAAACGAATTGCTTCCAACCTTGCTACAGGTGCAAACACTTCATTGTAATCACCAACCGAGCCTTATTTCTTATCACAATCCCTCGGTCATCTTTCTTGCACTTGAACACCCATTTAGTGCCTATTTCCTTCTCTCCTTTAGGCAAGTCAACTAGCTCCCAAACTTTCAACTTCTTGAACTGAGCTAGTTCCTCTTACATAGCTTCTACCCAACAATTGTCTTTAAGAGCCATATGAACATTCTTCGGCTCCTCTTGGGCAAAGAAGCAACTATACAAACACTCATGAATCAACCCAGTCTTCTGAATTGAAGTAAACAAACAGGAACCTTCGAGCACACCTCTTCTTGTCTGAACACCTGCAGTAGCATCACCAATGATGTTTTCAACTGGATGATCTCTGGGTACTCGTGTGGTAGCAATGGTGTCAACAACCAGATTATCTCCCAGATTAGATCCAACCTCCCCTGAATATTAGCAAATGGATTTGTGAAGTCCTCCCCCGGAATAGGTTCAGACTCACTATCACTGGAGTCCTCTGGAGCTACACTGGAAGAAGTTTCTGGAGCATCTGTCATCGATATACTCGATCTTGGCATGAAGTCACACTCTCCATCTTCACTGATCACAGTATGGATCACTTGAGATTCATCTGGATTGGAAAAATCAGGAATATTAAATGATTTAAACACACTGTCACAATCATGTAATATAGCAGGACCACTCGTTGATTATTGAGGTGAATAACTAGTGTTTTCCATGTTAAACACCACCTCAATTTTACCAGTTTTTAGATTAAAACCCTTTTATTCGGTGTTCCAGGCATATAGCCTAGAAAGTAACCCTCATCAGCTACCTCACCAAATTTTTTCTTATCTTTGTTTCGCACAATGGTGCAGGGTAATCCAAAAGGGTCAAAGCCTTTTAAGTTTGGTTTTCGGTTAAACAATAGTTCGTGACATGTTTTGTTAATCCGTTTAACCGTCAAAACTTTGTTCAGGACATAACAAGCTGTGTTCACAGCTTCTCCCCAGAAAAGAACTGGAAGCTTTGAATCAGAAAGCATAGTCCTTGCGGCTTCAATCAACGTCCAGTTTTTCCTCTCAGCGACTCCATTCTGTTGAGGTGTATAAGGAGCAGAATATTGATGTTCAATTCCCTTTCGAAGACAATAGAGATCCATAACTTTATTCTTGAACTCCGTGACATTATCACTTCTTATCCTCTTGATCCGTGCATCATGGACATTTTCTAATTTTGTAAAAGATCTATCAACATCTCCGCTGTCTCATCTTTTGTACCTAAAAAGAAAACCCATGAATAACATGAGTAATCATCAGTGACAACTAAACAATAGTACTTTCCACCTATGCTCCTTACGTTCACCAGACCGAATAGATCCATATGAAGTAGGGCATCTATGGAATTTACTGTTTTAGACTTGTGAGGTTTCTTATGTTGTTTTCCCTTTTGACATGGAAGACATTTATCTTCCACCTGAAACCTCTCGCACTGGCACCCCTTCCACTAAACCATTTTTAATAATATAGTTCAGTTTTCAATAGTGGATGTGGGCCATGCGTCTGTGCCACAACAATGACTCAGCCTCAAATGCTTTTGATAGTAAACACGCGACCACAGTGGAAGAATCCTTAGCACCCATGTCCATGACATAAGTGTCATTTCTTCATGGCACTCTCATCACTATCCAGTCATCCGGTATCATCAAACCAGGTTTCAACACCAAAGCTTCAGACTTTGTAAAGCGGACCGAGTGACCCTTGTCGCAAACTTGAGATACGCTCATCAGATTGTGCTTCAGCTGCTCAACATAGTTCACTTTGTCCAGTGTGATCTTCCCGTTAGTCACTTTTCCTCGACCGGTAATATGCCCTCCTTTAGCACCTGCAAAATTCACATAACCACCGTCTATATTCTCAAACTCAGTCAGTAACTTCACATCCCCCATCATGTGCCTGGAGCAACCACTATCAACTTACCACAAGTTGATAATCCTCCTTCGCAGCTCCTGCACCATCCAACAAAATTAGTTAGATTGGGGGACCCAAGCCTTAATGGTCTTGGTCTTCCAGATTCATCAATCTAGGAACATCCATCCAGTAACCATCACTCCTAACAGGAGTTTTGGATCTTAGACCTGTTGATGGAAATGGTTTATGATTTCCACTAGGTCTGTGGTCCTGAGGTTTCCTAACCATGGTTGGACTTTACGAACTTTGGAAATTATGATTTTGGTTCCATGATTTTTGATGATGATAATTTCTAAAGCCATCATTATAGAAAGTTCGACTACCAACATTCTAGTATCGATTTTGATATTGACCTTGACTTCTGAAATTATTTGATGGACCATTAAAGTTATTCATTCTTGGTGAACTACTTCTAGGTCTATCATATCTGCCTGAAGTAGATGCAGGCTGAAATCTTTGTTGATTTCTTTAAAAACGAGGAACTTGGTGAGTTCCTTTTTCAACCTTATCTACACCAACAGCAACACTTTGTTGCTTTGTAGCAGATATCTTTGGTGTGTTAACCTTCTTCTCACCATCATCACTTTTTGCTGGTGATTTTTCTCTCCGTCTCTCACTTACTTGTGCTTCACTATTTTTGTTAGGAGAGCAACTAGCTACATGTCCCTTTTCATGACATTTGAAGCAAGATTTTCTAGCCGAAGACTTCTTTACAGAAGCCTATTGCTTAAATTCATCAGGCGATGATGATGCTTTAGAAGGATCTTGTTTAGTTTGCTTAACTTCTGATTTTTCTTTGTTTTTGTTCTTAGCAAACTACACATTAGATTCTTTAGTAATAACTAGGACCTCTTCATTCATGTCACTCCCTTTAACAAAATCAACCTTTTTAACAAAAAATTGTTTTTGATTCTTAGGGTGTGTATTCTTTGTTTTCAAAACAGTGTCTCTGTTATTCTCCTTCTTGGCATTTTCAGTCACATCAACATCCTCTGATGTGGAACTACCAGGTGTAGTTGACACAAAGTCTGTAAGCTCTTCTTCATCTGGCAAGAAAGAATAGTCGTGACCAAGAGATGGTGGAACTTCATTCAAACCTTTGAATCCCACACACGTCTTGTCATTACTCTTCTTTAAGTCATTCATCATGTGTTTCATGACAAAAGATGAATCTCTGAATTGATTTAATCTCTTTGCACTTTTCATAAAACCTCTTTTGTTTTCTTACTCATCGTATCATGAGCTAAGTCAATAACTTGAAGTTTTTCGTTTAGCTTACATGTTAGAATATTAATTTCTTCTTCATAACCTTTAATTTTCTTCAAGTATAATGACTCATTTCGTTTTACGAAAAAGTTTCATTCTTTTAGGTTTTCAGAGCTCATTAGCCAGAATTTGGTTTTGCTCTGTTAATGTGTCAACCTCACTTTGTAGTTCACGACACTTCAAACAAACAGAACTACCATATTTAGAACATACCTCGCCTGTTGATTTGCTTAGATCAGCCATGAAAGCATCAAAATCAGCAGCCATCTTCTTCTCTGTAGCATTCTGTTCTCCATTAGCTTTCTCAGCTACCTTCTCTTGCTCTCTCTCAGCATCAGCTTTCACTTCTTCATCAGCAACTGGAGCTATCTCAGCCATGAATGCCTGTGAGGCGTTGTTATCACTCTCCAGATGAACACTCCAATCATAAGAACCCTCTCTAGCAGTAGAAATCAGGGCCTTTGATCCAGTGTTGTTTGACGCAGTCCTGTTGCTTGAACCATGACCAGGAGAATCTTGAAAGGGTGAACTAGAACGAGATTCAGACTTAGCCCTTTGACACTCTCTAGCGAAATGTCTGTAGTTGTGATAGTTGTAACACCTCACTTTTGACTTGTCAAAGCCCACACTCTTTCCAATGAACTTCCTCCCTGTTCTGTTCATGAACCTCTTCACCCTTCTAGAGATCATGGCCATTTACCATTGCAAATCCATCTCTTCTAAATCATCAGGGTTGATCTGATCATAATCTTCATCAAACGTAGCAGGATTAGATATTTTTCCTTGAATATAGTTCTCGTAGGAAGCAACAAAAAGAAGCAAGCAATGCCAGGTGTTCTTCGGCACTTTTGACACTCAGAGGTATAGACTTAGAACTGCTGTTACTTGATTGTTGTCTCTTAGCCCCTGATGAGCCTCCTGAAGCAGCAACAAAACATACTTCACCCTTAGAATTTGTCACGATCTGCTCATTCTCACATGAGAGAAACGCCGTTGCAGTATCACTGGAAGCATTGTTGGAAGATGAAGGTGTAAGACCTTTATATATCCCCGGATCTTGAACCTGATCATAACCCGTTTCCTTCTTCTTCATATTGAGCTCATAAGCTCTCAACTTTCCAACAACCTCTTCCGAGTCTTTCTTTTCGTAATCAGCTTCACCCTTTATCATCAACGTGTAAATATCCCACTTTGCAGGTAAAGCATCCAGCAACTTGTCGTTTATCTCAACATCGGTGTATCCCTCTATGTCATAATTATCTATTTCTGACATCAGATGATAATATCTCTTGATAATATCTTCTAGGGATTCATTTCTCATGCCTTTAAACACAACAAACTGTTTCTTTAGCAGATCGACCTTATTCTTCTTTACGTCAGTATTGCTCTCATGTCTCTTCTCTAGGGCATCCCACATCTCCTTTGATGTTGTATAATGCTTGAATGTATGTTTGATGCCATTAGGTAACGACATCTTGATAGCAGCTAAAGCTTTCTTCTCTGACTCATACATTCTCTTCTCAGCTTCAGACATATTCACGTAAGCAGTAACACGTTGTCTACCCTCAAAATCATGTGTTGGGTTAGCGTACCCATCTTGAATACAGATCCACATCCGTGTGTCCTGATATTCAATGAAGGATTGAAACCTATCCTTCCAAGTAAGATAGTTCTCCACCTTCAGCATCTTTGGATGTTTGTTTGTGGTGCCAGCCTCAGCTCCATTCTCAACAGCTCGTTTAGGTTAGACATATTCGACATTTTTACCAAACCGGCTTGTTAAAAACGTTAAAACCTGTCCGAAATGAGTGATTACCAAATTATACCATTAGGCTCGTCTCGACGATACGATTCTAATGATGTATAATGTCCGATTATGATTTTTAGAATCTCCGTGCCTTTTTTTGTCCTAAAAATCACACGAGTCTAACTGTCCAATCGGTTCGCCAAAATTGTCTATGGATCAATTTCTATGTCCGAATACGTTTAACTCTGGTTATGTCAGCTGGTTAAGTTTCCACCTTTTTATGTGTAACCCGGATCAGTGTAAAATCCAAAATGGTAACTCTGAATGACAATCCGAAATGAAAATCCAGAATAGTAATCCGAATTACTAATCCGAAATGGGAATCCGGAATAGTGATCCGAGATGAAATCGGGAATGCACTGTTCTGATTCGAAATGGGAATCCGGAATAGTGATCCGAGATGAAATCCGGAATGCATTGTTCTGATCCGAAAAGGAAATCCGGAATGGAATCCGAAATGGCTTTTCTGAAATCCGGAATACACTTCTGACCCGAATTTGAATCCGAAATCGAATCCGAAATGGCTTTTCTAATCCGAATTGCACTGTTTTCCAGATCCGAATTGCAGATTCTGATCCGAAATTCAAGTCTTCAATCCGAAATACTTTACTTTTGATCCGGAATGCCTTTCTTCAATCCGAATTGCTTGCTGTTGATCCGAAATACCTGAAAAAATCCGAAATACCTGCAAAAACCCTGAAACAGCCGTCAGAACCCTAATTCAGCCGTCACAAACTTCAAGAACAACCTCCAAAAACGCCCGGAAACCCAAATCTTCTACTGTCACGATTCTGAACCGAGCAATAATCCAGAGTCGAATGCTCTGATACCAATTGTAGGTCCCCTAGTCCTTATGGATCTTGACAGAATCGTCTATCTAATCTAGAGTTCGGAATCCTCTAGATCAGATTTCACATAAAACACAAGAACACGAACACGAAGTCCTTTAAACCTTCTTTATTGATTATCAAACACAAAGTGTTTACAACCAACTCAAGAGTCTTCTCACAAACTCTCTGAAGCAATTCTCTCTGCAACTAAACAATAGAACCAGCAACCTAAACCCTAATGCAAACCTCACTATATATAGAAATAGATTATGCACATGGGCTAGGGTTTCCTACATGGACTGCTAATGGGTTTTAGGCCTAATTCGCCTACCATGCCCTATTTTATGTGTAGTTCAGCCCAATTACTTCTAATTAACTATTACAAAACTAAACCCGCTAACCGTTTATCATTTTACTAATTACAAGATATCCAAAGACCAAATCTAAGCTGTTGTCACAAATATGCACCAACACTCAGACTGCCTCACATACTCCATATCTTCACCCTGAACATCGCCAGAACCACTACCACCAGCCCCTGATCGTCCTGCACCCATGGAACTACCACCAAAATCAATCATTTCTAACACAGAATCAGCTGGAACGGACACGACAGTAGAATGAGTAACAATGAGAGGAGCTGTCTGTTCTTCAGCTATAGTAGGCTCAACAATAGAAGTATCAGTCAAAGAAACAGCAACTGAGTATGTAACAGTAATTGGTTCTTCAGCAGCAGCATCAACAAGAGCTTCGGTTTACATATGAGCTTTAATTGAAATAGGTTCTTTAATCACCTTTGTCCGTCGCCTTTTCAATAATGGTACCTCTTCTTCTTCAACATCTTCATCTGAATCGACTCTAGCAACGGGGATATCAACACGAGGCAACATGAGAGGAGGATTCCCCTGTTGTTCCTGAATTTCCTTTAAATGTGCAATGAGAGCTTCAAAATTCTTTGTAGTAAGCTCGGGTAACTCTGGAGTCGGATGGGCGCCAAATTCTGTAATAGATTCCAACAAAGCTTCTTCATCATCAGTACCTGCCATAGAAACTAAGTCTTCAATCTCAATATCTTTCTCCACCACCGATACATCATGTTCTTCAGCCACCATTGCATTCACCGGCTTAGGTGCTGGAATATCATGACCGATAACCTCACAAAACTTCCCAAACTTCTTTAACGGTATGCGTCCAACAAAAACTGTCTTTGATGTTGATCTATTCTTCTTCATCGTCCAAAAAATAGTTGGACCCATAGGCTTCATATTTAACAAGTTTGCGTCAGAAGCATCTTTAGCAGATCAGAGTAACGTGCATCTAGAATCAGCTGGATTAATCGAGGATACAACAAAACATCTTCTTCTTTGACTGCTCTAGAATCTTCTTCATATTTTCGAAAATATAACCAAAAAAGTTATATTTCTAGCCATCACCAGAGACACTATCGCAGAAGTTTGTGTCTGATTCGGCTGATCCAATCCTCCTTTATTCTCCGAAATACATTCCATAAAAATGTGCACTACTAATCTCCAATATGCAGGGAACATTTTCTTCAACAAAGTTGGATAAGTTCCCTCATAGCTCATCTCAGTTAATACCGCCATCACCTTCTCCTTGGTATATAATGTCGGATCACTTGCAGCATTGGTGAACTTCAACACCTCTCGAATACAAGCTTCATCCACAACAATCTCCTTTCCCCGAATAGATGAACTAATTATGGCTTCCCATCAGCACCCCTCAGATGAAATCTAGCTCGCTTCCAAAATGTGTGTACAAGATCTCGATATATAACCGAATTTGCTCGAAGTGCGTCTAAAATCCTGCATTCATTCAGACCCACCATCATAGATCTAAACTCTTGGAAAAACTATGCTAGTGGATCTGATAGATAACCCGCTTGATTGTGAAACTGCTCTTCTTCCAACATGACATCGAAAGCCTATTCAGCCATTTTTGTCAGAATAACAACATATTAAGCCATATTCAGCAAGATATTTACTAATTAAACCAAATATCCAAACTAATATGAATTAACTAGTCAATTTCAAACTAGAAAGTCAAAACACAGTACAATTGATGATTCATTTAACAGTTCAGTAACCAATTCGGAAGGGTCAAAACTGAACCAGAAGGGTCAAAGACAATCCTGAAAGGTCAACGACAATCCGGAAAGGTCAAAGACAATCTAGAAAGGTTCAAACACTGGGATCCGGAATCAGAGAGGTTCAAATCGGAATCCGGATGAACCCTTCACCATTTCAGATGAATAACATCCGAAATGGAATCCGAGTTCATCCATTCCGGTTGAATGCTCATCTGGAAAGAGATCCGGAATACACACGATTTGAAGATTTATCTGAAAAGCCATCTGAGATGCCATCCGAGATGCTTGATAACATGAAGATTTGAAGATTAGCATTTAATATTTATAATTTAGAAGCACATTATACCTAATTCGGATATAATTCGGATGAATGTGAAGAGAATTAATCCGGATGATGATCAAAGGATTTCGGAAGGAAATTTTAATGAATGATCTGAAATGAAACTCTGATACATTGATATACTATTCTGGAATGGGCTTGGGCCTGAAACTTTTGAGCCCCAAGTCAATCCGGATTCAAACATCTGAGATCTAATTTGGACACAATCTAGATTGGGCTTGGTCAAACTTATTTGGGCCCAATCTGGAATAGTGACCGGTCCAAACAATCAGAGGAGGTGGATCCAATTTGGTAAGTGGGCCTATCCGGAATGGGTTAAAAGGCCCAATTCGGAACGGTACCACAATAGGCCCAAAGCTTTTCAATTTCAAGACTTTCAAAAATTCTATTGGATTGGCCCTATTCCAAAACTCAGCAGGCCAGTCCAATATCCCTTGACAAAAATCATCTAACTCAGAAGTCAACAATTTAACTAACCAAGCAACCAACCAATCTTTACCAAATATACAAAACTAAGTAAGGCATTTAAACAAAATCATATACACAGTCTTGCTATCGGATCAAATCATTTTAAGCAGACTAAAGAACACTTTTCAGTGTGAGCTTGGTCAGACTGGTCTAAGCAATTGCCAATATATTTTTCCATTTAAACCTAGAGCTCAACTTTCTGCTTTATGCTTTATGATACAATTAAGGTAAAATTATACTATGATACCCGTGTGTCCCACTCCATTACGTACTCACGTGATCAAGGTAAGCATAACAATTCCTCATAGCAGGTGAGTATACTGAGATCATCCTTTATCTTTTACAACGTCAAACTATTGGTGAACAGGTCAATACTTTCGTACAACAGAGTGACCAATAGTATCTGATGAGGGTTAGGCAGATATCTTATATGGTATGTTTGAATTCATGGAATTTTCTCATGATAAGATTTCCTTTCTTTTAAGGTTTTGGCCCTTCAATTTTGGCTCTTTTAAGGATATCCTAATTGTGCCTAGGTCTGCATATAATCTGGATGCAACAGAAGGGCAGCCAAGATATCCCTCGGATGACTCAACAACATAAAGACCCGAAACCTCAGACGTTTGCTATCTATCAACACATGATTTAAGACCATAAAAGCATATGCCGATAGTGTGTGACCCACTGGATATATAGTTCTTTATGTTTATATCATTTAGCTTATACTATCCGGTTGGGCTCTAGGCCTATCAGCATATCACTTTCGATTCAAGTCGTTCCCGCTACAACACGTTACGTGTGTTAGCCAATGCCTTTATCACGAGAAATTATCTCATTTCCCAATAATTGCAAAACTATTTGAAACTATTTTTGTTATTTTCTGAATTTTTTTTAATGTTTTTGTGTTTTTCTAATTTTTCAAATGTTTTTGGATTTTTGTAATATTTCTCCCCTAAATTTATGCATACATATGAACAAATTTACGAGGCAAACAAGAATTAAAGAAAGAAAACAAACTAAATAGAAAAGATAGAGGATGCTCAGTTAGAAAAACGAATCATTTTGAGAAGATCCACAAGCACTTGAAAACGCGTGTTGCTAATGGGTTTCTTGAACAAATCCGCAACATTTGCATCGGTGTGGATTTGCTTAAGTTTAACGAGACCCTTTTCATTGTAATCACGAATAAAATGAACTTTGATGTTTATGTGCTTGGTTTTGGAGTGAAAAACAAGGTTTTTGACAATTTGGATAGCGGCATCATTATCACAATAAATTGTTGTGTTTAGATAAGTCAAACCATAATCCGTAAGCTGATGTTGCATCCATAAAACCTGGGAGCAGCAAGCGGATGCTGCGACTATTCTACTTCCGTTGTAGAAAGCGTGACCGTCTACTGCTTCTTGCATTGCCAAGAGATTAATCTATCTCCCAAGAATTGGCATCCAGCTGAAGTTGATCGCATGTCCCTGTCTGTACATCCAAGATTACTGTAAGAGAAAGCATACAGTTCAAATTTAGAATTTTTAGGATAACAGAGGCTAGTGACGCTGCCCCTTTGAGCTATCTAAAGATTCTTTTAGCAGCATGTAAATGAGAGAGTTTAGGAGTAGCCTAATATTGAGCACACTAGCATACGACAAACATGATGTCTGGCCGACTTGCTGTGAGATACATGAGTGAAACAATCATAGACGGTACATGGTTGGTTGACAGGCATTCCTTCAGCGTCTTCATTCAACAAAGGCCGTCCAGCGATAGGTGAGGCCAAAGGCTTTGAATCTGCAAGCTTGAATTTGGCAAGAACTTCATTGATATATTTTCCTTGGTGGATCAAGATTCCTTGTGGGCTCTGACGAACTTGAAGTCCCAAAAACATAGTCATCTCCCCCAATTAACTCATCTCGAATTTCTTCTTCATGACCTGTTCAAATTCCCGACACAACCCATCGTCCGTAGAACCAAAAATAATGTCATCGACGTAAATTTGAACAAGAATGATGTCCTTGTCAACACGTTTGATGAAAAAATTTTGATCAATGGTTCCCCGGGTATATCCATGAGCAAGCAAATGCTCTATTAGGGTTGCGTACCACGCACGAGGTGCTTGATGCAATCCATACAAAGCTTTGTCCAATTTGTATGCATAGTCTGGCTTGTCAGGATCAGTGAAACACGGTGGTTGTGCCACATATATTTCCTCTTTCACCGTGCCGTAAAGAAATGCAGTCTTGACATCCATTTGATAGACTGTGAAGTCCATGTATGATGCATATGCCAAGAAAATGCGAATGGCTTCCAATCTAGCCATCAGTGCATAAACTTCATCGTAAGCCAACCCCTCGATCTGGCGGAAACCTTGGACAACCATTCGAGCTTTGTTCCTCACAATCACACCAGTATCATCCTGTTTGTTGCGAAATACCCAACGAGTTCCAAGAGCACGTTTTCCCTGAGGAAGCTTCACTAATTGCCATACCCAATTTTCTCAAACTGATTGAGTTCTTCATGCATAGCGTTAACCCGCCTGGTTCCTGCAAGGCAACATCAATGCTTCTGGGTTCAATTTCTGAAGATAAAACTAGAGTAAAGACATGTATTAATATTCCTGACTAACTACAAATCCGAACTGCAGCAATAACAGGACCAATAACATTTTCAATCGGATGATCGCGTTGTAGACATTGTGGTAGAGGCGTAACAGGAACTTGAAGATCTGACTGCAAGTTTGTAAAGCTCTGTGATGCGACTCCTGATGGCTCCCCCTCATTAGATGCACCAGTGGGAATGTTGACTGATGAATCAACAGAACAGTCTGGTAGTGTAGGCTCAGGAAACAAAGATGAGCCTAAGACATCAGGAGTTATAGCTCCGTCATTTGCTACAGTATTTCCTGTGTTTGGAGCCTCAACTTCAGGGGAATCCATATGAGGAATCTGTTTAGAAACAGTTTCCTGATTCTGCACACTGGTGGACATGTAGATGCAGCTTCATTGAATCCAGGTAAATCCACACTCAGCTGCTTGAAAGACTCGTGCAGCTGTTCAGCATCTTCATCTCGTCAGTTGAGAGAGGCATCGGTGGGAGGTCAGAAGTTGTGCCTGTACCTATATTCATATTAGAAGAGACATCAACAGATTTAAACAAAGAGGAATAATCATAGTGTCAGTCAGGACCAATGCGTGCACCTTGGGATTCTCCTCAAGCCAACCCACATTGTAGGTTTCAACTACCATTTTCTTGATCTTGTTATATACATGATAGGAAGTGTTCTTAGAGTAGTCGACGAAGATGCATGGATCCCCGCGTGATTCAAATTTTCCCTTAGCATCCATGAGTAGAAAAACACAAGGGCATCCGAACTTGCGAAAATGCTTAACCGAAGGTTTGTGACCTTCAACCACTTCATACGACATTTTCATGTGCCCTTAGTTGCTCAGGGCATGATTCTGAATATAACAAGCAGAATTTACTGCTTCTTCCTAGAAAATGAGAGGTAGTTCTAATTCGACCAACATAGTATGTGCAACTTCATTGAGTGTACGGTTTCGGTGTTCTACAACCCCATTCTGTTGAGGAGTTCTGGCTACACTGAATTGTCGATCAATACCATTGGAGGAGCAGAAAGAATTCAAGGTGGCGTTCTTAAACTCTGTTCCATTATCACATCGAATAGCCTTCACGGTGGTGTCTACCTGGTTTTCCATTAAGGTGATAAACTGTTTGACTAACTCAGCAGTTTCACTCTTTTGTGCCACAAAGAATACCCAAGTAAATCGGCAGTAGTCATCAATGATAACCAGACAGTATGCCTTCCCGCCAATGCTCAGAATATCTGTCGGTCGAAAAAGATCCATATGAAGCAATTCCAAGACTTTTGACGTGGAAGGTGCTGGTTTCGACTTGTGTGGGCTTCGATGTTGTTTCCCACGAGCACATGATTCACACTTTTCTATTTGCATAAAATCCCGAACAGGCAGATCTCTGACTAAACCACTTTTTGCAAGTCTGTTGAGATTCTTCATGTTGATGTGTCCTAGTCGGCTGTGCCACAACATTGCATCGTGCTCAGCGGTCGATGAGAACAAACAAGTGAGCTTGTCTGTGGGGGGTTGTTCATGTCAATGACGTAAGCCTTTCCTTTGCATTCAGCTTTGAGAAGAATCCATTCATCAGGAATAATGAGGCCTGGTTTCAACACATAACATCCTTTCTTTGTAAAGAGCACATCTAAATGATTATCACAGAGCTGAGACACACTCAAGAGACTGTGCTTCAACTCTGGGAGATAGTTCACGTTCTTGAAACTAAGAGCTCCATTGCACACCGTTCATCTCATAGTTATCTCTCTTGTTTCACCACCTACGAAGGACACAAACCCGCCATCGAAAAACTAAATGTCATTCAACTGTGAGATGTCTCCTATCATGTGCCTGGAACAGCCACTGTCGACATACCAAAGTCTGACGAGAGTCCTCCAAAGCTGTTCTTGCACATTTCAACAGGTTTAGTTAGAAGCTGCAACCCAGGCCATTGACGATCTAGGTGTTCCATTTGCATAAACATAAGTAACCTCACGAAAAATTAAATTAGTTAAGGATGAGGTCGATGATGCTTTTGATTTGTCCGATTTTAGGACAGAATACTGGGTCTTGGTCAAATTCTTAGGCCTCCAAGCTAGCAAGTCACACTTTTGCACAACTTTCGGAGTGCTAGAAGGATTCAGAGAACCTGAAGGTCTTATAGATTTGTGATTTTGTCTCTTGGCCATGTTCCAGTCTTGATCAGAGGGCTTAGCCATAGCAAATCGAGGCTGATGTGGGCGATTAGGCGTAGCTCTCTGAATTTTCAAGAATAAGGCGTTGAAAGGCATAAATGCGTTTTTGGCAATTTCGTGGAATATGCCCAGGAAATCCACAGTTGAAACAGGTTTGCCTCTTCTGGAAGAAAATAGTCCGTTCAGCCTGGGAAATTCTAGGTAACTTGTGTGTCAGTTTCTTGCTTGCTGGTACTGACGGCTGATGCAAGGTCTTAGTCTTGGCTGTAGCCTGCTCACAACTATCAGCACACTTGTAAGTTGTATGATTTGAATTAGATAATTTGGAGTTGGTAGACTTAGGCACAATTTTAACTGATTCCTGTTAAGTTGGTAGCTTAACAGATTCAGTTTGGGGCTGCTGAGTCAATTTCTCAGAATGGGGAACTGAATCAGCAGTCGCCTTTTCATTAGACTGAGGTTTGCCTGTTTGGTTTTCTTCTTTTTGGATCTATGTGTTCTCAGTTTCTTTTTATTAGATTTCAAACCATTTTTCTTGGTGGATTCTTCAGAGAAGACGGGTGATTCAGCAGGGACATCCTTTTCTGAACTGCCAAAAGATGAGCTTTGATCATTAGTAGCAAGAGGAATCTCTATATTTTGAGAAGTTTGAGATTCCGATTCAGATTCAGTTTCAAATTTTTTATCTGAATCAGTAGGGGGAGATTGCTCATTTTCTGTCATTTCAGAATCAATCCACCAATCTTTGTTCGAAGAATCTGATTCGCCAGATTGTTCTAGTACTATGCTAGCTCACTCATCACAGAGTCAGTTGGTTGGTTGATTTCCTCATTGTCAACCCTAGGAATAGCATCAACAGACGGTGCTTCATTAGAAGAACTTCCAGTCTCTTCAGTAGGAACCGAGGAAACCGAATCATCTGTCGACACTGTGCCTGTAGCAAATGTTATGTTTTCATCACAAGAGTTATCACATGCATTATCAGGATTCATAACATCAGTATTAGATGAAAAATCAGAATTAAAAACATCTAAGTTATCAACACAACCAACATTGTTTGAGAATTTAGATTGTTCAGCAAGAAAACGATTCAAAATGTCAAAAGCAGGTTTATAAAAATCATAATCAGCAGCTGAATTGTCCGAATTTGAATTCATACATTCTTCTTTATCACCATCTGTAATATCCTTAACTAATATTTCTTCTGCACATGAAGTAGAAGCGTTAGTAGCGTTCACTTAGTCAGTTTCAGGAGGATTTTCGTGTTTTGATTCTTTAAGTGGGTCGTTTCCTTTTCTTTAGGCGTCATTTTCTCCAAACCATCTGAACTACAAGAGGGATTGTCACCAGATTCTTGCAAAAATGGTGTGGAAGTGAAGAAAACAGCATCCTTCTTGAGTTCAGTTGGCTTAGAAAACTTTGGGTAATAGGGCTTCCACGGTTTTGAAAGATAATCTGTACCATACATCATATTTTCTTCATTTTCTAGTTCTGCCTCAGAATCAGGCATTCGTGTATAGTTATGATTATATGGTGGAGGAGCCCTATTATACCCAAGGCTTTTGTATAGTTTTTCTGATATCTAAGCTGCAGATCACACAAGTCCTTGACCAGCTTGCTGGAAGTTTCAATTTTTTAATATTTATTTCATTTTCTTGAAACTTTTCTGTCAAGGAATTTAGCTTGGCTAAGGCTGCTTGAAGTTCTACGTTCTTTTCAGCTAATTATAGCTTATAGTCGTATACCCAACATTGTTGTTGGTTCAAGTAAAGCTTTGGCTGAGCTATGTCTTATTTCTGTGCTTTGACCTTTTCCATAAGAAACTTGTTCTTATGTTTAAGGGCGATGTTCTACGATGCAGCTTGTTGATATTCAGCTACAAGAGTTGAATTATGGGCGACCATTTGTGATAATTTAAAACGAAAACTATCTGAACAGAGAATGCGATCATGCAGTGATTGTTGTTCTTGGAAAGATTTAGAGTCTCCATCTGAGCTGCAGCATTGCCCATTTGAATCCTTCGTACTGTTGTGCCACCAAAGCTGTTGATTTCCCGCCAGAGCTGCTCGAGGGACTTGAAGTAGACTTTGAAGGAGAGACTGGCATGAGCTGTCTGTCACTGCTCTGTATGTTTGCTACTCTGGATGAGACATATCCAGATGGCGGCTTCTTGCATTCCCGTGCAAAATCTCCTAGCTCATGACATCTATAACACCTGAGCTTATCTTTTGTTAGTCCAGTCTTCATATGTGACAATGGTTGCCTCCCGTACTTCTTTTGAAATTTGTTGACGTGGAAAGCAGCCATTACAAGATTCCAGGACACGTCAATCTCATCTAAATCCTCCTCCATGATCTAATCTACTTCAGTTGGGAGAACAGATGGAGGAGTCAAGTCACCTACTAAGAATACATTTAAACTATTAATGATTGAGGTAGCTATGGCCAGTTACTCCTCATTCTCTTTTGTGAGAAAAGCAGAGTTGGACACAGCTGGAGCAGGAGCCGGGGTGGAAGCAGCAGATTGAGGAATGCCGCCTTGTTGAGCTGTTGCAGGAATGGTAGGACTGTACACCATGTTAGGATATTGTGCATGATATTGTTTCTGAACCTGCGCGCAGAAATCATAGTAGGAGTCTGAGACTGAAGACCATAGACATACTGGGTCTTCTGTGCAGAGGCGAGAGGATTGTACACCATGTTTGAGCTACCCGGTGTGTGCGAGCTTCCTTGTAGAGGGTTGTAAACAAGATTCTAAGACATTAACGTCGCGTTTTGCCCTGTAATACCAGCTGCCATCAAACTGCTTTGATGATTGATATCCCTCTACTTATTATCTATCTCACATGATTTGATAGTTGCAATCATTTATGTAAGAGCGATATCGTGCAGATTTTTTGTCTTCTTGATCATGCCAACATCAGCATCCCAGCTCTGTGGCAAAGAGTTCAGCAACTGTCTATTCATAGCACTGTTCGTAAGAGAGATTTCAGCTGAAATCATTTGAGAGACAAGCTTCACATATCTTCGAATTTGGTTCTCAATGGTTTCCCCATATATGTGGTTAAATGAGCTGAACTATTGATTCAGCTGATTAACTCGACTTGCCTTCATGTCAGCATTTCCTCATAGAGATTCTGTAATTCACTCAACACTTCTTTAGCCGTCTTGCAATTTCTGACAGCTATGGAAATGTCGGGTCCGAGTGCCATTGTCAGAACAGTTGAGGCTTTCTCATCCTCTTCGATTATTTTCACATCTTCTTGGGTCCACAAATGACTGGGTTTAGGGATCTTTGTGTCTGGATCTTCAGGAGTGCTGTAAACTATGGTTCGAGGACCGTTCATGATACATCTCCAAACCCCAGGCTCTTTGGCCTTGCAGTACTGCTCAAACCTGAATTTCCACTCATAATATTCATCTCCGTATAGTAGACAAGGCACCATTGTAGAAGTGCCAATAACTTGGTCTAGCTCTTGATGAAGAGCCAGCGTCTGTGACTGCAATGCTGCCAAGGTGGCATTTGTCAGGTCCTGAGCTGTCATATAACTGTTCATCATTAACTTTATTAAAAATTACCAAGTAAATTAAAGTTAATTTTAAATTCTTATTATGTACAGGGATCCGAAACAAGCCTGTAATGAGTCTGAGATGAGAATCCAAGAAAAATCCGAGATGAGTCCGCGATGAGAATCCAAGACAAGTCCGAGATGAGTATCCGAAATTGTAATCCGAAATGCTATCAGAGGCGAGTGCCAATCCGAGATGAGTGATAAATCCGGAATGAAGATGAAATCCGAAATAGAGAGACAGATCTGGAATGAAAGCCTGATCTGGAATGAAAGCCTTTTTTCCGGAGTGGTAGTCTTATCCGAAATAGTCTGATCCGAAATAACAATACTTATTTGGAAGCAACATTATTCCAAAATTTCTGCAACAAGAGACTTCAAAATTGATCCTTATCCGGAATGTGAATAATACAGATAAGGTTGTTGATGAACAGTAGTCCGGGATCAATCTAATAGGATGATCTTCCTCATGTTCTTCGGATCTTCAAAAGTTTTGTATCCGAAATGCTTAAATCTTCTTCGTGTTCCTCGGGATCTTCAATAGTTTCGTATCCAAAATGCTCAAACTCTTCTTCGGGTTCTTCGAAACAGTAGCAGTTCGAGATGAGAGCAGTCTTCAACAGTAACAATCCGAGATGAACAACAACAAGTCTTCCAAATCTGAACAGTTCTTCAATCTGTGACACCGAGAGCCTGTATCGAATAGAAGGCTTGATACCAATTGTAAGTCCCGATTTGAATCTAACACGGTATCACAACCACTAATCGATTGAGGAAACAAAGATTCGAATGAATAGAACAATAACAACCTTCGATTAAACAACTTGTATACACCAAATGATGTTGATACAAGATTTCAAAAAAGCAAACTGACTAGCAACCAAAATATTAACCCTAACACATGTATTTATACTAGTCACAAAACCCATTAATTATAACCCTAGGCCCATAAGGCTCTAGGAAGCGTAAACCTTTCAGCTAGGGCCCAACAACAATGGTGCATCCTCCTTGAAATCAATAGGTCATACAATGAACCTTGCGCACTCAGTGCAATGGTAAATTAGACCAACACCAATAGGTCATACAATGAGCCTTGCGCACTCAGCGCAATGGTAAATTAGACCAAAACATGTAGGTCACACAATGAGCCTTGCGCACTCAGCGTAACGGCAAGTTAGACCAAACAACGAGCCTTGTGTACTTGGCATAATGGCAAGTTAGACTTACACGCGTAGGATACTTGACCCTGCACGGAACTAACAACCCTCTAGTCACGAATCCAAAAAACCTTGCAAGGGCAAGACAACATGAGGGCACCTCATAGTCTTGTGGACAAAAGGATTTAGCCCTGCCACTCTGTGCTGGCCGGAAAGCACCAATAGCCTCGTAGAAGAGATGAGCACTAAGAGGTGTTGACCATACACAAAGGCACAAAGAGGCAGAACTGTGACCAATGGTTGCTCGGCAGGTTGCGTCTGATAGTGTCGCATGAACACTAATGCAGACGCCAGACTGTGCACTAACCATACTTACGCAAGTCACTGTCACATCTTCTTAACATTGGCTGATAGCAGGTCTGACGCAAGAGACAGCTGCCTTAACACGGGGCACCATTCAGCATCCGATAAAGCACACCTCCTAACAGAAGACATTAATTCTCCTGCATGGAACATTCAATGTTTTATGCATAGGGACAAAACGGATGTCTCTGGTCGTCTGGACCGACCCAAGGCCCATCAACCCAACCCCCGAGCCCACATACTTCCGGCTATAAAATAAGTATTGGATCACCAGGTAAGCGATCCGGAAATATACGAACTAACTTATTGCATGATACTTTAAGCTCACTTGCTTATTACTTGCAATCACCAAAATACTTATTCCCCGTGACGAGACTAACGGCGCTGCTAGTTTTGCAGATCAGTCTAAGTGAGATCACCCTGAAGAAAGAGTGAAGAGACAACCCTTTTATGCAGAAATCCCTTGGTTGTAACTAACATATCCCCGGATATCCCTAGGTTCAACCAGTATTTCATCAGGTCAAGTGTGAATAAGTTTTATGATATTTGGGTCGAGTTGGTAGGCTGAAATAAGGGTCAGCGTTGGCTAACTAAAGGCAAACCGTCGCCAGCGGTATACAACCTCGTCACCGACGCCCCCCCCCCCCCATAAAAAACACCCAAGAGACCCGACGCCCTATTCTACTATCTACGCAACACCTTCACCCGACAACCGAAAGCACAAGCCGTTGGCGACGCTTTACCCTTTCTCATTTTTTTATTTTTCAATTTTTTAGTTTTTTTATGAAAATATGTGCAAAAATGAGCGAGTTTCATAAAAGATACCTAGGCTAGAAAAATTCCTAGAAATTATTAAAAATCTTTTTGTAAATTTTTATAGGTTTAATATCGAAAATAAATAATCGTTTAACAATTCCTACCACCCCCCCCCAAAAAAAAAATCATGTATTGTCCCCAATACACACAAAAAATCAAAGACATACCTTACGTCTTCATGATTAGTTCGTGGTGCCAGAGCTTCACACATCAAAGAGGTTAATACGAAACGAAAATGATAAAAACAAAGAACAATAAAGACCAAAGCAATATAAACATAGAAACTCTACAAAAAGTGTTACCGATCCTTAGTTGACATCATATGTTGGGATGCTTACCAACTCCGTATTCACACCATTCTTCTCTTCATTATGACTGAGAAACGGTTTAAGTCAATGACCATTGAGCGTTTGCTTTGACCCGTCCTTCGGGTCCTTGATAGTAATGTCTCTGAACTTTCTGACCCGTGTAACCACATACGGACCCATCCACTTACTCTTGAGCTTCCCAGGAAAGAACTTGAGCCTTGAGTTGTAGAGCCAAACCTTTTGACCCATAACAAACTCCTTTGTCTTCAACTTGGCATCGTGTACTCGCTTCATGCCATCTTTTTATTTCGAAGCACACTCATATGCATACTCCCAAAGCTCCTCCAATTCACACAACTTCAACTTTCTCTCTTTACCTGCTTCATCATACTTAACGTTAACCTTTTTTGTGGCCCAAAATGCACGATGAACATGCTCAACCGGTAAGGGACAATTTTTACCGTAAACTAAGCGGTAAGGTGTAGTGCCAAGAGTTATTTTATGTGTCGTTCTGTAGTCTCATAAGGCATCGTTCAACTTCATTGACCAATCCTTATGGTCGTGTGGAACGGTCTTTTGCAAAATTTCTTTGATTTGCCTATTTGATACTTCCACTTGACCACTCGTTTGCAGAGTGTAGGGGGTAGCTATTCGATGGTCAACACCATACCGTTTCAATAGTTTACCAAAACTAAATTCTTCATGAGATCCCCTATCACTAATGATAACTCAAGGAACCCCAAATCGTGAAAAAAGTATTCGTTTGAACAAAATTGCAACCTACCGTATGTCTTTTGTTTTGGTGGCAATCGCCTCGACCTATTTAGACACACAGTCGACCGCCACCAAAATATACAAATTTCCATGCGAATTCGGGAATGGGTCCATGAAATCGATCCCCACACGTCGAAAATATCAACAATGAGAATCGGTTACATGGGCATCTCATCCCGCTTAGATATACCCTCCAACTTTTGACACTCAACACTATTTTTAGCGAAATTGAAAGCTTCCTTAAAAATAGTTGGCCAATAAAGGCCACTATTGAGCACTTTGTGCCTCGTTTTGTGACCACTAAAATGGCCCCCACGGGCAAATGAATGCAAGTGTGTCAAGACACTCGATATCTCGTCGTCCAGTACACACCTTATCATGACTTGATCCAGGCATATCTTGAATAGATCCGGTTCCTCTAACGTCTATTACTTGATTTGAGAGAGGAAATGCAATCTCCTCCTCTTATCCCAATGAGCCAATAAATGACATGTTACCAAATAATTAACAATGTTAGCAAACCAAGGTAATCCCGAAATTTTCAGAATGTGCTCATCTGGGAAGGTCTCGTTGATCTCCACACGGGAAGAACCTTCCTCTAGAAACAACCGGGACAGATGGTCCGCGACCACATTCACACTACCCTTATTATCCCGTATCCCTAGGTCAAAGTATTGTAACAAAAGAACCCAGCGAATTAACTGCGGCTTAGCATCTTTCTTCTCCATGAGGTACCTGACAATAGTGTGATTAGCATAAACAATCACTTTGGTACCCCATATGTAAGCCCAAAATTTATCTAATGCATATACCACCACTAGTAGCTCTTTCTCGGTAGTTGTGTAATTCAATTGAACATCCGAGAGAGTCTTACTTGCATAGTATATAGCAACCGGTTTCTTTTCTACCCTTTGACCCAATACGGCCCCCACCGCATAGTCACTTGCATCACACATAATTTCGAACGGTAAAGACCAACTTGATGATTGCAAGATTGGGGCCTCACCCAATTTCTTTTTCAAAACATTAAAGGCATTTTAACAATATTTATTAAAATTAGACGATTGATGTTTTAGCAACAAGTTACACAATGGTTTCGTTATGTCACTAATGTCACACCCTGGTCGTAGCGAAAGCGCAAGTGTGTGACTATTAGGTAATCATTGCATCCAATTCAGTAAACAATATAAATTAACAACGATGTCATGCCATTAATAAGTTTCGTTCCATAAATACAACCATCCAAAAGTGATACATATTGTTATCTGTTTCAACTTGTCATCATAAAACATGATTCAAAATACATCATTTCCAAAATAAGACATTGTTTTCACTATAATTGCATAATGAGGTTTTGACCCCTATATACCGAGACGAAGTTGGGATATAAAAGGAAAACCTTCCAAATGATGGTACAATGTTGTCTTGACATTTTCCCATACCCGAATCATATCACCAGCTCATGCTTGCGTCTTGAAATACATGTAATTTTAGACAGTGTACATAAAGTTGCCGAGATCAAGTAGTTAATGTTTTCGTATAAAAATGTCATTCTTGAAATCCAGTAATGAAATCCGAGTATATTATTAGCATCATGGCGTTTTAAGGATCTATCTGTGTGTCGCGAGCACCGTGACATATATGTGCCATAAGTAAGTAACCAAACCGAGACAACTTTGACATCATAGGGATCACAAAAGCACTCCAAAGGGTATACCAACAAGGAGTGGAGCAGGTCTCAAACTCAATAGATCTATTTCATTTTGCACCTTGGTCACTATGTGATTAATGGTTACTATTGTTATCCTCCTACTTACGCACAAATGATTGTGTTATCAACAAAACCCATAGCTAACATACTGTTTCTTACAACACGTATTTCCCCTCAATAGTTTAAAACAAAACTTTGAAATAATTTGAAAGGAGGGACATGAACTCACAGTTTTGCTTTCCGTATGTCGTACTAGTAACAGTCGGTGTCCATATGTCACACCCCGACCCGTAGCGGAAAAGGTGATCGGGGCATAATTGGGTTATCATCAAAGCTCATGACATTTATTATATGTTTCATATTCATTAATACAATTTAATGGAAATTTACAATAAATGATACAACGTGTTCTAACTATCAATCTAAGCTTCTTGGTTCTCTTCTAAGGCATATCCTATGTTTTTCTTGCTTCAACCTGTTCACCTGTATCATGTGTAAAAAGGTTTTTGGATCAACATAATGTTGGCGAGTGAATCCTATGGAAAACATTTGAACAAGTTTATCCAATTGATTATAAATAAGGTGCATACCATATATGAGTAAATGTAGATGTAAATTTATTCACACAACACATAATATCGAATATTGAACACACAACACCAAATAATTGTTTTGAGGCACGCGTTGTTCGACTCGTCTCCCACGAGGAACTGATGGGCCTAATGAATGAGTTTTGAGGCACGCGTTGTTCTTACGAACTGATGGGCCTAATGTATGAGTTTTGAGGCACGCGTTGTTCTCGTCTCCCACGAGGAACTGATGGGCCTAATGAATGAGTTTTGAGGCACGCGTTGTTCTTACGAACTGATGGGCCTAATGTATGAGTTTTAAGGCACGCGTTGTTCTCGTCTCCCACGAGGAACTGATGGGCCTAAATAATTTGTATACAACATTGACAATATGAATACATCACAACCAATAATAGTTACATTCTAGTTTAGTTCATATAATGGTATAGCACAAATTTGCATAAGAGAATTAGTTTAAACGACACATGATACACCCCAAAACATGAATAAAAAGGGGAGTTTGTAAGAATTCACTCACATTGGGTGCGTTCGGTTGATGAGGTTGAATGTACGCGAAATGGTGTTAACCACGAGTGAAATTAACCTAGATAAATCGCATTATGGTTTGGTAAGTAAACGGGTTTTTATCCATCTATTTTAGTAGGATTGTTGGGTGTATTTTTGTGAGTTTGTGGCTATTTTCTAACCTTAAAAATGTTATTTTTAAGTATTTTTAATTGATTTTTAATTAAAATAATTAAATAAAAAAAAATAAAAAAAAATATTTTATTTATGCTACAGTTGACTTTTGACCGTTGACTTTGACTAGCGTTGACCGGTTCGAAGGCATATTGTTGTGCGCCGGGTGAGGCTCGAACCCGAGACCTCCCGTACGCGTGCACGCAGCTCTACCAACTGAGCTACGTGTCTAACCCGTCATATATCCGATTTTAATTACCTATATATATTAATTAGAGTTAAACAGAATTCCTTTTATTTTAAAAACGGATTAAATCACGAAACCGGTGCGCTCCACAGGTCTCGAACCCGGGACCTGTGGGTTAGCGGACACACACTCCACCGCTGGACTGTGTGTCGCACTTGGTTATAAACTCGGTTATCAATATACTTAACATATACCCAAAACACTCCGGTTTAGTTTTGCGAAAAAGGGATTTTTATTAAGGCAGCGTGTGAGGGACAATACTCGAACTCGTGACCATAGCGTTAAAAGTGCACACAGTCCACCGCTGGACTGTGTGTCTAACCTGGTAATTATCTTGATTTAATTATACTTAACCAATACCGTAACGTCGTCTTCTTCACTGGTTTTCACCGGAAGTGACGACTGACGGATTCGAATGTTGATTCAAGTTTCTTTAGTGCTTTATGATCAATTACAGTCGAGATAAAAGTAAAAAGAAGGGAATTTAGGCGTGAGAAGTACCGGCTGGTTTTACTCTGTTTTTCGGCAGAACTCCGGCGACAGCAATCTTTTTCCGGCGACAGTATCTTGCAGCAGAGAGTCCTCCGAAAGCTTACAAAGGTGTGGGTGACTTCGGTAAAGGTTTAGGGGGTTCAGTAAAGCTCAGAGATTACTGATACGGTTTTCCGGCGAAGTATAAGATATTTCCGGCGAGTGATTTTTCGCCGAGAAAAGGTGCGATTTGAGTGTGAAAGGTTTCTGGTGAGTTGAGGGTGTATTTATAGGGTAGTATTAGGATGAATGGGGTCTGAATTCGGTCTTAATTCGAAGTCAACCGTTCTCCGGCGGTTATGGCTGATGTCGCGGTTCAGACGTCGGTTATAACCGTTGTAGGAGTTAATTCTACGGTTATCTTGAGCGGAAACTTAATTAAACGGCGAAGTCGTCGGGATTTCCGACGACTGTTATTTTGGGCGCAATTTACTGAAATTGATTTCCGAACTTTAATATTTGAATTAAATGTTTCCTGAATTTATCAGAAAATCAAAGTGGCGGAGCGGTTGTTCGGTTAAGTGATAAGTCATTGGTGAGCCGGCTATTGACCCGAGTTCGAAACCCGGCAAAAGTAAAACATTTTTATTTTGATATTTTTGACAGATTTTCAAAAACTAAATACATATCCCCGCATAATATTTGATTACGGATCGTTTAAAATTGTTTTGGGCATTTAATTCGCAACGAAAAATTTGACTGACTGTTCGGTTGATAAACGGAGCGGGTTTGGTAAATCCGTTTTTTTTTACGGATGTTACAGTATCCCCTGCTTTTTAGAAATTTCGTCCCGAAATTTAATTAGGGATATAATTGACTAAAAGAATGATGGTGTTGAGTTTGCCAGTTACATTTTTAGAAGAAAATTAGGGTTTAGGTTTTTGTTTGAGGCGGTAACGTTCCATGTAAAGGTTAAGTATCCTAATACAGGAATCGCTTTTTGTTGCCTACTGTATAAGTATTGTTAAGCAGGAATGATTCGCTAAAATGATATCATGCATAAAAGTTTGAATATGCTTAGGGTTATATCCTAAGGCAGAAATTCTACAATCTACACAAATAAACACAACAACTAACAATTGTATCCATATTCTGATAGCATATATGTTTGAATGGTGATGGTTTCTCTCTCGTTTGTTATGATGGAGAGGTTAGTTTATGTAGAAATGGAACACAATCCAATTTCTTTAAATAGTGAGATGATGTAATTGTAACACAAATTTCAACCAAGGCAATACTAAATCCTACATGGAACTCCTCATAACCACCTGATAACGCCTCTGATCCTTTGGCAAGAATACTTATATATAGGAAGTACCAGCGGCGTATCCACCATATTCTTGTCAAATTTTCATTGGTTTTATCAGTGAATTATGATTAGTCCTATAACTCTACAACCAATACATCAAACATAAAAATACTGAAATGAAATATATCTGTGCGATCAAGGCTCAATCAAACGGAGCCGATTGTATTGAATGTACTGAAAAATGAAATTGTCTATGTGCTCAAGGCTCAATCAAACGGAGCCGAGCTTATTGCATGTACTGAATATGAAATTGTCTGTGTGCTCAAGGCTCAATCAAACGGAGCCGAGCTTATTGCATGTATTGAAAATGAATAACTTAATCACACAACAACCTATGCATGGAACCTCTCATAACCGCCTGATAATGCCTCCGATCTTTTGACAAGAATACTTATATATAGGAAGTACCAGCGGCGTATCCACCATATTCTTGTCAAATTCTCATTGACTTTATCCGCAAGTTATGATTAGTTCTATGCGACTCTACAACATAAACAAACACAACAACCAGCGCTTGAGTCTTAATTCTGATAGTATCCGTGTTTGACAAAACCTCTCTCGTTTAATATGATGGAGAGGTTAGTCTATGTAGAAGTGAGGCACAACTCAACTTCTTTAAATGATGAAACTGAGATATGTCGTGAAGTATGATGATATGAATATTAAATCAATGAGTATAAAACAAACTGAACTAGTAATTTAAAATTCTTGGATAAAATTCCAATTGAGATACGTGAAAATTGAGATAACATAAAGAAAAACATAAAAACTAAGTAATTGGAGTTGAATCTGGATTCTTGATGAGAGAATGCTAGTTAAGTGGTTGGTTTGGACCGTTAACATCTTCAACAGGATTGGCGTTGATGTTATAAACTCTTCCTCTTGCTGGCGGTGGAGCTGGGTTTGCTTGGTTTGCTTGGTTAACTGGGTTTGCTTGAGCTTGGGCGTTTATGATGTTAACCAAACGAGGGCATGTGTTTCTAAAATGGGTAGGGTCGCCACAATTGAAACAAGCTCGAACATATGGGTACATGGGGTATTGAGGTTGTTGATATGTTTGGATCATGGGTTGAGTAGGGGTTGAGGTTTGGTTTTGAGAGGTGCGGCAAACGTTGCTCAAATGACCGTAGCGTCCACAATTCGCACATAGTCGACAGGGTAAGGTAGATGGATGGTGATAGAAACAGGTGTTGCATTGAGGGTGAGGTCCAATGTAAGGTTTCTTGTTTGGGTAAGTTGAGTTGGGTGCTACTTGAGCGTTTGGGATAGTTTGAGGAGGTACAACTTGTGAAGCTGGTTGGTTACGTTGGGTGACGGCGAAGATTTGCCCATCACGTTTTCTCTTAGAAGTAGGTGGTGTAAAGGATTCGGTTCGGGTGTGGTTTGAGGTTTCGGTTGATGCTTTATCCTTCTTCTTCTCCTCTTTGAAATCTTTGTTTCGGATTCGGTTTTCGGTGAGCGCGGTTGCTAGCTCCATTGCTGCTTCCAAAGTTGCAGGCGAGGTGCTTATTACAGAGTCTTGAATCTTTGATGGAAGACCACGAATGTAGTGCTCGATCAAACGATAGAGGGGAGTAAACAAATTGGGAACCATTTGATTTAACTCAAGAAATCTCTTGTTGTATGTGGTGTGGTCGCCTTCCTTTTGTTTCAAAGCATGGAACTCATCTTCCAATTTCTTGATTTCACTTCTTGGGCAAAACCGTCTTGTCATGATTCCCTTCAACTCTTCCCAAGTCAAGGTCATAGTTTCTTCAACACCTCGTTTGGTCTTCTCTGTATTCCACCATGTGAGTGCTGTTCCAAGTAAACGACCGGTAGCATAACGCACTTTGCGATCATCAGGGCAATCTCAATTTAGAAAAGTGTTCTCCATTTCTTCGAACCAGTGGAGGAGAGCGGTGACACCTTCAGTACCTTCGTATTTTGGAGGATCGCAGGATTTGAAATGTTTGTAGGTGCATTTAGTGACTGAAGGATTGATAGTGTTTTGATCTTCTTGTTGGGTTGGGTTAACGGAATTAGCGGTAAGGGCTTGTTGAACTTGAACTACGATGTTTGGTATTACGGTCGCCATTTGCTGAGCGATTTGGGTAGCCATGCGTTCACGGGCTTTTCCTGCTCTCATTTTCCTACGAGCGAGGCTAGAAGACATCTACAAGGAATACATGTCAAGAGTATGAGTTGGATGCCTTTGAGATCGTGGGTCGAGTTTGGGAATGAACGTTCATAAAATAAATATAGAAAAAATAAATCTACTACATCCATAGGATGTCTTGGGTTTTGCTTGCTGTTATGCCCTTCATGCCGCCATACTTTACCTGTGTAATCATGTGGGCCCCCATGAATACCGGTTTTTCATATGGTTCGCACGGTTTCTGCCTGGTTGCGTACACAAAAACCCGGAGAAAATCGAGAAATATGTATACAACGTGTGATGTTTGGAATGTGTCCAGGCATGGACACGGTGACATCTCAAAGTGAGGTTAGTTCGAACGACGTTTGGTGTGGCATGCTTTGGCCTAATAGGTCCGTCGTACTCTCATCGTTAGTCCCCAGGTAGGCAAACTGGTCCGTTATTTTGGATTTATACGAATGCCAACCTAGACAGGACGTCCCGACTACCGGTACTTGTACCCTTCCGGTTACTACATGCCCGTCATAGAACTTACTTTGATGGGATTTGAAAATTGCAACAAAATCCTTGAATAATGAGAGTATGAAAATGAATTGAATATATGAACATTGATATATGTATAACGAATATGTATACAAGCATGTATGTTTGACTGTAATATGAAACAAATAAATATCACAAGTTTGTATGTAACCACCTAATCAATTAAAATTTAGGCAGACTATAGTATGGGCTCTAAGGGTCTAATAACCTATCCTATATCCCTATAGTCATGGCTCTGATACCAATCTGTCACACCCCGACCCGCAGCGGAAAAGGTGATCGGGGCATAATTGGGTTATCATCAAAGCTCATGACATTTATTATATGTTTCATATTCATTAATACAATTTAATGGAAATTTACAATAAATGATACAACGTGTTCTAACTATCAATCTAAGCTTCTTGGTTCTCTTCTAAGGCATATCCTATGTTTTCCTTGCTTCAACCTGTTCACCTGTATCATGTGTAAAAAGGTTTTTGGATCAACATAATGTTGGCGAGTGAATCCTATGGAAAACATTTGAACAAGTTTATCCAATTGATTATAAATAGGGTGCATACCATATATGAGTAAATGTAGATGTAAATTTATTCACACAACACATAATATCGAATATTGAACACACAACACCAAATAATTGTTTTGAGGCACGCGTTGTTCGACTCGTCTCCCACGAGGAACTGATGGGCCTAATGAATGAGTTTTGAGGCACGCGTTGTTCTTACGAACTGATGGGCCTAATGTATGAGTTTTGAGGTACGCGTTGTTCTCGTCTCCCACGAGGAACTGATGGGCCTAATGAATGAGTTTTGAGGCACGCGTTGTTCTTACGAACTGATGGGCCTAATGTATGAGTTTTAAGGCACGCGTTGTTCTCGTCTCCCACGAGGAACTGATGGGCGTAAATAATTTGTATACAACATTGACAATATGAATACATCACAACCAATAATAGTTACATTCTAGTTTAGTTCATATAATGGTATAGCACAAATTTGCATTAGAGAATTAGTTTAAACGACACATGATACACCCCAAAACATGAATAAAAAGGGGAGTTTGTAAGAATTCACTCACATTGGGTGCGTTCGGTTGATGAGGTTGAATGTACGCGAAATGGTGTTAACCACGAGTGAAATTAACCTAGATAAATCGCATTATGGTTTGGTAAGTAAACGGGTTTTATCCATCTATTTTAGTAGGATTGTTGGGTGTATTTTTGTGAGTTTGTGGCTATTTTCTAACCTTAAAAATGTTATTTTTAAGTATTTTTAATTGATTTTTAATTAAAATAATTAAATTAAAAAAAAAATTAAAAAAAATATTTTATTTATGCTACAGTTGACTTTTGACCGTTGACTTTGACTAGCGTTGACCGGTTCGAAGGCATATTGTTGTGCGCCGGGTGAGGCTCGAACCCGAGACCTCCCGTACGCGTGCACGCAGCTCTACCAACTGAGCTACGTGTCTAACCCGTCATATATCCGATTTTAATTACCTATATACATTAATTAGAGTTAAACAGAATTCCTTTTATTTTAAAAACGGATTAAATCACGAAACCGGTGCGCTCCACAGGTCTCGAACCCGGGACCTGTGGGTTAGCGGACACACACTCCACCGCTGGACTGTGTGTCGCACTTGGTTATAAACTCGGTTATCAATATACTTAACATATACCCAAAACACTCCGGTTCAGTTTTGCGAAAAAGGGATTTTTATTAAGGCAGCGTGTGAGGGACAATTCTCGAACTCGTGACCATAGCGTTAAAGGTGCACACAGTCCACTGCTGGACTGTGTGTCTAACCCGGTAATTATCTTGATTTTAATTATACTTAACCAATACCGTAACGTCGTCTTCTTCACTGGTTTTCACCGGAAGTGACGACTGACGGATTCGAATGTTGATTCAAGTTTCTTTAGTGCTTTATGATCAATTACAGTCGAGATAAAAGTAAAAAGAAGGGAATTTAGGCGTGAGAAGTACCGGCTGGTTTTACTCTGTTTTCCGGCAGAACTCCGGCGACAGTAATCTTTTTCCGGCGACAGTATCTTGCATCAGAGAGTCCTCCGAAAGCTTACAAAGGGTGTGGGTGACTTCGGTAAAGGTTTAAGGGGTTCAGTAAAGCTCAGAGATTACTGATACGGTTTTCCGGCGAAGTATAAGATATTTCCGGCGAGTGATTTTTCGCCGAGAAAAGGTGCGATTTGAGTGTGAAAGGTTTCTGGTGAGTTGAGGGTGTATTTATAGGGTAGTATTAGGATGAATGGGGTCTGAATTCGGTCTTAATTCGAAGTCAACCGTTCTCCGGCGGTTATGGCTGATGTCGCGGTTCAGACGTCGGTTATAACCATTGTAGGAGTTAATTCTACGGTTATCTTGAGCGGAAACTTAATTAAACGGCGAAGTCGTCGGGATTTCCGACGACTGTTATTTTGGGCGCAATTTACTGAAATTGATTTCCGAACTTTAATATTTGAATTAAATGTTTCCTGAATTTATCAGAAAATCAAAGTGGCGGAGCGGTTGTTCGGTTAAGTGATAAGTCATTGGTGAGCCGGCTATTGACCCGAGTTCGAAACCCGGCAAAAGTAAAACATTTTTATTTTGATATTTTTGACAGATTTTCAAAAACTAAATACATATCCCCGCATAATATTTGATTACGGATCGTTTAAAATTGTTTTTGGCATTTAATTCGCAACGAAAAATTTGACTGACTGTTCGGTTGATAAACGGAGCGGGTTTGGTAAATCCGTTTTTTTTACGGATGTTACACCATACACGAGTGTAACCTACATGTGTATTAAGTTTATTTAGACACCTAGGCCTCAATGGACCTTGTACTCGTTGTTCATCTTGGATTCTTGTTATCTATTTCCTTGTTATGATAGAACAACTTTTAGTGTTATTGTAGTGTTGGTAGTTTTGCTTGTTCGATTAATATTGTTATATATATATTTCTCAAATATATATATATATATATATATTGTTTATATTCTTTGATCATGTGTATCTTGTCATTGGGCCTAGCCCATGTTTTCATGTCATAAGGCCTAACCCATGTAATTCGTGTCTTTGGGCCTAGCCTATATTATTTATATCTTTTTGGGCTTTGTCCATATATATTCTTCATCTTGGGTCTTGTCCATAAGTATTATGGAATTGGGCCTAGCCTAAATTTATTTACAATAGCCCATTTTTAATATGACTTACACTTATAATATTTTTAACTTTCCGAAATTTTATTTCGATAACATATATGTATATATATACATATATATATATATGTGAGACGTCTAAATATATATTTTAGACTCGTCGTTGGCGTCGTTTATTATTCTTTTTCTTGTCGACAATCGCCGGTCGTCGTTATGACTTTTTGTGTCGGTGATTCACCCGTTGGTCGTCGACGCGCCGATGTATTCGTGAACGTTCGCCCATTGACTGTATTGCTTCGTTTGCCTGATTATTGTTTCGACGCTTTGTAATAATATATTTGTTTATGTCACCAACACATGGTATTATTCTCAAGTGCTTGTATCTTTGTATATGATTGGGTATTTTTATTGTGAATATCCTAAGCTTCTAAATACATACACATACAATACACATATGTATTTATAAAAAATTCTTGGTGATAAAATATGTATACATATTTTTATTTCCAAGTAACTATATATATATTTATAAAAGTTACTTATTTTTACTTGTAAAAATATATATATATATATATATATATATATATACTTGTTAAATACTTGGGTATTTAGGGTTTAACCCTTGTCATTAGAACTTACTTAATGACGATATAAGTTACTAATCGCGTTTAGTCCTGCTAATCAGCCCATTAATCATGTCTTAATCGCGATTAGACTTTTAGAAAATTTCGCCATAGTTTCCCCTAAACTATGGCGTTATCCACGTTTCAACAACGTATTTAAAACCTGTTTAAGCTCATAATCAAGATCAACAATCCATCACAAACCTTCCTATTATTAATTTACAACTTTAATATATCATCATCCATGGCTTTTTAGTGGTAAAACTCTTATTAAATCATGATGACATTTCCAATATTTGATAGCACTTTTACATCACCATTTTTATTATATCATTTAATCAAGTTCATCACTCTAAACCTCTTGATTTCTATACTTTTTAAGACGGTTACATCTTTAAATAATAATGTTTACTTCTCATAAAAATCCTTCATGTGTAGTAAAATTTATCTTTAAGTTGTAGAAATCTTCATGGATGATGTAGTTGATGATCTTGTTTAGATTTAAACATTATCATGTTTAAATCCTTATTTTTACCCTTGTTCATATAAGATCATCCAACTTTTTTACTTTACTTAAACATAAATAACACTATCATACTAACTAATAATCATATAAACACATGAACAACACAAAACAAATCATATTTAGTGTGTTTATTATGGTATGAGTTAGGGTTTTTAGTTTATCTTTTCTTCATTTTCAAGATGATCAACTTGTACATCATTAATCTAGACATAAAAATAAGCTAGATAATGAAAGAGTTTGCCTTACAATGGTGCACAAGTTAGATGATGTTTTAAGAAGAAAATGAAGCACCAAAATGCCTCCAACAGACCTCCAGCTTTTCTAGTTCCTTGAATGACTTTGATAGGGTTTTAAAGTGGGTGTAAACTGGTGGTTTATGGTGGCTAAATGGTGGTTATATGGTGGATGGTGTAGCCCTGAGTTTTACTGTGTGAGAGGGAAAGATAGTTGCAAATTTTCTTTAGTGTAAAGTGATGAAAATCTTAGGTGAATCATGATATATAATAGCCATCTTTCAAATCTTTATCACATCAACGCACCATACCCTTAATCCACCATTTTCAACAAGATCAAGTGGGTGTGGGACCCACTTGAAACCGTCAATGAGAGGGGGGTAAAGTGTAAGTTTTTTTACACATGTTAAATTAAAAGATATTTTGGCCATTAAGTGAAGTATTGTGATTAGGGGTTTAAATCTTGCATTCTTAGTATATAATTAGGGTTTAGGATGATATTACATAGAAATTAATCCACTTGATCCTCCAATATAAGTTTCGAATGATGGAAATGTCGTTAGATCGTTCATCGATGCAACAATCGCTAATAAACGAACTTACTTATTTAGTACCGGAAGCTTTCCTTTTCGACCACCACAATTGTTATGGTGTCTACTTAGTGCATTTCCGACCTGAAAATACGCGTAACTAGTTCGCTAGACGATTATACGATGAGTTAGGATGGCCAAAATGCCTTTCGTTCGATTGTTCGCTCGATATCGGCCCTTTTATATTCAGTCGTCGAACTTTTCCGAAAGTTGTGTTTCCGTGGCCTCATGTTAGTTGAGTGGATTCTGAGTTCCAAATGAGGCTTAACTAGTTTGCTAGATGCCTGAATGAGGCTATCTGCCACTAAAATATTCGTCGTTTCAACAAACGGTCGCTTTCCCCGGTTGCACTGTTTGCCGAATGACCGGAAACGGTGTCTTTTTTGCATTCTTGCTATTCTCACATTGTTTTAGGATGATTAAAATTGTTTTATTAATATTCTAATATCCGGAATCCAGCGAATTAGTGCTGCGGACAAACTGACATTTGTCGCCTTTTTGGTCGAAACGGGCAATTTTGCAATTTAGGTGTTGTACCAGAAAGTTATGTATTATTGCAATGGCTGATCTCAAATAAGTGTTTTCATTTATATATGGACTCAGGTATGGCATTAACATGCCATTATTCCTTGTTCTGATTCATTTTAGCGGATTTACCGAGACAGTTAGTGTCACCGCAATTAGTGCGCCCAACACTTTTAGGGCATTGTTTTGGTTTGTTCTGTGTCGTAACAGAAACCAGTATATGTTATGATCAGATTTACTTGCCGTAATACTTAGTATACGACGTATGACTCAGTTACGAAATTAAACTACGATAATATGCATGAGATTATAGAATAAAATTAGTGATTAAATTGTATGGAATTACCGGTTATTTGCCATTTGTCACAACTAAACCCTTTTATGAACCTTCTATAAAAACCGGCATGGCCTAAGAATGACCTAACACCCTTAACACTTATGAGATAAGGTAAAGTATAGATGACTTGCATCTTTGCATGGTCAACCTCTATCCCATGACTCGACACAGCATGCCCCAACACAATCCCTTCCTGAACCACAAAATGGCACTTCTCCCAACTCAAAACCAAATTTTTCTCACATATCTTTTCATAACTTTTTCAAGTTGATCAAGGCATGCATCGAATGATGATCCAAAAATTGAGAAGTCATCCATAAAGATTTCCAAAGACTCCCCCACCATATCCAAAAAGATACTCATCTTACACCTTTGAAAGGTAGCAGGGGCATTACATAGTCAGAATGGCATTCGCCTAAATGTGAATTTACCATATTTTAACACCCCAAAATTTTATATATAAGCTTATGTATTTAAAATAAGTGAATAAGTATATTTTATGAAAATAGTGAATACAAACCTAGTTAGAATGTAAGAAAATATTAACTAAAGATAAACAATAGCCATTTAAGAGTAAACAACCAAATTTGAGGGGTCAAAATGGGTCAATTAGAAAGATAAATTATTTAAACAAAAATTAACCCACCAAACCACACACTTCAGGTATGTGTGTCAACTAGAGCAAGGGAAAGAGAGGGAAAAACCCTCTAATCAACCAAATCATTAAATTGAAAGGGGAATTGAGGCCAAAATTGATGCATGAACACAAATTCTTAGTCACCTAAGCTTGTCTAACAAGAGGTAAGTCACAATTTGTGATTTCGTGAAATTTTGGTGATTATGAGAATATGTGAAAGATTGTTATACTCTGTGAGTCAAGAATGTATGATGCAATTCGATGTTGAACTCTTGTTAGAGAAGTTATGTGTATACTAATTTGTATAAAACTGATTAGTTTATTTAGTTATAGAAAATCTCCATGAATCATGAAGTGGGTGTTGTAACATGATCTTACAAATCAAGTTTTAGTTAAGATTATGTATTTTATTAATTAATAAAGATAAGATGAATGCGTCACACCCCAACCAATCGCGGAATCATCGGGATGACATAATTAGATTGCTCGAGACTTCATAACACTATTTTACGACAAGTATTGAATATCAAGATTTCATTTCATTTCTAAATATCAAGTACATAGTTGGAAACGAAATACAACAAGTAACGTATGACTAGACTATGAACATAAATTTAAGTTTGGTGCGTTTCTAGTCCTTCCTACTAGATTCTTTTCAATGCTTCACGATCATAATCCTGCAATATATATTAAAGTAACATGTCAACACATAAAGTATTGGCGAGCATATAAGTTTAAGTGTACTATCATATGTATAAACATGTTTAATGAAATCCACATCGCAGTAAAGTATACTAAAGCATGACATACATATTTAGCATGCAAAACATACTTATTAACCCAAAGTTTACCGCTAGCATAATCTAATCATAGCAATGAATAGACCTTTTGTTTACTGAACATGACCTCACGAATACGGGCGGTGCGTTACTCCTATAGTGCTATACATGTTAAGGTATGCTTGTATAAAGTTAATGACAAAGTATTGTGCAAGAACGGCTTTCTAGCATGTATGGATTTCTAGAGTACGAACGAATAAAGCATGTATGTCGGACTCACTTGTTTGGATAAAGTATATTCGTATAAGTGTTTGTGTGAGTTTTAATATGTCATATATATTGCACATAAAAGTCATAAAACGAAAAAAGGGTTGATGTATACTCACGGTTTTGCAAGCTTTCCTAGCAATCCGAGAGTTGATGAGTTGAAGTGATGAACACCGAAGTTACTCCATATGGGGAAAGAGAGGTATGTGAATATTCTGACTTTGGCGAACCTTTCAGATTCAGAAGCAGCGAATACGAAAAAGTAACGAGAAAATGCCACTGCATACGAAGTGACCACTTCGTGCGAAGTGATCATTCACTTTGTGGGAAGTGACTGTCCGCTTCGTGCAAAGTGACTGATCACCTCATGTGAAGGGACTGTTTCTTAAAACTGTAGCTCGTTTAAGCTCTCGTTTCGACAATGAGTTCTGTTGAACGAGAATTTGGGGACGAGACAAATTAGTCTTAGCTTATAACACTTAACCATGACTCGGTTAATATCAGAAGCGTGACTAAGTAAAAAAGTATGTATTTCGTAGTATTTAGTTTAGTCCAATGTCTAACAATTATGTCATAGATGTCAAGCATGGGGGTACGAATACCTTGTTATATGATTCACCAAAGCTCAACGTTTATCAACAAAGTTTATAAACCCGGTTGGTCATGAATGTACAGAAATTAAATACAAAAACAAATGTTCAAGTGGGGTATGGAACTTAATTCGGGCAGCCAAGGCTCCCAACGTTCTCACACTAGCTAGAACATAAGTTCATCCTTAATGAGGAAGGTGAACTTAGCTAGTTTGCACACTTGGTATAAAGAAAAGTAGAAGAGGAACAAGGTAATAGTGAGTTAAAGTTACCTAGAACAATCTGCCAAGAATCCGGAAGTTTCAGAGTGAAAGTAAAAAGATTCAGAAAGGTGGGAAGTGAGTTGGTATTTATAGGAATGACTTGCTGCCAGCTCCACTCCGTGCGAAGTGAACTTCACTTCGTACGAAGTGGGTACACTTCGTGCGAAGTGGTTTCATCTCGCATGAGTGGGTTGGTTTGGGGTTGTTTTCACGTATTTAGCCGGTTTTTGAGTATTTCAAGTATGAAGTTGTAAGGTATGAGTATTTGTACGTATAACAAGTGTCGGTTGTATGAAAACACGTATTTAATGATTGTATGTATAACAAGTATGTATAAAGTACGAATTTCATTATGATTAATGCCTCAATTGTGACAACGAAGATGGTAGTACGATTGTAAGGATTCTAAAAATAAGATGCGAAAGTGAACTTTCTAAAAATAGGAATACGGAGATACGAGGAGTTACAGTCTCCCCTACTTTAGGAAATTTCGTCCCGAAATTTATTCAGAAGGAACACATGGAAAAGATGGCATTTTGGTGTTTGGTGACGGGTGGTAATCAGTTAAAATGTTTGGTCAAGATTAAAAATTTGGAGTTTAAAGCTTATGCGGTGTTCACATATAAGTGTGTTAAAATGTATGGTTCCAAAAGTTTTTGCTAAATTTGTAGATAAGTTTGAGGGATAATAGACAGGTTTGTAAAAGTAACTCGTTTGACTGAAGTGGTTTGAGTTATCAATCGTAAGGGAGTGTAAGAGTAAGTTAAAACGTGTATGTGTGTGTAGTGGCAAAGCGAGTTTTGAGCATCTCGATTGGGAGGAATGTTTTTAAAAGGATGCGACCTATGAAGAAAAGTTTTAGTGTAAGTAAGGATGTAGTTTGATGAAATGTGCGACCTGCACCGTAGGTTGCAGGAAAAGTTTTATCGGTTCTAAGGCGTATTAGTAAAATCGTTAGTTGTAGGAGAATATTTATTGGTGAGAAATTAGGGTGGTAAATATTTATGGTATCACAAGGTTTTGGCGGTAAATGGGGCGACTAGTTAGTGTTTAAGTGTAATAAAGGATGGAAGATAGACTTTTAAAAAGAGCAAAATATTTTGACGGAACTGAGCCGATAAGGATGTTTGTTAAAATGGATTGAACAATTAAGCCAATTTACTGAAGACAAAGTTTGGACGAAGGGTTAAGGGAAGAATTGGGAATATTCGTGGTATAAAATTGATTGAACGATTCGTTAGGTGTATGCGAGGGGTAATAATAGTGTGGTTATCGGATAAAATGCGAGCATGAAAAGTCGAGAGATACTAGTGATAGTTGTAGCTGTTACAACTAACGATTTTAAGAATGAGGCTTTGTCAACGATAGTCTAGAATCAGCCATTTCGAAGTGTGTTTAGGTGCAACCAAGGAAAAGATTGTGAGCTGTCAAAGTTTATTGTAAGTTAATTGTATTAAATAAGGTCCGGGAAATCACCAAATTTCTCATGGCACGTTTTATGAAAGTTTCGTTACATGGCAGAGACACTTATATATAGGAAGTACCAGCGGCATATCCACCATGTTCATACCATGTTACGTCTATCTCACTATTCGGTGTCATGTTACGTCCCGTGTACGATACACGGTAGAACCCACTATGGTTTTCATGTGCACCAGCGATTATCTTGGTTTGCGCATGATCCGCATAGTTTTTACTAGCAGTTTAAAGGTCAGGGTACATTTTATTTTTCGAGTGTGAATGCGCATATGTTTATAATGTATGAAAATTAAGCACGTATATATGATCGTATTTAAATATGTGCAAGTATACCGTAGGCGAACCCATTTTGATTGGGCCTTCATATAGGTTTCAATTATAACTACCGATTAGTACGAATGTATGAGTTTTGAGTATGATTGATGACAAATACGTATAAGGTCAGCATGTAGTATAGAACATATAAGTTGAAGTATAACGAGATCAGGCATGTATTACTTACCATGAAATGTGTGAGTGTGTGAATATGATGTGTAATGATAATATGTGTAAAATTGTCATGAAATATTGACTGCATAGTTTGAAATGTATATGATGACATGATGCGTATAGTTGTTTGGGCAAGTCATTGAGTTTGTCGAAACAATGTAGGTCGGGTCTGTCGGGAATGAAGGACCAGATTGTGAATGTCGAGAGTATTGTGAGAAAAGTATTAATCTATTATGAAAGACGTGGTTTGTAAAAAGGGAAATGCTACTTTTTGAAAGTTGGGATGCGCGTATGTCAGAGTTTGTCCAACCTAATGAATCTTTCACGCCCACATGTTGCGGTTTAGACTTGTGCATTATCGATCTTGTAAAAGGTTTTTGAAACAACGATCTAGCTTGGTTTTTTATCTGGATAAGGGAAGTTTGTGTTTGAAAATTTCGTGTAAAGACTTGGTTTTGAAATATATATATATATATATTAGCAAAGTGAACTTATAGATGCTTGGACTTTGTTAGTATAGGCATATAGGTCTAGGGTTACTATGTCTAGTGTGTGTATTGGGAGTTAGATTTGCTGATGGAATGGTTGTGGTAGGTTGATCGAATGGTAGTTTGAGGGTAAGGTGTCGGGTTCCGACTAAGTGCTTATAGGTTCAGCTCTTGGTGCTCACGGCATGTTGTATGAGTGTGTTGCCGGTCATGGGTATTTGGAAGATTTCTTAGGTATGGTTTGTATCGGGTTTCTTAGGTTGTAAGTATAGTCGAGGGTTGTAAGGGACTCCTTTTTGTTCTAAGGTATTGATGTATTTTTCTGGTAGGAGAGATGGTTCTAAGTTTAGGGTGTATTGTCGAAATCAAAGTTTCGAGGGTGTATGGATGGTCATTTTGTATTTGTCGGTTGGCTATGGACTTCACAAATTTGGTAAGGTTAACGAAGCGACATCTAAAAGACTTATACGTATGCGAGAGAAAGTTTTTGTTGGTTCCCTGTTGGGAACAAAAATGTCTTTGGAATGATAGTATAATGCGAGTGTACTCTAGCGATTGGACAATTGGACAAGAGGTTGTTGGATCTATTAAACTCTATAAAAGAAAAGATGATTGAAAAGCCAAAGTAGTCTCTAACATCTGATCCTTAATAATAATACTCATAAGGTCTACTGCTCTAAACTCTACTCTCACTTAAAGACTTTTCACAAGAACTGTTAAAAGACAAAGCTCTATTGGAAGCCAAAGGTCTCCTGATGAGAACGACTGATGAAGATAAAGTCTGTTGAAGTAAAGTCTGCTAAAGACTAACAAGGGATGAAGCCCAACAGAGGATATCTCAACATTGTTAACATCATAATTTATATTGTATTTTAATATAACAGTGTTTAGGTCTAGCAGAGGTTAGAGTTCATTTAGTTTGTTAAATGTCACTTTCATAGTGACGTCATCCAAAGATGCTAAGTGGTTTGTAATGTACTATAAATAGAACAATGCCTGTACTGTTCTATCTATCACTTCTTCTACACATTTTGTACGAACAAATTAGAGTGATCTTATGCTGAGAGGGAGTATGTAATTGCATGCATACGTGATTAATATTACAAAAGCATTTCAATGAAAACATTCTTCCAATTCTTGTGAATCAAAGTTACATTTTCGCTGCATTTATCTTTTATTTATCTTCATTCATTACTTTCCATCTTTAAACTTTCACAACAATTCAAACTAAGATCGTAACAATTGGTATCAGAGCTTGGTTGTTCAAATTTGCTTTAACAATCAATTTAATATAAACTGGTCAGCTTTCACTTCTAATTCAGTTGTTCGTTTGTATTGAAAACATAGTAAAGTTTATTTATGCTCAAATTTTTTAAACAAAACATGTTTGTAAACCATTAGATTGTCTCAAAATCCACAAGATCCACACAACACTAGCACCATGTACAAACCTCCGATACTTCTCAGATCAGAGTACAATATCTGGCAACATCGGATGGTTTATATACTTGCACAACAGGACATGGGTTGCTGGAAATCAGTTATCTTCGGATGGTACCGAGTGCCAAAGACCCAAAAGTTCAAGTTCCAAAGAGTTCTGAACATTACTACGAGAAAGATTTTTAGAAAATTGAGCCATATGTAAAGTCATTTAGTATCATGGCAACTACTTTGCCTAATGATATCTATGCTGACCTATTGCACTGCAACAGTGCAAAGGAGTTATGGGATGCTCTGAAAGAACAATTTGGTGCCACTAAGGAGGTTATTGAAAATAACAGAGAAGATTTGAACCAACTGTATGAAACATTTTATCAAGTGAAAGGAGAATCATTAACTCAACAATTTGAAAGGTTTAGTTATCTCATCAGTGAGTTAAAACTGGTAAAAGTTGAATATCCAAATTACACTTTGAATAGTCGATATCTAAGATCTCTACTAGAAAAACGTGACACTATTGCCTTTGTAACTAGAATAGCGTTGGGTTCAAAGAGATGAGTTTTACTCAACTTCATGGTAGGCTTCTCACTTATGAGAGAGAGCTTAACTAGAAAAAGAAGCTACAAGAGTTAGGAGAAGTGGCTGATGATTTTTTGGTAGTACAACACTTTTTGGTAAAGAAGAAACCTCTTGTAGTTGCAAGGAACAGAGTTATGATCATTTTATTGACATAACATCTGGTTGAAATTTCAACTCTGATTCTTGCTCAACCCAGCTTTGCTTTTGCAGCAAATGGGGAAAACCAAGTTTCTGACAACTTATCCTTTGAACTTAATGATCTTCAACATTTTGATCCAACTGATTTAGAATAAATGGGCGTATTACACCAGTTGGCATTGCTGAGTGTTAGGACCAACAAGTTCTATAAAAGAACAGTTAGAAAATTCCCAGGGTTGCATGGAGGGTTAAAAGTTGGGTTGGATAAGTCAAAAATTAAATGCTACAAGTGTAACAGGTTAGGTCATTTTCTAAGGGGTGTAGGAGTAAAAAAAAAATGGTCCAAGTATCACACACTCAAGTCGTAGACCTCAAAACACACAAAACACTGTCCATTATTCCCAATATAACCCTACTCCTCATATGCAAACCACTACTCATTTTGCACACCCTGTAACCACTGTTCCAGTCCAATATGTCTAAACCACTGTTCCTCAGATAAAGTATGTTCAAGCCCCAAGTCCTTAGGTTTAAGTGCAACCTGCACCACAAGTTACACAAACCTCTACTCCTGTAGAGACCAGTCAACAGAGCTCTTTACACAAGGTTTTGTTGATTGGAGTAGCTTACCTAAAGAATTGACTGATGAGAATTTCGCTCTAGTTGCTAATACTGAAACGAAACATGATGATTTTTGTTTCATGGCACTAGACGCTATAATTAAAGGGATGAGTCTGAGGAAATAGTGTTAAATTCTAATGATGGTTATGATAATGTTGTGGCAAATGTTTCAGAAGAGAACGTTGGTGAAGAAACTCTGATCTCAGTGTCAGACCCATGGAAACCCATGGAAAACAAGTGAATGTGATTGTGCCATGTTGGCTGCTACTAATGTATCACCTCAGGTTCTTAATGACTTATGTTCTGATAAATGCATTATTTCTTTTGTTAACATAAAAGAGGTGAGTGAAAATATTAGAAACAAAATTTTGTATAATAAAATTCAGTTTGAAAAACTTGCAAAATAGTTAAAAACTAAACTGTTTGAAAAAGAATCTGAAATCAGTAGCCTCAAACATGAGTCTAGCATAACCAAGTATCAACTCCAAACTATAATAGAAAAATATCAAAGTTGTAAAAGGGAGCTTGAAGCTACCCAAATTTCTTGTGAAAAGTGAGTAGAATCCTTCAAAGGTTATGATCTCATGTTAGAATCACAAATCAAAAGCAATGTAAAATTTGGTGTAGATTTAGGAAAACATGACCAAATTTCTCAAAACACTGTTGTAAATGATTGTGAGTTGGTTGAAATTACTCCAACCAACTTTGTTGGTAAAGAAATTAATGTCACTGAACCAGATGGTAAGAAATTGTTTGAGAAAGACTAGCAGGATCCTCAACTTTTGAGGAAATTGAAAAATATCAATTCAAACCTACCTACTCAGATGAGTGTAACATTCTTGACAACTTTAAGCCAATGGATTTTTCAACCATTGTAGGTGTAAAGGCACCTCAAGTCAAGATCATTCCCTTGAAAGATCTTCCAGCAGATGTTACAACATCTGCTTACAAAAAGACAGAAAAAGGGAAGAAAAGAGAGAAAATATCGAACTAGTTTTGTGATTTTTGTGAGAGAAGAATGATGTTACTAAAAATTTCTTTCTTCTAAAAGCCTATGATATAAACAAGACAAGTGTGATCATTGATTCACCAAACTGCACCATTTGTGGCAGATCAAAGCATAAAATCAAGAGTGTGTTTATCTCAAAAATTTTGATGTCAAAAGAACTCAGCATAAATCTAAAACACTTGAGAGTTCAAGAAATGAAAAGACCAGATAGACTTTTGTCCCTGTCCAAACATCTGTTACCAAATAATTGAATATAACCTCTATTCCTATAAAGCTTCAGATAACAGATGCACCACCAGCTAATAAATTTCCAAGGGGATATGGCTAACCTGCTTACAAGAGTGTACCACTTGGCTATGAGGTCTACAAAAGACCATCTAAACCAAGAGTTAACAGGCATCCTCATGGTTATGATCAGTTGATAGGAAATGGTCCAAAGCAGATGTTATCAAAATTTGTTCAAAACACTTACCATATTCCTGGACTTGAGGCTAGAATGTCTATGACCCCATCCAAAGCCATCCTGGCTTTGTAAACTCACCTAAACTAGTTGTTTACTAATGTGTAGGGAGCTTCTACTTGCGTTGATAGTTTATGGTATGTAGATAGTGGAGGCTCCAGGCACGTGACAGGATGTAGAGCCCTACTCAAAGATTTCATGGCACATGGAGGGGGTGATATATCCTTTGGTAACAATTCAAAAGGGAAGGTGTTAGGGTTAGGGACAGTCCAGGCTGGGAAACTCTAGTTTGAACATGTCAATCTTATTGACAATTTGAAATTTAATCTTCTTAGTGTATCTCAAATGAGTGACAAAGGCTATGGTCATTCTTCACTAAGAAAACTTGTTAGATTGTTGGACCAGAAGTGATTTAAAAGATTGATTAAATCATAGCTGAGAGCAAAGCACAACTTGTTGCTCACAGAAGTGGCAATGTGTATGTAGTTGATATGTTGAAAGATAATCCAATGTCAATGCATGTTTATTCTAAATTGCTTCTAACAACGAGACAAAACTATGGTATAAAAGACTTGGTCACACAAATCTTAAAACTATCGCTACACTCTCCAAACAAGGTCTTGTAAGAGGTCTTCCATCAAAACAATTCACATGTGATGAACATTGTGTTTCTTGATTAAAAGGTAAACAACATAAAAGTTCATACAAATCAATTAAAAAGTCCAAAACAAGCCAGTGTTTGCAATTGCTACACATGGACCTGTTTGGCCCTATAAAAATCATGAGTCTTAAAAGGAAGAGATATTGACTTGTAATAGTTGATGATTTTTCAAGGTTTACATGAACCTACAATCATGCACTCTAAAGATGAGACTGCATGTATTTTGCAAATTTTGTTAAACAAGTTGAAAAGCAATTTGATCTGCTAGTAATAGTCTTTAGGAGTGAAAATGGGACATAGTTTAAAAAAAAGGAGTTGGATTGCTTTGTATCAAAAGGGATTGTTAGGCAATACAACATCCCAAGGACACCAGAACAAAATAGGGTGGTTGAAAGGAAAAATAGAACTTTCATTGAAGCTTCTAGAACAATGTTTGGAGGCTCAGGTTTACCCTTGTCTTTTTGGGCGGAGGCTATAAACACTGCTTGCTATGTACATAACAGAGTTTTGATTAATCCCTGGCATCAAAACACTGCCTGTTAAATTCTATACAAAATTATACCTCTTATCTCATATTTCAAAATCTTTGGCTGCCCATGTTTCATTCTAAAATTAATAGATTCAATTTCAAAATTTGCAACCAAAGTAGACTGGGGTTATTTTCTGGGATACTCAACCACTACTAAAGCCTTCAAGGACTAGGTGTGTAGATGAGACCTTAAATGTAAAGTTCAATGAACTTTCTTCATTATAAATGTAAGACCCTATCTTAATTTATTGAAATTCTATAACAATTTTGCATTTAAATGTGTAAATGTGAATACACGTCCATACATATTTTAGAGTTTATTAAAAACTTTGTAAAATTAGATAATTATACATAATATCGTTGGTTAGTTTCATAAATGAATAATCATAATGCGGAAGCTTGAACTTCGGTTGTGTTCGGTTCATCCATTATGCTTGATCATCATCTGTAAGGTCCTAACTAACCCCTTTACACCCATAAACAAATTAAACGTTAGTTACATGTTGCTTAGTCATGATATAATAACCTGAATATATCAAAGAAACAAGCAAAATCATTTTGGGGAAACCCGCTGTAGGCTACGATTGATGTGCCATAGCTTATGGCACACTTGTAAAATTTTGGGCAGAAGGTGTCAACCGTAACCTACGGTTGCCAAGTGTAGCTTATGGTTGAGCTGATCTGTAGCTTTATTCCAGTTTTGCCCTTATACTAAATTTTTCATATCTTTCCGTTAACTTATCCGTTTCGCACGAAACTTTTTCCTACGTGTTCGAAAAACATTTTTCCACATTTCTAACTTGTGAATCCATGATCCAAACTCACAAAAATTTGTTTTACGCTAATGTTTCCAATATATATATTTTAAATACTTGACTTGTTTTCATGTTTAAGCAAACGATCTCACATAAGTTACATCGTTACGCAAGAACATTATTTTTACTATACCCATAATCCGAGTATTTCTTGCATTTTATGTAACCATTATCGGTTCGCCATTATGCAATGACCGTTCAACCTTTCAAAGGCCGAACTTTGATTAATCCGGTTTTTAAGAATTCCAAACATTTCCTCTTTAACCGAGTACTTTATTTATAATTCGTGTTCCCACTTATGATTTTCATTTATATATCATCGGAACTTCAAATGTGATGGATCGTAAATGGGAAAAATCATTATATTCTCATTATACCCTCAAGTGACATTTTTACAAAAATGACCCATTATATAGCTTTAAGCCAAAATCGTTTAAGGCTTCTCTTTTATACCACCGTAAAGATTGACCGAATTATAAAACTCATATTTAAAACTACCTTTAAGGGTCGTTCGCTTGATTTATCAATCAATGGCGTTTTGGGTCAACTTTAGCCTTTTTACGATGAAGGACTTTTAATAGCATATTTTAACTGCTAGGATCTGAGTTTGATATTGTTGTGAACGTTTAAGATGAAATCAATGGAAGTGGATAAACATATATGAATATTTCAACCGAAGTAATAAACTTTGAATTCACAACAATAGGAAGATTGCTTTCACAAACATGCTTTTATAAATTTATGAATTTACATATGCGTGATTCCCCTCGGCCTAAGATCACTCTGATTTGCTCGTACACAAAATGTCAAGGTGAAGTGACGAATAGAACAGTACGCACTGCTCTATTTATAGTACAGAGCAAACCGCTGAGCATCTTAAGCTGACATCACATTGAAAGTGACATGTAACAAACTACAACATCTGCTAAGCTAAACATTGTTATAAACTATATAATACAATGTCTATAGTAAGCACTAATGAGACATCCTCTGTTGGACTTCAGCAGAGCTTTGCCTTGGTAAACCTTAGCTTTAGCAGAGCTTTGCCTTGGCAGACCTTAGCTTTAGTATTCAGCAGAGCTTTGCCCTGGCAGACCTTTGAGTCTTCATCAGAGCTTTGCTAGGCAGACCTTTGACTCTTCATCAGAGTTTTGCTAGGCAGACCTTTGACCTTTGTCTTCAACAGAGCTTGGCTTCGGTAGATGTTCATTTATTATAAGGATCCAAGGTTATAGAATATTTTCTATCATCTTGCACTTTTAACCAAAATCTATTTAAGATCATTTTATTCCTAAGAACATAATGTCTACTATTTAAATTAATAGATTTACCTTACTTTAGGTAATCCAATGTTCACTCATGACTCGTTTAACTTTCATCGGACCTTAAGTCCTCTATGAGAGTTTGACCCGTTACACATAACTAGCTTGGGTCATAGCATTGACCCGTTTAAATACCTTGTACTATTAGTTACTAATTAATAGCAATGCAATCCATACGCTATTTTCCTGTGAGCACAAAACTCGACAAACGACCATTAGTTATTATTGTCAAATGGTGATGTCATCACCATTGACCCGTTTAGCCTAAATAACCATTTATCATAATGAGATAGTATTTATTTACCATCTCACCATTTATTCTGTTTCGGTTTACACCGTATGATCATATTACTTAAAGTCGTTTCTTAATCCATTCATCCCGTTATTGCTTACGCCATAGGGCGTCTTTTTTTTAAACTCAATATTTATTTGTCAACTCATAACCAAATTATCGTTTTACCCTTTTTACCCATTATGGTTTACACCATAAGGTAACTTTTCAAAACTCCTCGTTTATCCGTCATTACATGACTAAATTACCGTTTTACCCTTTTACCATCAAATATGGTTTATTACCATTTTCACTTATTCTGACCCGTATCGATTCGTGCCGGAACATCATATTTGATAATCTCATTCCAAATAGCAAATCGCTTATTCTTAGTCTAATACATAAGTAGATGTACTATTTTAAAGTGTAAGCTTCACTTACCTTGCATTCATTTATGCTTTTCCCATGTACTTGATTCGTTTGACCCACTTCTTCCTAGGCTTCCACCTAGCTTGTCAAGCGTCAAAATATCATTTATCATTTGCAAGATGGTTAGATTAGTCATTGTTTATCACGACCATCCCATCTTACAGATTTCATATCAAATTACCCGGTAGGCGTTATTTTTAGGCCACCATTTTAACTACATTCCTCAACCAAGTTCATGAAATTATTAACATCAAGTTAACTTAGTTTTAATCATTATCTGCTAATATTTCAATCGTTGTACAAGAACTTGGAATTATTTCATTACCATGAAGCAACCTATTGCATCCTATGTATCAGATTTACCAATTATCAAACTTAGCCAAAGGCTTCAAACATTCATATACACATGATAATTTCAAGCATCTATTAACATGAATATATCATCTATTTCATAATATTATACAAAAAACCCATTTTAAGTCATATATGGTTACTTACTCGAATCTCTAATTTGTTCAAGTTTCTTCTCATTACTATCATGCACGATGATTCTAAACATAAGTATATCATTAACTTCATCATATTATCAAAACCCATTTAACTAGGTGTGGTAAATCATCTAAACATCCAAACCATAGCAATTTATTCAAAATTTTCACTTAAGGTTTGTTCCTAAGTATACATTTCTTATCTGACTTCAATTTCTCACATTCATACATGGATTGAAATCCATGAATTCTTCCTACAATTATAATATCACCAAATTAAGATTTTTTACATACCTTATAACCCTCTTGTCTTAGTGATCAATAATTGAGTTCATACACGATTTGAAGTTCCGAATTTGACCTCTAATTTGATGATTTGAGATTGAGCAAGGTTTGTTCCTTGTTCTTTCTTCTCTGGTCATTGCACACACACACTCTTAATGTGTGTTGTGTTTTATTTTGTTTATTAATAAACCTAAGTTTCACTTCTTTTCCTTTTTGGCCCCTATATAGGGCTTTTAATGGAATTCCATTAAGGAATCTAATTGCACAAATTAACTAGGTTAAATCACTCTAGTTACATGTTTATAATAATTACCATTTAGGTAAACTATTGATATTAAATTTTAATTATTTTTCGAAGTGTTACAAAAAATCCCAGCAAATCCTACTGAATTGTTTGATTTATAAATTTACATTTGAAGATGTGTCTATCAAGACTAACAATGCATGTACACCACATTTTTCACATCAAGATTATGGATATGACATTATGATTCCACAATACAAAGTCATTTCATCCACCACAGAAACAGATGTTAATAACAAATGTGAAAACTCTACCACTGCTCGATCAACAGTTGTTAATCCCCAAACCTCTTCTAGCTCATCTAATCAAACCTCTGTAGACAAAAGTCCATTTTCTGTGAACAAAAGTCAACCTATCTTTACCCCCTCCCCCCATTCCATCTATACCTCCACCTCCATTCCAAACAGATGTTGGCTCTTCAAAATTGCAAACAAATGTTAGCTCTGATGATTCCCGTCTGCAGCCTTCACCTCAACATGCCATCATTCCATACAAGGGAGATCTAATCTACCTTAAAAACCATCCATCTGACAAAATCATTGGCATCATCAATAAAGGGGTTCTCACAAGAAGTCAATCCCAAAACATTTGTCTTTTTGCTGGTTTTCTATCACTCACACAACTTGTTAAGTACCAAGAGGCACTAAAAGACAACAGTTGGGGAGAGGCCATGCAAGAAGAGCCCTACAGTTCAAAAGACAACAAGTATGGGAACTTGTACCATTGCCTCAGGATGTATGTCCCATAGGCACAAAATGGATCTTCAAGAACAAAACAGATGAAAGGGGCATTGTTGTCAAAAATAAAGCTAGGCTTATGGTTCAAGGCTATAGACAAGAAGAAGGCATTGATTATGATGAAAATTTGCTCCATTTGCAAGACTTGAGGCCATCAGACTATTTTTAGCCTTTGCTGCTAACCACAACATCAAGGTGTATCAAATGGATATCAAGTGTGCATTCTTATATGGCAAGATCAAGGAAGAGGTATATGTATGCTAACCCCCTGGTTTTGAAGATACTTTTTTATCCAGATCATGTTTACAAGATAAACAAAGCTTTATATGGCTAGAAACAAGTACCTAAAGCCTGGTATGAAACTCTTTCCACCTTTCTCTTATCCATAGGTTTTACAAGAGGTAAAATTGATAAAACTTTGTTTTTAAAATGGAGAGGAAAGAATTTGATGCTTGTCTAAATTTATGCGGATGACATCATTTTTGGATCCACATGCAATGGTATGTGTTAAGAGTTTAGATAACTCATGACAGAGAGTTTGAAATGATGCTATAGGTGAACTCCAATGCTTTCTTGGTCTTCAAGCTAAGCAATTGAAAAATGGTACTTTCATTCATCAAAGTAAGTATGTCAAAGAACTACCTACCAAATTTGATATGAATGATTGTAAACCATGTAGTACACCCATGGCTACATCTAAGCTGGTCACTATTGATGATAAAGATGACTTGGTTGATCAAACTCTTTATAGAAGCATGATTGGGTCTTTATTGTACCTAACTTCATCTAGACTAGATATCATGTTTGCTACATGTGTCTGTGACAGATCCCAGTCAGTACCTAGGAAGTCAAATCTTATTGCTATGAAAAGGATATTCAGATATATAAAAGGTGCTCCAACACTTGGTATCTTGTATCCTGTTAATAGGAATATTGAGCTTTCATGTTACTCAGATAGTGATTTTGCTGGATGCCATGCCACAAGGAAGTCAACTTCAGGAGGTTGTCAATTTCTAGGCAATTTCTTAGTTTCTTGGCAAAGCAAAAAGCAAGCTGCAGTTTCAACATTCATAGCTGAGGCTGAGTATAATGATGCTGCAAGTTGCACTTCTCAACTCCTATGGCTTCAAAATCAATTGCTGGATTTTAGTGTAACTGCTCTAAAGATTCCTCTCATGTTGGAGTCAAGCAGCTGAAAACATCATTAAAAATCCATTCACATTCAACAACCAAGCACATTGACATCAGACATCACTTTGTGAGGGATTTCTATGAAAAAGGTTTTATTTCTCTGCATCATGTTCCAACTAAGGATCAGCTAGCAAATTTCTTTACAAAGGCTTTAGATACATCTACTTTTGAAAGCTTGATCTCTAGAATCAGCATGCTTAACATGGATTAAAAGCTAAACTTTGTTTTCCATGAATAAAAAGCATTAAAATGTTTTCAGAAAATCAAAAATCCATCCTTAAAAATAGCTAAAATTGAAAATTTCAATAATCCTATTAGTCGTTTTAAACCACTATTTCTAAACCTCTATTTGACTTAAATGTCTATCCATTGCCAAATGTAACCTCTGTTATCTTGTCTAATGTTCCCATCCACTGTTTGGGCTAAACCACTGTTTTGCCTTATTCACTGATATCTATACACTGATAGAGTAAAATCACCATTGTTTTCAACCACTGCTGGTATCCAGTGGCAGCGGTTTCCCTAACAACCGTCATCCATTATTCATCAGAGGTTACACATGGACAGATGATTAGCCATCAAATCTTTGAAACCGCTGCCACGTCAGTGTTCACGTTTTCCCTTTATATATCACTGTTCTATCCAAACTGAGTTTTCACTTGCCGTCTCGAATTCAAATTCTCTAAAGCAGTTTTCATTACTCTCATCTTCTTCATTACTCCTCACTTCCATCTCCGATCATGGCTCTCAATATCAAACTCCCACACAACTACCTCCCCACTTTCGAGAAAACAGACACTAATACTTCATTCCATTCATTAATTGATGTTCTTACATCATCAACATACAAAGAACATCATGGTTGCAAACGCACCAATATATGTGGATACACTCCGACAGTTCTGGTCAAATGCTAAAGTTAAATCCCAAAAGAAGAAGCCATTTGCTATCAGTTCCAAGGTCGGAGAAACCCTTATCCAAGTTTCCCAATCCACAATTTCCGCAACTTTTGGTCTAATTGACTTAGAAGGTAAAACTTCCTTTGGCAAGCAGGAATTACATGCTGAGTTCATAGAACGTGGGTATGAGGGTCGTTATCTAGTGTTACCATTTTTAAACCAAACTTTCCTACTGAAATAAGATGTTTTTCCATACCTTACTTACTTTTCTTTCAGCAAAGACCACCACATTTAATGAGATTCCACAAAATATTCAATTTTTGGGATACGTTATTTTGACAAAATCTGATTTTATTCTATCACAGGTATTGTTTACGGACTTGGTGGCAAATTATAATAAAATTTCAAAAATAAAGTTTTTCATTTATATCCAAGGCTTTTAAGCTATTATCTACGAAAGAAACTTCCACAAAAATATTTTAAATAGGGAGTTGTCTTTGAGATGAAAAGTCTTACTACTGAAACCTTTACAAGAATAAAAAATATGGAGTCAAAGGTTTCCAAAACAAAAAGCAAAGGGGGATGAGAAAATTTTGGATGAGTCCACATCTCAAGCTCAAACCTCTAATGTTGAGCCGACTTCTCTTGGTGATCATGACACCACCACCAATGTTATGAAACCCACACCAACAAAAACCAAAAAGAAACCTTCCCAATCCAAAAAGCGCACCAAACACAAACCCAAAAAGGTTACTCTAGAAGATGAGATCCAAGAGGTTATACCTATGACAACACAAAGTCCCCTGAAACCACTGCTGCTACTTCCTCACAACAGTTGGAACAAAGATATCCACCCAGCCATACTCCTCTTGATTCCTCACGAAAGGAAAAGTTGTAAGCACAGGAACACCATACTATGACACAAATATTTCACTTGAAAGTTTGTTCTCAAGCCCCTCTCCCAGGGCAAATTCTCTTTCTACTCCACAACCATTACCCTCAATTCCACCTACTATGATACCTCTGTTTCATGCAATTGAGATAACTCAGACACAAATAAGTTCCTCTCAATCACCTGTTCATGAGAGTTCACCTCCACATATGACTGAGTCTGAGTTAAATCTTTTGTTAACCGAGAAACAGCTGAGGAGGTTACACCCCATGAGTTACAAGTAAGTCATGGTGGTAATTTAAGTGAAGTAGCCACTACAGCTGATGACACAACAGTGTTTCAGTTGGACAGTGGTTACATCCATCAGACTTCCTTAAAGACAACAACTATTAAGGCTACAATTGTAACCTCTGCTCCAGTTGGAAGTCCCTAGTACAAAGACAAAGGGCCATTTGGATTTGATAACATGGAGATTCATCCTGGTTTATGATCCAAATACAACTACCTCTGGTAGGAATTTAAATGATCCTATTAAATTAGGTGATAAATTAAGATACAAAGAACTGACAGTAGAGAATAACATCAATGGAGTCTTCAATCATGGAAATGAAAGATATGATGAAGCAGATGTTAAAAATTCTCAAAGCCAACCATCAACACAGCAAATTACCAATAAGCTATGGAAATCATGCAACCAATCATTATAGCTCAAAGGAAATTGGCTGATATTCACCATGAAACTCACATGAAGCTTATCAGAAACATGGTTGAGGCCAGATACAAAGATACTCAAGCTGACATCAAGGCCATTAAAGAACATTCGGTAAAGACCACTAGCTTTGCCCCTACAAAAATCGTTCATCAAGAAGTAGAGGATGATGCCAAAATAAGGATAGTGATAAACTGAGAAAGTTGCAGCCAGACTCAAAGGTGCAACAAAAGCCAAGGTCTATTACAACCACTGCTACAAATCAAACTTCTATTGTGTCATCAGATGCTGGTGTTCAAAAAGGGATTGACAAGACCTTGAAGAAACTAGCAGAAGAAATTGCGACATAAGAGCAGAAAAGGCAAGATACACTAGCTTCTAAACTAATTGAAGAAGAAAAGGCCAAGAAGATGGAAAATAAGACATTGGCACTTCAAAAATAATAAAGTCAACAAGAAATGCCAGACAACCAATAACCACCTCTTCTAAAACCATTGACATGCCTACAACAAGTGTATCCTCTACTCCAACAAAACCAACACCACTGTCACACCCCAACCGATGGCGGAAACATCAGAGTGACACGAATGAGATTGCTCGAGACATCATAACACTAAATGTGACAATATTTAATTAACAACTCATTTTATTTCTTTCATCAAATCGTCAAGTACAACATAATTCAAATACAATGAAACATCAAATAAGACAAGTTCAATGAAACATAATAAAAAACTTAGCATTTTAAGCGTGTTTCTATCTCAATCCTACTAAGTTTCATCACATCATCATCCTCATCCTGCAACATTTAAAAAAGTATAGTTCAATACAAAGTATTGGTGAGTACACAAGTTTAAATCATAGCGTAAGTAATAAAAACATTTAAACAAATACACATGATAAGCTAGCATACGAGATTAATGTAAACAAGGCAAGTGAACTACAGGTCAATCCTCAAGTGTCACCTATAATAGATTAAACTTAACATGACCACAAGAATACGGGCGGTGCGTTACTCCTGTAGCGCTATACATGTTAAGGGGAGGCTCGTACGAAGTTAATGACAATTAGAATCACATAAGAATGTTCCAAGTAAACAAATCGGGTATCACATAACTAGAGCATGTATGATGGATTGTTCGTGTGATTGCATAAAATATAAATGTGATTTAGTGTGTTTATGATAGATTAGCATATTGCACCAAAAAATTGTAAAGCATAAAAAGGGTATCGAGTGTACTCACGGTTTTGCAAAGTTAAATCCCTGAAAGTGTTTGGTTGATTAGGGGAAAAACACAGAGTTATCCTACACAAGGAAACGTGGGTGTGTGAGTATTGGAATGAAAATGGAGTTCGTTAGTTTCAGGATTTGAAAGTATGCAAAAGTATGTATATCGAAGGTATTTATCTAGACGTTAACGCTCGTTTTTGACCCTATAAGCCCCGTAGGGTGTTTGAGGGTTTATGGGTCATGCCCAATAGAATCATAATGATAGTTAAGTCTTAGATAAAATAACCTAATATTAGGATAAGTAACCATACGGCCATTGTAAAAGGTTCGGTTATAGTTATTATTTACATACATATGTTACATATTATATTATAAGGTTTATCATATAATTCATGGATTTCATGGAAGTCATAGAAGTCATGCATAGAGGTAGGAGGATTACCATCCTTAACCTCTTTTGTAAGATTCACCAATACACAAATTGCCACAAGGATAATCCGGATGGTCATGAATGAAATAAAAGTAAGATACTTCACTAAACTATGTATGACCAAGTAAGCAAGCTAGGTGTGTGCATCCCGAACATGGCAACGTTTGGGGACATGTCATAGCCTTGTTACTCAAATGAAGGTGGAACATATCTTAATGGATAGAAATCATCAAGTGAGGTGGTGGATTGAAAGTTGGATAGCCAAGGCCTCCATGTAATCACACCTTTACCAAAACACAAGCTTTGTTAAGCTTGTATGGTTCCAACACTTGTGGGTTAACCCTTTTTAAATAGCAAATTTAAGGTATTTTACACCTCTTAATTTGTATGAAACAACTCTAGCTAGCTCACTAATCATGGGCTTGATTAGAGGCTCAAGTAGTACAAAGTTGTTTAGAGAAAACATGTGTAAGAAAAGTTTACAAGTTTATCTTCCAAAACAGAATGTTTGGCCATAAAAATGGTATTTTTCCACCTTGGTTTTCCATGGAAAACCTATGGTAACATCCCTAGAGGCTTATCAAACATTGTAGAGGAAGAAAACATAAAGAAAACATGAAATTATTGAAGTTATAAGAAGATAAAAATGGGCAGAAAATTTATGGTACTTTGGACCTCTAAAAATGGTGAGGTTTTACCTTAGTTTGCCCAAGCAAACTTGTGAAAACCTTCCTAGAGGTTATCCAAGTGTTTTAGAAGAGGAAATATGAAAGAATTAGTTGAAGAAGTGAGTTAGAACTCACAAAAAAACTCAAATATGGCTGCTGCATTTTCTGAATATGTTAGGGACTTTGAGAGTGTTTTTGAAGTGTTTGGAGGCTTGTAAAAGTGGGAAATGGATGGGGGAAAGGTGGTTTATATAGGGAAGGGATTAGGGTTTCAATGGGTTAGGCTTTGGACAAGATTAATGGGTGTTTAAACTTGAAACAAGCCCAAAACATCAACATATGGCAGCCCTCTTTTTTTTTTTTTTTTTTTTTTTGTTAATTAATTGAAATTATAAGGTTAATTGATGTTTATTTTATATACACCTATATTAACGGTTGGGTTGATATCTTAAGCATACGGACATTATAATTTAACTTTTCCATCATAAAAAGAACACGTTTTTAAGAGTTTAAATGAAATGAAGTGTATAATAAGCGTGAATCATTTAGTGCGGTGCCAAATAATTATAAGTTCCGTATTTTAATCACCAAATGTCTTGCTTGAATGCGTTTAAGAATTATGAATACAAAATAAGGATTTGCGAGTTAACTTAAGTTTATAAATCATGTAACGAATATATGTACAAGTATACGTATAAATGTGTGTAAAGGATGCGAATTTCGTTTAAATGATCAACTCAATTAAAATCAAATCCTCAGATTTACAACGATTTGAAATGCGATACGATTACAGGGAAAACACTTTCCGAAAATAGAAGCACGATACATTCTTTCTAAAAATGGTAAGCTGCGAAAAGTGAGGCGTTACAGTCTCCCCTCCTTTAGGAAATTTTGTCCCGAAATTTAGGAAGATTTAACGAACAGATGCGGATACTTAGTCTTCATATCGCTTTCGAGTTCCCAAGTATACTCGGCGCCACGCTTTCCTTCCGACCTGAACCTTCACGATAGGAATTCGACAGCCTTAATTGCTTGATGCCTCGATCCATGATCTCGACTGGTTTCTCCACAAAGTGTAAGGTCTCATTGATTCGAAGGTCTTCAAGTGGGACTTGGAGTACTTCTTCGGCTAGACATCTCTTCAAGTTCAAGACGTGAAAAGTAGGATGAACGTTGTTGAGCTCTTGTGGTAGGTCCAGTCAGTAAGCTACCATGCCAATCCTTTCGAGAATATTGAAAGGACCCACATAGCGAGGAGCGAGCTTTCCCTTCTTTCCAAAACAGACCACACCCTTCTAAGGGGATACCTTGAGAAGTACGAAGTCACCAACGTTGAATTCCAAGGGCTTGCGCTTTTATCTACGTAACTCTTTTGTCGACTTCTGGCTTTGAGCAAGTTGTCCCGGATCTGCAAAATCTTGTCTGTCGTCTGTTGTGGAAGCTCGGGACCGGTTGATTTGAGCTTCCCCAATCTCGTGCCAACAAATGGGTGATCGGCACTTGCGACCATACAATGCATCGAAAGGTGCCATTTCAATACTCGCATGGTAACTGTTATTGTACGAGAATTCGACCAAAGGCAAGTGCATATCTCAGTTGCCACCAAAATCGATTACGCAAGAATGAAGCATGTCCTCTAAAGTTTGGATAGTACACTCAGTTTGACCATCAGATTGAGGATGGAAAGCAATACTGAGATGGGTGAGTACCAAGAGCTTTTTGAAACATTTGCCAAAGACGGGAAGTGAAACGACCATCACGGTCCGAGATAATGTCAACGGGGACACCGTGATGACAGATGAATTCATCCGTGTAGATACGAGCTAACTTCTCAACTCGGTAGTCTTCACGTATGGGAAGGAATGAGCATATTTGGTCAAACAGCCGATGATTACCCAAATACTATCATGACCAGACGATGTATAAGGGAGTTTGGTAATGAAATCCATGGCAATACTCTCCCATTGCCAAATGGCATGACTACGAACTTGTAGTGCCCATAACGTGTGCGAAACGCGGTTTTGGGTATATCTTCTTCGAGGACTCGAAGTTGATGATAACTAGAGTGAAGGTCGATTTTCGAGAAACAAGTCACGCCTTGAAGCTGATCAAAAAGGTCGTCGATGCGAGGAAGAGGTATCGATTCTTGACCGTAAGCTTGTTGAGCTCACGATAGTCAATACACATTCGGAAGGATCCGTCTTTCTTTTTGACGAATAGAACAGGAGCGCCCAAGGGGATGTGCTAGGGCGTATGAAGCCTTTATCAAGTAGCTCCTGAAGTTGGCTAGATAGCTCTTGCATCTCCAAGTGTGCTATGACGATAGGGGGATTTTGAGACAGGAGTTGCGCAAGGGATAAGGTCGATGCGAAAGTCAACAGAACAAGGAGGAAGAGGACCAGGAAGATCCTCAGGAAAGACGTCGAGGTAATCACGAACTATGGGAACTTCACTCACGCTTGGACCCTTATCCTTCTTTTCCACAATGTGGGCAAGAAAGGCGAAGTAGTCCTTACGCAATTACTTGTTCGCTTGGATACACGACATAAGCTTGAGACCTTTGGAGGGTTTCTCGCCATAGACGTGTAAGGAATCGTCATTGGGAAGGGGAAGACGAATGAACTTTTCGGAATAAACAACTTCAGTACGGACCTACCTAAGTCAATCCATACCTACTATGATATCGAAGCTACCCATTTGCATGGGTATGAGGTCAATGGAAAACGTATGATCGTTAAGATTCAAAGAACAATTAGAAAGGACATAATCAAAAGTGACGGATTTTTCGTCAGCAACTTCGACTTCGAATGATTTAGGCAATTTAGAACGTCTACACTTAAGCAAAGGTTCGAATTCAACGGATACAAAACTTTATCCGCTCCCGTATCAAATAAACACATAGCGTAAACATTGTTAACGAGAAACGTACCAGTGATGACATCGTTTACGTTTTGAGCTTGTGCGGCTGTGATGACGAAGGCTCGGCCGCGAGCTTGCTGCTGCTGCTGGTTGTTATTGTTGCTGCTGAGGGAAGGTGTTGGTGAAGTGGTTGAGATCTCCGCATCTGAAGCAGGCATGAGCTGTGGTTGCAGGTGGTCGGGTTTGGTTGGCGGTAGGGTTTTGGGGTGCGGTGATGGCTCGGGCTTGGTTGGTAGGGGCTTGCGGAGCACTTTGACATTGTGGGCGAAGTGTCCATACCTATTGTAGTTAGTGCATAGGCGGCAAGGGGCATTGACGGGATGGTGAAAGGGGCAGGTCTTACACTTGGGATGCGGCCCAGTGTATGCCTTTTTGATAGGCTCGGGAGGGGCTAAGGCTAGTTAATGAGAGGGTTGAGGGTTCAGCAGAGTGACTACTGGTAGTTTTGGCTTGAAGCCATCCGCTTCTTACCTTTGTTGTTGCTCTTTGGGGGCTTGGTTGAAGTAGGTTTGGTGAGGGTTTCACCGGTGGCTTAGTGGGCTTTACTCAATGAAGCCTTGGAGGCTTCACGAAGGACGTGGTTGTTGTTTAGGTGGGCAAACAAGTGAAAGGTTTCCTCATGAGTTTTGGGTGAGGTGGGGTCGACAAGGTCCATGAGGTGAGGAGGGAGGCAGCATATGTACTTGGCAACTGCCTTTTCAGTCGTTTCGATTTGGCTAGGGCAAATCGCACTCAGCTGCTTGAAACGGGCCGTGAGGCCGGCGTTGTCGTTCCCCACCTGCTTAAGGTTCCAAAACTCGTTTTCGAGTCGTTGGCATTCATGGGGAGGGCAAAATTCATTCTCCATTAGCTTTTTGAGATCAATCCATGGAAGGATGTGGGCGGCATCGTTTCCATGAGCATTATGCTCGGAGGTCCACCAATCAAGAGCCCTTGATCGGAAGAGTCCCGTCGCGTTAATGGTACGCATGTTGTCGGGACAACCACTTTGTAGGAAAGTCACCTCAATGGCGTCAAGCCTTGTAGTAACTTGGTGGCGTCCTCTTCGCCGGTGAATGATAAGGGGTTGCAAGAAAAAATCTACTTAAAGGTGAACGTCGACTTAGGTGCTTCGACCTTTGAGTCGACGGAGGCGTGGGGTGAGTCAGCGTTTGGCGAAGGTTGAATCTTGCTCACAATGTCCGGGATAACCTTGGCCACTTGCTCGGTCATGAACTTCATGCAATCCCTCTTTGACATCGGATCAAAACAGGACTTTGACTGACTTCTTCTTTCCCATGATGCTTTGTGAGAAAGACATCTAAAGGGTTGATAATAGAAGAGAGAGATTAAGGCTTTGATCATAATGTATTTTTATAAAAATCATTTTCGAGCATATAAGTATCACATAACACGTATGAATACACATAGATGGCATAGGCATACATGCATTCAAAAGCATAAAAACGTATGATTGTGTAAGGAGTATAAATTTAGTTGGTTCACGAGGATTATTATTATTGTTTTTTGGTTACGAAAAGCGTGCGAGTTGTGCATCGGGCTAGAAATGAATGAGGTATCAAGTATTAAAACACATAATAATTGAGGTATATAAAATTTAGGCTTAATAAAACATTGGAGTGTTTCGGGTTGAGAAACGTCACTATCCCAAAGTGAATCGAGATCCTTTAAAATTAGAGAAACGTGCTTGGGCCTATAGGTAAAATGCTCTCATCATCGATTAACGGCACTTTACCCTTCAGTTACTACACGTCTCTAACCGATCGAAAAATCGAAACTTTGGCGAGATTGAAATCGAGGAATGGGACTAGTTGACAAGGTGCGGGTTTCACCCCTAACCTGACAATGTCGTACCCTAAGTGTGGTTGGTACTTACCAAACAAGGAGCGAATTCTGACTCGTTGGTAAGGGTTCACTAGAGTATGAAATGGAAATTCCCATCAAGATGTGGATTTCACTCCTAACTTGATGGTGTAATTTCGTGTAAAATCGAACACGCGGATTGAGCGTGATCACCAAAGTGTGGGTTTTACCCCTATTTTGATGAGATCGTCTTGTTTATAGTATGAGTGTCTTCAAGTCTTCAAGTGTGTAAGTTATGTAAGCGTCTTAGGAAAGACAAATTGCATATACATTAAGACAAAAAGAATCAAATAGGAAGAATTAGCATTTTAATCATGAATCAAGGAAGGTCAAGTTGGACACTTAAACTATAGACTAGGTCGAACATGGCTCTGATACCAATTTTTCATACCCCAACCGATGGTGGAAACATCGGAGTGACACAAATGAGATTGCTCGAGACATCATAACACTAAATTGACAATATTTAATTAAACAACTCATTTCATTTCTTTCATCAAATCGTCAAGTACAATATAAGTCAAATACAATGAAACATATTAAAAAACTTAGCATTCTAAGCGTGTTTCTATGCCAATTCTACTAAGTTTCGTCACATCAACATCCTCATCCTGCAACATGTTAAAAAGTATAGTTCAATAGAAAGTATTGGCGAGTACACAAGTTTGAATCATAGCGTAAGTAATAAAAACGTTTAAACAAATCCACATGATAAGCTAGCATACGAGATTAATGTAAACAAGGCATGTGAAGTGCAAGTCAATCCTCAAGTGTCACCGTATAATAGATTAAACTTAACATGACCACAAGAATACGGGCGGTGCGTTACTCCTGTAGCGCTATACATGTTAAGGGGAGGCTCGTACGAAGTTAATGACAATTAGAATCACATAAGAATGTTCCAAGTAAACAAATCGGGTATCACATAACTAGAGCATGTATGATGGATTGTTCGTGTGATTGCATAAAATATAAATGTGATTTAGTGTGTTTATGATAGATTAACATATTGCACCCAAAAAGTGTAAAGCGTAAAAAGGGTGTCGAGTGTACTCACAGTTTTGCAAAGTTAAATCCGTGAAAGTGTTTGGTTGATTTGGGGACGAACACCGAGTTATCCTACACAAGGAAACGTGGGGGTATGAATATTGGAATGACAATGGAGTTCGTTAGTTTCGGGATTTAAAGTATGCAAAAGTATGTATATTGAAAGTATTTATCTGGCCGTTAACGCTCTTTTTTTATCCTATAAGCCCCGTAGGGTGTTTGAGGTTTTATGGGTCATGCCCAATAGAATCGTAATGATAGTTAAGTCTTAGATAAAATAACCTAATATTAGGACAAGTAACCATACGGCAATTGTAAAGGTTCGGTTATAGTTATTATTTACATACATATGTTACATATTATAATATAAGGTTTATCATATAATTCATGGATTTCATGGAAGTCATAGAAGTCATGCAGGGAGGTATGAGGATCCGTCCTTAACCTCTTTCGTAATATTCACCAATACACAAATTGCCACAAGGATAATCCGGATGGTCATGAAAGAAATAAAAGTAAGATACTTCACTAAACTATGTATCGACCAAGTAAGCAAGCTAGGTGTGTGCATCCCGAACATGGCAACGTTTGGGGACATGTCATAGCCTTGTTACTCAATTGAAGGTGGAACATAGCTTAGTGGATAAAAATCATCAAGTGAGGTGGTGGATTGAAAGTTGGATAGCCCAGGCCTCCATATAATCACACCTTTACCAAAACACAAGCTTTATTATGCCTGTATGGTTCCAACACTTGTGGGTTAAAACCCTTTTTAAAATAGCAAGTTTAAGGTATTTTACACCTCTTAATTTGTATGAAACAACTCTAGCTAGCTTACTAATCATTGGCTTGATTAGAGGCACAAGTAGTACAAAGTTGTTTAAAGAAAACATGTGTAATAAAAGTTTACAAGTTTATCTTCCAAAACAGAATGTTGGGCCATAAAAATGGTATGTTTCCACCTTGCTTTTCCATGGAAAACCTATGGTAACATCTCTAGAGGCTTATCAAACATTGTAGAGGAAGAAAACATAAAGAAAACATGAAATTATTGAAGTTATAAGAAGATTAAAATGGGCTGAAAATTTATGGCACTTTGGACCTCAAAAATGGTGAGGTTTCACCTTAGTTTGCGAAAGCAAACTTATGAAAACCTTCCTAGAGATTATCCAAGTGTTTTAGAAGAGGAAATATGGAATAATTAGTTGAAGAAGTGAGTTAGAACTCACAAAAAAACTAAAATATGGCTGCTAAATTTTCTGAATATGTTAGGGACCTTGAGAGTGTTTTTGAAGTGTTTGGAGGTGTGTAAAAATGGGAAATGCATGGGGGTAAAGGTGGTTTATATAGGGAAGGGTTAGGGTTTCAATGGTTTAGGCTTTGGACATTATTAGTGGGTGTTTAAACTAGAAACAAGCCCAAAACATCAACATCTGGCAGCCCTCTTTTTTTGTGTTTTTTGTTAATTAATTGAAATTATAAGGTTACTATATGTTTATTTTATATATACGTGACCTATATTAACGGGTGGCTTGATATAGTAAACATACGGACATTATAATCTAGCTTTTCCTTCATAAAAAGAACACCTTTATAAGAGTTTAAATTAAATGAAGTGTATAATAAGCGTGAATCGTTTAGTGCGGTGCTAAATAATTATAAGTTTCTTATTTGAATCACCAAATGTCTTGCTTGAATCTAGCGTTTAAGAATTATGAATACACAATAAGGATTTGCGAGTTAACTTAAGTTTATAAATCATGTAACGAATATGTGTACAAGTATACCTATAAATGTGTATAAAGGATGCGAATTTCGTTTAAATGATCGACTCAATTAAAATCAAAGCCTTGGATTTACAACGATTCAGAATGTGATACGATTATAAGGTAAAGACTTTCCGAAAATAGAAGCACGATACATTCTTTCTAAAAAACGGTAAGCTGCGAAAAGTGGGGCGTTATAACCACCACCTCAAAAGAAACAAAAACCTTCACCTAAGAAATCATCTCCACCACTAACAGATGTTGGTACAACATATGCACCAACAGATGTTACACCTCCACCATCAAACTAACTAACAGATGTTGTTACATCAAATGTATCAACAGATGTTACCTCAACCTCTGCCATGATTACATTCCCTCTATAACCCAACCATTATCCACACCACCAAGAATTCCATCACGACCACCTTCACCATAAATCAGATTCCAACGCAAAAGAAAAACTTATGTTGTGGAAAATGATGATGAAGGGATTCAGTCACCAGTTCCTTTATCATCAAAACCTATCACTTCATCACCATCCTCATCATCTTCACCTAAAACCACTTCACTTCCAACCATTTATCAACCACCATCCATCATACCTTTTGCTGCCAAATATCCTCTGGAACTGATAGCTGTGCAAAAAGCAATTGAATCATTCTTCATAGCAAAGGATAATACAAAACTTGACTTTCCATCTCTCTTTGGTTACAAAAATCCAAGAAATTTAGATGAATATCTAAAGTTTAAAGCTAGACAGGCTGAGAATATTGCCAAAGAGAAGAGCAAAGGGAAAGATGACAGGACTACTCAAGGCATTTTTCTTATGAACTGAGTAAAGTAAGAATAATTGAAGACTTTGCCAAAGAGATGAGTAAGTCTATGTCAGAAAGGCATGTAAATGTTGAGCTTGATGAAGAACTGAAATAGGATTATCTTAACCATATAATGCAACACAAACCATACAAAGCAACAAGAGCACAATTCAAGGATTGGTTTGCAAATGAGCTTAAAGAAGAAATTGATAGAATTCAGGCTATGCTCAAGGATCCATTACACAATCTAACTCCACCTGATTAGAAAAAGACTAAACCTATTGATCAAAATCATTCCTTGGAGATTAAAAGGATGAAAGTTGAGCTAGTTGCTGCAAACTATGGCTCATCAAGGTCTGTTGCAAGATGGTTAGAATCTAGGGTAGTTGATACCTACAAAAGAATTGAAGAGCTTAGAAAGAAAATCTTCAGTTCCAAAAAAGCCAGCATATCCACCAACAACAATCCCTCAACAGACCCAAGCCTCCAAAAAGCATACTTCAACCACTGTCTTACCCACACTTGCCTTAAACCAAGTAAAAAGGCAAAAGCAGATGAAAGAAAATGATGAGCAGAGGTTTGAAGAGCACGGGAAAAAGGGAATCAAGAATCAATTGCTTTACCATACAGATGCTACAAGTGATAAGCTTAAAGAAATTATCTCAAACCTTGTTAGTAGACCTCAATCGCCAAACTCATAGAAAATAACTCTTCACCCACAAAAACCATCTGGTCCAAAAATTCTAAAGTGGAAGTCATCCTCAGACACCCATGAATTGACCTTGCTCAGATCAGATGGTAAAGTTCAAAAGCTTACTATGGAGGATGCATATGGTCTAGATGCATCTGACCTCCAAGATCTGATGAACCTTGAACTTCAAAGGGATTTTGATGACATCATTTCCCTGGACTTTGAATTACAATTCAAAGCACAGATAAGGGAAATGCTGATGAGAAATAAAGATCAACAATAAAGAAAAGTTTTGGCATCATTATTTCTAAGGGGACATTGTTCGATCAATTGAACCCTACAAAAGAACAGATGATTGAAAAGCCAAAATAGTCTCTAACATCTGATCCTTAATTATAATAGTCATAAGGTCTGCTGCTCTAAACTCTACTCTCACTTAAAGAATTTTCACAAGAGCTGTTAAAAGACAAAGCTCTATTAGAAGCCAAAGGTCTACTGATGAGAACGACTAATGAAGATAAAGTCTGTTGAAGTAAAGTCTGCTGAAGACTAACAAAGGATGAAGCCCAACAGAGGATATCTTAACAGTTGTTATCATCAGAGTTTATATTGTATTTTAATATAAGAGTGTTTAGGTCTAGCAGAGGTTAGAGTTCGTTTAGTTTGTTAAATGTCACTTTCATAGTGACGTCAGCCAAATATGCTCAGTGGTTTATAATGTACTATAAATAGAACAATGTCTGTACTGTTCTATTTGTCACTTCTTCTACAAATTTTGTACGGAAAAATTTGAGTGATCATAGGCTGAGGGGGAGTTTGTAATTGCATGCATACGTGATTAAGATTACAAAAGCATTTCAATGAAAACATTCTTCCAATTGTTGTGAATCAAAGTTTACATTTCCGCTGCATTTATCTTTGATTTATCTTCATTCATTACTTTCCATCTTTAAACTTTCACAACAATTCAAACTCAAAGTTTGCATTTCTGTTGCTCTCAACAAAAGATTGTTCACAAGATTTGGTAAGAGACAATGCTCGGTTGGAAGCCAAAGGTCTGCTCATGAGAACCTCTTATGAAGATAAAGTCTGTTGAAGTAAAGCTCACTGACGACTAACAAAGGATAAAGCCCAACAAAGGATATCTCAATAGTTGTTATCATTAGAGTTTATATTGTATTTTAATATAACAATGTTTAGGTCTAGCAGAGGTTAGAATTTGTTTAGTTTGTTAGATGTCATTTTCATAGTGACATCAGCCAAACATGCTCAGGCTTTGTAATGTACTATTAATAGAACAGTGTCTGTACTGTTCTATCTATCACTTCTTCTACACATTTTCTACGAACAAATTAGAGTGATCATAGGCTGAGGGGGATTTTATGATTGCATGTATACGTGCTTAATATTACAAAAGCATTTCAATGAAAACATTCTTCCAATTTTTGTGAATCAAAGTGTGATTGGGAATTTCTTGTATGTGATTTACGTAATTAAATTGTAAGGTGGGAAGCACGTTTGATAAAACAATAAAGTTCGAATCCATAAAATGACAAAATTGTCATTATGATAAAAGGTTAAAGTATGCATTTTAATCGAGTGATTGTTATGAAAATGGTTGAGTTGTGATTCAATCTCTCATTGAGGTGTGGACATCATTCCAATCTCAAGGATAAGATTTCTTTGAGAAATGGGCAGAGCCAATCGGCAGGGTAAGGGAATCACTCCTATCTTGATGAGACTCCCCTTTTTGGGAATATGGGTAGTGTCTATCTTGCAAGTGACATTTCAAAACCCTATATGTAAATAGCATATAGTCATGTGAAAATCTTTAGTATGATATGTGTGTAATCGTTGTGAAAATAATTTGAATTTTGAAAGGAGGTGTTCGAATTCGTTATGCATAAAATCGATAATAGTAGATGGTGGTTTTGACTAAAATTTGGATTGTTCTTAAACAAAACTTTGATTGAGCCAAAGTGATCGAAAGTTCTTTTGAGTTTGGGAAGCATTTTTTGGCCTAATAAGTAGAATACTCTCACCGAGAAGCAGTTAACGGCATTTTACTCTTCTAGTTACTACATGTCCCCAATTGATCGAGAATTCGAAACTTTGTCAAGATTGAAAATCAAGGGGCGAGACTAGTTATCAAGATGTGGGTTTCACCCCTAACTTGATAGCATCGTACCCTAAGTGTGGTTTGTACCTATCATACGAGGAGCAAATTCCGACCCTTTAGTAAGGTCCACTAGAGTATGAAATGTAAGTTTTCCATCAAGATGTGGATATAACTCCTAGCTTGATGGTGTAACTTCATGTAAAATCGAATGCGCGGAATGAGGGACTTCACCAAAAATTGCGGGCCATAGGACCTATTTTGGTGCTAATCGCCTCGTTGATGATATACAAGTGTTTTCATGTCTTCAAGTGTGTATTGTATCTGCCTAAGGAAAGGCATGTAATGTTTAAGAAACAGGGTTAGATCAGAAGCAGAATAGGCAAATTTAGGCGTTTTAGTTAAGATTAGACTCACTCCAACTCTTCCGTTCCTTTGGAGTGAGTCTTTTATAATTTCGTTCGTTCACTTAGATACGTATCCTCGAAGTTCTCTTCTCTGGGTTTGGAAAAAGTTTAAGGGGAAGCTGCCCATCTGTTATAGTTGCTTCAGAAAGAGACATTGGAAAAATACTTGTATAAAAATATACTAGAAAAACAAAAAAAGAAGAAAAAGGATAGGGATACATGGGAACAAAAGATTCAAACCATAATGACTAGGACTGGCTATACAACTAGTGACTTAGATCTTGTGAGAAAGCAGAAAGTCGGGTGCCCGCAGCTACTTTAAATGTTAAAGGAGTGAAGTCAGCGCCCACCCGACTAGAGGGACCGAGAAACATAAGATGAATTTATCACACCCCAACTGATTGGGGAATCATCGGGGTGGACGTAATTAGATTGCTCGAGACTTCATAACACTATTTTATGACAAGTAATTGAATATCAAGATTTCATTTCATTTCTAAATTTCAAGTACGAAGTTGAAAACGAAATACAACAAGTAACATATGACTAGTCTATGAACATAAATTTAAGTTTGGTGTGTTTCTAGTCCTTCCTACTAGATTCTTTTCAATGCTTCATGATCACAATCCTACAATATATATTAAAGTAACATGTCAACACATAAAGTATTGGCGAGCATACAAGTTTAAGTGTACTAGCATATGCATAAACGAGTTTAACGAAATCCACATTGCAATAACGTATACTAAGGCATGACATACATATCTAGCATGCAAAACATACTTATCAACCAAAAGTTTACCGCTAGCTTAATCTAATCATAGAAATGAATAGACGGTTTTGTTTACTTAACATGACCTCACGAATACGGGCGGTGCGTTACCCTATAGCGCTATACATGTTAAGGGAGGCTTGTATAAAGTTAATAACAAAGTATTGTGCAAGAACGGCTTTCTAGCATGTATATATTCCTAGGGTATGAACGAATAAAGCATGTATGTCGGATTCGCTTGTTTGGTTAAAGTATTTCCGTATAAGTGTTTGTGTGAGTTTTAATATGTCATATATATTGCACACAAAAGTGATAAACCAGAAAAAGGGTTCATGTATACTCACGGTTTTGCAAGCTTTCCTAGCAATCCGAGATTGATGAGTTGAAAGATGAACACCGAAGTTACTCTATATGGGGAAAGTGAGGTATGTGAATATTCTGAGTTTGGCGAAGGTTTCAGATTCGGAAGTAGAGAATACGAAAAAGTAACGGGAAAATGCCACTTCGTGCTAAGTGATCATTCACTTCACGCGAAGTGACTGTCCACCTTGTGCGAAGTGACTGATCACCTCGTGCGAAGGGACTATTTCTGGAAAATGTAGCTCGTTTAAGCTCCCGTTTCGACAATGAGTTCTGTTGAACAAGAATTTGGGGACAAGGCAGATTAGTCTTAGCTCATAACACTTAACCATGACTCGGTTAATATCAGGTGCGTGATTAAGTGAAAAAGTGTGTATTTCGTAGTATCTAGTTTAGTCCAATGTCTAACAATTATGTCATAGATGTCAAGCATGGGGGTACGAATACCTCGTTATATGATTCACCAAAGCTCAAAGTTTATCAACAAAGTTGATAAACCCGGTTGGTCATGAATGTACAGAAATTAAATACAAAAACAAATGCTCAAGTGGGGTGTGGAACTTAATTCGGGTAGCCAAGGCTCCAACGTTCTCACACTAGCTAGAACACAAGTTCATCCTTAATGTGGAAGGTGAACTTAGCTAGTTGGAACTCTTGGTACAAAGAAAAGTAGAAGAAGAACAAGTTAATAGTGAGTCAAACTCACTTAGCACAATCTGCCAAAAATCCAGAAGTTTCAGAGTGAAAGTAAGAAGATTCGGAAAGATTGGAGGTGGGAAGTGAGTTGGTATTTATAGGAATGAGTTGCTGCCAGCTCCACTTCATGTAAAGTGGCTTCACTTCATGTGATGTGTACTTCACTTCGTACGAAGTGGGTACACTTTGTGCAAAGTGGCTTCAGCTCGCATGAGTGGGTTGGTTTGGGGTATTTAGCTGGTTTTCGAGTATTTCAAGTATGAAGTTGTAAGGTAGGAGTATTTGTACATATAACAAGTGTCAATTTGTATGAAAACACGTATTTAATGACTGTATGCATGTATGTATGTATAGAGTACGAATTTCATTAAGATTAATGCCTCGATTTGTGACAACGAAGATGGTTGTACGATTGTAAGGATTCTAAAAATAGGATGCGAAAGTGAACGATTGTTGTTAAAAAACTATTGTGATACAAGGGTAATTAAGAACCCATCTATATGGACAATGGTGTGAGTGGAACGGAAAGATGTTAATTTAAGGCGTTAAAAATAGTCGCACACCAAGTGCTCGAGGAAACGCATTAGTTGATAAATGTGTGAATAATGACGATTATTGCTTATGTTTAGCATTTGAATGTGATAAAACATTGTATGCAATTGAATGGAATCGTTAGAAGTAAAAAATAAACGTGTTGAATGTAGGCATGAAAAAAGAAAGTTTAAGCAACCAGAAACCTCAAGGCTCACAAGACCGAGGTACGTTACTTTTACGATTAAAGCTTACTTGTAGTAATGTTTATTAATATATATTGTGGTATTTGTAACGCGTTAAAGAATGGTTATGTAATAGACCTATTACGAATGGATCAAACAAACTAGAATTTATATTAAAGAATGATTATGTAATAGACCCATTACGAACAGGTCAAACAAACATAATGTTTAGACCCATTACGAATGGATCAACGAACAAGAATAAAATATTTAATATGGTCATACAGTTGATCCAGTACGAATGGGTCAACGAACTAGAATGAAATGCTTAATATGGTCATACAATTTATTCGGTACGAACGGGTGAACGAACTAAAATGAAGTATTTAATATGGTCATACAGTTGATCCGGTACGAACGGGTCAACGGATTAGAATAAAATATTTGGTATGGTCATAAAGCTGATCCGGTACGAATCGGTCAACAGACTAGAATGAAATGCTTAATATGGTCATACAGTTGATCCGTTACAAACGAGTCAATGAACTAGAATGAAATATTTAATATGGTCATACAGTTGATCCAGTATGCACGGGTCAACAGACTAGAATGAAAATGCTTAATATGGTCAATAGTTGATCTGGTACAAACGGGTCAACGAACTAAAATGAAAATTTTATTTTGTCATACAGTTGATCTGGTACGAACGGATCAACGAACAATAATGCTATGTTTAGAATGAATATGTAGACGATCCGGTATGAACAGGTCAAATACGAATGTTATGCTTGGAATGATCATGCTGAATCCGGTTCAAGCGGGTCCACGAGCTAGAATATAATGTTTGAAATAGTCATGTATTTTTTCCGTTGTGAGCGGGTTAAATGTTTATAAATTTATTATTGTTCGAACGGATTAAAGTGATGAAATCGAGTAGATAAGTAAGCCAAATCTAATGTAATGAAAGGAATATAAACATGAAGTTTATGGGAATAATGAAAAGGGTGGAATGTCATGTTCAATGAAAGTTAGCACTTTACCCTTCTGTTAATTAAATAAATCTTTGTTTAAGTTGTAGGTAAAACCGCACTATAAGCGGACTCGCGAGCTTGGAACGAACACACGCACAACTCTTTCTCGCCCTCAACGCGCTTATGAACTAGTTTATGCAATGGGACAAAACTTTTTGTTTATGTAGTTAAAGTCTAGTTGTTAGACATGATCCAAAACACGTGATTTTAACTTTCTTAAATGGTATTTGGTTGTATCGAGTTTTTAAAAATGTTAACTTTGTATAATTTGGCCGAATTTCAAGTAATGTATTAAAGTTTAAATTTCGTTGTAAAATTTCGTTGTTTAATATGTGGTTATGACCGCGTGAAAGAATGGGCGTTTCAAGTAGGTATCATAGCCTAGGTTTGAGGGATTCAAGTATAAGGACCAAGGTGCTTGAACTCAAACCAAAAGCTCGTGCATATTGTGTGTTCGCTCCGAGGCGCAATGCAAGTAAGTATCTTTAAAATTTAACTACATGTAACAAATCAAGTTACGGGAAGGGATTGTGAGAGTATGCCTAGAATGATCAGAGTAAGGATGTTGTGGGATGTTACGGGTCAGTTCAGGTTGTACAAACTATAGTAAGCTGAAACAGTGTCAGTAGGCCAGAAGGGGTGTCGGCGACGGCCCATTATGGCGTCGCCGACGCGGCCCCCTTTGTCCGACGCGCAAATTTTCTACCTACATGATTTTTGATAATGCAGGTTTGCAAGGCGCGTCGTCGACGTGGCTTTGGGCCGTCGCCGATGCCGCCTGTTACACTGTTTTTGATGAATTTTCACATCACGAGTCTCGTACCTCCTAAAACATGTTTCATGACCTCTATAGACCCCCGAAAAGTGGTATAAAAACTTATAAGAAGTCGTGTAAATTGATTGTGCTATGTTAAGATGTTTCATGAACTTCGGAAGGAAGATTGAGAATATATGAAATAATAAGTTCTCTAGCTTTATGATTGCACATAGGAGCTTCGTGGCCGCTTTTAGCCATACGGTAGTAAGAAAGCGTGTGAATCGAATTGTATTACATTCAGATGCATGGGAAACAAAGGTGGTATAAATTACAAGTTGTGAATGTAGAGGATAACAAGTCCTCCAGCCCTACAATAGGACAAAGGTGTGTTGGGACCCGTTATGCCCCACGAAGATAAAAATAATAATCAAGAAGCAAGTAATAAATCGTTGGATCAAGGTGTGTAAGAATGAAAAATGCAATTTGCTAATGTAAATATGTTTATACAAATGGTGGTGAAATTGTATGTAACTGATGGGTGAACATGTATAGGATGTAACCATTAGGTAATTAAACATGTGAAATATATTTTAGATGTAATAAAAGTAGGAATTTTGGTTGGATATGTGATCTGGTAAAAAGTGTGCATTAGAAGGTTGTACTCTATGTTGGAGTTGTATGATGTTCACCATATGTTGAAAAATTGCTTATCTGAAATTGAGAAGTAAATATATACTGAATGTGAAGCATATAAGATCGATAGAAGGGAATGAAATTGGAATGATGTTGAGTTAGCTAACTATGAGATATACTAGATGTGAAGTTATGAAAATGCTAACATGCATAAAAATATTATACTTGACGATTACATGAAGGCACGAGTCTAGTATGTGGATTACGCACCTGGCAAGTGCGCAAGAAGCATATGACACTCGTGAGACCATGATAATCATCACATGTATATCTAGTAGAATTGGAAAGTAGGTGGATGTGTAAGTGAAAGAAACTGTAAGACTCTCAAGAAAATGAAGGTATTTTGTGAGAATGAAAATATTTGAACCCGTAAGTAAGTACGGATCAAACAAGTAAGAATAAATGGTGAGAATGAAAATGTTTGAACCCGTAAGTAATTACCGATCAAACAAGTAAGAATGAATGGATGTTTGAACCCATAAGTAAGAACAGATCAAACAAGTGAGAATGAAAGTAAAAAAGCTTGAATCCCTCGATGAGTACGGATCAAACTTATAAGAATGAAAGGTAAGAATGAAAAGTTAAATCCGTAGTGGTACAGATCTAATATACAAGAATGACAAGTCTGGATGAAAAGAGAAACCCGTAGGTTAGTACGGATTAAATATGTATGAATGGAAAGTTAAGTCCGTAGGTTAATATGGATTGAACGAATAGGAAAGAAAAGTTAAAAAAGGCTAAAATGATGAAATGTTGTTTTCATAAGTAGGTTCGAGCTGAAGGAAAGTACAAACGCGAACCGCCATTTATACGAATACAATGAGAATATACAGTTTGACCTTGAGAAGTCAGGCCATAGAAATTTGACAAAACTTTAATGAACTATAAATATTGTATGTAAGAAATTAAATGTGTAATGTAGTATAGCATGTAAGTAAGAAATTGTGGGAGAAATAGAGATGAATGAACACCGAATAGGATAATATTTAAATGAAATGTGCTAACTGTTAACTTTTGCGAATGAGAATGGTAGAATGCATGAAGCTATAAAGTTGGTGAAGCGAGCGAAAGGATGCTTACAAGCGGAAGCTCATCACATGGATGGGATCACGCTAGTTATGGTATGGACTTGTGAGGGAGCGGACCAATCCAGCTCGCGGATCTTTGGTTTATGCAAAGAAATCAAGGTTAGTAAACGGTTTAGCTCATGATTGATGAGTAAGAATGTGTAGATTGAATAGTACTTATGAATGTAAAGAAGAGTGGGATAAGTATGGTATAGTATTGAATGTGTGACTTCTAACGGTAAACATAAGAAGTAATTTATGTCACTAGGAGGAAATCTCAAGTTCCTTGAGTGAAAATTTGAAGTATTGGTTAAACGCTGGGTACGATGAACTCGTGCAACATATTTACTTGAGTAGAATAAGTAGTGCGTAAAAAGTTATAAAATGATTTGAGGTTAAACCTAAGGGAGTGCATAATACAAGTAGCGTAGCAAACATAAAATGATGCTTAATTCTCATGTTAAGTATTAAAAGAGTAGCTTATAGTATGCTCTAGGAGTTTGTACTCCATACTTGAATGGTGTGGTACACACCATATGTCATGTTACTTTTATAATGATAATTTAGAAATGAATGTGTACTAGACATATAGCTTGTGGACTTACTAGTAAAGATTGATATTGGGATTATGTTAAATTACTAACTTGAATGTAGTTGGCAATTGTAGTATCATGCGAGCATTAGTATGTATTTATGTGTATGATGTAGTTAATTGGTCATGTGTTTGTATGTGTCCTAAAAACATGAGTATGAAATGCATATAGTGTCGCTAGTATGGTCTACTATACAAAGATGGACATAAGTTTCTAAGTTGGAAATTAGTATGCTTGACCGCTGACCATCTGAAACGTCAATGAATATGTGAGTAGCATGGTTATACTTATGAATATGTTTGTGGGATTACAAAGAATCATGTGGTAACAATACCGACGATGGAATGCCGTAATAAATGCATATACGTTATCTGATATACTCCATGATGGTGAATTATTGTAGTAAGCTCGAGAAGAGCACCTTCCGCACCAAAAGCGAGAATGGTAGATCCAGCATGGCTTGTAAGTTGAATAGTGGTAGTAATCAATCATATGATTAATAAAAGCAGAAATACAAATTGTATAAACGAGTTATGTTTGTTCGCAAATGAAGTCGTTTTATGAACCACAAGAGAATTCATGTTATAGTGCACATTCTGAAATGAATAAACTGACAAAGGTTAGAAGTAGTCTCGGTCTAATAGACATGAAATAGGTTTCAGTAGGACAAAGAGAAATCGTACCCAAGGATGTAGTGGCCAAGACTAACGCACCTTCGTAACAAGACTATTAGACAAGCCTTAGTACAATGGCAACATCAAAATGGATCGGAACTAACATGGGAATTGTAGGAAGAAATGCCTGAGCACTTCCCTACCTTATTCGATATTTCAGTTCAGGGAGAACCTTCTTTAAGGGGGTAGACTTGTAACACACAAAAATTTGTATATAAGCTTATGTATTTAAAATAAGTGAATAAGTATAATTGTTGGCTATTTTATGAAAATGGTGACTAGGAATACAAACCTAGTTAGAATGTAAGTAAAATATTAACTAAAGATAATCAATAGCCATTTAAAGTAAACAACCAAACTTGAGGGATCAAAATGGGGCATTAGAAAGAGGAATTATTAAAACATAAATTAACATACCAAAACACACACATCAGGTGTGTATGTCGACCAGAGCAAGGGACAGAGAGGGAAAAGCCTCTAATCAACCAAATCGGTAAATTGAAAGGGGAATTGAGGCCAAAATTGTACATGAACACAGCAAATTGTTAGTCAACTAAGCTTGTCTAACAAGAGGTAAGTCATAATTTGTGATTTAGTGAAATTTTGGTGATTATGAGAATATGTGAAAGATTGTTATACTCTATGAATCAAGAATGAATAATGCAATTTGATGTTGAACTCTTGCTAGAAAAGTTATGTGTATACTAATTTGTATAAAATTGATGGGTTTATATAGTTATAGAAAATCTCCATGAATCATGAAGTGGGTGTTGTAAGATGATCTTAGAAATTAAGTTTTAGTTAAGATTATGTATTTGATTAATCAATAAAGATAAGATGAATGATTGTTGTTAAAAGAACTCTAATGATACGAGGGTAAATGAGAACTCATCTGTATGGACAATGGTGTGAGTGGAAAGGAAAGATGTTAATTTTAGCGTTAAAAATAACCACACGCCAAGTGCTCGATGAAATGCATTAGTTGATAAATATGTGACTTATGATGATTATTGCTTATGTTTAGGATTTGAATGTGATAAAATATTATATGGAATGGAATGGAATCAATAGAACTAAAGAATGAATGTGTTGAATGTAGGCGTGAAAAAAGAAAGTTCAAGCAACCGGAAACCTCAAGTCTCACAAGACCGAGGTATGTTACTTGTACGATTTAAGTTTACTTGTAGTAAGGTTTAATGATATATATTGTGGTATTTGTAATGCGTTAAAGAATGGCCATGTAATAGACCTATTACGAACGGGTCAAACAAACTAGAATTTATGTTAAAGAAAGATTATGCAATAGACCCATTACGAAAGGGTCAAACAAACTAGAATGTTATGTTAAAGAATAATCATGTAATAGACCCATTACGAATGGTTCAACGAACAAGAATAAAATATTTAATATGGTCATACAGTTGATCCAGTACGAACGGGTCAATGAACTAGAATGAAATGCTTAATATCATCATAAAGTTGATCCGGTACGAACGGGTCAACGGACTAAAATGAAATATTTAATATGGTCATACAGTTGATCCGGTACAAATGGGTCAACGGACTAGAATGAAATATTTGATATCGTCATACAACGAACTTGTCAGCGCAGTAGAATAAAATGCTTAATATGGTCATACAATTGATCCGGTATAAACGGGTCAACGGACTAGAATGAAATATTTAATATGGTCATATAGTTGATCGGTACGAACGGGTCAACAGACTAGAATGAAAATGCTTAATATGGTAATAGAGTTGATCTGGTACAAACGGTCAACGGACTAGAATGAAATGTTTTTTTGGTCATACAGTTGATCCTGTACGAATGGGTCAACGAACAATAATGCTATATTTAGAATGAATATGTAGACGATCCGGTACGAACAATCAAAGAATACGAATGTTATGTTTGGAATGATCACGTAGACGAATCCGGTACAAGTGGGTCAACGAGCTAGAATATAATGTTTGAAATAGTCATGTATTCATTCTGTTGTGAGCGGGTTAAATGTTTATAAATTTATTATTGTTCAAACGGATTAAAGTGATGAAATCGAGTAGATAAGTAAGCCAAAACTAATATAATGAAAGGAATATAAACAAGAAGTTTATAGGAATAATGAAGATGGTGGAATGTCATGTTCAATGAAAGTTGGGACTTTACCCTTCTCTTAGTTAAATAAATCTTTGTTTATGTTGTAGGTAAAACCGCACTATAAGTGGACTCGCAAGCTTGGGACAAACACATGCACAACTCTTTTTCGCCCTCAACGCGCTTACGAACTAGTTTATGCAATGGGTCAAAATTTTAGTTATTTATGTAGTTAAAGTGTAATTGTTAGACATGATCCAAAACACGTGATTTTACTTTTGTTAAATGGTATTTGGTTGTATCTAGTTTTTAAAAATGTTAACTTTGTATAATTTGGCCGAATTTCAAGTAATGTATTAAATTTTAAATTTGGTCGTAAAATTTTGTTGTTTAATATTTGGTTTTGATCGTGTGAAAGAATGGGTGTTTCACATACGGACAAGTGACGTGGTCTTTGCTTGGTCTTCCGGATGGATAGCAATTTGATTATAACTCGAATACTCATCCAAGAAACAATAAAAATTTTGACCTGCTAACTTCTCAACAATTTGGTCAATAAAAGGTAAAGGGAAATGGTCTTTGGAAGTTGGGGAATTCAACTTCCTATAATCAATACAAATACGCCACCCGGTTACCGGCCGAGTAGCGACCTCTTCACCTGCGTTATTTGTGACGACTTGAATGTCCACCTTTTTGGGAACAGTTTGCATTAGGTTCACCCATTTGCTATCAAAAATGGGGTAAATGATACCCATATCTAGCCACTTCGAAAACTCCTTCTTAACCACATCACGCATGTTCGGATTTAATATTCTTTGTGCATCACGAGAAGGGGTAACACCATTTTCGGTGATGATCTTAGGCATCACCACTGAGGGACTAATTCCCTTCAAATCTACTGTGGTCCACCCAATAGCCGCCCTATTGGTGACCAACACCGCCGTTAACTTCTCCTCTTGCTCCTCGGACAAGTTGATGCAATAATGACCGTAAGTGTGTTGCCCTCACCCACATAAACATACTTGAGATGCTTGGGCAACACCTTCAACTCACAACTGGCAGCTCTTCTAATGATGGCTTCAACTTGGTATCAATCTTCTCCGGAAGACTTTTCACTTGGTATGTCCAAGGTGGTCTTCCTTTCTTTACCACATCACTTCCATCTTCTGTTCCTCCTCGTCCATGCTCTGATTTGTCTTCGTTTACAACCTGTCAAACATAAAATACTCCTCTATTGTGTTTCCCTCTTCGACACCCATGTCGCATAGAGGTATACACTCGTCAACAACGTCCGCCATGTAGCATTCGTCACTAACTAGAGGATCCATTAACCCGAAAAGACATTTAACCGCAACCGACGGTTACCAAAAGTCATGTCGACCGTACCCGTTTTACAATTAACTTGGGCATTCGATGTTGCCAAAAATGCTCGACCGAAAATAACCGATTGGTTGTTTTGTTCGGTCCAAAGAGATATAATCGAGTACAAGAAAGTCCACTAGATAGTAATAGTCCTTGACCTTGACGATTACATCCGTGACTATCCCACGAAGTAGTTTGGGAGTCAAATCTGCTAGCATCACGGTGGTGTTTGCCGCTTGAAGTTGTCACACCCTCAATTTCCATTTGCGGAGTATTACTGCGAGGCGTGTGATCAAACCAGAATCTCAGACACTAGCAATATCGAACGACTCTATATGAATTATTTAAACGTTTTCGAAAAACATTTGTTGTAAACATTCATAGTCATTTTCAAATTATCATCAAAGTTTAGCGGAAGCATTAAAGTAAAGTAACGGGCGCCAACATAAACGCCAAAACCAAAATCCCAAAAATTATTCGTAAATAAAGACTCGATAAAAATGTCTTGATCAAATGCAAGTGAGTGCACCTAGCACTCCTAGTATCCTGAGAAACATGCAAAGAAACAAGTGTCAACATTAAAGAAAAGTGAGTTCACAGGTTTTTATAAGTTCACAAGTTCGGTTTAAAAGATTATTTTCCCCCGTTATCCCTAATCCGGGATAAAGACATAGTTCCATTATTCCTAACCTGGAATAATAGGGTTGGTTCGTAAATAAGTTCAATGTTAACATGTAGGTAGCGAGCCTAAAGTTACGTCACATAAGAGTTCGCGATCGAAGCTGACTATTGTTGCCTCTGTGTTGCCAGGTTTATCACTGACCATGGCGAAAGTTAGGCCAAATTAATCACCCGTTGACCATTCCCGGTCGGTTAGCGCGACTAGCTCGGGTGGGGCTTGTCGGGCCCAGTAGTACTACTATAATTTCTCCGTTATCTAACCCAATACTAATGATCCGAGAGTTGGTTGAGGACTTCCGTGATAAAGCTACTTAGTGACCATAACATACATTAACATTAACTTAGTTACCGAATAGTTAACGGCATTAATTTCGCATCAACGTAAAAAGATCGAGTTGTAGAGCGTATACATGTTTCTCCCCATGTTGTTCAAAACCGGATAAAATAGGGGCCTTGAACTCACCTTAAATTGCTGGGTTAGAATAAACATCAAAGAAGCAAATGATAGAACCGCTAATCGCGTCCTAACATGTGAACCGATTTAAAGTTAGTGTGTGAACACACTGACACAAAACCCTACGCATAACTAACACGTAATAACCAATTCGAAACCATAATCATACATGCAAAGTATCACCATAAAAAATAACGATCAAACCAACTTGTCATAAACACAGGATAACTCATACAACACTTAGGTACACACAAACGCAAGTTATCATGTATCAGCTTGTACGCTCATAACTGGGCTGTTTTGAGGATTTTTATAAATAGTTCCAACGTTCCAAAAATTCCAAATTTTTTACAGGATGTGTCAATTAGACTGTAGAATTTTTTATAAAATTTTCAAATCCTAAATCGTTACCAATTATTTATAAACATTTATATACTAGGCTGCGGTCAGATTCGTCATTTTCTGACTGCAGTCCACGAGAAAAATTATTTAAAAATCATCGTTATCCAATTAACAAAATTCCAGTGGGAGATTTTCGGAAATTCCCGTCTCCAGTTACTGTACAAATTCTTGACCTAACCCCATACAGACTATGAGATCCGACTCGAGAAACAACCTGGAAATTCTGTAGAATTTACGCAGCTTCAGCTGCTGCACTAAATGACCATTTAAAAATAGCAAACGACCTCAGAAAAATGTGAATCTAGCGCCATTTGAAGCGTTTTTCAAAAATACACATTTTAGGCTTCAGAAAATCCATTTTTCTATAAATAATGATCAGGTTACAAGCCAACTGAAGTTGGCTGTAAATGTCAATCAGCTTACTGTTTTCGACTTTATCGCATTAGAATATGTTTAAACGGCCATGACGCTTAGTTGTATTGTTAACAGCAGGTTAACTTGTCAAATATCATCATATATATCAATATTCATGCAAACCCTAAATATATATCATGATCTTTATCGATAAAACGCAGCCTACGATATTAATATTCAACATATCATCACAACCGCAAAGATTCGCATATTCATCCGAACTAATCATACACCGCAACACTTTTTCATAATAATAATCATACAATCACATAATCATGATCAAGATTACACAAAACCTAGTGTGAATCGCAATACAATTAAACCCTAACCTTGAAACGAGGATGATTAGCGAACCGGGACAAGCTTGGAATCGATCCGGGAGTGTAGACTTTCGCGACAGTGAGAGGGGGGGCTGCCGTCGACTTCAAGTTAGAGTATTAGGGTTTAGTTTTTTTTTTTTTTTTTGAAGGCTACCCACAACATGCATGTATACATAAAGGGGGGTCACGATAGGGGGGGCAGTTTGGGTTAGTTCCTTGGGCCGCAAGTTTGGGTTATTTCCTTGGGCCGCAAGGAGGTGTGGGTCGCAAGGGGGTGTGGGTGGCGGGTTGGGTTTGCTTGGTCGCGAAGTCGAAACGTTTCACAGGCTTGGTTCGGTTTATAAATAGAAGTTATTAAAATATTATTCGCGACACGGAGTTTATAAAATATTAAATCACGTATTTGGAGTGAGACGCAATAGATTCACAAACGTCTAATAACACATAGCACGTAATTCAGATACAACCCGTCTAATAATACATGGCACGTAGTTCACCCTATAGATTCACAAAGTTAGCATAGTTATTGCGAGCGTGTAATTTAATTCTCCGAATTAAATCAGCGTAGGAGTGAATAACCATAAAGTAGCGCGTTTAAGATACCTGAAAAGCTGGGATGTCACATTATCCCCATGTTGAAAGAATTTTCGTCCCGAAAATTGAGTAAACGCGGTTAGAATGCAATGCACAAAAGTTCAGTTTGTTAGAATGGTACAAGTAAATACCAGGCTGTCATATCAGTAAATCCCAGGCTGTCATATCATCCCCATGTTGAAAGAATTTCGTCCCGAAATTCAGTTGGCGGTAACGTCAGATTGCTGCTCAGCTGCAAAAGGTGTGGATATTTGCTTTTCATTTGGTCCTCTCTTTCCCACGTGAACTCCGGTCCACGCTTAGAGTTCCAACGAACCTTGACGATCGGTATCTTGCTGTGCCTTCGAGTCTTAATCTCACGGTCCATGATCTCGATAGGTTGTTCCACAAAATGCAGTTGCTCATCCACTTGAATCTCATCCAATGGAATGACTAGGGTTTCATCTGATAGGCACTTCTTCAGATTGGACACGTGAAAAACGTTGTGAACTCCACTGAGTTCGGCAGGAAGGTATAACTGATAAGCTACGGGCCTGATACGCTTCGAAATCACAAATGGGCCTACGTACCGTGGATTTAGTTTGCCTCGTTTCCCAAAATGAATTACACCCTTCCAGGGTCACACTTTCAGTAGGACGCGGTCACCTACTTGAAATTCGAGCGGTTTGCGTCGTTGATCAGCGTAACTTTTCTGTCGATCTCGTGCCGCTGCCATGCGGTTTCTGATTTGCACAATCTTTTCAGTAGCCTCAAGTATCAACTCAGGACTTGTGAGTTGACTATCACCGACTTCTGCCCAACAGACCGGTGATCTACATTTGCGACCGTACAATGCTTCAAACGGTGCTGCCTGAATACTCGTATGGTAACTATTTTATACGAGAATTCCACTAAAGGCAGGTGGATTTCCTGACTTTTCCCGAAGTCTACCACGCATGCCCTAAGCATGTCCTCCAAGGTCTGAATGGTTCTTTCACTTTGACCATCCGTCTGAGGGTGGTAAGCTGTGCTCATATCTAAGCGTGTACCCAACGCTTTCTGAAGTGACCGCCAAAAGTTGGACGTGAAACGAGCATTTCTGTCTAAAATGATGGACGTTGGCACCCCGTGCCGAGAAATTACTTCCTTAATGTATATGCGAGTCAACTTATCCATCTTATCTGTTTCTTTAGTCGCTAGGAAGTGTGCAGACTTAGTTTGACGATCCACGATTACCCAGATGGTATCACAACCACCCAGAGTTCGCGGGAGTTTAGTGATAAAGTCCATCAAGATCTGATCCCATTTCCACACTGTGATCTTAGGTTGTTGAAGTAGCCCTGATGGCTTCTGCTATTCCACCTTGACTTTCGCTCAAGTCAAACACTTGCTCACGTAGGTGGCTATATCTGCTTTCATGTTGGGCCACCAGTACGCGGCTTTAAGGTCTTGATACATCTTATCCGAACCAGGATAGACAGAGTATCGGGATTTGTGAGCTTCGTCCATAACTAGCTTCCTGAGGTTTCCGTAGAGAAGTACCCATATACGGTTCATGAAGTACCAGGTACCATTGGGTTTCACTTCCCAATCGTGTTCCATCTTTCCCACAGATTCGGCCTTGATGTTCTCTTCCTTAACTGCTTCTAGCTGCGCGTCGCGTATCTGTTCGGGTAACCCAGAATGAATTGTGAACTGTAGTGCTCGTACCCGACGAGGTTTCAAGTGCTCCTTCCGACTGAGGGCATCAGCTACCACGTTAGCTTTACCCGGGTGATACCGAATGGCACATTCATAATCATTCAGGAGTTCGACCCAGCGATGCTGTCACATGTTCAACTCCTTCTGGTCAAAAATATGCTGGAGGCTCTTGTGATCCGTGTAGATTGTGCACCTTGTTCCATATGGATAGTGTCTCCAAATCTTAAGTGCAAACACAACTGCTCCCAATTCCAAGTCATGTGTCGTGTAGTTCTTCTCGTGGACCTTCAACTGCAGGGATGCATACGCGATGACCTTTTCACGTTGCATGAGCACACATCCCAATCCCTGAATGGAAGCGTCACAATATACCACAAAATCATCTGTCCCTCTAGCAAGGACAAAATGGGCGCACTGCAAAGCTACTGCTTCAGTAATTGAAATGCTGCTTCCTGCTTGTCACCCCAAGCATACTTGGTGCCCTTCTGTGTGAGAGTGGTAAGCGGTTGTGCGATCTTGGAAAATCCCTCGATGAAACGTCTGTAGTAACCAGCCAAACCCAAAAATTGGCGGATCTCTGTCGGTGTCCTGGGTGCTTCCCAGTTCTTGATAGCATCGATCTTGGCGGGATCAACGTGTATACCCTTTTTATTCACGATATGCCTGAGGAATGAACTTCCGAATCAGAAATCACACTTCAAAATTGGCATATAGTTTCTCCTGCTGAAGTAGTTCCAGCAATAATCGCAGATGCTCAGCATGTTCTTCTTCACCCTTAGAGTAGGTGAGTATATCATCGATGAACACGATGACAAACTTGTCGAGATACGGCTTACACACGCGGTTCATGAGGTCCATGAACACCGCGGGTGCATTGGTGAGACCGAAGGGCATGACCAAGAACTCATAATGGCCATACCGAGTGCGAAATGCCGTCTTGGAGATATCACCCTCCCTGACGCGTAGCTGGTGATAACCGGACCATAGATCAATCTTGGAGTAGTAGCTTGACCCTTGAAGCTGGTCGAAAAGATCGTCGATGCGAGGTAATGGGTATCGGTTCTTGAAGGTAACCTTATTGAGTTCCCTGTTGAAGATGCACATGCGGAAGGTCCCGTCCTTCTTCTTGACAAAAAGGACCGGAGCTCCCCATGGCGAAGTACTAGGTCGGATAAATCCTTTTTCCAACAATTCCTGAAGTTGGGTAGACAGCTCTTGCAACTTTCCTGGAGCTAGGCGGTAAGGGGCCTTGGCGATAGGAGTCGCATGGCTCACCAATTCGATTTCAAACTCTACTTCTCGATGTGGTGGAAGACTGGGTAACTCCTCTGGAAACACATCGGGAAAGTCACGGACGATGGGGATATCTTCAATCCGCTACTCGTCCTTAGACTGCTCGGTGACCAGTGCGAGCAAAGCAAAAGAGTTCTTCTTCCGAAGATACTTCTGGGCTTGCATGTAAGAGATGATGTTCGTGACGACTCCTGTCTTCTCGCCTTGCACTATCAAGACTTCGTCATTAGAGAGCGGAATACGGATAGCTTTCTCGAAACAGAGAACTTCAGCTCGGACGTCAGATAGCCAGTCCATTCCGGCTACCACATCAAAACTACCCAGAGTAGTTGTCATTAGATCAATGGTAAAGGTGTGACCCCGAGTTTAAGTTGACAGCCGGTCACTAGATGAGTCACATCTATAGATTTACCATCGGCTAGTTCTATGACGTAAGGGGTCTCTAGGGGTTTAGGTGTGAGATTTAGGTTCTTTCTAAAAGACTCAGATATAAAACTCTTATCCGCACCCGTATCAAAAAGTACAGTAGCAAAATGATCGTTAAGTGGAAACTTACCGGTGGCCACATTCGAGTCGTTTCTGGCCTCTCCACGGCCTAGCATGAATGCACGTCCTTTGGCACCTCCTGTGCCACCATTTCCATTGTTGCCATTGTTGTTATTGTTGTTGTTGTTGTTGTTATTGTTGTTACTTCCACCATTGTTGTTGTTGCGAAGTTGCGGGCAGTCTCGCTTGAAATGGGCAGTGCGACCGCACTGATAGCATCCCCGGTTATTACCCTGGTGCTGGTTCTAATTTTGTCATGACATGATCTCCCCGCGACAATCCTTTGCCGCGTGTCCTGCTTGCCACATCGTTGGCAGCGATTTCCGGCGCAAGGGCCGTGATGGTGGAGGTTACAAGATTACATTGCGGCTTTCGACCCGCATAGCCGCTCGAGTTCTGGGTGTTATTGGTAGACTGATTGTTGTGACCCCGATTGTTATTGAAGTTGTTGGACCGCTTCTGGTTTCCTTGTTGTGGTTGGGCTGATGAAGACTCCGGAGCTGGTGAGTCTTCAAATTTCCTTTTGTTGTCCGGGACAATTTCAGTTGCACCCCTAGGTGGCAACTTCCTTTGCTCCACCGCCTTATCGGTGAGTTTATGTGCCAGTCTAATCGCTTGATGCTCCGTCGTAGGGTTACTAGACATTACCATGCCCTGGATCTCAGGGACCAGACCCCAAGATAAAACTCAAGTCGTTTATCGATGGTGTTAGCCAAATCAGGACAAAGGAACACCCGATCATGATGTCTTGCCGTGTACGCTTCAATTTCTGACCCGACCATCTTGTGGTTCCATAACGCTTGTTCCAATTGCTGAACTTTGTCCCGTGGACAGTATTCCTCCTTGATTAGAGCTTTGAATTCGGTCCAGGCCATTGCGTTCGCCGCAACAAGTCCACGCGTTTGGACTCGTGCGTTCCACCAGGTTAATGCCCCATCTTCCAACGTCGAGGCAGCATACTTGACCTTATTAGCTTCAAGGCAATTGCACATTTCAAAAACCGATTCAGACTTTTCGACCCAACAGACCAGTCCTATGGGTCCTCCAGCTCCCGTGAACTTGCTCGGTTTCGCATCAAGGAACATCTTGTAGGGGTTAAGACCCCCTCCTGAGGATAGAGGATAGGTAGTCAGCGAGAAAGTCTACTAGCCAAACTATTAGATTTTCCCATGAAAATTTAATAATGGTTACCTGCTGGTGGGTTTTGAATACCTGCCAGAGCAGCATTCACGTGTTCTTGGATTAAAGCAGCCAATTCTTCAGTTGACATGTTGAGATTTCCGCGACGACCGGTTGCCATTTCAGATCTTCGCAAGACAACACAAACACACACCGATAAGTATATATCCAATATAGTTATCATATTCCACACTTCAATGATCACACAATTTATGTCAACCCAACAAATTAAACAATCAAAAGGAACATTCGATAAAATAAATTGTAATGTCTCATAAAATACCAACCAAATATATCAGTTTAATTATAAATTTCCAAGTTCAAAAATAAGTGGAAACAAACAAACTAAAGGAAACAAAACGGAGATTGGCGAGACGAGTTAGTCATCTATGTCTCCATCTCCCAAGTCGCTATCACTGCCGTCTTCCTCTTCAGCATTTTCAGCTTCAACAGTCGGGTCCTGTTCCGGCTTTTCTTCCTCCTGATGCTCCTCCGGGTCTTCCTCTGGATCCTCCTCTTCGTCCTCTACCGGTGCTGGAGGGGCCGTTGCTGGTGCGGGTACTGGGATAGGTGGTGCTTGGTTCTGCTCCAGTTCGTGAATCCTCCAACTGGACTCAAGAACTCTGTCTTCGAGCCAGTGAGCCCTCAGCTGCTCAGCACGAAGGTCCTTAGCTAAAATGTTTCGAACTCTCCTATTCTCATCTTGCTCTTCCTCGAGCTCTCCAGTTTTACCAGTCAGCTGACGTATCAGCCATCCATGTGCTTCGATAGTCTCCTGCATTCTCTCCAATTGTTCATGTTGTTTCCTTAACACATCTCTAAGCAGATCGTCCCCCATTCCTAAAGAGTTGACCGGTTTGACCGGTATAGTGGTCGGACGGGAGGACGACTCCCCTCCTAGAGCGAGTCTTTTCCTAGCAGTTGAGCTTGTCTCCACGCCACGAGGTGGTGAGGGTTCGACCATGGGTGCCTTCCCCGGCGCCCTTGATTGTTGAGATCTGTCGGATGATGATGATGACATAGCCTGCTGGGTTGGTGTAGTTAGTTACGAGCTGCGTATATCACAATATACATATATATCTCACATAGAACAATTATAGTATAACACATAACAAGATATCATAGTTCGGTGCCAACTAAGTCTAGTGTCGTGTAACAGCTATAGTTTAGGTCTACTTTTAATGTAAACCTGGTTCTCTATAGCTAGAGGCTCTGATACCAATCTGTCACACCCTCAATTTCCATTTGCGGAGTATTACCGCGAGGCGTGTGATCAAACCAGAATCTCAGACACTAGCAATATCGAACGACTCTATATGATTTATTTAAACGTTTTCGAAAAACATTTGTTGTAAACATTCATAGTCATTTTCAAATTATCAAGGTTTCAAAGTTTAGCGGAAGCATTAAAGTAAAGTAACGGGCGCAAACATAAACGCCAAAACCAAAATCCCAAAAATTATTCGTAAATAAAGACTCGATAAAAATATCTTGATCAAATGCAAGTGAGTGCACCTAGCGCTCCTAGCGTCCTGAGAAACATGAAAAGAAACAAATGTCAACATTAAAGAAGAGTGAGTTCACAGGTTTTTATAAGTTCACAAGTTCGGTTTAAAAGATTGTTTTCCCCCGTTATCCCTAATCCGGGATAACGACATAGTTCCATTATTCCTAACCTGGAATAATAGGGTTGGTTCGTAAATAAGTTCAATGTTAACATGTAGGTATCGAGCCTAAAGTTACGTCACATAAGAGTTCGCAATCGAAGATGACTGTTGTTGCCTATGTGTTGCCAAGTCTATCACTGACCATGGTGAAAGTTAGGCCAAATTAATCACCCGTTGACCATTCCCGGTCGGCTAGCGCGACTAGCTCGGGTGGGGCTCGTCGGGCCCAGTAGTACTACTATAATTTCCCCTCGATCTAACCCAATACTAACGATCCGAGAGTTGGTTGAGGACTTCCGTGATAAAGCTACTTAGTGAACATAACATACATTAACATTAACTTAGTTACCGAATAGTTAACGGCGTTAATTTCGCATAACGTAAAAAGATTAAGTTGTAGAGCGTATACATTTTTCTCCCCCTGTTGTTCAAAACCGGAAAAAATAGGGGCCGTGAACTCACCTTAAATTGCTCGGTTAAAATAAACGCAAAAGAAGCAAATGATGGAACCGCTAATCCCGTCCTAACATGTCAACCGATTTAAAGTTAGTGTGTGAACACACTGACACAAAACCCTACGCATAACTAAGACACAGTACGGCACACGTAATAACCAATTCGAAACCATAATCATACATGCAAAGTATCACCATACAAAATAACGATCAAACCAACTTGTCATAAACACAGGATAACTCATACAACACTTAGGTACACACAAACGCAAGTTATCATGTTTCAGCTTGTACGCTCATAACTGGGCTGTTTTCGAGGATTTTTATTAAATAGTTCCAACGTCCCACAAATTCCAATTGTTTTACAGGATGTGTCAATTAGACTGTAGAATTTTGTGTACAATTTTTAAATCCTAAATCTTTACCAATTATTTATAAACATTTATATACTAGGCTGCAGTCAGATTCGTCGCTTTCTGACTGCAGTCCACGAGAAAAATTATTTAAAAATCATCGTTCATCCAATTAACAAAATTCCAGTGGGAGATTTTCGGAAATTCCCGTCTCTAGTTACTGTACAAATTCTTGACCTAACCCCATACAGACTATGAGATCCGACTCGAGAAACAACCTGAAAATTCTGCAGAATTTACGCAGCTTCAGCTGCTGCACTAAATGACCATTTAAAAATAGCAAACGACCTCAGAAAAATGTGAATCTGGCGCCATTTGAAGCGTTTTTCAAAAATACACATTTTAGGCTTCAGAAAACCCACTTTTCGATAAATAATGATCAGGTTACATGCCAACTGAAGTTGGCTGTAAATGTCAATCAGCTTACTGTTTTCGACTTTATCGCATTAGAATATGTTTAAACGGCCATGACGCTTAGTTGTATTGTTAACAGCAGGTTAACTTGTCAAATATCATCATATATATCAATATTCATGCAAACCCTAAATATATATCATGATCTTTATCGATAAAACGCAGCCTACGATTTTAATATTCAACATATCATCACAACCGCAAAGATTCGCATATTCATCCGAACTAATCATACACCGCAACACTTTTTCATAATAATAATCATACAAGTACAAATCATGATCAAGATTACACAAAACCTAGTGTGAATCGCAATACAATTAAACCCTAACCTTGAAACGATGATGATTAGCGAACCGGGACAAGCTTGGAATCATTCCGGGAGTGTAGACTTGCGCGACAGTGAGAGGGGGGGCTGCCGTCGACTTCAAGTTAGAGTATTAGGGTTTTGGTTTTTTTTTTTGAAGGCTACCCACAACATGCATGTATACATAAAGGGGGGGTCGCGATAGGGGGGGCGGTTTGGGTTAGTTCCTTGGGCCGCAAGTTTGGGTTATTTCCTTGGGCCGCAAGGAGGTGTGGGTCGCAAGGGGGTGTGGGTGGCGGGTTGGGTTTGCTTGGTCGTGAAGTCGAAACGTTTCACAGGCTTGGTTCGTTTTATAAATAGAAGTTACTAAAATATCATTCGCGACACGGAGTTTATAAAATATTAAATCACGTATTTGGAGTGAGACACAATAGATTCACAAACGTCTAATAACACATAGCACATAATTCAGATACAACCCGTCTAATAATACATGGCACGTAGTTCACCCTATAGATTCACAAAGTTAGCATAGTTATTGCGAGCGTGTAATTTAATTCTCCGAATTAAATCAGCGTAGGAGTGAATAACCATAAAGTAGCGCGTTTAAGATACCTGAAAAGCCAGGATGTCACAGAAGTGGACCAAATTCGTATTGGTCATACAAACTACCCAGCAAGATACTCACACTTGCCCCAAGATCCAAAAGTGCCCGAGTCATTTTAAATTCACCCACTTGTATCGAAATAATGGGCGCCCTCGGATCTTGAAACTTCAGTGGAAGTGCACCCGAAAGAATCGTACTCACATTCTCGGTCAAATCAAGTTTATTATGAAACTTGTGAGTTCGCTTTTGGGTACACAAATCCTTCAACTACTTAGCATATGAGGGTACTGTTTGATGGCATCCAAGAGTGGTAAATTTATTTTCACTTGTTTGAAAATTTCCCAGATCTCTTCTTGATGGAGACCATGTTTATTCACCACTTTCTTAGACGGTCCCAACAAAGCTTCAGGATAAGGGGCGGTATTACCCTCAACACCCTTTTCCTTAGCCTTTGGTACAGGGAAGGTCACAACAGGGGTATTTTTCTAATTTTTTAAACATTTTTATTTTGACCTGTTTGACCGTCATCAACCTCCTCATCACTAACATCTTCCACCATCCCTTCAACAAACTGGGGTGGTGGTGACTTAACACTAGTATCAATGACTCGACCACTACGTTAATAAATTTTATTAATTGGTACCTCATGTGTGTTTTTTGAGTTGGACCCTTGGGCTTAGGGTTCATGGTGGTGTCACTTGGAAGTCTTCCTTTATTTCCCCTCATTTGCGCCACCTTTTCTGCAAGTTGACCAACTTGCTTCGCCAACACCTCATGAGATTTATCCCTCATCTCATTCGCCTTTTTCATTTCCTTGATGTCGCTATTAGACTCCTTCACCACACTCAATAGCGCATCAATCTTTGCGTTCAAATCATCACCACCGCCTTAGTTGTTCATCGACCGTTACCACTACCGTTACCACCTTGATTGTAGCCTCTTTGATTATTGTCACGACCTTGATATACTTGACTACTCCCTTGGTTGTAATTCCGTTGGTAACCCCCTTGATTACCACTTTGACGGTTTTGATACGACGACCCACCTTGATTTCCACCTTGATTGCCCGGTTGGAAATCTGGGTTCATTTAGTTTGAAGCATTACCATACCCAAGATTAGGATGGTTCCTCAAACCTGGGTGATAAGAATTAGAGTTGATGTCATATTGCTTTCATTCTCCATACACTTAACTCACCTCTTTGATAGTGTATGCCATACTCACTTGATACTCGTCGGTCCGATGACCAATGTCTCCACAATCCTCACATACCGCAAACTGAACCGCCCCCATGTCTTTCTTCTTCATACGAGCCAACTCTCGCTCTAATGTGGCGATTCGATCCTTAGCGTTTGAATCTAGATCAGGAAGTGACCGAGAAACGAGGTGCTTTTTGGATCGGTCCGCCATCGCGACCGCTTTAGAATTCTTACTCATTCTTTCCAAAAATTCCCCATCCTCTTCCTCGTGGTTGTTCAACAACGTACCGTTACTTACCGATTGCAAGTACTTATGATCTTCCGCATCTAATCCCCGTACAAAGCACTTCAACAATTCCCATCTAGGAATTTGATGGTAAGGGCATTTTTGAGTCAACTCCTTGAAACGAGTGAGGAACTCATGTTGAATAGCTCACTAGATAACTGACAAAACGACCGAATTTCATCCCGTGCATCATCGGTCTTCGCTATCGAATAATATTCGTCAAGGAATACTTGTTGCATTTTCGCCCAAGTGTGAATACTATTCGCTGGAAGTGTGAGAAACCGCTGTTTAGCCTTATCCGTCAAGGAGAATTAGAACAAGCGTAACTTCACTTCCTCTAAAGAAAAATCGTGACCCCCAATAGTACCACATATGGCGGAAAACTCCGCCAAATGCGTGTAAGGCTCATCATTAGTTCTACCATTGAAGTGGGGTAGGATGTTGATGTAATTGGGTTTACAATCAAAAGCCCTTCTTCCTCGAGGCCTAAGAACGATGGGTGAACCATTTTCGGTGACCACCGGTATAAATCGACCATTTACAACTCCGGAGCTTGTTGATGCGGTTGACATCATGGACCATTGACCTCTTGATTCACCGGTCTATTATTGCCCCTTCGATCACCATCTTGATTACCGCCACCCATGAATTGCGGAATCCAGTTACAGTTGGCATTGTTATTGTTGTTGTAATTCCCGTCATCCCGGTTACGTTGATTGTTGTTTCATGCTTGACGGTTGTTGCCATACTCGTCATCTCGACCATACTCGTAATCATAACCTTCGTTGTTTCCCACAAAATTGGCATTTTTGATACCCAATGTCTTCGTACTCAAACCCCCAAGCATTGTAGAAATTCCCCATATTGTTATCAACCCATTCATCATCTTCAACCCGCTCGTTGTAATTCCCGCCATCGTCTGAGTATTCCGAATGAACACTCACATGTTCCGGAGATTGATAACCGGGAATGCTATACGGTGCATCGTCGGGAATGTTGTTTCTCAAATCGTCGAAATCGAAAAACTGAGCTTCATTTATGGGAATGCCACGATTTTGGTTAACTCCAAGGTTGGCGTCTCGATGCGCCGGATAGCTCCCGAATATCTTCTTAAACTCTGTTAGACCTACCAAACATAACTCCAATCAAAAGTAGGCTATTCGAAACTATAATTTATGTAAAAACATAAATTTAAACATAAAAGAACATTGGTTTTCGGCCACGCATCATTAAGGATATTGATAAAAGAACAATGACAAATGAAAACTTAACCATAATTGTTAATGATGAAAACCAAATGATTTATGAAAACGAAATGAAGTTTATGATCCAAAACTATTTAATTAAAAACGTAAACATAAAGATTCAACTTACTAGAAGTTTAAGCAAAATTACAAATCCAAACATAGGTGAGAACCGGTTGAATTCGACTACTAACACAAACCCTAGCTCTGAAGATAATCAAGGATGTTTAGCCTTGCATCTTCATGAACATGTCTTCAAATCATGATTTAGGATGAGAAATTGTTATTGCATATGAAAATGGGATGATTAGAATCCACAAAATCAACCTCCATTCATCCAAAAATGGCTAGGGAAGATGATATTTTCGTAACCTTAAAAATTGGTTTTAAATAGGCTTGAGTAAAGAAAATTTCTAAGTTTAATGGGCCTCCAGCATTTCAAACTACTATAGCCAATGTTCGAAAAGTTGAGTCTGACTTTGAAACGCCCAAACTATCATGTAAATGCCCAAATTGAAATGCCAAGGCATTTCAAATGCCCAACCCCAACGCTTGAAACACTATGCTCCTAAAATTCTCTAAAATCTTCTGATTCACTCATTTTTTAACTTCCGGACCTTGTTCTTCCATCCAAATTCCTCCAAAATGCATCCTTAACGCGTCTAGACCTACAATTCACAAATGCTTGCAAAATAAATGTGTTTCACAGATAATTTACATAAACACATTGTTTTAACATGTTAAACACCATAAAACATCCACCGATCAACACCTGGTTCCTTTCATCCACTACATTAACGAGGTTTCACTTCTGTAAAAGGTTGGTTTTTAAAATCCTTATGATTGCATTTGATTCCTATTACTTGAAAATAGATCCATGGTGGGATATTTCTAAAATATTTTTTAAAACCATTGTATTTCTTTGCTTCCATTGCTAATGTAAGGTCCTAGAAGTGTGAGACTAACGCATCAAATATGCGCAACGGACTGTCGTTGCAAACTGGGATTAATTGGGTTAGTTTATATTAGGTTTTGGACTTTATAGGTCATTTGGACATGCCTTAGGCCATGTAGGCCAAGCAAGCCCAAGGGGAGCCCATATGAAGAGTGGGCAAACCCTAGGTATATAAGTTATTTTATTTCATTTCTAGGATAAGCCTTTAGAGAGGGGCCTACACCATAGAGAATTCTTAGAGAGAAAGATCGAGGTGAAGAACTTGTACTATTCGATAGTAATAGAATCGTATGCAAGTTTGAAAGTGATTCGTGTGTTACTCATCTCGTTTCTCTTATTTTTGGTTTTCTTGAATCTCACCAAGTTTGGATTCCGCCATCCTTGATGATTGTTTAATATTATTGTTAGATCCGGATTATTCGGGACATACAATTGGTATTAGAGCCTATTTACATGTTTCTAGGCTCAATTCGATATCAAACATCAAGTTTTCCAAAATTTTTGGGTTGGTGTTCTTTATAGTGTTCATTGGAATTTTTGAAAATCGTTATATTTTGCTTTTTGATCTACTTGAAAAGTCTTAAAAAGATTAAAAGTTGATTTGTTTTATTAAAAAGAATTCATCATCATAGTATTCAAGATATTATTCAAAACATTTAGCCACCATCATCCGAAATACACTTATCATCAGACATCATCATCATTATATCATCATCTATCATCTATCATCCTTCAACATCTCGAAACACATCATTCATCCGAAACTCATAATCATTCATCCAAAACAAGATATTTATTCCATCCACATCATCATAGCATCTGAAATACATCTGATATCACCTTACATCATCACCTCCAATCATCTCAAATACTTCTACAATCCAAAACACAAATTGTCTTTCATTACCTTCCATCCGAAATACACTTCGAGTTCTATCCGAAATACGTTTCGAGTTCATTCCCGGGCTACAGTTCATCAACTTCATCGTCACCTCCATCAACGTCATCTCGAGTCCTTCATCATTCATCGTCTCTGTCAACTGCAGCACCGTCAAGTTATCCGAAACACATTTCTGATACATCATCCAAAACATCCTTCTGAAACATTGTTCGAGTTACCACGGTTTTGAAACTGTCGTTCCAAACAGATTTCGAGTTTTGCTTTGAGTCTCTTCTGCACCTCTGACATCATCTTCTCCGGCCACTTTTCTTCAACATCATCATCGCTATCTCCTATTTCATCACGTTAACAACCTCCGTCGAAGCACTGCAACCATCCTACGACAACTCCGGTCACCGTTCCAAGTTTTCAAATCCTTGGATTCGAGTTGCAGGTGTTTACGAATTTATGTGTTTACACTCATCGTTACAATATCAAGGTGTTATAAATTTCGGTCCTCTAGTTTAAGCAGTTTTCGACAACAGAGTTTGTTGAGTTTTGTTTTCGGTTTTGGGTTTGAACAATATCATCACACTCTGCCTCGATCCATCTCCGACCACCACCAACACCGTTCCTCTTCACCTTTGAACCACCGCTTTTCACCGTTGAACCACCACCATCTTTGAACCGCTAAAGTCTTGAATAATAGGGTTGTACCTTATTGTGACAATTTGGTTGTCGGGGTAGATTGTCTTTGTCGAGAAAACATCAAAGAAGGTGCTTTAGGGTGTGTTGGTAGAAAAACGAAGAAGAGGCATTGATTTTGTGACAGCTGTTGGTGTTGGAAAAAGAGAATTTCGGGTGAACAAAGTTTGGGTTAAGTTTAGTGTTTTGTATTTTGACGTCTAGAATTTCAAACTTATTATTATAAATAATAATAATAAATAATAATATAATAATAATAAAACAAGAAGAGGAGGAGGTAATGATGACTTAATCATTAGTTAATAACAATAATAATAAATACTTAATTTAGGATTTTTATTTAAAAAAAAGTTTCAGTATATTTAAATTAAAAAAAATAATTAACTTATTTTAGTATAACTTAAAAAAAAAATTAAAAAGGGGGTTTGTTTTGTTTTGGTGATAAGCTTTGAAAGGTTTTGAAGTGCGGTACAAAAAGCGAGATCGTACACTTGCAAAGTGCTAAATTTAGCGTGTCCACTGCTTCTTGTTTGGCTCGTGTTTTTCGGTTTTTGACAAGCTTCCATTTCAGATAACTTGGTTCAACGATGCATTCTCCAAGTATTGATTCTCAACGTGGTTGCTTTGGCAAAAACTCGATAATTTCGGTTACATTGAGGGTGAAACCGTAGAAGACTTGATCAGTAGGTTTACCCGGCTGCTTTCTGAAATCGAGAAGATCGAAGAAAACGTGACACGTGGTAGGATCAACAAGACGTTTCTATATGGTTTGCCACAAAACAAGATATTGGACTATCGTGTTACGGTTATCATGACGACTTACAATTTTTGTGAAACGAAACCAAGAGATGTGATCTCCTTAGTCAATGAATACGTTTAGGTGGACAAGCACAGGAGTCAGACTCATGAAAACACGTCATCGTCGATGTCAAACTATCAGAAGGCTGTTGCTACTTCGCCACTTGCTACTAATCCCAACGCTGCTTAGATTCCCTCACCTTCATCTGTGGCTGCTGCATCATCTGATGTGAATGCCCCACAATTAACAGAATCTCATCCCGATAAAGTCGCCAAACAGAAACCTCAAGTCCAGCAAGCTGCAGTCAATAGCGTAGCACCCCAAAACCAAACTCAGGCTGACAAACCAAAATCGCTCATTGACACAGTCAACTATCTTTTGTGTACTGAAAATTGCAGGAATAAGGTTGACAACTCAAAGCACTCAACTCTAATATAACAAATGATTACAATAATGCAATGGCTTAGTGCATCAGCCTTCGACAAAGTAACAAGTTGCTTACTAAAAAGGTGGAAGCACAAAAGAAGGATATAGCTCAGGTTCACTTGGATCTCAATCAATAGCAATGTTGGGTTCATGATTACAAGAACAAACTCAATGTGAAAAACATGGAACTTGAGTCTATGAGAGCTGAACTGGAGCTCTTGACTGTCAATTATCAACAAAATGAAATAAACATAAATAAGTTTGATACATATAGCAAGGTAGTTTAAGAAGTGTTCAATGTGCAACTGGCTAACAAAGGGAACAAGGGGAAGGGTTGGGGATACAATCAGGTTGCCCCACCATATAATCACAACTACACAAGAATGCCTAAAACCGAGGAAGAGCTTGAAAACGCACAACATTTGGTATATGGCAAACCCAGTGATTATGCATCCGACACACTGGTATTATAGTATAATATTACCTTAAGCATATCACTAAGTTGAAAAATGAAAGTTGAACGTTAAAGTTTAAGTGGACAAACATATTGGCAATCACTTAGACCAGTCTGAATAAGTTCGCACCGAAAAGTGTTCCTTGGTCCGCCTGAAAACAATTTTGATCCGATTGAAATTGTATATTGTAACTAACGAGTTGGTTTCTTTGTTTAGTTGTGTTTCCGTTTATATTCTTATATTTAAAATTTTAAAAATTAAATTACAAAATAGAAAAATCAAAAATCCAAAAATAGAGTGTTTTATTCGTTTTATTAAAATTTAACCGTTATTGAAGATTTGATTGATTATCAAAATATGAAAGAAATTTGAATTTTTATCCGATTACAAGTACTTGGATGTACCTAGTGTTCATATGGTACTATCCCTGCTGCATAGAAATGTTTTCTTATGAAATTCTGAGAATTTTTGTAGAACTTGATTTAGATCAAGAAACAGGGATTGATGCAGATTGGGATGTTGTTAATTACGAACAAGCATGAAGCATCACGACAAAGTGTACAAGAGTCAGAAAAGCCGGATAGGAATTGTTGTCTAAAGTGACAGTACCACTAAAGAAGTACATGTGAACCTGCTTGCTTGAAAGAGAAAGATTGAAGAAGAAAAGAGTTGCTAAGAACTCTGCTCTCGCATTCTTTTGACAAAGACGTTTCAAGCAAAGCTGATCGATATCCTGATATCAAGCTAACCGCAAGAGAAGAAGAAAGAGACATAGTGCTGAAAGTTCAGAAGTCAAGTACTTCCACAACTCTGCAGCATAACGACAACCATAAACTCCATTGAAAATGTTGTGAATTCATGCTATGAAACAATTTGATGCATCAGTATAGGGGGAGATTGTTAGGTCCTAGAAGTGTGAGACTGACGCATCAATATACGCAACGAACTATGATTGCGAACTGAGATTAATTGGGTTAGTTTATATTAGGATTTGGACCTTTATAGGTCATTTGGGCATGCCTTAGGCCATGTGGGCCAATCAAGCCCAAAGGGAGCCATATGAGGAGTGGGCAAACCCTAGGTATATAAGCTACTTTATGTCATTTCTAGGGTAAGCCTTTAGAGAGGAGCTCCATCATAGAGAATTCTTAGAGAGAGAGATCGAGGTAAAGAACTTGTATCAGATAGTTTTGCTATTCGATAGTAATAGAATCGTATGTAAGTTTGAAAGTGATTCGTGTGTTATTCTACTCATTCCGTTTTTCTTATTTTTCGGTTTTTCTTAAATCTCACCAAGTTGGAATTCTGCACATTCTTGGTAATTGTTTGATATCATTGTTAGATTCGGATTATTCGGGACTTACAGCTAAGATAATATTATTAAAAACAACATATAACTCTATCTTCATTTAAGCATGTGTACAATCAAAATTCTATAATCTTGTAGTGAACTCACACGATTGATATTGTTATGGAGGTTATTTGGAAATATGATAAATACAAAAAAGCTTCCATTTTTCCATGCTCTCATAGTCATATATCCTCTTAATTAGGCTTCTTACAGTGTGTTATGTTGGCATTTGTAGGCATGCAAACTGTAAGCATCTTCAGGTTAGAGTCACTAGACAACCAAATGTTTATTAGTTCTTCAAGGAAATAAAGGAAACGAAACTGAGGTAGCTTTAATTGGAGATGTACATTATACATCACAACAACTAACCTGTGACCAAACGATATCATTTGATATACACCAAACGACAACATCAGTGCAAACAACAACCAATGATGCTTGGATTCTTACATGTCGTTTGTACTATGCAGACCAAGTTAAATGAGAGAAGGATGTCATTTGACTTTGGTCAATATACACAAAATCAAATAAACACATAACTTTAATGTTTAAACAACTGCTAAAAGATATGTTATAACTAATCCCTAGCTACAAACAAAAAATTATATCAACACCACTAATAATATTGTGCCATGTTGTTTCAGTTATTTTTAAACCTTCTAAATTTTTCTCCTTGTCTCCTAGGTGGTAGAACTTGCAAAAGGAAGCCACAAGTACCCACTCCCCTTACTCGCTTAGGTTGTGATGGTGTACACAAAAGTATCTACCCAAGTTGCTACTCCCTGCTTCCTTCCAAGTAATTAATATGCCTCCTCCATCCTTGTATAACTAAATTCTTATCATAGAAATTTCATGATGTATACCATTTTACATGATGATTCACAATGTATCCACTAGCTTACCACAGAAATAATCTCTGATTGTTGATTAATATAATTTAGCTTTTACATCTTTAAACGAAAAGCTGTAACCACCCGCTTCTTTATTATATACCTATTTAAAAAGAGATTTAATTAAAAATTTTATTAAATATATAAAATTAACATATCCTTCTATTCAACATAACTACATGTTTTAATATTAGAGATGTAATCACATAACTAGCGTCGTTTGTTGTTTGTTTTGTTTTGTTGTCTTTTTTTCTTCTTGTTTCTTTCGAATTTCTACAGCTATATTGGCTCTGTTCTATATATCATACAAAATTTTATGTCGTTAAAATAAAAAAATTAAAAAAAGATAGATGAATGGAAGACTTTAATGCGGCTTATAGTGACCCCATAGAGTTTGCCTTTTGACGATTTAACCTATATAGGCATTTGGCTTCTTGGAATTCATCGAGAATGGGATCAAGTTTATGGGTTTGAATTTGACGAACATCCATAAATAAGGCTATATAAATATAGAAAAAGTGTCACCAACAATGAAAAAAGGGTCATAATTTTCACCAGTTTTACCAACTACACATAAAAAGGTATGTTAACAGTAAACACCAATGTAGTGACACAAAAAGATTATGCGATTAGATTTTTGTTCTTTTAAAGATGATTTTTTTTGTTTGTAAAGTGTCACTATAACCTAACTAAAAAGCTTACCCACACTTTATAAGAGTGTAACTAAAAGCTTGCAGCACCAATATTTGTGTCACTAAATATCATTTTTTGTTAAATGTGGCATTTTTATCTATTTCCTAAATACAAAGTTTGTTATTTTTCTTTCTTTTATAATTCAAAGATTGTTACTAATTTTATAATAACTATTATTGTTGCTAGAATAGAGATTTATGTTTTATATAATTTAAATAAGTTTGAAAGGTTGGATTCTAAAATTTCGTTTTCACATATAATAAAGATAAAAGATGGTTGGTCTTTTTGTCCTAAAGTAGTTGTTCTTTTGTTCATTGTATATTTCAGAAAGAGAATTGAATGTGCTTTTTTTAGAGCCGTAAGAAGAGGGCTAGGTGGATTCGCTTTTGAAGTGCAAATGTGATGTGTTTTCCAACTTACCATCTAATTAGTCTTTACGTTTTATTAACTACATTTATATTTATATTTATTTATATTTATATTTATATTATACTACATTTATATTTATTTATATATACTACATTTCACATGGAGGGGAATAGTGTCGAGCAGCTTTCTGGCACTTCCCTATTGGTCCTTACCCTGTTTAAATTTACAGTTTTGTCATTGGTTTGTTTTTTCTTATAGCAAAATTACGATTTTGCCCTCACCTCAAATTTATAATTTTGCCATTGGTTTTGTTTTTTTCCTGTCAAATTAGGATTTTTCCCCAGTGTAAATTACAGACATGCCATCGTTTTGGTGTTGTTTTTTTTTATAAAACTATGGTAGTGTTTTGTTTAGTTGGTTGGCTCAATGTAATTTTATTCATGCCAAACGGTAGTTTTTTACATCATTTTATTTTTTTTTATCAAAAGTATACTAGTGTTTTGTTTTAATAGGTTTACTCGATTTAATTTTTTTGAGATCGATTTATGAGTAGTATATACAAGTAACGAAACACAGCCGTACATGTTGTGAGAGAGAAATATTGGCTTAATGCCCCGCAATGTGCGCGGGGCAAAAACTAGTATAGAAACATATAAATATATTATTATATTTAATATATATGGTTATTATAATATTTATATAATATTCGACCAAAATATAATTAATTATACCTTATTATAATATTAGTTGGTGATTGTTGATAGACAATATTACCCTTATTAACTAATAAAGGTTTTCATTTGGGTGTATTATAGGAGATGAATAGGGAGGGTTTTAGGTTAGATGTTCACAATAACATAACACAATAATCTCGTCTCCTCTCTCTCTCTCTCTATAATCACAAATTCTTCAACCTTAAGAACTCGGAACTATCATCACCCATATGCATCCTAAATGCGAACCAGATCAAGCAGACTGACATGTCGAACTCCATGGCTGCATATGTTTCTAGATTATCTACTGGCCTGAATGTTATAACATGTATTACTTTTACAAGTTTTCCATTACATATTAACAGAACTGATCAACATGTGGTATCAAGCAAGTGTTGCTCAAATCAGTTTTGTTAGTTTTCTCTAAATCTGGAATTAAACTGGAAAACTATAATTTTGATGAAAAAAGGTTTTATTAAGATCCTAATTATTGACACTACTCAAAAAAAGGTCATGCTTGACTAATCTCTTACATCACTTGGTGAAGAGAAATTTTTTATGTATTACTTTTGATTTCCAAGCTTTGGTTAACTTTTTAATTGGGTAATATTAATAACTTTAATAACTAGTTTTTTATATTGAAAGTGAACTTTATCTATCATCTCTTCATGTTTTGTTGATTCACTTATACGTGTCTTTCGGGTCTATATAAAGCACGTTAACTGCCTGGAATGGATTAGAAGGGTGGTTTGGGTAAAGTTCTTGGCTCGTTGAATGTATAGATCCTGCGAGGACTTGATTCAAACTTATTAGGACTTCCTTTGAGGTAGATAGCATCAAATCAGGGGACGTAAGAACGGCTTGAATACCTTATAAATAAACTACTATTAAAACTTTAACCCAGCCTTGCGAGATTATATCACTACTGACTCATACTAGTATGGCCGAGGGTAGTGTTGCCTCCAAAAGAGGGACATGCCACATTTTACAATAATAACTTACTTAATAATAATAATCTTACAATATTTCGGCCTTGTGGGATTGTATCCCTGTTGACTCGGACCAATATGGCTGAGGGTATCTTTGCCTCCAAAAGAGGGACATGCCACTATAACCAAGATAATCTTTTAAAAACCCAAAGTACGAAAATCATCAACAGATACGTAAAAGATAATGTAGGTCCACTTGGAGGCTTAAGATTAACCTACTTCCTTGTTGTTTAACACACACACGAGTACGGAATCCAAGTGTATATGCAAACCAAACCAAGAGCACAACCAAAATAACAAAAGATATATCTTCAAATATTTACTATATTGATTTGTAGAGAGACCCATTACATACACTATTGAATAAACTGCTTATCTCTCTATGCACTCTCTGTTGAACCCAGTTAACATGGGTTGGTATTTATAGGCCAAGACCCAGTGCAATTCATGAACTACGTACTGTGCCATGAACAATATAGAGTCCCACGAAGAACTGATGTTTAGTTAAGAAAAACCTGGATTCGTACGAGTCAGTGGTGATTCATACGAATCAGTGGTTCTTCGTGCGACTGAAGTTCTTCGTACGAGTAAGTGATGATTCGTACGAATCAGTGGTTCTTCTTGAATGGTCACTCGAACGAACAAGCAACTGGTTCTTCTTGAATGGTCATTCGTACGAACAAGCAACTGGTTCTTCTGAATAGTCACTCGTACGAACAAGCAAGTGGCTCGCACGAACAATCAACTGGTTCGCACGAAGAACAATTTACTCGTACGAAGGACAATTCACTCGCACGAAGAAGTGGTTCTTCGGGGAACCCTGCTAACAGACATATTGCACAGACAGCAAGATCAGAAACACAAAACTTAACAGTATGCACACATGCAACTGTTTTACAACACAAACAAACTAAACGTCGTACTAAATCAAGATAGGAGGATATCTTGATTTGGTCGACACGACCAAAACTTTACAGACACAACAAACAAAGACCGTACAATTACTGACGTAACTAAGAACAAGCGATAGACACAAAAGTGTATCAACAAACTCCCCCTTGACTGTTGCTTGGTCTTCGGTCTTCATTTCTAATGGCCTACTTCGGACCATGAGCTTCCGGCGTACCGAACTGAGTCGAACCGAACCTAACTGAGCGGATCCACACAAATATGCATCAACAAATGAGTTGAATCAAGTGATCTATCTTGTCTATTTGTTTATTGTATTATTTTAGTTTCTTTCTTTAATTTTAATTACTAAAATTTTTTTCTCAAAATTTAGTTAGCTTAGACGTTGTCAATATTCCGGTATTAAAAGCTCTTGTGTCATTGGACGAGCTCGGTATCTTACCATCACTATACTACGCCAATGATGTGTGTACATACCCAAGCGTGTTGTGGAGAGTGATAGTGTTATATCGTGTTTTATAAACATAAAGCTTGATAAACGAGTAAAAGTGCTTAAAATATATTAAAAATTATACGACGCTTGTATCACGTCAAGTAACCTTAATAAGGTGGAACTAAATGATACTATACACTTTGACAACTTTTGTTATACAAATGAGAATTTAACAAAAGAAAAATGAGATCTAGGAATTTCATGCATTAAAACCAAATTTCATGAAAAATCATGACAATATGAATGAACATGATTTTTTCATCTAATCTCATTCTCAGTGATTTTAAATCACATGTTAGATGCCCTAAACATTACTTGGCTTAAGTAATAAGTATGGGTTCACCAAAAATTTCGTGGAACTTATTCCAAACAGAATATTAAGACATAATATTATTTATCATTTAAAGACTATCTATTTGTATCTACATTTGTCTCCTATGATCCATGGTCTTAAAGATATTTTTCACATAAGTTAATATGATTTCTTTTAAATATGTCCTTAAGTTTTCTTATGATATATGGACATTAAGGAAATCAAATCAAGTCTAACACATGTATGACAATATCCCACCACACATACATCATTGAAACTCCTGTTGTAGCATTTTTAGAGATACCAAAGATCAGTTGGAGCACTAAGTGTCTTAATAATAATCTGTAAGAGTTGCAAAAGGAGGGGGAGTAAAAACCTCTGATTACTTCAAATTACACCTCTTGTATAAGGCACTACTCCATCTCGACATTGTTCCTGGTATACGCCAAATGCAACATATTAATTGTATCAAATACGATATGAAATCAACCCTTTTTAGTACTAATATTGGAAAAAGTGTGTTTCTTTGTATACTTTTGATTTTTAGGATTAAAAGAGCTTAAATGTACAAAAGGAACAAATTAACAACAACAATCAGCATAAGTACAGAAGACGGGAAGATAACACACTATACCAACCCTTCAAGCTTCACCCCAAGAACAAAAACAACGAATCAGAAGGAAGACACGATGTCGTGCCCCTTTAAGATTCTAGAGAAGAAAAAAACAAACATAAGCAGACAAGAGACATGGGGCCATGTCCCTTGGACACGAGCCGTGGTCAACTTCCAGGTTTGCGAATCTTGAATAGTACAACAAGTACAATGGCCACTGGGCCGTGCCGTTGACACACGGGGCTGTGTAAGCATCTGGTCTAACAAGAGCATTAAATGAAGATAGGGAAGAGGAAGACACGGGGCCGTGTGAACTTACTGTTTCTAGCTATAAATAGGGGTGCTTGGTTTCATTTCAACTCATTCCTTAGCAAACCACTTCTCTTACATCTTTCACCACAATACCACCATCATCCACCACATTCATCCATCATCCATCCTTAGAGTGTGTGTAGTAGTCTCGGTAGTCTTGGGATCCAAGATTGATCGTTAGAGTTTTTGTCAAACAAAGGCTATGATTGACTAATCTCTTACATCACTTGGTGAAGATAAGTTATTTATTTATTACTTTTGATTTCCTAGCTTTGGTAAACTTTTTAATTGGGTATGTATTAATGACAATAATAACTAGTTTTTTTATATTGAAAGTGAACTTTATTCTATCATTCTTCATGTTTTGTTGATTCACTCATTCGTGTCTTTACAGTCTATATAAAGCTCGTTAACTATCTAGAAGGGGGTTAGAAAGGTGGTATGGGTAAAGTTCTTACCTCGTTCAGTGTATAGATCCTGTGATGACTTGGTTCAAGCTTATTAAGACTTTCCTTGATGCACATAGCATCAAATCGGGGGAAGTAAGAACGACTTGAATCCCTTATAAATAAACTACTATTAAAATTTTAACCCGGCCTTGCGGGACTATACCCTGCTGATTCAGACTAATATGGTCGAGGGTAGCATTGCCTCCAAAAGAGGGACATATCACATTTTGCAATAATAACTTACTTAATTATCTTTCAATATTCCGGCCTTGTGGGACTGTATCCTGTTGAATCAGACCAATATGGCTGAGGGTAGCGTTTCCTCCAAAAGAGGGACATGCCACTTTAATCAAGATAATCTCTTAAAAAACCCAAGGTGCAGAAATCATCAAAGAATACATGAAAAATGAGTCAGAACCAAGTGATTTTATCTTGTTTATTTGGTTCTTTTATTATTCTATTTTGCTTAATTAGTTTACTTGTTAAGACCTTTTCTTAAAGTTTGGATCGATTAGACGTTGACACTAATCCGACATTAAAAGATCTTGTATCCTTGGACGACCTCGGTATCTTACCATCACTATACTACGCCAACGATGGGTGCACTTACCCTAGCGTGTTATTGAGAGTGATAGTGTTATATCGTGTTTTACAAATATAAAGCTTGAATAAACGAGTGAAAAGTACTTAAAATATATCTAAAAATATACACACACTCCATCACGTTAATTCCATCAAAACTTGTCTCCTTAAAATCTAATGATACTCTTACAAAAGGTTTCATTGTTGCTTAACTTGGGCACACTCAGATTTCTTATCAAAACTAAAATAATCCTCACATAAAGGGAAACTACAACGATTAACATAGTTAACTTGTTTCTCTATTAGAATTTGTTGGTCTTTAGATATTGACCCTAAGCATGCTGAGTTCCTAAAGAAATCGAAGGTCAGTGGAAGTAGTAAAAGTCTTTATCATGACTTGTAAGGAATACAAGAGGCGAGGGGAAGAGAGTCATTAAATTTTACTCTGAATTTAACTCTGATTACACCTCTTGTACACCATACTTCACCAACTCTTACGCACTTAGAAAACTGAAAGTGATAGCAACCTAACCAAGAGCTAATCCAAAAAATGAAACTCCTAATAAACCCTATAATCAACTGAGGAGGTCACCTAGGTTTAAAAACCTACTAACCTTGATAATTATGTAACCTCCCTAACTAAAGTTGAAATGGATGATGGAAATTTTATGATCATACCTTTTCTCATCAAACCATTAGCATCAATCAATCTTCTGAATGGAATAAAAATATTATTAGCAAAATTGATTATATGTGTTAGAGTAACGTTTGAGATTTGATTGAATCACCTAAGAGTGTTCATAACTGAACATTATCATAATACAAAGTTAAGACACAAACAAGCATGATTGATTATCAAAGGTTATAGTAAGAGGAGATAAATTCTCAAAGAATCTTGATACTTGTCTTACAAAAGTTTCTTTGAGGATCTTCACTATTCTAGTAGGTTATAACAATTTAGAGCTACATTAGATGAGCATTAAAACAACTTTTCCTAACAACTAATTTACATATTTACATGTTCATAAAACAACCTAAAAGTTCTAAATTGAAGATTAAAGAACACTTTGTTTGTAAGCCAATAACATCTATGTATGGGTTAATGCAAGCATCAAAATGTGATGAAATCTTAATCCAGATATTTTTCATCAAGAACCAAGTGGATTAATGTACCTACCTCAAGGTGAGTGAGAACAACTAATACAAACTTGTCTCTATATAGATGGCATTCTTTTAACAAGTATATGTTACATAAGTCAAATTATGGTTAACAGAAACTTTGATATAATAGATCTCAGAGATATCTCTTACCTGATAAATACCGAGATAGACCCAATGGGACATTAATTTTGTTCCATAAGTTAACTTTAAATGGGTCCTTATATATGTAACAAACAATATTGATCATCTTTAGAGGATAAAAGGATTAATGAGATTATTTCCTTATGCTTCGTTAATTAGAAGCCTTATGTAGGTTTTAAGTCTATACTCATTTAGATATTACTTACATTGCAACACAGTAGATATGTCTAGATTAATGTGAAGCATTTATAGAGTACTACAATATCTTTAAATGGGACGAGAGGCTATAAATTAAAAGAAGAAGTGTAGAACTCAAACTTTGTAATATTCATATATGACAAAATATAATTTCGAGGTATATCCTTATGTCAGCAGACAAAGCATATCTCATAGAGAAGTCATAATGAACTGATAACAACCACCTAAGTTATAATGACATAATATGTTGCTAATCACAAAGCAATTGTTGAAAACTTATCAGTGGATTCATAAGTTTATTAACTCCATATATATTATATATTGAAAACTTACTCTGATAAAGTCAGCTACCAGGTTTTCTCAAACAGTAACAGTTCAAGGGGGTTGCATTAAATTTTCGATACGAAATTAATAATTCGTCTATGAACGAATTGAGGAAACTAAATCTTTGTATCAAATACATTCATGATATGCTTAAGGATCGTATAACTGAAGGTCTATAACCCATATGTCTTATTAAATGCACTTATAATAAAGACGGGTTTTAACTAATGACCATATACAACTGCATATCGTTCCATGAATGTTTAACAATTAATTTTTTTCATCAGTTTTGATTTTATATGTCTCTAAGATATGTTCTGCTAGCATCATCATGACATATAGACATACAACTCAAATGTTTAAAGGGCTTACTTGTATATTTTGATCATAACTATTATGTTTTAAATTGAGGCTGTAACATGACTAATGGGGGTCTTGATTTAAATGATGATTCAACGGTTGCATTTCTCTGCTACAATTCTTGATTTAAAGCTAAAATGAGTATTAACTCCTAATCAGCTTATCTAATGCTCATAATAAATGATTACTCGCCAAATGAGAGAATGTAAGATTAAATATATATTATTATATTTAATATATATAGCCATTATAATCATTTATACAATATTGGATCAAAATATAATTATACCTTATTATAATATTAGTTGGTAATTGTTGATAAATCGTATTACCCTTATTAACTAATAAAGCTTTCCCCTTAGGTGTATTTAAGGGAATGACTAGAGAGGGTTTTAGGTTAGACATTCACAATAACATTAAACAATAATCTTGACCTCCTCTCTCTATAATCACGAGTTCTTCACCTTTAAGAACTCGGAACTACCATCACTCATATACATCCTAAACAGGAACCAGATCAAGCTGACTAACATGTCGAACTCCATGGCTGTATTTGTTTCTATATTATCTGTTGGCCTAAATGCTGTAACAGGTATTACTTAACATTTTTCTGTTACATATTAATAGAACTGATCAACAACATGAATAAACATTCATTTCAGAACCAAGAATACATTGAAAACCGCGAGAATTGTATAATACGTTTTTCCTTTTGCTTTAAGTGTTATACAAAAGACAATTACATAGTCGCCTATCCCGATATCTTATTAAACATCAACGCAATATATACAATTGTTTTATATGACCTAAAGTTTGTTTAAAAAAGAATGTATCCCTATATCTATAAACAAACTGAATAACCTAGGTATATCTTTAAACCAAAAACATTTGGAGTATACAACTAACTTTTGAATTATCTATTTACTCATCTTATCAAGTTTAAGTTCCAATCAAGTCAATTATTTGCCCAAAGTTGGTTGATTACATAAGGAATAACACAATTTGAACAAGCACACTAATTTAACATAAATTGTTTAATAAGTATATGACCAATTCTATATTTTTCATTTCCATAATCAATGTTTCACATTGGTTTGTAGTTCTCTTATCATTTATGGTTATGTATTGAACCCCCTCCCTCCATCTTTATATGTGTATGAGAGAGAGTATGTGTGTTCAACTGAGAATCACTTGGAAATTGTTGGTCCAGGCTTCCAGTCACGAACAAACAAAACCAAACACAAATGATTTGTAAAATAACATATTTCATACTTTTTAACTAGTAAACTCAACTCGACAAATAAAACTAAAAACATAGCCCTGTATTTATACTAAACATTAACCAATCCTAATCCAACTCAAATTCTATTTAAATAATAAATAAAATAAAATAACCAGATAAACCTATCTGTTAAACATATTATTTAAACTATTTAAATAATAAATTAAATATCTTTATCTTGAACACACCTAAATTTTTCAAGCTATTCTCTAAATTAGTCATAACATTACACATGGATTTTGAAGGTGAACACATTTGTAGAGGTATATTTGATCAAATAAATGTGAACACATGGATTTTAAATTTGAATACACATGCAGAAGTATATTTCACCATTTAATACGGTTTTAGACCATCTGCCTAATCAAGTCACCAAATTGACATTTCAAGTAAAATTTAGTCAAAAATCGTCTTTTTAACCAAATATTACAATGACACATTAGATTTTCCTTCAAGGTACTTCTAATAGCGCTTTTAGTTATGCTTGTAAGAAGCTAATTAAGATTTATAATATAGAACATAAAATTCCACTTTTACTTGTGTTTTACTACGAACAGTCGAACAAATATAAATAGATTCCTGGCTTAGCTATATAACCGGGATGGTTACGACACAGACCATATTTATCCTAAAAATCGTAAGAAAACATCCTACCACCTGAAAAAAGGTACACTAGCAAATACTAAAACAGCACATAAATAAAAGTAGCATTTTGAATTACATTAGCACATGTAAATTAAACAAGATAATTAATTTTAACAATATATGAATTATATCCGCACTTTTTTTGTGAATAATTATATCAGCGCATTAAAAACAAAAAAAACGATCCCAAAAAAGAATTGAATGCTTGTTAGATATAGAAAATTAGAAACTATATAAATGATATTATTTAAGTTATTATTTTACCATTTCCCTATGATTTGTTAGATGTCACATGCCACTTTTTAAATGGTTCTTATAGACGAAATATAATTTATATTTAATCTTACTCCCAATATAACCAGTGTTGATTACTACAAACAGTCGAATGGATATAAATAGATTCCTGGCTTAGCTACCAAATTTGAACTTAACCAAAAGTTTATAGATGGGAAGCAACCTTAAATAGATATAGAATTGCCGTTTATAGATATAACATATAATGTTGGTTTCTAGAAAAATTATAGTTCACAAACACTTCAAATCTTCAAAAGTTGGAATTTAATTACAAGAAAATAAAAACTTATCCAAATGATATTTACTTGTTATTAATTCATTTTGATGTGCAATTCACTACTAAAATGCAGTTTGTATCTATTGGTCTTGCAAAAACACACTTGAGGGTTCTGTTTTGCATCTACGTATGAAGACCGACTTCAGGTATCTAAAAGACCCTATCAGCTCAGCCTTACTATAAGTAATTAAAATTTGAATATTTACATTTTTGTCCAAATTCTAAAATAAATAATAATTTGGAATAATACTAACTAAATATAAGTGGGAATTCATCGTTTAATATTAAATTATTTCCAATCTAACAAATTTTGAATTTTGAAAATTAGAATGTTATATATTTAAGAATAAAAAACAGAAGAATCACATAAATACTTGTATATATTGTCTTAAGTATTATACATAAGGTCCTAATCTGTTTTTCCCACTAAAACACAATTTCCTTTAGTTCATGGGTCATGGGAACCCATCTATGTTATTCGGGTCAAAAAAAGCTCTGGGTATATAAATGATATAACCCGATTCTGCACACTTCATTCACCTCTTAACTTAGGCTTTCTCTCTTTCATCACGCGTCTCTCTCGTTCTCCATCCCTGATTGCCTCTTGAAAGATCTTCAACAACATCAAGGTTCAATTTCGACTTCTTTCTATTAATCATCTTAGATCTTCTGATTCTTTAATGTTGAATGTTTACAAACAAACATCACATGAATTATGGTTTCTCTTCAAATCCCAGCTCTACTTCTTCTTCACTCATTCAATCCGGCCTCCCTCATCAAAAATGTTTGATTTATCATTTTATATATCAATATCATTGTTGATTTACTTTTATTTAGTAACTAATCTTTTGTACCTCTCTGTCGCTCATCAAGCCATCACTACCTTCACCCTATTTTTATCCGGATTTGTCCCAATTGTAGGTACGACTCCTTCAACCAATACGAAATCTGATGGTTGATTATGTTATTTTTTTTTATTGTAATACCGTTTTGATTTAGGGTTTTGAAACAGGAAGTTGTCGGTCCAGTGAAAAAAGTTGGATGATTAGGTTGTGTTTGATTAATATTTTTTAAGCAAGACTAACACTCTTTGTTTTTTTTATGGAATTAAGTTTAAAGGAGTAAATATAAAGCCGGGTTTTTATTTTATGTTAATAGTGGTGTTGGCGGATTGAAGACCGGTTATTGTTTTTGTTTTGATGCTTGGTATGTAGGATTGTGTGGATGAATTTTTCCATCCATCTTGGTTGGAGTTTTTTCATCAGCAAGTTCAAGTAACTAACAGTTTAAGTTCGTTAGAATAATTGCCTATTATTGATGCGTCGTTTTCTTTTCATATACAAACAATTGAATTATCAGGAGCATTACAACATGGAACATGTAGTTTATGTTGTATCGGTTTTATATTATTAATAGTTTCAATCTCAAATATATTTGCTTTCAGATACTTTGATGGAGTGGAAGCAAAATAAGTGGCAACACTAGAAGTTGAACAGGTCATGTTTATTGTTGAAAAGGTGAGCAAGGTAAGCACACTGCTATCTTTAGAACACAAGTAAGACTTTCTTTTTGTTTGACTCCAAAAAATTAATGAGCTAGGTTACAGGTTGAAACAAATAGTTACTTTCCATGAGGGTTTATAAATTTGAAATAGCGGTCTTGATAAGCAATCACAGTTACCCCCTAATTAGCAGTTTTTGTGTTCGAAATAAGGTTTTGTATTGAAAGGCTAACTCAGACCAAATGAAAATCGTTATGTTATACACCAGTGGTAATCGTTTTTTTTTTATTAATGAGATGAAGGTTTTTGGGTTACTGCACCTGTTGTGACAAACAATTTGAAGCTAATTTTCCAGCTTTTGTTGAATCCCGAAATGAATTGAATCAATTTTAGCTTGAAGGTACTTTTTTAGATTTTTATATTGTCGATCATCGTCTATATATATCATGAAATTGAATTGTTTGCTATTATTTGTGATTTTGATTAATAATGAATATGAGTGACGCTGAAAACATGTAATGTCATTATAATTTGTTTACTGTGTTATTAAGGATTACATAAAATCATTTTCTTGAGATTACATCTTTTATCTTATGGATGAATTTTTGGAAGACGATTGGTGTAGATATACCATGCAGTACTTTTTTCATCTTGGATATTGCTTTAGTTGGTAACTCGTTGTCTTGATACCAAGCAATTCTTTCATGTGAAGCTCAGAAGCTGTAGGTTGAGAATTGTAATTTATTGGGAATTTAGTAGATTATGCCGCAATAAAACAGAGAATATCAAGTGCTACTTTTATGATTTAAGAGACATAAGGTAATCATTGTATATTGACAAGTACTTAAGAATATGTCCTTTTGTCTTTGGATAGTTTATGTAATACCAATTGTTCAAATCAATATGTTACTTTGCATATTTTTATATGAATTCATTACGTTTGCAGCCATATTTCATTCATGCTAATGTATTTTTTACTAAAATTTACTACATTTGAACAGGTCGAAAGTCGGCATGCAGTGGCACGTTATAAACGTCGTATTCATTCGTGTGAAGAAAATTCATAGTTGTGATGGTAAAATTAGGGGTGTTCAACGGGTCATGTTCTGGGTTGGCTGGTTCGACCCATCCCGAACCCGATGATTTTAGACGAACCTAAACACGACCCGAACCCAAAAACCGTGTCTTACTTATGAGCCCGAACATGACCTGAATATTCGCGAGCTGTCGACCCGTTCAACTTGAAAAAAAAATTTATTGTTTTTTTTTCAAATTAATATAGTAAAATTAAAATTTACTTAAAAAAACATGAATGTATATAATACATTTATATTTAACAAAACATATCCTCTTTTCATTTTCGGTTCACAAAAGAGCATCTCTTATATACATGGAGCAAAAGCTTGCCAAGTTAAGTTCGGGTCAAAATAGATTGGTTTTTGCACTACACCTTTAGCTTTGTTATCAAGCTTGGCAAAGTGTACAGGTTGGGCAACTCGCCAAATTGGGTCCGGATTAAAACGAGGTTTTTTGTTGTGAGTCGAGATGGGTCACATTGGGCCATTTCGCACACTTTCTCTATTTCTTTTAACTATATAGAAAATATTAAATATGACCATTGTACAACACTATAGTATTACAATTATTATCTTAACTTTTCTTAGTAACCCATTTAAAAAAACTATGCATCTGAATACTTTTTGGATCATTTTCAAGTTGTAACCCATAGGACATGTTTTATTTTTTGCTTTAAATTTTTTGGCTTAACTCATTTCATTTGTTAGAAATATTGATAATCTTAATTAACCAATTTGTATGTAAATGGGCTGAAACTGTGAGTACTAGTATTATCATTGTGAACTATGGTCTTTTTTTAAGAGTTTGTGGTGGCTGAAATAAATGGATCTCAAGTTAATCTTCAGGAGTATTAAGTACAAATATTGTATTTAGCCTGAAGGAATGGAGGCAGTGGAAGTTGTAACAATTATTAGTTGAGAAGTAACCGGGAAGCGAGTTTAAGTTATTTTTTGTTCGTTGTTTTACATATAGTCGTTTTAGAATATATACTCATCAACAAGATCATTCGTTCAACAAGTATTGTTTTACTGTTATTTCCAACAGGAGAGTAACTGCCCAAGAAAAAAGAAAAGAAAGCAAAAAGAAAAGAAAAGCCCCAATAGCCTGACTAGAACATTAAACCCGACATGTAGCGCGGTTCCAAGGGTATGGAATTTAATTTTACAAGCATTATCATCATTTTGTTGTTTTTTTTTGTTTGTATTATTGTGTGATGAATATGTGAGTGAAGTATGTTTGATGGTTGTTTTATATGTTAGATCTGTTATGTAGTTACTTAAAACACATGAACCAAGTTCTTTTTGATTCCTTTGTGCTCAACTTTATAAACTATTTTTTTGCTATGTTACGTTTTATGCGTGTTTGAATAGTTTTCTTTTCATAACATTACAATACAATACTTGACCAACGGACGGGCTTAATTTCAGTCATAACAAGTATTTAAAGACCTATAATTATATTGTTTTCGTTATTCAACCTGTCTATATAAAGAAATATTTACAGATTTATAAATTCTATAAGAATGTTTTTGCATTTTACAACGTATTTTTTATAATCCTAAAATTAAATACTTTACTACCTTCACATTATAATTATTGCTGATTATTTGTGTTATTATATAAATTATCAATATTATCCTACTTTTGAATAGAGCATCGATTACTTTTATTGCCTAACGTTATCAGTATGATTTTTCGAATAATGTGACGCTTATTGTATCCGAGTTTCATCAATGGGAAGTCCATATGAGGAAAATTGGTTCATATTACTGTTTTGCGGATGGTTAGTTTATATTTAAAGATCTTCGATTAAATTCGGGTGATATTCTCTATTTCAAATCTAGGATGCCACGCATTTTAATATTATGATCTTCAATAAACATGGACGTCAATTTCTGTTAAACAACTCTCCTTTGATTCAGTCAGAATTTCAAAATATTAGAAATGTTGAAGGTTATCTACAAGTTAGTGACAATCCTTGCTATCCTTTTTTTTTTTTGCAATGATAGTAACTCATCAATTAGTATTACTATCCGATATTTTCTTTCATTTTTTATCTTTATTATTTTTTCTATGTAATAATATTAAAATTTTTTTATGTTGTTATCAAATGTAGATCCTTCCAAAATTAATTACTAACTTATGTGGTTTAGATGAGCTTTCTGAAATGAAGATCAAAGTTGTTGACGGAAATACTTGGGTTAAGAATCCCTGTAGAGAGAATATTGATAGTCAAACAAGGTCTGTCAATTGATAACTAATATTATTGATTAATTTTATTTTACTTTTTACCACATTTTTCTGTATATTACTAATATATATTTTTTTCATGTAAATTGTTTACAATATGTTTAGTGTTGTTAGATGAGATGGCATGGCATGATTCAAGTCGAACATATTTCGTTAGATGATGATTTATTTTTCAATTGGTCAAAAACGACTTCGATGTTATTGGTTAAGAAGCTCCAGAAAGCAGAAGTATTATATTAATAGGCATTTAATTTATATTTCAAACCACAAAACGTATATCTTTCATTTACTTATCTTTTTGATTGTTTTATATCTGTTTTACGTTAGTTCGTTGTATTTTCATCGTGAACTTAAGATTTCCATAATAATTTCATTCGGACAGTTTCTTTATGATCACTATAAACGTAAACTTGATTTTATGTCAGACAATAAAAAACATATCATTTTGTTAAAACCGCGATGTTCGCGGATATTAGCATTAGTTACTATTATCTAATTCATCATTGTTTCATATTGCTTTATTCTCTTATTATTTGTGAGAGAGATTTTTATATTATAAAAAAAGATTGTAAGTGGAGGAGAGAAAAAATATAATAATAAAGTTATAAGAAATATCATTTTAGTTGAAAGGAGAGAAAAAATATAGTTGTTTTTAATGTATTTATAAGATGAAAAATGGTATATAGCATGTGAATGCTCTAACATTTAATTTTGTCATTTTTTTAATTATTGGGTTACAAACTTATATATTGCATGTGGTTAGATAAAGGTGAAAACACAAGAAATAAGTGGGGAAATAAAATAAAAGGCTACAAATTATGGTTTAAATAAATAAATACAAGAGATAAGTGAGGAAAAATAAAATAAATAATTAAGAAAAGTATTATCAAATAAATAAAAGATAAGCTGAAAATTATGATTTAACAATAATATTATACATATGATAGGAGAAAGAAACAGGATAATTATTATTTAATATTATTATTTATTATTGAAGACAACAACATAAATATAATATTATGTTTAGATATATTCTAATATATATTAATTAAATAAAAATAGATTATTTGACGTTATGTATAGAAAAAGTTAAAGTAGTTAGATATACAATTTTACTTAATGCATATTTTTCTTTATATATATATATATCACGTCCATAGTGTAACTATATTGTGATGCATATTTTTTAATAGGAATACTAATAGATTATAGATTATTAGATATAATCTAACGTATTATTTAATAATATTACATATATATTAAAAGAGAAAATGATATATGACAATAATTGTAATCTCTTATTATAGTAAGGATTAAGCCTGATTAAGTTACTTTCAAAAATTAAAAGCAATACTTATCATATTTATTTGAATTTGAAAATTTAAATAGGAATAAATTGTGAAAAAAAATTTTAAGTAGGAAAATCCCATGAAATCATCTCATAGACATGCGTACTCTATTTGATTTTTTTATTATATGGTAGAAATTGTTCACATATGAATGATTGAACGTACTGAAACACTTTGCGTGTTTTTTAACCGGTAAATGTTACAATAACTTTACTTCTAAAGTACACTAAATTATGCATAATCTACCTTATGTCAGAAATTAAACTCTGTTCTTTTTCTTAAAAAACAAGTACCTCCACCACTCAACATTGCCAAAGCTGAAGGAAGGTGATTTAAGGGAGTTAATATTCACATTTGTTTCTCTCTATCTCTCTCTATACATACATATATAGAGAATAAAAAAATATATGAAAATAAGATATAAAGGTGTGAAAATAGTGAGAGGCTAATTTAATGATTCTTATTAAAAGTCTCCTCTAGTTACCTAATAATGATTGAAAATTAACATGTAATTTTATACTCTTTATACACCACGTGTTTTTTTAAATGGTTATTTTGTTTCTTATTCAAAAATATTCTCTCTGTCTGAATATTATATAAAACACTAAAATCAGTCTTAACTATTTAATAAAAAATAAAACACAAACAACAATCTTAACTATTTAATCAAAAAATAGAGGGTCTTGAACAGAAAGTTGAGTATGGACAATTCTCCTGTTCTTTTGTCCCCACTATCTTACTTCTACCCAATTTGCCGGCACCTCAAGTGTCATCGTATTCACCTTTTGTACCACAACATTTAGACCGCATTTGTAGATTTTATTAGGGTTTGATTATTTGTACACACCTATTAGTTATTTGGACATCTCTTTTCAATATGACATATATAGTGCTACACTTATCGTGTAGCTTATTTAATTTTCAAAAAAAAAACTGCTCTTGTTATATTTTTTAATTTATAAACATTTTTTATATAATATTTTTAAATAAAAAAAATATTGTTTTATTGTAGTATAACATAGTATCTAGTATAAGTCAAGTCTATATGTGATGTATAGGTCTTTTATACAATTAATATCGTTTTAATAAGTTTAAAGTAAAAAATATATTTTTTATAAAAATAATTAAAAAAATATCCTTTTAATATAGTATCTAGTATCATATCATATTGAATCGTATAGTATAGTATAGGTGTAGTTAGGCCCCACATAGGCTATTATAGGTCTATAGATGTAATACAGTTGTAATATAGGTGTGGTTCGAGTTGCACAAAACGGGTTTTGGGCTCTACCCGGAACCGCATAAGGCCCAATCGAGTTTAACCGAACCTTTGTATTTTAAGGAATCGGACCCGGGATTATTTAACTTATATTTTTAATATAAAAAAACAAGTAGAACATCCGTGAGACTAAAAAAATCATTATTTTATGATTGTTAATATTTAAAAAATACATACTTTCATATCAATTTTATTTTTTACTAGTTGCCACTTCTTCAACGAGTTCTTCGTCGGCTACGTCCAAAGATAGTTCGTCCTCTACTTCTTCCCTGAGTACTCTTGTTTCAAGTAGTATTTCATCTTCAAGGTTTGTCTTGTCTTGTATGCGATCCACCGCATCCAAATGATCTTTTAGGAAAATGCACATCTCTGTCGATTCGGGAGTGAGCCTTGTTCTTCGTATCCACAAAACCCTGCCACTAAGAAGAAAAATGGATTCTGAAGCTACCATAGAAGCTTGGACACTTACTAAATCATGGGACAGTGGATGATTGTGATTTGCTAGCCATTTCGAGTGTATTTAGGTAACAAAAAGTGTAAAAGAAAGTTTAGAATCTTGAAAGTGTGAAACGAGAGTAAACCGATAGTGTTTTTTTTTGCGTTCCTGAATGCGTTTAAGCGTTTGTTAGTTCGGTAATCAACCAATACAACCTAAAATATTTATAGTTGATTTTTACGCAAAAAACGGATTTCTAATAGTCAAAATATGGTCCCAACGGCTATATAGCTCTTTTAAATGACAAGAACTGGTTTCAACGCTTTACAACGTTGGAATCGGGTATTATTCAGGTACAGTAGGAACCGATTTCTAAAAAAATGTGTAGAACCGGGTAGGAACTCTCGGGTGGATGGGTTGGGACTAGTTCTTCCTATTACCGGTAGGAACGGAACAGGTTCAGGTATGGAACCGGTTATTTTGTGCACCTCTAGGTGTAGTATAGGTCTCTTATAAGCCTATAGGTATAGTATAAGTGTAGGTCTATAGGTGTAGTATAGTATAGGTCCCGTACAGACCTATAGGTGTAGTGTAGCATAGTACAATATCGTATAGTATTGTATTGTATCGCATCGTATCATATATGAGTGATCCAACCATATAGTAATGTATTGTATATCTCTATGCATGTGTTGTGTATTATAGTATATCCCAATACGATATGATGCTATACTTATACCATACCATACCATACCATACCATACCATACCATACCATACCATACACCATACCATACCATACCATATACCATACCATACCATACCATACCATACCATACCATACACATACATGACCATACCATACCTATACCATCATCTAACATACCCATACACCATCATATAGAGGCCTATACGGGACCTATACTACATCTATACTATACAACACTGTATCATACGATATGATACTATACTATACGATACGATACGATACGATACGATACGACGCCATACCACACCACACCACACTATACCATACCATACTACACACCTGTTGTCACATCCCGAAAATCGCAACGGAAGACAAGCATGGTGTTGACGGAGGTTGGCAACCAACAATTATAGGGTAAACATAGATAATTATGAAAATAGACAAAATAGTTTAGAGTTATTACAATCATCCTAAATTGTATAGTTTAAGTGTTCATGTTCAAAATGTTCCATCTCGTGGACCATGACACAAGCTTTATTATTGTCCATTTTTAGTGTTGCCTTAAACCCACATCAAACTCTGAAGCCACTTATGTACTTGAAAAACACGTTTTAAAATATCAACACATATTTGGCGAATTCACGGAATTACTTACTTATAAATATTAAAATATGTATTCTTGTTTCCATTTTGAAAAACATGATAACGTTAGATCCACATGTAACATCGTAAACTGGCTAGGAATACGAAATAGTATTCGCAACCAAGAGCCCATAATCAAAACGAAACCTTAATCCTTTCCCTTATTTCTTGTTTTCAACATATATTCCTTGCCCTTTTATGCTCGCTGTGACCGCTCAACAAGCTTGGGGTTTGTCAAAACCCGATAGATCTACCAATATACCATGTGCCCTCCCTCTAAGAGGTTAATGATTACAGCGGCGGAAAAATGTCCATGGATAAGCCTCAGTATGGTAACTTGAGGCCCTTACTCAAGGCCAACATAGGTTACATTTCCTTTGTCGTATTTTGATCATATTAACTCAAAATACTTTACGTGTTTCTCCCCCGAAATGTAAAAACATAATTTAAAAAGGGGTCGTGAACTCACCTTTGGGTGTGTTATAAATTTGCTACCAAAATCCCAAATCAAATAGTATTCACCTGTTAGTACCCTATATGCAAGGTACACTTTCAAATTAATTCCAAGTCTACTAACGAAGTTGTTCATTCAACCATTTAGACTTATAAAATTGTTTTGTGTGTTTGACCCGTTACTTGGACGACCCGTTGGTGACTACGACCCTTATTGTTATGTTTTCCTATTCTCTTAGTTACAACATGAAATACTGTTGGGCTTAGATTGTTAAAGGTTTACTCATTAGGGATTATTTTGGGCTTTCTAGTGCCTTATGGGCCTCGAGTTGTAATAGTGGGCTTGCTAGTGCTTATAAATAGAGATGTTAGGTTATTGAGAGGGGGTTAGAGAGTTGTAATCAAAGAACTTGTATTAGACATCTTTTGGTGTATGCAAGTTGAAGTTATTCAAAGTTGTTCTTCTTCCTAATCATTATTTCTGCTTTTGATTAGGTTAGTGATACCTGTTTGATCTGTTTATGGGACTAACAATTGGTATCAGAGCCTGTTGTTCAAATACAGGCTCGGGGTATTACTGTTTAAAAGTAGCTGAGTGTGGATCCTCCTGGATTTAATGACGCTGTCTTGTCTTCCTCCACCGCTTCGCATTCTCAAGAACCAACTATCATTTCGCCTGCTCAGACCGATCCTCCTAAAGTTGTGGTTTCTGATCCAGAGCCTCCTACAACACATGAAGGCCTTACTCCCGATGTTTTGGGTTCCTCTCTGTTTCCTGAGCTTACTCCACTCGATTGTTCGGTGGATTCCTCAGCACAAACTTCTACTGGTGCCTCTGTTGAGGGGGAGTCATCTGGAGTAGCTTCAGCTAGTGTCACCAACTTGCAAACAGATGTTCTCGTTCCCGCTACACCAATACCGCAGCGTTTCCAGCGTGATCACCCATTGAGAATATTATTGGGCCTGCCAACGCTGCTGTTCGAACCCGCAGCCAATCTGGGGATATCAATACATGTCTTTATTCTTGCTTCATTTCAAGAATTGAACCTAAAAGTATTGATGTTGCCTTGTAGGAACCAGGCTGGGTGGATGCCATGCACGAGGAACTCAATGAATTTGAGAAGCTTGGTGTCTGGAAATTAGTGAAGGTGCCTCAAGGAAAACGTGCTCTCGGAACTCACTGGGTTTTCCGTAACAAGCAAGATGACACTAGAGTTATTGTTCGGAATAAAGCTAGACTGGTGGTTCAGGGATTTCGACAGATTGAAGGATTAGATTATGATGAGGTCTATGCACCTGTCGCGCGTTTGGAGGCTATACGCATCTTCTTGGAATATGCATCTTACATGGATTCACTGTAATCAAATGGATGTCAAGACTGCGTTTTTATACGGCAAGGTGAAAGAGGAAATCTACGTGGCACAACCACCAGGCTTTACTGATCCTAACAAGCCAGATTATGCTTACAAACTAGACAAAGCTTTGTATGGGTTGCATCAAGCGCCTCGCGCATGGTACGCTACTCTTACAGAGCATCTGCTTGCTCATGACTACACACTGGGAACCATTGATCAAACCCTGTTCATCAAACGCGTTGATAAGGACATTATTCTCGTCCAAATCTACGTTGATGATATTATATTTGGTTCCACCAATGATGGTTTGTGCCGCGAATTCGAAGAAATCATGAAGAAGAAATTTGAGATGAGCTCATTAGGGGAGATGACCATGTTTTTGGGACTTCAAGTTCGTCAGAGCCCACAAGGTATCCTAATTCGTCAAGGAAAATATGTCCATGATGTTCTTGCCAAATTCAAGCTTACAGATTCCAAGCCTATTGCTTCACCTATCGCAGAACGGCCTCTGCTAAATGAAGATGCTGAAGGAACGCCTATTAATCCAACTATGTATCGCTCCATGATTGGATCACTCATGTATCTCACTACTAGCCGGCCAGATATCATGTTTGTCGTCTGCCAGTGTGCTCTAATCTTGGAGGTACAGATAGGGACATGCGCCCAAACTCGGCTGGTTGCCAATTTCTAGGAGATCGCTTAATCTCGTGGCAATGCAAGAAGCAACAGACGGTTTCACTTTCTACGCAGAAGCAGAATATGTCGCAGCCTCTGCTTGCTGCTCCCAGGTTTTATGGATGCAACATCAGCTTGCGGATTACGGTTTGACTTACATAAACATAACAATTTATTGTGATAATGATGCCGCTATCCAAATTGTTAAAAACCCTGTTTTTCACTCCAAAACCAAGAACATAAATATTAAAGTTCATTTTATCCGTGATTGCTATGAAAAGGGTCTCGTAAAGCTTGAGCAAAGCGACACTGATGCAAATGTGGCGGATTTGTTCACGAAACCCGTTAGCAACGCGCGTTTTCAAGTGCTTGTGGTTCTTCTTAAAATAATTCGGTTTTCTACCTAGGCATCCTCTTTTTTTGTGTTTTAATGTTCTTATTTTCTTATCATTGCTTCATAAATTTGTTCATGTCTGTGCACAAATTTAGGGGGAAAATCTTAAAAAAACAGTTTTTGCAAGGATAGGGAAATGAAATACTTTTTCGTTATAAAAGTTTGACTAACACATGTAAGGTGTCGAAGCGGGAAAAGATTTGAATCAAAGTGATGTGTCGGTAGGTCTAAACTCAACCGGACGGGGAAAGTCAAATGATATAAACATAACGAACTGTGTACTCAGTGGTCACTTACTATAGGCGTATGATTTCATGGTCTTAAATATTGCGTTGATAGATAGCCAACGTCTAAGGTTTCGGGTCTTTATGCTGTTGAGTCATCCAGGGATATCTTGGCTGCCCTTCTGTTGCATCCAGATTATATGCAGACCTAGGCACAGTCAAGATATCTTTGTAAAAGAGTCAAAATGGAAAGGCCAAAACCTAAGAGAACAGAAGTTTCTTCATAAGTTCTTACGTACCACATAAGGTATTTGCCTAACCCTCGTCAGTCACTATTGGTCTCTCTGCTGTACGGAAGTACTGACCTGTTCACCAATAGCCTGATGTTGTAAAATATAAAGGATGACCACAGTATACTCACCTGCTACGATGAATTGTTATGCTTAGCTTGATCGCGGGGTATGTCACGGTATGGGAAGTATCATAGTATAATACTACCTTAAGCGTATCATAATGCCTGAACTACAAGGGTTGAGTTTTAGATTTAAATGGACAAGTATATTGACACTCGCTTAGACCAATTGAACCTGCTCATACCGAAAAATGTTCCTTAGTTAGCCTTTGAAATGATTTGATCCCTTAGCAAGGCTGTGTTAATATTTATGTCTGTCGTAAATAGTTCTTCTTTGTAGAATGTTAAAAGGTGGTTGGATGCTTGGTTAGTCTACTTGATGAATTTTGGTGAGATGGTTTCGGTCAAGAGATATTGGACTGGCCCAGTGTGCTTTGGGATTTGGGCCAGTCTAATAAAATTGGTTAAAAGTCTTAAAATTGGAAACCCAAGTACTATTCTGGATTGGGCTTCTTTGGGCTCAAAAGGATGTTGTTCCGGATTGGGCTTTTCCGGAAAGGCCCATTTGGACTTTTCCGGACAGGCCCACTGTGTTACTGTTCCGGATTGGGCCTGTCACAAGCCCAATCCAGATTCAAAATTTTAGGCCCAAGCCCATTTCGGAAGTATATAGGTATCTCTGATCTCTCATTTCAGATTATCCACATATTCCGAAATCAAATTTCTTCTTTGATTCTCTCTATTCGAATTGTGCATCTCGGATATTCATCCGGATTAGGTATAACTTGCTTAAATATATGAATTCCGGATGAAAAATATTAATATTTAAAGTATTCCGGATTGTGTTTTGGATAAATCTTCAAAGTCTTAGACATTTCGGATTTCATTCCGGATGGGTATTCATCCGAAATGATGAACTCGGATTTCATCTCGGATTGGATCTTCATCCGGAATGATAATCCATCCGAGATACTATGGATAATCCGGATTGCACGTTTGTCTGAACTGTATTTGACCTCTTTCTGATCCAGATTGATGAAAAGGTTCATCCGGATTAAACTTGAACTGTCAGTAATCCGGATTTGAGGTTTTTGAACCTTTCATCTGGTTTGAACCTTTTCAACTGTTGAACCCTATAATTAACTTGAACTCTTGTTAATTTGAACCTTGACATCTGATTGACCTATCCAGTTAGTTTTAACTGCCATACTGGTATACTCCGTTAACTTCTGTTAGTTGGGATTTAACTTGGTTGATGTCTTGACAGATATGGTTGAAGAAGCATTCGATGCCGTGATGTTGGTTGAGGAGCAATTCCACAACCAAGCGGGGTATCTTTCAGACCTTTCCAGCAGTGTTCTTTCAGGAGTTCCAATCTATGATTGTGGGGCTAAACGCGTGTAAGATTGCATATGCTCTCCGACCTAATCCGGTTATCTATAGAGACATCGTACATTCGTTCTGGAAAAGAGCACGATTTCAGCCAAGAGGTGAAGATGGAAGACCGTTTATCCGTTCGCGGATACAGGGTAAAGAGATAGTGGTAAACGAAGCGTGTGTGAGAGAGGTGTTGCAGATTGCCAAGCGATCCAACCATTTATGCCAAAGAGAAGGTGCTTCCTGAGCTGATGGAAATGGGATATGAGGGATCGTATCCACCACTACTGAAGAAGATGTTTCCAGCTTATTGGCGGTTGCTTGTTCACATGTTTATGCAGTGTGTATCGGAGAACAAAGGCGGTCTAGGTCAGCTGAATCAAGCCCAGACATCTGCTATAGTTTCGTTGGTTATGGTCTGGAAGCATAACTATTCTGGTTATATCTTCGACAACATGAAGAAAATTCCAGAACAGTCTAAGAAGCGAATGTTTCTTTTGTACCAACGTTTCGTCCAGCTAATTCTAGATGCTCGCTACCCTGACTTGGCAAAGGATGCGTCAGATGCCAACTTGCTTAACATGAAGCCGATGGGGCCTACTATTTTTGGTACAATGAAAAAGAACCGCTCTACGTCTAAGACGGTGTTTGTGGGTCGATTTTCTCTGAAGAAGTTTGGGAAGTTCGCTAAAGTTGTAGGTTTAGATACCACCTCCTCCTCCTCCAGTCAATGCGATAGTGGCCGAAGAACACGATATACCTGCCAAAGAGAAAGAGATAGAGATAGAGGACTTAGTTACTGATGATGAAGCCGATGTTGGGCAAGCTTTTCTTGACGATCTCGCAGAATTCAAAGCCACTTTGACTCTTGTTTTACCAGAGTTATAATCGGAGAATTTAGAAGCTTTGATTGCTCATTTGAAGGATATTCAGGAGAACAAGGTGATCCTCCACTTGATATTCCACCTATCATTGCACCTACTGTTCTAGTTGAGGAAGATGATGAAGATGAGGAAGATGAGGTGCCACTGATCAAAAGGAGAAGAACTGAGCCGAGCATTCCATCCAGTGAACCTGAAGCTCCTGTTGTTGTCACTGCTGCTAAATCTGAGTTGATCACTTTTACCATTGCCGAGTCTAAAGTTGTTGGATCTATTGTTGATACTTCGATACTTGACACACCAGCTTTATCTGCATAGCCAACCGCTCCTATTATTACACAGTCTACTGTTGTGTCTATTCCTGCTGACACGGTTCTTCAAATGATGGAGTTTGGGGGAAGCTCATCAGGTGATGGCGGTTCTCAAGCAGGTGGTAGTGGAGTTGGTCGTACTGATGATGTTGATGAAGATTATATGCGCCGATCAGAAAAATAGGCATTTGAATTCGGGGGAATGGATAGTGACGATGATGATGTGGAAGTTGATGTAGTGGATTTAAAGAAAAGGGTGGTCGTCTTGGAACAAGAGGTTATTCTGAAGGATACTCAAATTGCCTCTCTACAGACTCTTTTAGACGTCAGAGATCAGACTATTGATCAGCTGCAGGGAGATGTCACTATGCTTATGACTTTGGTTTTTGATTTGAAGGCCAAGATGGAAAACAAATTCGGAAGAGAATTCAGCGATCCAACAGATGACCCGATGAACATTAAGAATAGGCATCTTGCGGCGCAATAGAGAATGGCTGAGGAAACCGAAGAACAAAGATTGGCAGCTGAACAATTGGCTGCTGAATGCAAAGCTGGTCTGGATGATTATCTGAGCGACCCACCAAGAAGTTTACTGCTAGTAAAAAACGTGCCACTGGTCAGAAGAAGAAACAAATGGTTTTAATGATGAATCTTAATGTGAATCCGCTTGATGAGAACTTTCAGCTTAAGGATCCAACAAATCAGTCGGAAAGATATGTGATGGAGTTAGGGTCGAGCTACTATAGTAAAGTGGGAAACAAGTCCAGGGTGCTCAGCTGGATGTACGATCACGTCAATGATATGTGGATTATTGTGCGTCAGGATGGAACACGTGAATATTATTCCAAGGAATCGCAATTCGAGACGTGGACTAAGGTTGCTTTGACTGATCAATTGAGAGCTCCGTATACTGATGATGATACTACCGAGCATGGACCCGGATGGAGATTCTTCAAAAAGCTTGAACGTGAGGCTAAAACTGGCTTCAAGACTATGAAAACTGCTGAGCCATATCTGAGAGCGGCTAAAGGAGTTCGTGATGCACACACTGGCAAGAGATTCAAATCAATAATGTGGCCGCTGACCGACAAAGAATTAGTTATCCCAGTTGCTCCCTCCTTTCCTCGGGGGATTCTCAAGAATTTCAATTTTTGGCTATACGACCCTAAGGTTGGGAGCGTTGAAATCATGACAAAGGAGAAAGCATTCAGAGTTAACGATGTGGTAGATTTAGTGAGTTTTCATGACGAAGATTTGCAGGTTCTTGCGTCACATCAAATGCGAACTGCAGAGCTGTATGAGGTGTGAGCAAAAGATTGGACTGCTGCAGTAGCTGGGATTATAGCTGGCAGGCTCGGTGTGGATGCTTAACCGAAAGACTAATGTAGTAAACCTAGGGGAGATTGTTGGGCTTATATTGTTAAAGGTTTACTCATTAGGGATTATTTTGGGCTTTGGTGTATATTTTGGGCTTTCTAGTGCCTTATGGGCCTAGGGTTGTAATAGTGGGCTTGCTAGTGCTTATAAATAGAGATGCTAGGTTATTAAGAGGGGGTTAGAGAGTTGTAATCAAAGAACTTGTATCAGACATCTTTTGTGTATGCAAGTTGAAGTTATTCAAAGTTGTTCTTCCTAATCATTATTTCCGCTTTTGATTAGGTTAGTGATACCTGTTTGATCCGTTTACGGGACTAACAAATACCTTTCCTTCTACAAGTTCTGCTTAACAATGCACGTCAATACATACTTATTTACACCAAGTTTTATTATTACGATTTCACATAACTCCAATCCATACTTAAGCATTCTCATTTTATATTTCACACAACACTTCATCAAATCACATAAGTCATATAATTCATCCAACGATCCATGCATTCATATTTATTATAAAATGTGATAAGACTTTCTTTTTCTATGTATATTATATCATTGCAATGTTGATAAAATCCTTACTTAGCGTAGCTAAATGTAATTTGGAAAAGTTTATACTTTTTATATAAAATATCAAGTCTTGGGTCATTAATATATCCAAATAATTATTTATTTACTAATAACATCTCATAGTCATATTTCAAAGAAATCACATGGGTTCCCCATATTAAACACAAGATGCATCATGCGTTTTATTAGTTACTAGTCTAGCATCGATCACTCCATATTCATCATCAAAGACCAAAATACATCTTATATCATCATAAACTCATGTTATATCTTATCTTATCATTCAACACAAGTTCATGTCATCTAGTTCACAAATGCGTAGTTGTGTCCATTTTCAAGCATAGAATTAGCGTTTTTGATTCATATCTTCACATAGAACATACCAAACATGGAAATATCATGGCATTTACTTTAAGACCTGTTATAATATCATATTTAGATTTATATTGCATGCTTAGATCATACTCAAAATTGCCATTTTTATGCCTTTTAAGCCTATAATGACCACATAAGCAATCAATTCATCTTGATCATATCTCACACTTAAAATCTGACCTTTATAGCTAAAATAACATGTTTTTATCATCATACTTTCAGTTCTACATAAATCATTCATTTACCATGGTTATTATCACTTTGTACCCCATTTTAAGCATGATTTATAAGACTATAAACTTCCGACTCAAGAATATCATAAAGTTTAGGTAAGACCTGATAATTAAGACCAAAATACTAACATAATATCACCATATTTTTAATTCATCACTAATCTCTACATGCATGTGCACACACGAGGCTAAGGTCACGGGTTCGATACCGGTTCCATGCACAGTTCTTATAATAACCAAACCCTTTTTAATTAACCATTATATGAAAAGATTTTGTAAGTATATAAAAGATATAAAAATCTTATATCCAATGGGTTAGACACACAGCCCAATTGGTTGGGCTGTGTGCACATGAAGCAAAGGACGCGGGTTCGAATTCGGTTTCATGCACAGTCTCTGAATTAGATAAAACCCTTTTTATTAAATAAAATTATGACTTGAACTAGTATGTGTATAAATATAATTAAAGTTTAATATATTCCGGGTTAGACACGCAGCTCAGTTGGTCGAGCTGCGTGCACGTAAACGAGATGTCACGAGTTCGATCCCCACACGCTGCCAACAGTCCGGCCGGTTCAATTAAAATATTTTTTAATAAAACCTTTAATTATTTTCCCCCAAAAATATATTATTTTATCCATAAATTTTATCAAAATGTTCAGGTAACCAAAATAATTAATTTAAATTTGTCTAACAAATAAAAAGATAATTAAAAATATTAAAGTCAATCCAAAGAATATATTTTTAACTAAATACTATGTGAATATTTAGGTTAGCCTTTCTCGTCGTTTGGTATTTCAACCACTCAATCATGCGCAATCTTCATAGAATCGTAATCGCACCCAAGGTAAGTGAATTTTACAACTCCCCTTTAATCCACATTTTGGGGTGTATCACGTGTCGCTTTTATTATCTTGATATTATAAATCTCGTGCTATTACCGTTATGGATCTAACGTGCTATGTGATATTGTTGTTTATGGTGATTTGTATTTATATATCTCATTTCAGTCATTCTCTCACATTAGGCCCATTTGTTCTCTGTTACTTACGGGTGGAGCGTCGCGTAGCCTAACATACTAGATCGACTTCGTTTGATTGAGCGTTGATCTCGTAGCACATCGCTTATCGTGCTCACAAGTACATTGCTAGTTGATTATGTGGTTTGTGATTTAGATTACATATACGTTTCTCATATTTGATTAATGCACATTCTATTAAAATAATAAACATATCATTTTTCTTAATGATTAAATGGGATTCACTCGCCAACTTATGTTGACCCAAAACTTTACTTTTACACATGATACAGGTGAACAGGTTTGAAGCAAGGATCAGATAGGACATGGGCTTTAGAGAAAATAAACTGTTATTTGCAAGCGTTGTTTGGAACATTATTTTGTTTGTATGAATTATGTGTTTGAATGGAATGTTTTATTTAAATTTGAAATAATAAATATGAAACTTCTATAATAGTAAATGTCATGAGCTTTGATGAAATCCAATCATGCCCCGACTACCATATCTGCTGCGGGTCAAGGTGTGACAGATTGGTATTAAAGCAAGTGACTATAGAGATATAGGATAGGTTATTAAACCATTAGAGCCTATTCTATAGCCAGTTAGACTTTAATTGCTTACGTGTTAAGTTGGTTACATGCAAACTTATGACATTTACTTGTTTTACATTTCTCTCAATACAATTACATGCAAGCACTCTAATTGCTATATGATTTTATGTGACATTCAATGTGTTATAAATATTGTTAATATAACATGCACATATATATACGCATATATTATCGTCATAACGCACGTCTTGATTCTCACATATTTAAATATTTTTCTTACTTTTCTTTTATGTGTGATGTTTTCATTTTTCAATCTCATCAAAGTGAGATCTACGACGGGCATGTAGTAATTGTAATGGTACAAGTACCGGTAGTCGAAACGTCCTGTCTAGGATTGGCAATCGTATAAATCCAAAATAACAGACCAGTTTGCCTGCTTGGGGACTAACGATGAGAGTATGAAGGACCTATTAGGCCAAAGCATGCCACACCAAACGTTGTGTGAACTAACCCCACTTTGAGTTATCACTGTGTCTACACCAGGACACCTTCCGACTTTACACTTCACAATCATGTTTCACGATTTTCATTCGGGTGGTGGGAGTGTTAACAGGCTGAAACCAATGTGAACCCTACAAAGCCCAGTAGTCATGGGGGCCCACATGACTACCTAGGCCAAGTATGGGGGATATAGGGGGGCCCGAACATGAGCAAAGCCCAAGACATCCTATGGATGTAATGGATTTATTTTTCTCATTTATTTTGTGGATATTTAGTTTTATCTCTAAACCCTATGCGACACACATGACACCTATACGTCAAACTCATAACCTCGTTACGTATTTCCTGTAGATGTCTTCTAGGCACTCTCATGGAGGTAGGAGATCAGGAAAATCCGGTGAGCGCATGGTTGCTCAAATAGCCAAACAAATGGCCGCCGTGATTCCCGATATCGTAATTCAAGTTCAACAAGATCTCACCGCTAACCCCGTCAACCCAATCAATCAAGGAGAACAAAATGCAGATAACCCTCCCGCAAACACTGCTAAGTGCACTTACAAGCACTTCAACTCATGTGACCCTCCAAAGTATGAGGGAACTGAAGGGGATTGCTCTCCTTCGATGGTTTGAAGAAATGGATAGTACTTTTCTCAATTGTGACTGTCCCAACGACGGTAAGGTTCGTTATGCTACTGGTCGTCTATTTGGGGTAGCACTCACTTGGTGGAATGCTGAAAAGGGCAGAAGAGGCGCCGAAGCCGCAGTAGCCCTAACATGGTTTCTCCATATTAAACACAACATGCATCCGTGCGTTTTATTGGTTACTTTTCTAGCATCAATCACTCCATATTCATCATACAAGACCAAAATACATCTTATATCATCATAAAACTCATGTTATATCTTATCATTCAACACAAGTTCATGTCATCTAGTTCGCAAATGCATAGTTGTGTCCATTTTCAAGCACAAAATTAGCGTTTTTTATTCATATCTTCACGTAGAACATACCAAACATGGAAATAGCATGACATTTAATTTAAGACCTGTTATAATACCATATTTAGATTTATATTGCATGCTTCGATCGTACTCAAAATTGCCATTTTTACGCCTTTTAAGCCTATAATGACCACATAAGCAATCAATTCATCTTGATCATATCCCACACTTAAACTTTGACCTTTATAGGTAACATGTTTTTATCATCATACTTTCAGTTCTACATAAATCATTCATTTACCATGGTTATTATCACTTTGTACCCCATTTTAAGCCTGATTTATTAGACTATAAGCTTCCAACTCATGAATATCATAAAGTTTAGGTAAGACCTGATAATTAAGACCAAAATACTAACATAATATCACCATATTTTAATTCATCAATAATATCTACATGCATGTCATAATCTTACATTTATCTTGCATTTTTCACATTAATCATGTATTATACACCCTCCTAGCTTAGGGTTTTTCATCCAAAATCATCATCAAACATTTTTAGAATATAAAACAATTCAAATATACCCTTAAACTCAGATTACACAAAACCTCAAACATATCATCTCGCATGTCACTTTCAACATCTTTTAAACATCATTTTCAATAACAATCACTACCATACACACACCTATCAATCATGGCTCACACACACACATTTTAACATTCAAAATTTCTTGTTTAAACCCTAAATTTACTGATTTCATTTGTTTATTAAGAAAATCCTTTTGTTTGGTGAAAAACTTCAATTTTAAACAAACTAAAATCTCATAACTTGAAATTTTAAGAGATGGATTTACCTTAAATGAACACACTAGGATTTCTAGGAATAAAAGAGCTTCTTGATGATGAATCCTCCTTGGTATGCCTCTATGGATGCTTGGATCTTCAAGAAATGTCCAAGAACTCTTATGTATGTGAAAATGGTTGTGTAAATGGAGAGAGTTTTGAAGAAGTGAAAAATGAAAAGGATGAAGGAGTGGGGAGGTGGTGGTGGATGGCTATAAGGAGAGAGAAGGGAGGAGAGAGAGTGTCTTGGAAAGAGTTAGAAATAATTAGGAAGGTGAAGTGTGGTTTTGGGTTAAAGTGTATAAGAGTTATTAATGATTATGAAAGATATTAGGGTTTTGTAGAAGATTTAGGTGGGAGTGGGGCCCATGGCCGAAAATTTGAGTTTAGGAAGAGGTTTATATATTTTTATAAAAAAAATTACTTACACATTTGATAAAAGTCTTGTAACTTTTATAAAAATTTAGGGCCTAATCTCACTTGTGTGAAGTTAATAATTATGGAATAATATTTACCCAAGTAATTCCATCATAATTTTTGTAACATCTGTCGTAAAACGGTTCTAAAACCCACACCATTTTGTAATCAAGTATACATTAAAATCTTTTGTTTTGGATTTATGTTAATCGTTTAATAGACTTTCGTATATTAATAAAATAAATAATAAAGAAAAATAAAAATAATAAATAATATATATTAAAAAAGATAGTGTAAATTAAAAATAATATGTTGACCACGGGACTCGAACCCGGGTCGCCCGTATATACACACACTCAACACACCACTGCATCACCCACACAACATCTGTTATACCCGAATCAAAAAATCCTTTATATTATCGATTCTCTTGATCTGAATTCAAAAGGGAAACCCTCCTTGTAACAGCTGCGACAAGTTTAGCAAATCATCAAATGATCGAAATTAAGTACTGAAACCGTTTTCAAAACGTGCATCTAGACTCTAAAAATAAGCTAAATCATTCAATTTGATTGCAATCATCACGCCCATGAATTGTTTTGACCAAAACCGAAGCATAGAATGAGCGACCCTTTCAGCTATAAAAAGAGAGTTCTGGACTCATTTAGATTGCACACACTCTCACAAAAAAACCTCTATACCAACTTCTGTCATCAAGAAACCTTCGTCGGAAGCTTTTGCTATTGCCGGAAAAATCGGAGAAACACCTCTGCTTGGTATATCCATTCATCTAATCCTTGTCAATCTTATCAGTAGATGTGTAAGAGTTAATTGTAATCGAATCAAAACAATCGGATTCTACAGATTCAATCTGTGTTTTAAATAAAGAAGATGAACGGGATTTGTGTTTATAAGAATTTAAAATGGTGTTTAAACCGGGTTAGACACACAGTCCAGTGGTTGGACTTTGTGCATATGAAGCACAAGGTCTTCGGTTCGATTTCGTTCATGCCCCAATTCGCTACAATATTCAAACCCCTTTTTTTGTAAAAACTGAATTATGAAATGAGACTGTAAGCATATAAAGTTAATTAAAATTGGATATCCAACGGGTTAGACACACAACCCAATTGGTCGGGCTGTGTGCACCCACGAGGCTAAGGTCACGGGTTCGATGCCGGTTCCATGCACAGTTCTTATAATAACCAAACCCTTTTTAATTAACCATTATATGAAAAGCTTTTGTAAGTATATAAAAGATATAAAAATCTTATATCCAATGGGTTAGACACGCAACCCAATTGGTCGGGCTGTGTGCACATGAAGAAAGGACGCGGGTTCGAATTCGGTTTCATGCACAGTCTCTGAATTAGATAAAACCCTTTTTATTAAATAAAATTATGACTTGAACTAGTATGTGTATAAATATGATTAAAGTTCAATATATTCCGGGTTAGACACACAGCTCAGTTGGTCGAGCTGCTGCACGTAAACGAGATGTCACGAGTTCGATCCCCACACGCTGTCAACTGTCCGGCAGGTTCAATTAAAAAGAAAACATATTTTTTAATGAAAACCTTCAATTATTTTTCCCCAAAAATATATATTAATTTATCCATAAATTTTATCAAAAAGTTCAGGTAACCAAAATAATTAATTTAAATTTGTCTAATAAATAAAAAGTAATTCAAAATATTAAAGTCAATTAAAAGAATATATTTTTAACTAAATTACTATGTGAATATTTATGTTAGCCTTTCTCGTCGTTTGGTATTTCAACCACTCAATCGTGCGCAATCTTCATACGTAATCGCACCCAAGGTGAGTGAATCTTACAACTCCCCTCTTATCCACGTTTTTGGGGTGTATCATGTGTCGCTTTTATTATCTTGATATTATAAATCTCGTGCTATTACCATTATGGATCTAACGTGCTATGTGATTTTGTTGTTTATGGTGATTTATATTTATATATCTCATTTCAGTCATTCTCTCACATTAGGCCCATTTGTTCTCCGTTACTTACGGGTGGAGCGTCGCGTAGCCTAACATACTAGATCGGATTCGTTTGATTGAGCCTTGATCTCGCAGCACATCGCTTATCGGCTCACATGTACATTTCTAGTTGATTGTGTGGTTTGTGATTTAGATTACATATACGTTTCTCATATTTGGTTAATGCACATTCTATTAAAATAATAAACATATCATTTTTCTTAATGATCAAATGGGATTCACTCGCCAACTTATGTTGACCCAAAACTTTACTTTTACACATGATAGAGGTGAACAGGTCTGAAGCAAGGATCACATAGGACATGGGCCTTAGGGAAAATAAACTGTTATTTGCAAGCATGGTTTGGAACATTATTGTGTTTGTATGAATTATGTGTTTGATTGGAATGTTTTATTTAAATTTGAAATAATAAATATGAAACTTCTATAATAGTAAATGTCATTAGCTTTGACGAAAACTTAATCATGCCCCGACTACCATATCTGCTGTGGGTCAGGATGTGACAGATTGGTATCAAAGCAAGTGACTATAGGGGTATAGGATAGGTTATTGGACACTTAGAGCATTTCTATAGCCAGTTAGAATTTAATTGCTTACGTGTTAAGTTGGTTACATGCAAACTTATGACATTTACTTGTTTTACATTTCTCTCACACACAATTACATACAAGCACTCTAATTGCTGTATGATTTATGTGACATACAATGTGTCATAAATATTGTTAATATAACATGCACATAATATACGCATATATTATCGTCATAACGCACGTCTTGATTCTCACATATTTAAATATTTTTCTTAGTTTTCTTTTATGTGTGATGTTTTCATTTTTCAATCTCATCAAAGTGAGTTCTACGACGGGCATGTAGTAACTGGAAGGGTACAAGTACCGGTAGTCGAAATGTCCTGTCTAGATTTAGCATTCGTATAAATCCAAAATAACGGACCAGTTTGCCTGCTTGGGGACTAACGATGAGAGTACAAAGGACCTATTAGGCCAAAGCATGCCACACCAAACGTTGTGTGAACTAACCTACTTTGAGTTGTCACTGTGTCTACACCAGGACACCTTCCGACTTTAACTTCGCAATCATGTTTCACGATTTTCATTCGGGTGGTGGGAGTGTTAATAGGCCGAAACCAATGTGAACCCTACAGAGCCCAGTAGTCATGAGGGCCCACATGACTACCTACGCTAAGTATTGGGGACATAGGGGGCCCAAACATAAGCAAATCCCAAGACATCCTATGGATGTAATGGATTTATTTTTCTCATTTATTTTGTGGATATTTAGTTTTACCTCTAAACCCTATGCGATACACATGACACCTATACGTCAAACTCATAACCTTGTTACGTATTTCCTGTAGATGTCTTCTAGGCACTCTCGTGGAGGTAGGAGATCAGGAAAATCCGGTGAGCGCATGGCTGCTCAAATAGCCAAACAAATGGCTGCCGTGATTCCCAATATCGTAATTTAATTTCAACAAGCTCTCACTGCTAACCCCGTCAAACCAATCAATCAAGGAGAACAAAATGCAGATAACCCTCCCACAAACACCACTAAGTGCACTTACAAGCACTTCAACTCATGTGACCCTCCAAAGTATGAGGGAACTGAAGGGGTCACTGCTCTCCTTTGATGGTTTGAAGAAATGGAGAGTACTTTTCTCAATTGTGACTGTCCCAACGACCGTAAGGTTCTTTATGCTACTGGTCGTCTATTTGGGGTAGCACTCACTTGGTGGAATGCCGAAAAGGGCAGAAGAGGGCCAAAGCCGCAGTAGCCCTAACTTGGGAACAACTGAGAGAACTCATGACAAAACGTTTCTGCCCATGAAGCGAAATTAAGAAGCTAGAAGATGAGTTCTATTTCTTGAAGTAGAAAGAGGGAGATCATATAACCTACAACAAGAGGTTTCTCGAGTTGAACCAAATGGTTCCAAATTTGTTCACTCCTCTCTACCGTCTGATCGAGCATTACATTTGGGGTCTTCCTTCGAAGATTCAGGACTCTGTGATAAGTATTGTGCCTGCAACTCTGGAAGCAGTAGTGGAGCTAGCTACTGAACTCACCGAAAACCACATCAGAAATAGGGATTTCAAGTATGAGAAGAAAAAGGACAAAACACCGACCGAAATCCCCAACCAACTCAAGTCGGATCCTCTTCTCGATTCACTAGCAAGAGAAAGCGAAATGCGAAGAATTTTGTTGTCACCCAAACCAATCAACCAACTTTATACAACCAGCCCATTGCAGCCGCTCCCATCACCCAAGTTACTCCCCCTACCGCCCCATTCAAGAAGCAATAAACAGGACCTCACCCAAAGTGCAATCGATGCCAATACCATCACCCTCTTGAGAACCCATGTCTCCACTGCACAGGGTGTGGCTGTGTAGGACATACCATCCAAACATGTCGTTCACTTCAAAGACAAGCCCGTAACCAACCACAAGCCCAACCCAACAACCAAATGGAGGGCCAAGTTCCTTACCAAGAACCACTGATGTTACTACCTGCTCAACTGTCACACCCCGAATTTCCAACCCAAATCCATACACCAGTGGGCCCGGGTGGGGAGTATTGTGACATTAGTTGATAACATCATTATCAATTAAACATGGCACAGCGGAACTCTTGGAGTAAAATTACTATTACAAACCAAATATTCGAAATAAAATAATATACAGGCTCGTAGTAGAAGATCCATAGGCGGATCATAAATTGTACAAAAAGAATATAAAACAGACTTTAGGGCAGATCTAAGGATTTGCAAGATCCTCTTAATCACTATCGAGCAGCTTCCGGTCTATTTCATATTGTACCTGCAGTTTAGTCTTTGGACATACGTCAGCTTTCGCTAGTAAATACACCCGGCTGACTCATTTTGAAAACATTTTAGAAATTAGATTTAAGTGCACAGGACACAAATCTTTTTATAACTTGGGAAAGTTACTTTGTAACCTTGTTAACAGATTCACATGTTTGTCCATACATACAGGGCCCAGTACAGAGCCGAGACATGATTAAATACACACCACTTAGAACTCATAGAGGAGTTTCCCCAACGTCTTGGGTAATTTGCATTTGAGCGTCTGTCAGGTGTATGCCTACACCCCGCGCTAAGGTCGTGGCCACTAACTAATGTAATGAGCCAAGGATATCCAGGACACGGTAATTTAACCCCTGATGTTTAAGTTATCAAACAGAACTGATTAAAACAAAATATGCAGATTTAGTAGCCACAATCCGACATTCGATTGATCCCATTTCTGACCAAGCGGTAATAATTTACCGTATCCCAAGCCCGTATAGGGAAAATAAGTCAAGAGTATTTACCTGAGCTATTCTTCCTTTAGTTTTAATAACTCAGCCGTATACAAAAGTACTAAGTCCAGATAGCATTTACCAGCCAGGCTCTAGTCTGGATTATGGCATAAGCTAACCAATTAATACTAACGGTCTTTATTTAAGTCATTGACTTAGACCGAGTAGTGTACATGATCAAAACGTATAATGCTTGATTAAATGATGATTGGATAGAATGTAGTTTAAACCTGCCAAGTACTTTGACTTGCATAATATGGGTAAAGAATTAACATTCTGGATTTTGAGATTAAAATGATAAGGTTAAACCCGTTTCGGTGGAATTCCGTAAACTAGTTACGTATAATTAACCGTACGCTTATAAGCGATATCGGGTAACCGGAAAAGTCATGGACAAGTTCTATATGCCATTATACTTTAATTAAGTTGTAATATTAGTAGGATATCAAATTTTATGCCCGTTATGGTTTTAATTTGAAACTATGCCTCATAAGGGCATTTTGGTAATTTCATACCGTATAATAAGGAACTTGAATATAATTTAATGTTATAATTATAAGTATTCTGGAAAAATATTTTATTTATGATATAATATTAGTAGAATGTTAATTATATGTGTAATTTATCTTTTATGGCTAAACTATGCACCGAAGGGGCATTTTAGTCATTTTACACATAGTTTATAAATTATTTGGGATTCTGAGTTTATAACATGTACCTCCTGTAAATATGTTAAAAATAAGTTTTAAAATCAGTAGGTAAATAATATGGTTTAAAACCATACTATGCGCCGAAACGGCGCTTATGTCGTAAAATGACGTTTTATGCGATGTTTAACGAAAACTGATGTTAAGGTCATAAAGTGTCTTAGATATGTTATTTAATATAACATATCAGTAGGTAAAGTATTTACCTTGAAAAGATTTGGTTAAAACCATTTTATGAGCCATAAGGGCTAAATCGACATTTATCGACATAATTCAAGGACCTGCTTGTAAACTCATTATATAATCTTGTTTGACATCCCAAATAATCTTAATTATAATATTATATCAGTAGGAAAGTTATCTTCAAGTTCATTATCATTAAAACCTTGATTTATGCAAAAAAGGAATTTTAGCCAAAAATGGCATAATTATGGAACTTGCACATAAGCTCAGATTCTGATTATGATCATGTAATATAACCTAAGAGGGTTATGCTACATTATATTATGATCATAATGCAAATTAAGATCAGTAGGTAACTAATCTAAGTCGGGTCAGAATCGAAAGTCAAAGCAGAAGTCAAACTTCGCGACTTTCGGTTGCGAACCGACCCTAGAACTGAAATTGACGAGCCGAACATGTTCTTATGTGTTCTAATAATTATTACCAACTTGTTTAAGCGTCAAAACAGGTTTCATAACATATATAATATCAATTTGTGATTTTTCTGAAAAATGACCTGTTTGACTTTTTAATATCATAACTTTGACTCGTCAATTGGTATAGCAAACGTGATCTTCAGGAGATGCCCTTTATAGGGACTAACACCTACCATATTACGATCACTTAGTCATGATCGTTATGAACAATCCCTAGACCATAATGGTCTTAATCGAAAGTCAAAGCGTTTTTCGTAAAACGCTTGACTTTTGGCTATAAAAGCCTATAAACGAAATTGCAAGAGCAAGGAACACTTACAAGAGGTTCCTAGAATGCAAGAGAACTAAGTTGGATGCTCATTTCATCTAGGAACTTCCAGAGGAAGGAGAAGAGTTGAAATTGAGAAAGGTGCAAGTTGAAATGGTGAATTTGGACACCTATTTATAGTTGGAGAACGCAAAGGAGGTGATGCCAGGTGTTTTGGGGTGTAAGAGGAAGCTTAAAAGTGTCCCAAAACGTGGCATAGCAGTTTAGGAAGCCATGGTTTCGAGTAAATGGTTTTTGGCATTTTTGTTTGGAGGCCAAGTTAACTTTCTGCAGACACAGGCCTCTCGCGCCCCGCGAGACGCACCTGTCAGATTTTAAAATTTGTCACATTTAGCCCCTCAACTTATAAAACCCCTTTTTAACCTTCTAAAACACCTTTTTAGCATATTTAGCCCTACGTAGCCAATATTTGGCGTACCCGGGATTATGCCCGGACATTGTCGAGCTCTCGGTTTGTTAAAAGGTCACTCAGAGGTATAAATTAACATGTTGACACTTTTAATCCCTCCATTATCCAAGTTTCACATATTTAATTACTCTCGTCCAACAAATGAAACATATGAGGGTTAGGACTTCGCAAAGGATCACTCAGAGGCTTATTATAAGCATGTTGACTCCGATGTCACTCAGAGGCTGGGCATGTTGACATATAAGTCACTCAGAGGCCAAGTTTTTAAGCATGTTGACATATCAGTCACTCAGAGGCTAATGATTTAAGCATGTGGACATATCACTCACTCAGAGGTTGTTATTTATGCATGTTGACATCGGACCGTCACTCAAGACTCAGTTTGAGCATGTTGGCGCCTTTAGTCCTTATTAGTCTTTAATAGACTATATTTAAAATACAACACGTGTCACTATACTATTGGACACGATTTTACAGGGTGTTACTTCCTCACCCCCTTAAAAGAAATCTCGACCTCGAGATTTTATTCAAAAAGATGGGGGACATTTGTCGCATAGTGAACTCAACCTCCCATGTATACTCGGGACCTCTAAAAGCGTCCCACTTAACCTTTACTAAAGTATCATTTTCCTTCGGAGCTTCCTAACCTGTCGATCCTTGATCGAAATTGGTTTCTCAACGAACCTCAGGTTTTCGTCTATTTGCACCTCATCGTGTGATATTGCTAGCGACTCATCGGTAGACGTTTCTTAAGGTTACTGTGTGGAACACATCATCGATTCCACTTAGCTCCTCGGGTAGTCTGAGCTTATATGCTACAGTGCCGACTCATTCGATTATCTCGAATGGTCCAATATATCTTGGGCTCAACTTGCCCTTTTTCTGAAGCGCATCACACCTTTCCAGGGTGATACTTTTAACATGACTTTGTCCCCTACTTGGAACTTAAGAGGTTTATGCCTCTTGTCAGCATAACTTTTCTGCCAATCCCTGGCAGCTTTGAGACGATCACGGATTTGCACAATCTTTTCCGTGGTCTCCAGGACAATCTCTGGTCCTGATAGTTGGGCTTCCCCAACTTCCGCCCAACACACGGGCGTTCTACATTTTCTTCCATACAAGGCCTCAAAAGGAGTAGCCTTGATGCTCGTATGATAAATGTTATTGTAGGAGAATTCTATTAGGGGTAAGTGGTCATCCCAACTTCCACCTAAATCAATCACACATGCCCGGAGCATGTCTTCCAGTGTCTGGATAGTACGCCACTTTGACCATCAGTCTGTGGATGGTAAGCCGTACTAAAGTTTAATCGTGTGCCTGAAGATTGTTGGAAACTTTTCCAAAAGTGAGATGTGTATCTAGTATCTCTATCAGATACAATAGATACCGGCACACCGTGTAGGGACACAATATTGTCCACATACAACTTAGCCAATCTGTCAGAGTTATAAGTTTCTTTGATTGGCAAGAAATGAAAGTCAACCTATCCACAATGACCCAAATAGTGTCATTTCCACTTTTGGTCTTAGGTAACTTGGCAATTAAGTCCATAGTTACCATTTCCCATTTCCATGTGGGAATTTCTAGTTGTTGTAGAAGTCCTGACGGCTTCTGATGTTCCACCTTAACTTGCGAACACATCAGACACTTAGCTACATAAGTGGCTATGGATTTCTTCAAACCCATCCACCAATAATTCTTCTTCAAATCTTGATACATTTTGTCACCTCCTGGGTGAACTGAGTATCTTGAATTGTGCGCTTCTTGGAGGATTAGATCTCTAAGTCCTCCAAAGATTGGAACCCAGATTCTATCATTAAATCTAAGGATTCCATCCTTTCCAGGCGTTAACTGATTGACAGTTCCACCTAATCCTTCATTAGGAATGTTAGCTTCTAATAGGGCTTGCTTTTGCGCATCTAATAGCTTCTCATTCAAGCTATTTCTAAGCTCAATGTTCTTGGCGTTAATCCTTATAGGTTTAACCCGTTCCTTGCGACTTAAGGCATCAGCAACTACATTTGCCTTGCCTGGATGGTAGCGAATCTCGCAATCATAATCATTAAGTGTTTCCATCCATCGTCGTTGTCGCATGTTCAATTCCTTCTGATTGAACATATGCTGGAGACTTTTATGATCTGTGTATATTATACACTTTGTGCCATACAAGTAATGTCTCCAAACTTTTAGTGCAAATACAACGGCACCCAATTCCAAATCGTGGGTGGTGTAATTTCTTTCGTGCACCTTTAACTGTCGGTATGCATAGCAATCACCTTGCCTTTTGCATTAGCACACAGCCCATGCCGGTGTGGAAGCAGCACAATAAACAACAAAGTCTTCAACACCCTCAGGTAGTGATAACACATGAGCATTGCTCAACTTGTGTTTAAGAACCTCAAAAGATTCTTGTTGTTTTGGACCCCAGTTATACTTAACATTCTTATGGGTCAAGGTAGTTAAAGGATGGGCTATTCTTGAAAAGTTCTCAATGAACCTCCTGTAGTATCCAGCCAATCCATGAAACTACGAATCTCCGATGGGGTCTTGGGCACTTCCCAATTCATTATATCCTCAATTTTGGTGGGATCCACTTGGATACCACGCTTACTTACCACATGTCCAAGAAATTGGACTTCTCTAAGCCAAAACTCACACTTAGAGAATTTAGCATAAAGCTTCTCTTGTCTTAGCAGTTCTAAGATGCACCGAAGATGTTTCTCGTGATCAACTTGATTACGAGAATAAATAAGTATGTCGTCTATGAAGACGATGACAAACTTATCCAAATATGGCTTGCAGACCCTATTCATGAGATCCATGAATGCTGCAGGTGCATTTATGAGCCCAAAAGGCATCACTAGAAATTTAAAATGACCATACCGGGTTCTGAAGGCAGTTTTAGGAACATCTTCACTTCTAACCTTCAGCTGATGGTATCTAGATCTTAAATCAATCTTGGAGAAATAACTCCCTCTTTGAAATTGGTCAAATAAATCGTCGATCCTAGGCAGAGGATATCAATTCTTGATCGCTAATTTGTTTAGCTCACGGTAATCAATGCACATCCGCATTGAACCGTCTTTCTTCTTCACGAAGAGGATAGGAACTCCCCAAGGTGAGGAACTAGGCTGTATAAAGCCTTTCTCTAAGAGTTCATCTAATTATGTCCTCAATTCCTTCATTTCTGTTGGTGCTAGCCTATATGGAGCTTTAGCAACAGGTGCTGATCCTGGCAGGATATCAATTCTAAATTCAACTTGCCTGTCTGGAGATAAACATGGATAGTTCTTCGGGAAAGACATCGGAATATTCAAAAATAACCTGTAGGTCTTCCATGTTTGGCTTAGGCTCATTAATAGTAACTTGTGCCATATAAATGACACAACATTTCCTCAAACACTTGGATGCCTTAAATAACGACACCTTGTCTGGCAATCCGTAGTGTGAGTCTCCAGGGATTATGATCATTTCACCAGATGGGGTTTTAATTTTGATGAGTTTCTTATCGCAGGCAATGCGGGCTTGGTTATGAGATAACCAATCCATGCCTAAAAGTACATCGAACCCCGCCAATTTCATTGGCAAAAGAGAGATTAGAATGGAATGATTCTTAATGGATATAAAACCTCCATCAAGAATGGAAGATGCTGTTTCTAAACTTCCATCATCAAGTTCTATCTCATAAGTTTTATCTAGAGTTCTTATGGGCAGGTTTAATAGTTTACTAAACTTATGATTAACAAAAGATCTATCTGCACCCGAATAAAAAAGAACTCTAGCATAAATATTGTAAATGGGGAATGTACCTGTTATGACATTGTCGTCATTAACAGCCTCTCTTGCAGTCATCTGAAAGGCACGAACATTCCCCTTCTTGGCCTCTCCAGGCTTCGCATTATTATTCTTAAGAATTTTGGGCAATTAGTCTTAATATGCCCCTTTTCATTGCAGACGTAGCAGACGGCATCCTTAAGATCCTTAAATTCTAGGGTCTTATGCCCCTTTCTCTTACAGATGCCACAGGGTTTGGCTTGTGAACCATAATTACACTGTCCCCAGTGTCTACGGAGCAAGTTTTGCATGTTGGCATCACAGTCGTCTTGCCTGGTTCCCCTCCCTTTATTCTTCTTATTAAATCTTTGGGAGTTGTCATCTTCTCTCTTTCTTTTCCCGTCAGTTTCAGATTTTACTGACTTTTAACTTACTAGATCAAGGGTAAGGGAGAGAGATAGTTCAACGGCGGACCTATAGGTATTAGGCTGAGCAGCCTTTACCATTCCCTTTATTTCGGGAGCTAACCCATTAATAAAACGCGCAATGCGTTTGGTTTCAGGGGTGATCATATAGGAAACTAACTTAGATAGGGAGTTGAAATCAGAAACATATTTCCGACAATCTAGGTTTTTCATTGAAAGAGACAAAAAGCCTGTCTCTAATTTCTCCACCTCATGAGCTGGGCAGTATGTTTCCTTAACAAGGTCCACGAATTTGGACCACCCCAAATTATACAGGTGTATTTTACCTGTAGACCGGATCATGGCTTTCCACCAGATTAGGGCATCGCCCTTAAAGGATTGTGATACATATGTGGCCACATCCTTATCAGCACAACTACTGATATCCATGATCGTCTCCATCTCATCAAGCCACTTCAAGGATTCTATAGCTCCTTTCTCCCCGTTAAAGTCTCAGGGCTTACAGGAGACAAAATATTTGTAGGTACATCCGTCATTAAGAGAATGGGTCCAATCATCGAAATCTATTTTCTTTGGTTCATTCTTCGCATTCAAAGAGTGAACTGAGCTCTCCTTATGAGCTGAAGATGGTGGAATAGATAAGGGTCTTGATCGAGTAGCACTCGATTTCCTAAGCTTTTCTATAGCCTTTCACATGGCCTTTTCAAAAGCCGCATCAATGCGAGCTTGAAAATTATCATTATCCAATATCTCGGTTTTCGGCTTTGTTAGAGTCAACATTCTGGTCGCTACTTTGTGCCAAATTTGAGTTAGCTATTTCTTGAGATTTGGTTCTATACCCCAATAAAACTTCTCTTAGCCATGGTATTAATTAACCATATTGGCTTTCAACATTGATATAACAATCCATTGCCTATACTAGTGTGAATAACATCACAACTCTTAGGCTTAACATATCTATATTTGGCCTAGGTCTTAATAGGACCATCAAAGAGAAATTACAATTTGGACATAGTCCATATGTTATTGGACAGTGGATCGCATTGTCACAACTGTGGTTATCAATTGACAATATATTTAGCTCATTGGCTTGTCTCGAAGGACATAAAATAGGGCACAGAGGCCTGTCACTAATGGACATAAAATATGGCACATAGGCCTGTCACTAATGGACATAAAATATGGCACAAAGGCCTGTCACTAATGGACATAAAATATGGAACATAGGCCTGTCACTAATGGACATAAAATATGGCACGAAGGCATTACATCACTAATGGATGTTTAATCATAGCCCCAAGGGCAATACATCACTAATGGATGTTTAATCATAGCCCCAAGGGCAATACATCACTAATGGATGTTTTATCATAGCCCCAAGGGCAATACATCACTAATGAATGTTTTAATCATAGCCCCAAGGACAATACATCACTAATGGATGTTTTCATCATAGCCCCAAGGGCAATACATCACTAATGGATGTTTTACCATAGCCCCAAGGGCAATACATCACTAATGGATGTTTTAATCATAGCCCCAAGGGCAATACATCACTAATAGATGTTTTAATTATAGCCCCAAGGGCAATACATCACTAATGGATGTTTTAATCATAGTCCCAAGGGCAATACATCACTAATGGATGTTTAATCATAGCCCCAAGGGCATAATTACACAATTCACTAATGGATGTTTTATCATAGCCCGAAGGGCAATACATCACTAATGGATGTTTTAATTATAGCTCCAAGGGCAATACATCTCTAATGAATGTTTTATCATAGCCCCAAGGGCAATACATCACTAATGGATGTTTTAATTGTAGCCCCAAGGGCAATACATCACTGATGGATGTTTAATCATCGCACTGATGATATTAGCCGGGATCAATTTTGATCACATAGGCTATATAAGATTAGGACATAGTCCTATACCTTGAAGGCTAGTGTGATTCCTCAAGTCACACTACCAAGAGTATTAACATTTCTGAAAATTAACATAAGAGTACCTTAATGGTTGATTAATAGTCCCGGTCGTACTGACCTTAACGACTTGGAGGCTTGAACTTAAGTCCACCACCTCTGGATAGAAGGATAACTTCCCTTAACTATCCTGATAGAAGACCCCTCCGTACTTAACTATCATTTATAAATTGGCCAAATGTGTGGTCTGTGCCACTTGGCTAATCAAAACCATTAAGATCTTTTTGGAATTATATTGCAAAGCATAAATTTTGATTAAAATCGAGAAGCTCGTTTGAAGAGGATGAATACATATATATAATTCCAAAAATACATCATTAATTTCAATAGAAATTACAATACTAGAAACAAAATGAAATAAATTGTCCATGCAAGGACTACAGAAAAAAAAATGTCCACGCAGGGACTAAAGAAATAACAATGTCCTCGCAGGGACTACTTATAATCAGAAGAGACTTCACTCGTCCTTCTTTCCCTTGGCCAACTTGGAGAGTTTCTTGAAGAACTTGTTTGTCTTCTTCTCTGTTTTCTAGGCTTCCTACTACATTTCTTTCACCCGTTGCAAGGCCTCATTAATGGCCTCGAGTGGCGGCGGAGGTTGTGGTTGTGGTATAACCGGATACTGGTACCCATAAGTTGGATATCCAGTCGGTGGATAAGCAGGTGGGAAAGTGTCCACACCCCCAATACAACCATAAGAGCTGTGTGTGAACTAAACTGGTATCTTCATCGCACAGCGGAAGCAGACGTGATGGCTATGTTTATAATAAATGAATGCCCGCTAATTACGCGAATTCCCATGGGTTCCTCTATTCCAACCGTGCCATACTTGTAATCATAACCTGAGAAAGAACATGCGAAAAATCAACATAAAGTTGGCGAGTGCATATTTTGTTTGTTTTTGTTTCAAATGAGTCATAAAACATTTGAAAGTCTTGCATTCGAAAAACCGGTTTGTGGGATCATAGTATCCCAAAGCATTTGAAATGTCATGTCTGTATAACAGTATTGAAATGTTTTCCATGTTGTTTGCAAATCCATGCATATAACTGTTATGGTTATAAACCGGTGATAAAATATTTTATGTTATCTTTGTAAACCGGTATTTAAATCGTAGTATGTTAATTTTCCTATGGAATCTAAGGATCTGTCAGTGTGTACCTAATACACCGACCTATGTGCCATAAGTAAGTAACCAAACCGAGACTTCTTTGACATTTTGGGATCACAAAAGCACTCCTAACCGGTTATCATACCAGGAGTGGAGCGTGTCTCAAACTCGATAGGTCTATTCCATTTGCACCTTGGTCACTACGTGATTAATGGTTACTATTGTTATTTCCCTACTTACGCACAATGATCTGTTATAATCTAATCTCATAGCTACATACCAATTGTTATAAATTTGTGTTATTGGGCATAGCCCATGTTCTTTTGTGATTTTGGGCCTAGCCCATGTCCTTTTGTGATTTTGGGCTTAGCCCATGTCCTTTTGTCATTGGGTCGAGCCCATGTTTTCTTGTCATGCGCCATGTTCTTGTCATGGTCGAGCCCATGTTTTCTTGTAAAATTGGGGCCCCGCCCCCTAGTTGTGACTATGACAATCCCGTCACTAGTCATAAAACTCATGCATGTTTCGAAAAGCTTTGTACAGCTATGAAAACCGGTAAGTTTAGCATAAACCTTTCATAAACCATTTGAATTCATTGAAATCTGTTTGTAACATGGTTTAGAAACACATGATTTTCGTTTCATCGAAACATTGTGTGCTTTCGCAAAACTTGCATGTCTTTCCACCCCCGAAAACATTTATAAAAATGTAAAACGGTAAAAAGTTGGGGTTATGAACTCACCTTGATTTCCTTGTGCAAAGCTAGCTTAATGTGATTTCCATAGTGTTGTCTCCACAACTTGACTTGCTAGCATGCAATCTAGTGTATTCCTAAAACGGAATAACTCGTAAGTTTCTAAGAATGGCGTAGCTATACTACGTGATACCGAGCTCTATCGAATCGTTACTCATACGATTCTATTAAATTATTATTGACTTAACTCGGTTAACCAACCTATGGTTTTCTATAATTGTCTTAGTTTTTGAATGACTTGAATTATATGTTTATATCTAAACATAACTATATTTCATGAAAATGATATTTAGTCGTTATGTACGTTAACGGATAATATTACGACTCTTCGTAATTTCATAGATATAATGTGTATATACTCGAAAATATATCCGTATAGATAATACATTTCGTATTCGCGCAATAGTCTGGCGTATCGATTTAAAATAAATAATTGTGTCATCGTACGCTTGTTATAGTCTTGCGGAGTTGCGTCGTACTTCGTTTGGCGTTTGAAACCGAATATGACCAATATATATTATTGTTATATAAATCCTTCGAAAATATTCGTACGTGTTCGCGTCGTCGACGTTAGAAATAAATATAACTATATTTATTTATAAAAGTATTCAACGCCACGACATTTGAATATATATATATATAATATTCTTGTAATACGATTTCCGAATTCGTTTGTTTGAACTAATCCGCACCTTGTATTCGTCTTGTAAAAGCGTGCGAATATTGGCATTTCGAAATAGATATTAAACAATATACTTATTTTTATGACATCGTTTGAATAATTTTATCGAGGTTTGAAATCAAATTTCCGAATTCGGCTTTGAATTAAACAAAGACAAATATCATTTATCTTGTAGTCGTTTGCTGTACGTTTGTTATCTTGAAATCGCGTTCGTGGAAGGTTGTCGGCTTGAGTTTTGAACGTTTAAGTTAGCGTTGTCAAATAAATATATCTATATTTATTTTTTATTTTTTTTAGTTATCGCTTGAATCGGACGCTTTGTCTTGGAAATACTACGCGTTTCGTATTACATGTTTTTACAAATATCAAGCAGAGTTTCCTCTGTTTTCGGACTATCCCGACAATACTAGTTGTCGATTTATTTATCAAAACACAACCTGCAATGTACGCAAACAATATATATAATTTATCGTCGTGTTTTCGAATATAACGTTTTGCCGATTTAGTTTTTCCGATTTATATATTTAACGACAATTATAATTCCGATTTATATAATTATCGACGGCTCGGTTTTAACTTAGTGATATTCGAAGATAGCGTACGTCGACTTAACGGTTATTTTTAACTCTTTGGCGATGTCGAATTGTTAACGGGTCAGGCCGAGCTTGGTTTCGCGATAAATATGTTAATATATATAAACTAATATATTAAATTTCGCGTCGTAATTAATTTTTACCAAGTCGTGGGTTGACCCATTGACAAGATTTGACCAGGTTTGACTCGTGTTGACTAGGTTTGACCAGTTGACCATGTTGACTTTTGTTGACCGCACCGAACCGAACACCGAACCGAACCTGAAACATACACTTAAATATTCAAACTGAACCAAATCGAAACGAAACGGAATTATTGAAATTGTTTCGAACTTGAACTAGGTCGAACCGAGTCGAACCCGAAACCTGAACCGGAGATGGACTAAACCGCAATTGATCTGAACGTAGCGAAACTGAAACCTTGCTGAACCGGAACCCGAACCGAATCTTAACCGAATGAAACCCGACCCAAAACTGCAAACTTGAACCGGAACTGAACCGCCGGTTGCCGCTGGATTCCGCCTCAACCACCTCCACTGCCGCCGTCGGCCGGCCACTGTGCCGCCGACCGCGGCTTGTTGCTGCCGTTAACACCCAACCCGAAAACAACACCATCGCCGCCGCCTGCTGTCGATCGAAACCCCCAACCCGACAAAATACCCAAACTAACTCACAATCACCGCTATTAATCAGTCCTAGACCGCCGCCGGCGGTCACCGCGGCTATACCACCACCACTGCCTCAGCCGGCGACTCAATCGTCGCCGGCCGTCGTCGCGCGTTGCCGAGAACCCTACTCGCCGATCATCTCTCTCTCTTCCCGGTATCTTCCTATTTGTTCTCTCTCTCTCTCTGATCTGTCTGTGGTGTGTGTGTGTGTTATTAGAAGGGAGAAGGGAAAGAGGGTGTGTGGGTGTGACTGCCGGAAGAGGCGACCGGAGTCTCCCGGAATCATCGCCGGATTCTGATGATCAGATTTAAGGGAGAGGAGGAGCAGGGATTCTTGCAAAGGGGCTAGGGTTTTCAAGTTTCAAAATAAAGAAGATTTAGAGTTAACTTAGTTTATATATTTAGGGTTTTAATTAATGGGTTGGGCCTAAAGCCCGTTAGTCGTGCTCAAGCCTAAATATGTACCAAGGCACGTTTTCGTTTACCAAACTTCATGTTTTATTGCTATTTATTTATTCAGACCCGAAAGCGATTAAAATCATATCGGAAGTCGAGTTTGACGCGTAATCCGTTCGTTGCGTTAAAATTGCGTAGAATTCGATACGGTTGTCGTTTTTATCCGTTTTTCGATCCGGTTTCTACTGCGAATAATAAAATTCAATTACGAAGCTAAATATATCATAATATATTAATATCGAGGCGTAACTTGAGTCCGTTGCTTCCGTTTTGTTGCCGGTGCGTTCCGGTTTTCTGCGTAAGTTCCGCGTTGTGCTTTGCGACATTCAATGATCCAATTTTTATCGCATAATCATAACCGTATGATAAATACAAGTACAAAATTTGTATTTTTAGATGTTGTCAGTATTTGTTCGGCATCAGTTCGCTTATTGTTCGATTGCGTGCTAAAGTTTTCGAAAATCACCAAATCACGTAACGTGAAGCAGTTAGGCGTTCATGGGCTCTCCAGAGGCCTGATCGAGTTACTTTACATCTAATTACACTAATTCTAATGGTATTACTGTTTGTTAAGCGCTTAATTAAGATCGAAAACTGCCGGTTGTCACAGAAAGGAGATGGGTAAAGTGCGTTGTGCATAACCCTTGCATATAGGGGTCTTGCGACCATGCTTGATAGTCTACTGGTGTAGATGGGTTAAAAGGATCATATCCAGACGTATCTGGATATGTGGAGATCGGGTTACTATAACCCGATGGTGGTGGTTGAACTGTAGATGTTGGTGTGGGTTCCACCACAGGTGAGGTGTTAGAGGGTCCACCCATTTGTGGGTCCTCGTGAATTGTGGGGTAGGAATTGGGAAAAGGTGGCAGTGATCCTGACCTTTATCCGACACATACTGACATACTGCTCCACACTTCCTCCATGGTGGTTCAGGTGGTGGTTGAGGTTGGTCCACTGGTTCCACGTGGACATCTTCTTGTATAGGAGGTGGTTGAGAGTGATGGGAAGGTGTGTTGGTGAAGGTAAATTAGTTCCAATATTGGTCCCACTCATTAGGACCTTGGTAAGGCGATCCGGCATAAGAGTTTGAATCGCTTGAAGCTTCTATGGGATGCATATTCGATCCCGTCGGCGGCATTTCCGGGTCGGAGTCCTTGTCCATACGGTTTGGTTGGTCCAACTGATTTTGATCGGCTGGAGGTGTATTTAGATATTGGTTTGGATTAAACTCATCATGATAAGAATAATGAGAGTGGTGGGAGTAGTGAGAATGGTATGAATGGTTAGAAATTTGAGTATAGGTAGGCGAATGTTGGGCAAACGGCCATGAATCTCCCGAGTCCTCATAAGGGTTCGGGTGATGGGGATGTGGAGGGATGTGTCCTGATGGTCCTCCCCTCATGGGTCCTTTCCCTCGTCCTCTTACTCTTGGCGCATTTTCCTGTCAAATTCAGTTCAAAAACAATACTAATAACTTAATAAATGAAATGAGTAATCCTAGGTCAATCCCTAGACTCGGAAGTCTAAGGAATGTGCTCGTGTAAGTTTGACCCATAGCCCAACCCTTCTACCAACCTAACTATCCCATGATGCCACACGCCAGAGCTTGCTTTAATTGCGGTGATCCAACCCATTTTCGCAACACCTGCCCACATTTAATGAATATCATCAACGCGTAAGCCCAAGCTAATCCGGTGAACCAAGCCAATCAAGCCAACCCACCGGCAAGAGGTAGAGCTTTTAACATCAACGCCAATCAGGCTAGAGCGGAAATAATGTGGTTAACGATACGTTTCTCATTAATGATAGCTATGCATCTATTCTTTTTGACACGGGCGCGGATAAGAGTTTTGTGTCCTTAGAGTTTGAATCTATTCTTGGATTACCTCACGTTAGTTTAGCCGAATCATTTACAGTGGAAGTAGCAAACGGTGAACCTATTACGTTAGATTCTATCATTCGCGACTGCACTCTTACTCTTAATGATCATAAATTCCCAATCGATCTCATTCCCATGAAATTGGTAAGCTTCGACGTCATCATTGGTATGGACAGGCTCAGTCACCATCATGCCGAAGTCGTATGTTATGAAAAATTCATTCGAATTCCACTCGCCGACGGCAAACCCTTCGTATTTTTGGTGAAACCCCATCCAAAGGACTTAAGTTAATGTCATCTCTTCAAGCCCGAAAGTATCTTCGCAAAGATTACATAGCATTCTTAGCCCACATCGTCAAGAAAGAAGATTAGAAGAAGAAACTCGAAGATATTTCGATCGTTAGAGATTTTCCTCAAGTCTTTCCAGATGACGTCTCAGGACTTCCTCCGATGCGAGAAGTCGAATTTTGAATCGATCTTGTACCTGGTGCCACTCCAGTTGCAAAATCTCCATATCGGTTAGTCCCATCTGAAATGCAAGAGTTAGCTAGTCAGCTGCAAGAGCTGATTGACAAAGTGTTCATACGCCCTAGCTCATCACCTTGGGGTGCGCCAGACTTTTTCGTCAAGAAGAAAGATGGAACTTTTCGAATGTGCGTCGATTATCGAGAGCTCAACAAGCTGACCATCAAGAACCGTTATCCTTTACCTCACATCGATGATCTGCTAGATCAACTTCAGGGTGCCACCTGTTTCTCAAAAATCGATCTTCAATCTGGCTATCATCAGCTTAGAGTACGTGAAGAAGACATTCCAAAGACTGCCTTTCGAACTCGCTACAGTCCCTACGAATTCATGGTCATGTCGTTTGGGTTGACCAATGCTCTCGCCGTTTTCATGGATCTAATGAATATGGGTGTGCAAACCCTACCTCGATCATTTCGTCATTGTATTTATAGATGATATTCTCATTTATTCCAAGACCAAGTCAGATCATGAAGGACATCTTCGACTTATCCTAACGCTTTTGAAAATGGAAAAGCTTTATGCTATGTTTTCAAAATGTGAATTCTGGTTAAAGGAAGTTCAATTCCTTGGGTCGTCAACGACAAAGGAATTCATGTCGACCCTGCAAAAATCAAAAGCAATGCAAGAATGGCAAGCTCCACGCACTCCTACTGAAGTCAGATCATTCCTTGGCTTAGCGAGTTATTATTGACGTTTTATCGCTAATTTTTCCCGCATTGCATTACTGCTCACAGCCTTGACTCATAAGGGCAAGCCCTTCGATTGGGGGCCCAAACAAGAGGAGGCTTTCTAAACCTTGAAACAGAGACTGATGCACCTATTCTCACTCTCCCTGACGGTTGTGATGACTTATCGTCTATTGTGACGCATTAGGGTAGGGGCTTGGGTGTGTCTTAATGCAAAGGGGTAAGGTGATAGCCTACGCCTCAAGGCAACTCAAAGTCCACGAAAAGAATTACACCACTCATGACCTTGAACTCGGAGCAGTCGTGTTCGCTCTAAAGATATGGAGACATTATCTCTATGGTACAAAGTGTGAGATTTACACTAACCACAAGAGCCTTCAACATATCTTCAATCAGAAAGAGTTAAACATGAGTCAACGACGATGGGTCAAACTCTTGAATGGTTATGATTCCGAAATCCGTTATCATCCTGGTAAAGCCAACGTCGTAGCAGATGCTCTTAGTCGGAGAGAATATACTAACTCTATCCACCTATTGTGTTCTCGAATCGTAACCGACCTTCAAAGACGCATTCACGAAGCTCAACATACCTCTATCATGGAAAATGATTTGCGATATGAATTATCTTGTGGAGCTGAACCCAAGTTAGAATCAAAGTCCGTTGGCATTCTTTATTATCTAAACCGTATTTGGGTACATGATCGTGACAACCTTCGCATATTTCTCATGAATGAGGCCCACAAAACACGATATTCCGTACATCCAATGCTGATAAGATGTACCAAGATCTACGATACTCTTACTGGTGGCCTGGAATGAAAAAGGATATCGCTGTCTTTGTCTCTAAGTGCCTCACCTGTTCGAAAGTTAAAGCCGAGCATCAAAGACCTTCAGGCTTACTTGTTCAACCCGAAATACCAGATTGGAAGTGGAAAATATAACCATGGATTTTATTACCGGGTTACCTCGCACCTCCAGTGGGCATGATATGATATGGGTTATTGTCGATCGCTTTACCAAATCTGCTCATATTATTCCTATCCGCGAAGATTACAAAAATGAGAAGTTAGCTCGTATTTACATTGATGAAATTGTAAGCCGACACGGTGTACCTTTGAGCATCATCTCGGATCGAGATGGGCGTTTTACTTCACGAACATGGCAAGCCGTGCAATCAGCGTTTGGTACTCGCTGAGACCTCAGCACCGCCTTTCATCCTCAAGCTGATGGTCAATCTGAGCACACCATACAGACTCTTGAAGACATGTTACGATCATGTGTTATCGACTTCAAGGGCAATTGGGATACTCATCTACCATTGGTCAAATTCTCATACAATAATAGTTACCACTCGAGCATCGGTATGGCTCCTTTTGAAGTATTATACGGTTGTAAGTGTCGATCACCTGTATGTTGGCACGAAATCGGTGAAGCACAGATCACCGGACCGGAATTAATCCAAGAAACAACCGATAAGATTCTTCAAATCCGCAATGACCTTTTAGCAGCTCAGAGTCGTCAAAAGAGTTACGCTGACAAACAACAAAAGCCACTCGAGTTTTGTGTTAGCGATCAAGTACTTTTGAAAGTATCACCATGGAAGGGAGTTGTTCGATTTGGACAAAAAGGCAAGCTAACACCTCGCAATCTTGGACCATTTAAAATACTCGAGAGAGTAGGTCCTGTAGCCTACAAGCTGGACTTACCGGAGGAACTCAACAAGATCCATCCAACATTCCATGTTTCTAACTTGAAAAAGTGCCTTGCCGACAAAAACCTTCGTATACCGTTAGAAGATATTCAAATTGACGAATCGATGCATTTTGTAGAACGACCTGTAGAAATTATGGACTTTAGTGAGAAACGTTTAAGACGAAGTCGAATTCCTATAGTTAGGGTGCGTTGGGAGTCAAAACGAGGACCCGAGTTCACTTGGGAACGTGAAGACTCAATGCGCGAAAAATACCCTCATCTCTTCCAAGACAAACCTACTACTACTTAAATTTCGGGACGAAATTTCTAAAAATAGGGGATACTGTAACATCTGTCGTAAAATGGGTTCTAAAACCCGCACCATTTTGTAATCAAGTATACATTAAAATCTTTTGTTTTGGATTTATGTTAATCGTTTAATAGACTTTGGTATATTAATAAAATAAATAGTAAAGAAAATAAAAATAATAAATAATATATATATTAAAAAAGATAGTGTAAATTAAAAATAATATGCTGACCACGGGACTCGAACCCGGGTCGCCCGTACATACACACACCACTGCATCACCCACACAACATTTGTTATACCCGAATCAAATAATCCTTTATATTATCGATTCTCTTGATCTGAATTCAAAAGGGAAACCCGCCTTGTAACAGCTGCGACAAGTTTGGAAAATAAGTGCTGAAACCGTTTTCAAAGCGTGCATCTGGACTCTAAAACTGAGTTAACTCATTCAATTTGATTGCAATCATCACGCCCATGAATTGTTTTGACCAAAACCAAAGCATAGAATGAGCGACCCTTTCAGCTATAAAAAGAGAGTTCTGGACTTATTTAGATTGCACACACTCTCGCAAAAAACCTCTATACCAACTTCTGTCATCAAGAAACCTGCGTTGGAAGCTTTTGCTATCGTCGGAATTTTCGCCGAAAAATCGGAGAAATACCTCTGCTCGGTATATCCATTCATCTAATCCTTCTCGTTTTCTTTATTAATCTTATCAATAGATGTGTAAGAGTTCATTGTCAATCGAATCAAAACAATCGGATTTTACAGATTCAATTTGTATTTTAAATGAAGAAGATGAACGGGATTTGTGTTTATAAGAATTTAAAATGGTGTTTAAACCGGGTTAGACACACAGTCCAATGGTTGGACTGTGTGCATATGAAGCACAAGGTCTCCGGTTCGATTCCGTTCATGCCCCAATTAGCTACAATATTCAAACCCCTTTTTGTAAAAACTCAATTGTGAAATGAGACTGTAAGCATATATAAAGTTAATTAAAATTGGATATCCAATGGGTTAGACACACAGCCAATTGGTTGGGCTGTGTGCACACACGAGGCTAAGATCACAGGTTCGATACCGGTTCCATGCACAGTTCTTATAATAACCAAACCCTTTTTAATTAACCATTATATGAAAAGCTTTTGTAAGTACATAAAAGATATAAAAATCTTATATCCAATGGGTTAGACACACAGCCCAATTGGTCGGGCTGTGTGCACACGAAGCAAAGGACGCGTGTTCGAATCCGGTTTCATGCATAGTCTCAGAATTAGATAAAATCCTTTTTATTAAATAAAATTATGACTTGAACTAGTATGTGTATAAATATAATTAAAGTTCAATATATTCCGGGTTAGACACGCAGCTCAGTTGGTCGAGCTGCGTGCACGTAAACGAGATGTCACGAGTTCGATCCCACACACGCTGCCAATAGTCCGGCCAGTTCAATTCAAAAGAAAACATATTTTTTTAATAAAACCTTTAATTATTTTCTGCAAAAATATATATTAGTTTATCTAAATTTTATCAAAAAATTCAGGTAACCAAAATAATTAATTTAAATTTGTCTAACAAATAAAAAGATAATTAAAATCAAAAGAATATATTTTTAACTAAATTACTATGTGAATATTAAGGTTAGCCTTTCTCGTCGTTTGGTATTTCAACTACTCAATCTGCCCAATCTTCATAGAATCGTAATCGCACCCAAGGTGAGTGAATCTTACAACTCCCCTTTTATCCAGTTTTTTGGGTGTATCATGTGTCGCTTTTATTATCTTGATATTATAAATCTCGTGCTATTACCATTATGTGATCTAATGTGCTATGTGTGTCGTTTATGGTGATTTGTATTTATATTTCTCATTTCAGTCATTCTCTCACATTAGGCCCATTTGTTCTCCGTTACTTACGGGTGGAGCGTTGCGTAGCCTAACATACTAGATCGGCTCCGTTTGATTGAGCCTTGATCTCGCAGCACATCGCTTATCATGCTCATATGTACATTGCTAGTTGATTGTGTGGTTTGTGATTTAGATTACATATATGTGTCTCATATTTGGTTAATGCACATTCTATTAAAATAATAAACATATCATTTTTCTTAATGATTAAATGGGATTCACTCGCCAACTTATGTTGACCCAAAACTTTATTTTACACATGATACTGGTGAACAAGTTTGAATCAAGGATCATATAGGACATGAGCCTTAGAGAAAATAAATTGTTATTTGCAAGCGTTGTTTGGAACATTATTGTGTTTGTATGAATTATGTGTTGGATTGGAATGTTTTTATTTAAATTTGAATTAATAAATATGAAACATCTATAATAGTAAATGTCATGAGCTTTGATGAAAATCCAATCATGCCCCGACTACCATCTCCGCTGCGGGTCAGGGGGTGACAATTTTACTAATTAGAATAATACCTGATGTTTCGTGATGTCTGGGTTTGCTTAAGATCGTTAAAAAGCCTATAACGCAAGCAAATTTCCGGATAATTTAGACTGAAATCCACCAATTAAGGCATATGCGCCTTTCTTCTAAATTTCCCCAATGACATATAATTCCCCTTATAATAACATGTCAGGCAACCAGGTCGTCACCAACATTCGTTACAGGCACTTCATCACTTTAAAACACAGAAATTCTTATATTTTATCTTTTGCAAATTCCATTGCACATTAGGGATTTTTAGTTTTAATTTAACTTTAATCACATATATAGTAAGTATTATTGCACCAATTCATAATAGCACGTTTATAATTAATACAGATAATAATCGGAAAACATGGGTGTCACACTTGTAGACCTAGAAGGGACTTATACTATACTGTATTGTACGAGATCTATACTGGACCAACACTACACTATACTTATAAAATGCTAACGATATTTTTTTATAGCAAAAATATATTTTTTACTTAAAACCTGCTAAAATGATAATATTATATAACAATGTTTGTTAAAAAAACTAGGTCAATACATCATATATAGACCTATATGTATCGTATAGGTCTATGACTGATGTGATTGATGGGTTATTATCGGTGCACATAATTTTATGAAAGTTATACACCTTGTATAAAGGGGTGTCCAAACAAAAAAGAGGAATGTACAAATACCATCTCCCTTTTATTATCTCAATTTCATTGTAAGAGCATTTATTATCATTGTACTAGATGTTATATTATCTAGCTAACATGTTATATATACTACTGTTTCATTTTAAAGTTATATAAATTATCTGATTATATTTCAGTTATATAATTCGTTAAAACAAAATAAAACGATACAAGTAACATTGGCTTGAATTGTCTATTCTCGTCATAATAGTTCACTAACCCAACCTCATCGTCAAAGTGTCTAATCATCTTTGTAATCCTACACGTACAGGTCGGGTTTTTGAAAGCAATTAAGTAAGATAAATGGGTGTAATCGTAAACTAAACAAAATACCTTGTATTATTTGAATTATTATTTTTGTAATTCATTTATTTCTTATGAGTATAATTAGGGTCAAAACACGCAAAACATAATAAGTTGGTCATCCTAAAGTCGTGTTTATCATTTAAACAAACTTTTATCCTAATGTTTACATTGTTTGCCTTTATAGGAGAATCTTTATCCATATATGGTTGGGACTCATGCTACATATAATAATAAGGAGGTCATCCTAAAGTCGTGCTATGTATAGGTCTATATTCGCAGGGGAGAAAAAAATTTGGTTTTGGAAAGAGATGGGTGGAGAAAAATCTCAGTTGTTGTCCTTAGAAATGGAGCTGGTTGATATGCCTAGAATGATGTCTGATCGGAGTGTCACGCCTAGTTAAAGATAAAATTATAATCCTAAATTACCTCAAACTAATATCTAGTGGTAGTCAGGGGTTCAACCACGAAGAGTCTGTGGTTTGTGTCAGGATTCGATCAATTATCAAGTTGGAATATTTTATTAAGCTTTCTATATTGAAATCTTGTTTGTTTGGTTGGTTTGAAAGAGGTGTTAGAATAAACCGACAAATTTTCTATTAACTACTAAAATGGATTGCTCGAAATTGCACAAAATTGATTTCTTGATTTTATAACTATAATAGAGAACAAGGTTCACACCGAGTTCGATAAATGCAAGACCTAGGGTTTCTACACATTTTAAATTGATTTAGTTGAAATTGATGATTAATGAACTTAGTGTAACATGGCTTAAGTGCCAAGAGCTATCAACGTTTCAAGAACAGACCACAATGCACTTCGTTACCAAGAACATGTAAATTCTAACTTATGACAAAGTATAATTGCACATAAACATTTCGCAAAGTCAAATTTAATGATTCACTCGACAATTCACGAATTCAATATAAATACAAGTCAACTATCACAAGTTTCAAATACACAATCAACTAGTCACAGATCAAAGATAAACACAATGTTTGAAACCCTAGAATTCTTACAAAAATCTACACCAGGGTGAAACCCGTGAGAATTAGCCGCTCATGGTTGATGAATTAAGCACACCAGATGAGAGGCACACGAAGTTATCCATGGAGACTTCAAACTTGATCTTGATGGATGAAGGGATTAGGGTTAGGGTTTGGATGACGGTGGTGGTGAAGAATGATAATGGAATGATGATGATGGTTTATGGATTGATGATGATGGATTAGGATTTATGATTGGATGTGATGAAGATGGTGATTGGGAGAGGTTATGGACGATGGTTCTTTACCAAGAGGCTCCTAGATGATTATTATTTGTTTCAAAATTCGTAACCACTTGATAATACTCCATAATCTCTGTCAAAATTGGTTAAAAAAATAAAATCAGCATCTAGGATATACAAGCCACGTTGGTGACGGTCCATCATGGCGTCGGCAACGCAATTAGATTTCTGACAGGCCATCATGATGGGCCATCTTGTCTGACGCCCTCCAATACTGTCTATGGCTCTTTCTAGCTGACGCTATGTGATACGACCACATCGGTGACGTAATTAGCTGGTTTCATGTCGGTTTTCTTCATTTCACGTGTCAGGATGGTCCTATCTTCATCCTGATGCTCCATAAAGTCCCCAAAATGCCCCTTAAACTCCCTTAGACCTGCAATACACAAATCACATCAAAGTAGCGTCATTCAAAACTTAAATTCATGTAAGGACACAAACTTTAATATTAAACAATGGGTTTTAAACCACGTATCAATGTCTAATTTGGGTTTATTCAGATGGAACACTTGCCCCCCCCCCCCTAAAATCAAGTATTTTGTTTGGCGTGCTATCTTTGGCAGAATCCCTACTAAGGACATCCTAAGCTACCAAGGGGTACCGATGAATAACACTCTTTGTTGCACGTGCAATTTTGTGGAGGAATTGAGTGAACACCTGTTGGTTCTATGCCATTCAGCTAGAATGGTTTGATGAAACATATTTGTGTGGGTCAAAATCCTAATTCCTGTAGAGTTTATCTCCTACCAGGAGTTGATAAATCTAATTAAGAAGCAACCTGGATCAAAAGGATGGAGAAATGTGATATATGTGATTGTTTTCACGAGCTTTTGGTGGATATGGAAGGAAAGGAACGAGAAAAAGTTTAACTCAAATCATACATCTAATTGTATGGTTGTTTGCAAATCAAGGTGGACTCATTCTTGTGGGTCAAAATTAAATTAACTTTTCACTCTCTAACTTGAATATGTGGTATGATTTCAATATTCGTGAGGTTATTTTGTAAGTTTTATTGTATTGTTCCTGGAATGTTTAACTTCTTGTTGGTCTCTTTTACTTTGTGTTTACAAAGAAATTTAAGTTACAGTGTTAAGTTAAAGCTAAAGGTGTTGGTAGACTAAAGTGCAATTTTGAATCAATATTGTTTTTAACATTCTTTGGGCGTTTGGTGAAAGTAGGGTGTTGACATCCTTGTCCTTTCATACATAGAATTCCATTTCCATCACATCTACCATTCCCTTTTTTGGTAGCTTTCCAATAAACTAGTTAATATAGTTCATAAATGATCATTAAAAACCATCATTTTAAATAAATTAAACAAAATTTGGGACCAATAGAATTAATAGTGTCATGAATTCAACCCTTTTAAGAATATTATCATCTTTTTAGAAAAAAAATATACATATTATAAGAAATTTCATATATAGAAACAAAAAAATTACAAAATTTCAAATTTACTTAACCAAATTCTTAATACTAATATGCACCGATCAAGATACCTCAAAATTACATATTTAGACATTACATTAGATACGATTTGTAATTTATGATATGATAATTATATCGTTATTTTCCTCCTTCCAATCCAAAATTCATTCAGTATACATAAAAATAAAAATGTAACTTCCATACACCGTAAATTTTATTTTTTAATATTAATATTTAACATTATCATTTTTTATACATTTAGATTGACTTAACATTATCATTTTATATATTTGATTGATCTTTATATCTATTGTTTTTTTTAATTTGAAAACACAATTTTTGTTACACTTTTGATATAATATTTTACGAGTAACATAAATTACAACAAGTTTTGGGTACAAAGGTTCACAGTTTGCTTTGACCTGTTTTGACAAAAAATTTGGGTCAGATGATTAACTTTCCGATATATGACAAACCAAATCAGACGAGTTAGATGGATGGGCTGGTCGTACCAGACGATTATACTAGCCAACGTTTAAAAGTTTGGCATTTTATATTTATATATTAATTTCAAATTATCAACTTGCATTAAAATGTTTTATTTTTAATTGATAAATGATAATGACAGGTTATTTAATATATATATAGAGAGAGAGGGGGAAGAATCCACTAAAAAATGGGTTTTGCCTAAGTAGTCTATGAAGAATTGTGATTATAATATGTATCACACTTTGAATTTCCCAACTAAATCTCGGTAGGCCCGGTTGGGGTGGTATCGTGACGTAAGTTGATGCCATCGTAGTCAATAAACACATCACAGCAGAAGTCTTAGATTTAAAATACTATTACAAACAAAAAATTCCAAAGTTCAAAAATAATATACAGACGGTTTTTAACTAAAGATCAACAAGCGGATCGTAAAATATACAAAAGATATACAACAGACTTTAGGAAGATCTAAGGATTTGCAAGATCCTCTTATATCACTACCATGCAGCTTCCAGCCTATTTCATATTGTACCTGCAACTTAGTCTTTTGAAAATACGTCATCCTTCACTGGTAAATACAATCAACTGACTCGTTTTGAAAACATTTCAAAAAGTTGATTTAAGTGCACAAGGCACATAAAAATCTGTTTACATCTTGGGAAAGTTAAGCTTTTAACCTTGTATACAGATTCACATGTTTGTCAATACATATGGGGCCCCGTATAGAAACTGAGACATGATTAACTGACACGCCACTTATAAACCCATGAAGGAGTTATCCCCAACTTGTGGGTAAAATATAATCTAGCATTCGCATTTGTCAGGTGTATGCCTACACCCCATGCTTTAGTCGTCGCCATTAGTAACTTAAATGAGCCGAGGATATCCAGGACATGGTCGTTAACCCCCAATGTTTAAGTTATGAAACAAAACTGATCAAAACAGAATATGCGGATTTACTAGCCATAATCCGGCATTCGATTGATCTCATTCCCGACCAAGCAGTAATATTTTACCGTATCCCAAGCCTGTATAGGAAAAATAAGTTAAAAGTATTTACCTAAGCTAGTACTTGACTTTAAATGCAAAGTTTATATTAACTCAGCCCTTTAATCAATAGATAAGTATAGATAGCTTTACTGGAAGGCTTCTAGTCTGGAATGTATAAATTAACAATTAGAATGCTAACGGTCCTATTTAAGTCATAGACTTAGACCGGCTAGCCTAAAGAATCAAAACAGTACGATACGCTAGATAAAGTGATGACCGGAAATAGTGTAGTTTAATCCCAACAAGTACTAAGACTTTTATGACATGGGTAAACAATTAACATTTGGAGTTTGAGATTAAAATGATAAGCTTAAACCTGTTTCGGTTAATTTTCGTAAACCAGTTACATAAACTTAATCGTACGCATATAAGCGATATCGGGTAACCGGGTGAGTTATGAATAAGTTTTGTATGCTATTATACTTTAAATAAGTTGTAATATCACTAATATATCAACTTATATGCCCGTTGAGGTTTTAAAACATTAGGCGTTTTGATCATTATATGACGTAAAAAAGGAAACTTGCATATATTCTGATGTTATGATCATAAACATTCTAGAAAAATACTTAATTTGTGATATATTATTAGTAAGATGTCAAACGTAAGTGTGGTTTATGGTTTAGGGCCAAACTATGCACCGATAGGGCATTTTGGTCCTTTTAAAGGTATAATTAACGATATTATAATAAAACTCAGTTTATGATCAGAATAATAACATCATAATATGTTAATTATATTAACATATCAATATGTAATTCATTTGCAAGTTCGTTGTTGATTAAAACCTTATTTTATGTAAAAAGGGCATTTTAGTCAAAGTATGACATATTAGCGGAACTTGTGCATAAACTCAGATTATGATTAAGATCACGTAATATAACCTCAGAGGGTTATGCTATACTATATTACGATCATAATGCAACCACGAGTCAGTAGTAAACTAATCTAAATCAGGTCAGGATCGAAAGTCAAAGCAGAAGTCAAACTTTGTGATTTTCTATTGCAAACCGACCCTAGGACTGGAATTGACGAGCCGAACATGTTCCCACATGTTCTAATAATTATTACCAACTTGTTTAAGTGTCAAAACATATTTATAACATATATAAACTCAGATTATAATATTTATATAATCTGACCCGCTTGACTTTTTAAAACATTAGTTTTGACCCATCAATTGACCTGGTAAACGTGATTCTTAAGAGGTCCCTTTTAAGGGATTAATACCTACCTAATTACGATCACTTAGCCATGTTCATTTTGAACAATGGCTAGACCATAATGATTTTAAACGAAAGTCAAAGCGTTTATCGAAAATGCTTGACTTTTGGCTATTAAAAGCCTAGAAAAGAAAAGAGCAGAGATGGAACACTTACAAATGATCCAAGAGAAAGTTTAGAACTCAAAGGGATGCTCCTAGATGACCAGGAATTTCCAAGAGTGTAATAGAGAGGAGAAGAGGAATGAGCAAGGAATGGAGTGAAATTGATGGGTTATTTATAGTGCAAGGGAATGAATGAGGATGATGCCAGGTGTTAGAGGTGTTGTAGGATCAGTACAAGTGGTTAGATAGGTGTCAAGAACTGAAAGAGGGTGGCATAATGCAAGATATATGGCAACTTGGCATAATTTGGCATGTTGACACTTTTAGTCCTTCAAAGAATATAGTTTTATGAATTTCCCTTAACTATATCCAATGACACAATGACCCAACTAATTTTTCTCGTTCAACATGTGGCATTCAGATGAAGAGTGTGAATACCCAGACATTAATGTGTGTTATAATATGTGCTTTGTTGATGCACTTTATGTTCGTCACTGTGCGAGCAGGCTAGAAAAAGTGTGTATTGAATATTGTATAGATTTGATACGAACACACGACTCAAGTGCGAAGGAGAACTGGCTCGTACGAGTGACAAAGTGACTCGTACGAGTGACAATGTGACTCGTACGAGTGTTAAACATCTCACTCATACGAGTGAGCTTATGTGGTTCGTACTGTCACTCGTACGAGCAACCATTCGCACGAGTTGCTCATGTCTATATATATGTGTTGTGTGTTCATTGTTTGTAAGTTTTGGAAGTTCCCTGAGGGGAAACGCTGGTGCATTCTCTCCAGGAATTTCGCCAGCCAGACAAGATGTATGCTCTTTCGGTAAGAATAAATGAATGCTTCCGTTGATTCTGTTCCTACTCCCTTCTTATATTGTTCTATCGAATCGGTACTATCATACGCCCAAACTTCCGTCTAGAACCGCGGTCGTCGAGGCTAACAACCGGTATCAGAGCTACGGTAACGATTCATTCAATCTAACAGTTGATGAATCACCTACGCTTATGAATTGTGGATGTATGGGGGGTTTTAGACGTAAAACATCAAATAATCGGACAATCCACGGACATAATGTAAAATCTAAACCATAGGATTCTAGAAACTAATTTTCGACCAGATCTGTTAAAAAAATCATCTTGAAATTCGAAGAAATAAAGATTCTGGATCGAAAGACGTAATCAGGCTCGTTTGTACGAGAGATTCCATGCTCGTACGAGTGACAATTTGTTACTCGTACGAAGCACCACTCGTACGAAGTCCACCTCGTACAAAGTGGTGACCAAAAAAAATTTGGTGATTACAAATTTTTTTGAGATTTTAACATCTAATTCGGCTGTTCTAGAACACCGTTTAGAGCTTTAGAGTATAGATTTGATGATACGGTCACAAAATGTTGAAGACATTGGGATAGTCACTGATACCTGCACATAAAGTTGATCATATGGTGTAGTGGCTTTTAATGGGCCTTACCGTTAAATCAACATTTGATCAAAACTGCAATTTTGAGAAATTTCCCACAATTTAGTTTTTTTGTGAAAAGATGCTCAAGACGTCAGAATTTGCAAAAATGAGGGGGAATAAAAACTTTCACGTATATGTTAATATTCCCGCATTTTTGAAATTCGTGACAATGCAACAATATTGGGTGGTTCCGACTGCAGATTATATGGGAAACACAGAGCATCTAAGATTCATTAGTGATGAGATAAAGTTGATGTCTATTTTTCGTAAAGTGGGGTTGCATTACTTAGTCTTGGAGGAGTTGTTTATCGGATTCAGTAGTTGTGGTCACGTTGATGCCTGATTCTTCGTACAAGCCAGTTCCACACATGACTGCTTAGTGGTACAAGTATCCAATTTAACTTCGCAGGGAATGTCACACCCCGACCCGCAGCGGAATAAGAGTCGGGGCATAATTGGGTTATCACCAAAGCTCATGATGTTTACTAATATGTTTCATATTTATTAAATTCAAAATTACAACTTCAATATTCCAAACAAGTTCATACAATTACAAGGAAAAAGTAACTAAATAAACAATCCAAAACCTAAACCGATTTATTCTTCTAAGTCGTCCTATATGTTTCTTGCTGCATCTGGATCACCTGTATCATGTGTAAAAATGGTGGTTTTTGGGTCAACAAAAGTTGGCGAGTGAACCTTGTTAGAAAACATTTATTATTGATTTCTTGTTATATTTAATATGGAAAAATTGTGCAATAATCATATGTGAGCAAACGTAAATAAACATACAATATAACAATTAACAATAACAATAACAATAACAAACCACCTTGCATGAGTATATGACATGAATGATAATGTATATGTTGGCAACGTCACGTTCCGCTCATAGGTAATGGGGAACGGACGGCCTATGATGATGTATGTGCGATCAAAGCTCAATCAAACGGAGCCGATCGTATGTTGGCAACGCCTGTTCAGGCTCATAGGTAATGGGGAACGGTTCCGCTCATAAGTAATGGGGAACGGCGGCCTATGATGATGTATGTACTGAAAATGATAAATTAATCTAAACGTTAACCACACAAACAGTTGATACATATTGAATACACATTTGATCATGGATATGATGGATGCACAAGTGTTTAAATGTAATAAATAATAAGACACATGATACACCCCAAAATGTGAATAAAACGAGGAATTTGCAGAGATTCACTCACATTGGGTGCGTTCGTTTGATGATGTTGAATGCGCACGAGTTTAGAGAGTTGATCGACGAGGAATAACTAACCTAAAAAATAACGAAAAGGTACGGTAAATAAGTGGATTTTATTAACAATTTTAATAGGATTTTTAGATATATTTTTGTGATTTTAAGGTCATTTTCTAACTTTAAAAATATTATTTTTAAGTATTTTTAATTATTTTTAAATTAAATAAATAAATAAAAATATAAAAAAAATGTTGACTTTTTGGGTTGACCGTTGACCATTGACTTTGACTGTTGACCGGTTCGGTCTTGTATATGTTTGCACTGAGTGAGGTTCGAACTTGTGACCTCCCGTACGCGTGCACGCAGCTCTACCAACTGAGCTACGTGTCTAACCCGAAATATTTCTGTTTTTAATTATATTTATATACTATTTAATTTATTCAGAATTCATTTATTTTAAAAAGGATTTTAATTATATCGAACCGGTGCACATAACAGGTCTCGAACCCGTGACCTGTTGTTTAACGTTGCACACAGTCCACCGATGGACTGTGTGTCTAACCTGGTTAAAATACTTGTTTTTATTTCACTTATATACTAACTGGAAGTTTTCGTATTTGGGTTTTATAAAAAGTTTGAATATTGTGACGAATCGGAACAAGGACAGACTCGAACTCGGTATCTCTATGTTCCAAATGCACACAGTCCACCGCTGGACTGTGTGTCTAACCCGAGATATAATCCAATTTATATTAAATTTATAGCAAACTAAACTTCATCTTCTTCGTTAAAACAACCCAGACAATTGATATTCGACTGATCTTGTTCAATTCAATTAACGGACATATAAATGATTAAAATGAAATGGTTAAAGAAGGTTTTGGAAATGAATGTACCGGAAAGATGGTTTTTCTCAGAATTCCGGCAAAGGTCGTCGGCTCTGTTTATGAATTCCGTCTGAGCGGACCAATTAAAAGTTTTGATTAACTAATTGTGAAATTAAGTGACTAAACAAGGATTATCAAAGAGTTTAGATGCTCGTACCGAATCACAGCGTGATTTCTGAATTTTCAGAGAATTTCCGGCGATTGCAGGTTATCTGGTATCGTCGTCTGGGACCGATTCGGTTGAAGGGTTTGAGTTAGTAAAAGTCTAACAATAGATAGAAGATGAAAGAATTGAGAAATTTACCGTTTTGATGAATGACACGGTTTTCTGGCGAAAGTCCGGTGATATCAAATAGCGATTCCGACGATCAGAAATTAGAGCAAAAGTGAAATTGAAGGTTCTGAGAGTGTTTCCGAGTTGCGAGACAGAGATATTACCGTGTAAATTTTGGAAGTGAATGATTTCGGTTTTCAATCACGCAAATCATATGAATCGAGACATTGAAGACATAATTGATTGAGAACGTGGGTTGGCATTGATTTATCGGTTATACTCAGGAACTCACGGTCACTCAATCGTCTGGATGGTTGAAACCCGATTATCGGTTTCAGTTTTGGCGCAAACAGATAGATTCACGGGTGATCTTAAGGTTTTATTTGTTTCTTGATTACACAAAAACATCAAGTGGCGGAGTGGTTAAGTGTTTGATGATTAAGTCTTCCGGCTGACCCGGGTTCGAAACCCGGCAGCCCCTTTTCATTTTTAATTACTTTATTTTTATTTTTTAACAATTTTAATTTCCATATTCTAAAATGTTTATTAGTTATGTATTGTTTAAAATTAAAATAAGCATTAAATGAGCAACCAAATTTGAAACTGATTATTCGATTAATAAACGAAGCGGGTTTTGAAAACCCGTTTTTCGACGGATGTTACAGTATCCCCTACTTTTAGAAATTTCGTCCCGAAATTTAAGTAGTAGTGGTAACAGGAAAAAGATGCGGGTATTTTTCGCGCATTGAGTCTTCACGTTCCCAAGTAAACTCAGGTCCTCGTTTCGACTCCCAGCGTACCCTAACAATTGGAATACGACTCCGTCTTAAACGTGTTTCTCCGAAGTCCATGATCTCTACTGGTCTTTCAAAGATTCATCAATCTGCATATCTTCTAAGGGAATATGGAGGTTTTCATCGGCGAGGCACTTCTTTAAGTTTGATACGTGGAATGTGGGATGAATTCTGTTGAGTTCTTCTGGTAGGTCAAGCTTGTACGCTACAGGTCCTACTCTTTCGAGTATCTTGAAAGGTCCTACGTAGCGTGGTGCTAGCTTGCCCTTCTGGCCAAAACGAACTACTCCCTTCCATGGTGATACTTTTAGAAGTACATGATCACCAATGTTAAACTCCAAAGGACTTTCGTCGTTTGTCTGCATAACTCTTTTGACGACTTTGTGCCGCTAGAAGATTGTTTCGAATTTGATGGATCTTGTCTGTGGTTTTTGAATCAATTCTGGACCGGTGATTTGAGCTTCTCCAATTTCGTGCCAACATACTGGAGATCGGCACTTACGACCATATAAAGCTTCGAAAGGTGCCATGCCGATTACTTGAATGATAGTTGTTGTTGTACGAAAATTCAACTAATGGTAAATGAGCGTCCCAATTTCCCTTGAAGTCTATGACACATGCTCGAAGCATGTCTTCAAGTGTTTGGATGGTGCGTTCAGATTGTCCATCAGTTTGAGGATGATAAGTGGTACTGAGGTCTAATCGTGTACCCAAAGCGGCTTGTGCGGCATGCCATGTTCGTGAAGTGAAACGACCATAACGATCTGAAATAATGCTTAACGGTACACCATGACGGCTTACGATCTCGCTGATGTAGGTACGAGCTAACTTCTCGTTCTTGAAGTCCTCGTGAATCGGAATGAAGTGAGCTGATTTTGTGAGACGATCAATGATTACCCATATAGTGTCATACCCACTGGAGGTGCGAGGTAACCCGGTAATGAAGTCCATGGTTATGTTTTCCCACTTCCATACAGGTATTTCAGGTTGGACTAGAAGTCCTGAGGGTCTTTGATGTTCAGCTTTAACTTTGGAACATGTAAGGCACTTGGAAACGAAAACAACGATATCCTTCTTCATGCCAGGCCACCAGTAAGTGTATCGAAGGTCTTGATACATCTTGTCGGCTCCTGGGTGTATAGAGTACCGTGTTTTGTGCGCCTCATTCATAAGGAAATCACGAAGGTTATTGTGATCGGGAATCCATATGCGATCTAAATAGTACAGAATACCGTCGGATATAGTTTCGATTTTAAGTTCAGCTCCACAAGACAGCTCCTTGCGTACGTCGTTTTCCGTTACTGAAACATGTTGGGCTTCTCAGATTTGATCTTTGATGTCTGTTATGATTTGCGAACATAGAAGACGAATGGAGTTCGCATAACCCTTTCGACTGAGCGCATCGGCCACCACGTTTGCCTTGCCAGGATGATACCGAATTTCACAGTCGTAGTCATTAAGAAGTTCGACCCATCTCCGTTGCCTCATGTTTAACTCCTTTTGGTTGAAGATATGTTGGAGGCTCTTGTGGTCAGTGTATATTTCACACTTGGTACCGTAGAGGTAATGTCTCCATATCTTAAGAGCGAACACAACGGCTCCAAGTTCTAGGTCGTGGGTGGTGTAGTTCTTCTCATGAGTTTTGAGTTGTCTAGAAGCATAAGCTATCACCTTTCCTCTTTGCATTAGAACACAGCCTAGTCCTTGCCCTGACGCGTCGCAATAAACCACGAAGTCATCACAACCTTCAGGAAGTGTGAGGATAGGTGCGTCACAGAGTTTTTGTTTAAGGGTTTGGAAGGCTTCTTCTTGTTTGGGTCCCCATATGAAGGGTTTTCCTTTATGTGTTAAAGCCGTGAGTGGTACAGCGATGCGGGAGAAATTTGCAATGAAACGGCGATAATAACCAGCCAAACCAAGAAATGATCTTACTTCGGTAGGTGTACGTGGCACTTTCCATTCTTGTACTGCTTTGATCTTTGAGGGGTCGACATGTATTCCCTTGTCATTGACGACATGTCCAAGGAATTGTACCTCTTTTAACAGAATTCACATTTGGAGAATTTGGCGTAGAGCTTTTCATTCCCTAAGAGCGTAAGGATGAGTCGAAGGTGTCGTTCATGATCAGACTTAGACTTTGAGTAAATGAGGATGTCGTCGATGAAGACTATAACAAAGCGATCGAGATAGGGTTTGCAACTCTGTTCATTAGATCCATGAAGACAGCTGGAGCGTTGGTTAGACCAAATGGCATGACCATGAATTCATAATGACCATAACGAGTTCGGAAGGCGGTCTTTGGGACGTCTTCTTCATGTACTCTGAGTTGATGATAACCAGAACGAAGGTCGATTTTTGAAAAACAGCTGGCGCCTTGAAGTTGGTCAAGAAGATCATCGATGCGAGGTAATGGGTAGCGGTTCTTAACCGTTAACTTGTTGAGTTCTCTGTAGTCGATACACATGCCAAACGTTCCATCTTCCTTCTTCACAAAAAGGACAGGTGCACCCCAAGGCGATGAGCTAGGACGTATGAATCCTTTGTCAGTCAGCTCTTGCAATTGACTGGCCAGCTCTTGCATTTCGGATGGGGCTAACCTATAAAGAGATTTTGCAACTGGTGTAGCTCCACGAATAAGATCAATGCGGAATTCGACTTCTCTCACAGGAGGAAGTCCTGAAATGTTGTCAGGAAAAACTTGCGGAAAATCTTTTACTACTGGGATGTCTTCAAGTTTCTTCTCCTTGGTTCCCTTTTTTACGACATGAGTTAGGAATGCGACATAATTCTTGCGGAGATATTTTCGGGCTTGAAGACAGGACACTAATTTGAGTCCCTTCGAAGGGGTTTCTCCAAAGATTCGAAGAGTCTAACCGTTTGTAAGAGGAATGCGAATAAACTTTTCATGGCATACAACTTCAGCATGATGTTGTCTGAGCCAGTCCATACCAATTATAATGTCGAAACTTCCCAACTTCATAGGTATGAGGTCAACTGGAAAATCGTGATCGTTTAGAGTGAGAGTACAATTGCGTATAATAGAGTTTAATGAGACCGGTTTTCCGTCAGCAACTTCTACCGTTATGGATTCCATGAGTTTACCTCGAGTTTCGTTGAGGATGTGTTCAAATTCTAAGGACACAAAACTTTTATCCGCGCCAGTATCAAATAACATGGATGCATAACTACCATTGATGAGAAACGTACTGTTAACCACATTGTTGTCAGCCCTAGCTTGATTGGCGTTGATGTTGAAAGCTCTTCCTCTAGCAGGTGGAGGAGCTTGGTTAGCCTGGTTTACTGGATTAGCTTGAGCTTGGGCATGGATGATGTTCACCAAGCGTGGACAGGTGTTCCTGAAATGGTTCGGGTCTCCACAGTTGTAACAACCCTGCATAGGTTGCACCATGGGATAGTTGGGTTGGTAGTAGGATTGGGCTACATGTTGGGCAGGTGGTAGGAGTAAAGGTTGTTGGGCTTGACCCACTATCTGATGGTAGGTTTGGGTTGAGGGCTGATGGCGGTTCTTTCGCTGAAGTACGCGACAGGTTTGAATGGTGTGACCTGCGCGGCCACAGCCGGTGCAATGTTGGCAGGGATGATCAGGAAAGTGATGGTATTGGCAACGGTTGCATTTTGGGTATGGGCCGGAGTATGGCTTTTTATATGGTGTAGGTGAGGGGGCAACTTGAGTGATGGGTGCAGCAGGGATAGGGAAATTTGTTTGTGTGACAGCAAAGTTTCTGGTGTTTCGTTTCCTCTTATTAGCAATCTTTGAGGAGGAGGTGGAATGGTTTGAAGTTTGGCCCTCAATGGGGGCTTTCTTTTTCTCGTCTTTAAATTTTCCGTTACGAATACGATTTTCGGTAAGCTCGGTAGTAGTTCCATAGCAGCTTCAAGTGTCGCAGGCGAAGTGCTTAGAACTGAGTCTTGAATTTTCGAGGGAAGGCCTCGAATATAGTGTTCGACTAAGCGGTATACTGGGGTGAACAAGTTGGGGATCATTTGGTTTAACTCTAGAAACCTTTTGTTGTAGGAAGTATGATTTCCTTCCTTTTGCTTCAACGAGTGAAATTCATCCTCTAACTTTTTGATCTCGCTTCTTGGACAGAAGCGTCTCGTCATGATTTCCCTTAACTCCTCCCATGTTAAGGCCATTGCATCTTCGATTCCTCTCTTACCTTTTTCTGTATTCCACCAGGTAAGAGCTACTCCAAATAGTCTCCCGGTTGCGTAACGTACCTTGCGATCCTCAGGACAATCGCAATTGAGGAAGGTGTTTTCCATTTCCTCAAACCAGTGGAGGAGAGCAGTGACACCTTCGGTCCCTTCAAATTTCGGGGGATCGCAAGACTTGAAGGGTTTGTAAGAGCACTTTTTGGAGGGAAGGTTGTCGACGTTCTGGTCTTCTGGATGGGGAGGATTGATGGGATTTGTGGCGAGAGCTTGTTGGACTTGAATTACGATGTCAGGAAGCACCGCGGCCATTTGTTTTGCGATTTGGGTGGCCAAGCGTTCGTTTGACCTTCCTGACCTTCTACCCCCACGTTGCTGCCTAGCCGACATCTACAGGAACATACATGAGAAGATTGTGAGTTTAAGGAGTCTTTTTAGGTGTCATGTGTATAAAAAAATAAAAAAAAATAACATAAACATCAATAATGCAACTACATCCATAGGATGTCTTGGGTTTGCTCATGTTTGGGCCTCCAATGTCCCCCATACCATCGCCTGTATAGTCATGTGGGCCCCCATGACTATTGGCTTAGTAGGATTCACATTGGTATTGGCGGTTTAACACTCGCATCACCCGAATGAAAACCATGAAATATGTTTGCGAGATGTATGGTCGGAGGGTGTCCAGGTGTAGACACAATGACAACTCAAAGTGGGGTTAGCTCACACGACGTTTGGTATAGCATGCTTTGGCCTAATAGGTCCTTCGTACTCTCATCGTTAGTCCCAGGTAGGCAAACTGGTCCTTTATTTTGGATTTATACGAATGCCAAGCCTAGACAGGACGTTCCGACTACCGGTACTTGTACCCTTCCAGTTACTACATGCCCGTCATGAGAACTCACTTTGATGTGATTTGAAAATACAAAAATCGTTACAAAAATCATGGAAATTGTGTGATGTGTGCTCTCATCGATATGATATGTTATGAGAATATGATTCATGATAGGCATTGTATAATAATATGTACTTATGAACATGCTTGCATAACATTGAATGTAACAATAAACATAAAGCATATAAACATCATGAATTTTGCATGTAACACACAAACAATTTAAATTTTTAATCAACTATCGTATAGGCTCTAGGTTTAATAACCTATCCTATATCCCTATAGTCATGGCTCTGATACCAATCTGTCACACCCCGACCCGCAGCGGAATAAGAGTCGAGGCATAATTGGGTTATCACCAAAGCTCATGATGTTTACTAATATGTTTCATATTTATTAAATTCAAAATTACAACTTCAATATTCCAAACAAGTTCATACAATTACAAGGAAAAAGTAACTAAATAAACAATCCAAAACCTAAACCGATTTATTCTTCTAAGCCGTCCTATATGTTTCTTGCTGCATCTGGATCACCTGTATCATGTGTAAAAATGGGGGTTTTTGGGTCAACAAAAGTTGGCGAGTGAACCTTGTTAGAAAACATTTATTATTGATTTCTTGTTATATTTAATATGGAAAAATTGTGCAATAATCATATGTGAGCAAACGTAAATAACAATAACAATAACAATAACAATAACAAACCACCTTGCATGAGTATATGACATGAATGATAATGTATATGTTGGCAACGTCACGTTCCGCTCATAGGTAATAGGGAACGGACGCCCTATGATGATGTATGTGCGATCAAGGCTCAATCAAACGGAGTCGATCGTATGTTGGCAACGCCTCGTTCACGCTCATAGGTAATGGGGAACGGTTCCGCTCATAGGTAATGGGGAACGGCGGCCTATGATGATGTTTGTACTGAAAATGATAAATTTAATCTAAATGTTAACCACACAAACAGTAGATACATATTGAATACACATTTGATCATGGATATGATGGATGCACAAGTGTTTAAATGTAATAAATAATAAGACACATGATACACCCCAAAATGTAATTAAAACGAGGAATTTGCATAGATTCACTCACATTGGGTGCGTTCGTTTGATGATGTTGAATGCGCACGAGTTTAGAGAGTTGATCGACGAGGAATAACTAACCTAAAAAATAACGAAAAGGTACGGTAAATAAGTGGATTTTATTAACAATTTTAATAGGATTTTTAGATATATTTTTGTGAGTTTAAGGTATTTTCTAACTTTAAAAATATTATTTTTAAGTATTTTTAATTGATTTTTAAATTAAATAAATAAATAAAAATATAAAAAAAATGTTGACTTTTTGGGTTGACCGTTGACCGTTGACCATTGACTTTGACTGTTGATCGGTTCGGTCTTGTATATGTTTGCACTGAGTGAGGTTCGAACTTGTGACCTCCCGTACGCGTGCACGCAGCTCTACCAACTGAGCTACGTGTCTAACCCGAAATATTTCTGTTTTTAATTATATTTATATACTATTTAATTTATTCAGAATTCATTTATTTTAAAAAGGATTTTAATTATATCGAACCGGTGCACATAACAGGTCTCGAACCCGGGACCTGTTGTTTAACGTTGCACACAGTCCACCGCTGGACTGTGTGTCTAACCTGGTTAAAATACTTGTTTTTATTTCACTTATATACTAACTGGAAGTTTCCGTATTTGGGTTTTATAAAAAGTTTGAATATTGTGACGAATCGGAACAAGGACAGACTCGAACTCGGTATCTCTATGTTTCAAATACACACAGTCCACCGCTGGACTTTGTGTCTAACCCGAGATATAATCCGATTTATATTAAATTTATACACAAACTAAACTTCATCTTCTTCGTTAAAACAACCCAGACAATTGATATTCGACTGATCTTGTTCAATTCAATTAACGGACATATAAATGATTAAAATGAAATGGTTAAAGAAGGTTTTGGAAATGAATGTACCGGAAAGATGGTTTTTCTCAGAATTCCGGCAAAGGTCGTCGGCTCTGTTTATGAATTCCGTCTGAGCGGACCAATTAACAGTTTTGATTAACTAATTGTGAAATTAAGTGACTAAACAAGGATTATCAAAGAGTTTAGATGCTCGTACCGAATCACAGCGTGATTTCTGAATTTTCTGGTTGAAGGGTTTGAGTTAGTAAAAGTCTAACAATAGATAGAAGATGAAAGAATTGAGAAATTTACCGTTTTGATGAATGACACGGTTTTCCGGCGAAAGTCCGGTGATATCAAATAGCGATTCCGACGATCAGAAATTAGAGCAAAAGTGAAATTGAAGGTTCTGAGAGTGTTTCCGAGTTGCGAGACAGAGATATTACCGTGTAAATTTTGGAAGTGAATGATTTCGGTTTTCAATCAGCAAATCATATGAATCGAGACATTGAAGACATAATTGATTGAGAACTGGGTTGGCATTGATTTATCGGTTATACTCAGGAACTCACGGTCACTCAATCGTCTGGATGGTTGAAACCGATTATCGGTTTCAGTTTTGGCGTAAACAGATAGATTCACGGGTGATCTTAAGGTTTTATTTGTTTCTTGATTACACAAAAACATCAAGTGGAGGAGTGGTTAAGTGTTTGATGATTAAGTCTTCCGGCTGACCCGGGTTCGAAACCCGGCAGCCCCTTTTCATTTTTAATTACTTTATTTTTATTTTTTAACAATTTTAATTTCCATATTCTAAAATGTTTATTAGTTATGTATTGTTTAAAATTAAAATAAGCATTAAATGAGCAACGCAAATTTGAAACTGATTATTCGATTAATAAACGAAGCGGGTTTTGAAAACCCGTTTTTCGACGGATGTTACAGGGCAAATGAACTATTTTTTGGACTAACCCAGAAAATAAGGATGCTTTGTGGTTTCAGTTGACATCGGAACTAATGAAGAAGGCTATATACTTGCAGTTCATGACTAAAGAAGACGATATAATAAATCTTTCAGACAAAAAATGTGTACCAGCTGCTCACGAAATAGACTATACATTTGGAGTTTCGTGATCAAAGGATGTTCAGAACTTTCAGATCATGATACAAATTGATGCTTATTGGTTAAATACCTTATCTTCGATGTGGAATTGGATGCACATACGATTTCTTATCTTTAACTCTGCAAGGCAAATGAACTGTTTTCAGGACTAACCGCCAGGAAATGAGGATGTTTTGTAGTTTCAGTTGCCCCATTCTAGTGGAGATAGTTATACATCTATTATTGTGACTAAAAAGGAAGAATGTGTTTATGATTGCCGAAGAATGTTTCTCATATTCGATGTGCTACCAGATAATATGATTCCGATGATGATTTGCTTTACGGAAATCGGGATTTCAGATTTACGCGGATGTCTATTGATTTGAAGTTTATCGTTGTGGTAATTTTAAGTTTCTATCAATTGTCGGTTGGGTTTTGAAGATCAGAGGATCGAGCATTGGAGGAGTGCGCTAAACCAAACGCGGATGTGGTTAAAGTCGAAACGGAGATTATTCGAGAAAATTTGTAGATTAAGAAAATCAGAGGATGTCTTGAACCGTGCAAACAAAAGACCTGAAGATTAATTTCTAGAGAAAATTATTTCAGGGGGAATGTTGCTTAAAGTAGATAATGCAAACCCGGATCATCAATCAAGGGGGAATTTGTTGACGCGTTCTACGACATTGACAGATACCTAATTGATGTTGTAGAATATTCAAACACGGCTTTCAGATTTCAAGATCAAGATCAAGCTTCGAAAGTGACATCCAAGGGGGAGTTTGTTGTTGCATACTGTCTATCGCTACGTCTAGGATATGTCGGTTATGTAAATAGGGCTTAGATTGTTATATATTATTTGTTTTGTAAGTGGCTACGTACGAGTGAGCTTTGTGGCTCGTACGAGCGACATCTTGTCACTCGTACGAGGCACTACTCGCACGAGCCAAACACACACTCCTCCTATGCGAGCCATGTTGACCTATAAATAGTGGAGCTTGAGTGTTGTGTTCGTATAGGTGTGTGACTACGGCGAAGCGCTGGCCACTTGTTTACTCGTCTGTGACCTTCACGTTTATTAATACGGATCAAAGGTGTTTAAACAGCATATCTTCTTGTTTGTTTGTCCAACTCGCTAATAATGAATTCCGCCTCTGTTAGCTGACTCAAATCGGTCCGGTGCTCATAAGAGGAGAGCCGATCCCCTCTCACATGCTTTTAGTGAGTTTTAAGTGGTTACAAGCTTAGAATATGATAAATACGAGTTCTTATGGTTTTACAAGTCAAATCACGTGGATTAGTAAAGTTTAAGGTTCGGTGATGATGCGGAACACTCAAGGATGGTAAATCAAAAGATATCAAATCAACCGGGAGTCGTTTGGGTCGAGAGATGGCTTGATTATGTAAGAAATATGAAAATAATGAAGTCCAGGGGCCTCCAGGGTATTTGTTGAAAGTTGAAATAATAAAAGAAAGAGAGTTTAGGACTTCGCCGTAGACTACAGTCGCCAGACCGTAGCTTACGGTATATATATATTGATAAAAGAGAATTCAGCAAGTCTGGACCGTAACTTACGTCCTTGACCGTAGGTTACGGTCAGGTTCGATTCATGAAACAACAAAGCTATACCGTAGCTTATGGTTTGGAACCGTAGCTTACGGTCCGGCGTACGAAAAACACACGAATTTGCTTATTCTGAAGTACGGACACGTGTCGGTATATTACCGGACCTGAATTTACGAGGCGTTACATCCTCACCCCCTTTAAATAAATCTCGACCTCGAGATTTTACTCAAAAAGATGGGGGTATTTTTGTCGCATAGTGGACTCAACCACCCACGTATACTCGGGGCCTCGACAGGCATCCCACTTAACCTTTACAATAGGTATAAACTTTCTTCGAAGCTTTTTAACCTGTCGATCCTTGATCGAAATTGGTTTCTCAATGAACCTCAGGCTTTTATCAATGCACATCTTGATGTGACAATTCTAGCGACTCATCGGCTAGACATTTCTTCAGATTAGATATGTGGAACACATCATGGATTCCACTGAGCTCCTCAGGCAGCATAAGCTTATAAGCTACGGAACTGACACATTCGATTACCTCGAACGGTCCAATATTTCTCGGGCTAAATTGCCCTTCTTTCCAAAGCGTATCACACCTTTCTAGGGTGACACCTTCAACAAGACTATGTCCTCTACTTGAAACTTAAGAGGTTTTCGCCTCTTGTTTGCATAACTTTTCTACCTATCACGGGCAGCTTTGAGACTATCACGGATTTGTATTATCTTATCCGTGGTCTTAGGATAATCTAGGGTACAGACAGTTGGGCTTCCCCTACTTCATCCAACAGACAGGTGTCTACATTTTCTCCCATACAAGACTTCAAAAAGTGCAACCTTGATGCTTGTATGATAACTATTATTATAGGAGAATTCTATTAGGGGTAAGTGGTCATCTCAACTTCCGCCTAAATCAATCACACATGCTCTAAGCATGTCTTCCTAAGTCTGGATAGTACGCTCGCTCTGTCCATCAGTCTATGGATGGTAAGCCATACTAAAGTTTAATCTTGTGCCTAATGATTGTTGGAAACTTTTCCAAAAGTGAGATGTGTATCTAGTATCTCTAGCAGAACAATAGATAGCGGCACGCCATGCAGGGACACAATCTCGTCCACATATAACTTAGCCAACTTGTCAAAATTATAAGTCTCTTTAATTGGCAAGAAATGTACTGACTTAGTTAGCCTATCCACAATGACCTAAATCGTGTCATTACCATGTTTGGTCTTAGGTAATTTGGTAATCAAATCCGTAGTTACCATTTTCCATTTCTAATTAGGAGTCTCAAGCTGTTGTAGAAGTCCTGACGGTTTTTGATGTTCGGCATTAACCTGCGAACACGTTAGACACTTAGCTACGTAAGTGGCTATGGATTTCTTTAAACCCACCCACCAATAATTCTTCTTCAAATCTTGATACATCTTTTCACCACCGGGTGAACTGAGTATCTTGAATTATCGCTTCCTGGAGGATTAGATCCCTAAGTCCTTCAAAGATTGGAATCCAGATTCTGCCATTAAATCTAAGGATCCCATCTTTTCCAGGCATTAACTGATCAACAGTTCACCTAATCCTTCATTAGAAATATTAGCCTCTAACAGGGCTTGCTTTTGTGCATCTAATAGCTTTTCTTTCAAGCTATTTTTGAGCTAAGTACTCTTAGCGTTAATCCTAATAGGCTTAATCCTTTCCTTGCGACTTAAGGGGTCAGCAACGACATTTGCCTTGTCGGGATGATAGCGAATTTCGCAATCATAATCATTAAGCATTTCCATCCAGCGGTGATGTCGCATGTTCAAATCCTTTTGATTGAATAGATGTTGGAGACTCTTATGGTCAGTGTATATAATACACTTTGTGTCATATAAGTAATGTCTCCACAACTTAAGTGCAAATACAACAGCACCCAATTCCAAGTCATGGGTGGTGTAATTCTTTTCGTGTATCTTTAATTGTCGTGATGCATAAGCAATCACTTTGTCTCTTTGCATTAGCACACAGCCCATGCTAGTGTGCAAGGCATCACAATAAACAATGAAATCCTCAATACCCTCAGGTAGGGATAACACAGGAACCTTATTCAACTTGTTTTTTAGAATTTCAAAGATTCTTGTTGCTTCAGACCCCAGTCAAACTTGACATTCTTACGGGTCAAGGTAGTTAAAGGAGTGGCTATCCTCGAAAAGTTCTCAATGAACTTCCTATAATAACCAGCCAATCCTAAGAAACTACGAATCTCCGATGGAGTTTGAGTACTTCCCAATTCATTATGGCTTCAATCTTGGAGGGATCCACTTGGATACCACGCTCACTTACAACATGTCTAAGAAATTGGACTTCTCTAAGCCAAAACTCGCACTTAGAGAACTTAGCATAAAGCTTCTCTTGTCTTAGCAATTCCAGGATGCACCGCAGATGTGTCACACCCCGACCCGCAGCGAAAATAAGAGTCGGGGCATAATTGGGTTATCACCAAAGCACATGACATTTACTATTATGTTTCAGATTTAATAAAGTCAAAGTTACATTTTCAAAAATCAATTTTACAATACAATGTACCATACAATCCAATACATCGTTTTATTCTTCTAATCCAGGTCCTTGTGTTCCTAGCTGCTGCTGGTTCACCTGTATCATGTGTAAAATGGGAGTTTTTGGGTCAACATAAGTTGGCGAGTGAACCTTATTAGATAAACATTTGATAATGATTTTATGGTTAGTTTATCAATGAAATATTGTGCATAATCATAAAAGAGCAAATGTAAGTAATCAAGCATTGGCAAATAGCAGTTACAATTATAACATACAATAACACTTGATAGCATACATGAACATACCAATATCATACGATAACTAACATAAATGAACTGTGCGATCAAGGCTCAATCAAACGGAGCCGATCGTATTGCATGAACTGGAAATGTAAATTGAACTGTGCAATCAAGGCTCAATCAAACGGAGCCGATCGTATTGCATGAACTGGAAATGTAAATTGAACAGTGCGATCAAGGCTCAATCAAACGGAGCCGATCATATTGCATGTACTGAAATGTAAAATGAACTGTGCGATCAAGGCTCAATCAAACGGAGCCGATCGTTGCGGGCACGCCAGGTTCAACCGCATAATAAAATGGGGAAAAGGCTCAAACCTCATAAACGGGGAGCGGCGGCCTCGGCAATTGCATGTACTGAAATAATAATTTGCATCCAATAATAACTACTTAACAGCAACAAACTAAATACACATGTCATGATATGATGTATGCACAATAGTTTAGTTAGAATATGTATATAAACAAAGACACATGATACACCCCAAAAACTTGATTAAAAACGGGGAATTTGAAAGGTTCACTCACATTGGTGCGTTGGATTGGAGATGGTGAGATGCGCACGATTTAGATGAGCGGATCGACGAGGAATACTATCCTAAATAATAATGAAAAATATATTAAATGGATGGATTTTATTAAGGTTTTTAATGAAATTTTTAGATATATTTTTGTGAGTTTATGCTATTTTCTATCTTTAAAAATGTTATTTTTAAGTATTTTTAATTGATTTTTAAATTAAATTAAATAAATAAAAATATAAAAAAAATATTATTTTTTTTTAGTGTTGACCGTTGACCGTTGACCGGTTCGGTCAGCGGATAATTCTGCGCCGGGTGGGATTCGAACCGGCGACCTTCCGTTCGCGTGCACGCAGCTCTACCAACTGAGCTACGTGTCTAACCCGTTATAAACTCGTTTTTAATTATATTTATACACTTATTTGAATTAACCGAAAATTCCTTTATTTGCAAAAACGTTTTAATTCAATTGAACCGGTGCTCGTGACGAGATTCGAACGCGCGACGTGTAGTTCATGATGCACACAGTCCACCGCTGGACTGTGTGTCTAACCCGGTTATATTCTTGGTTTTTATTATACTTAACAACTATCTGTTTTAACCCGGTTTAGTTCTTGATCAAAAAGGCAGGTTATTACACAAGGCGTGCGTGTAGCAAGGATCGAACTCGGGACGTGTGGTGAAATTTGCACACAGTCCACCGCTAGACTGTGTGTCTAACCCGTTTAAAATACCGTTTTTAATTAATCTTATGTTCTGTTATGACTTCATCTTCTTCGCCGATTTACACAGACATTATAATTCGACTGGTTATATTGATTTGTGATTTATACAATTCTCAGACATTAACAGTAATTCAATAAGTAAAGAATGGAGAGAGTTTAAGGAACAGAATATACCGATTGATGTTATTCACAGAAATCCGGCGGAGGTTCGTCGGTACTGGAAATGAACTCCGGCTGTTGAACCAATTAACAGCGTTGATCGATTATTCATAAAGTTGAGTCACTTAAACAAGGTTTAAAAGAAGTTTAGGATATCATACCAGTTCACAGTGTGATTCCGGTAGTCTCAGAGATTTTCCGGCGAAGGTAAGATTTTTGATAAACGTTGACTAGGATCGATTCTGATGATGGAGTTGTGTTAGAGACTGACTAATCACATGTTTTAAACAGAAAGAGTCGGAGGAATTACCGTGAGAATGTGAGTCCCGGTTTTCCGGTGACTTGCAGAAATTTTCCGGCGAACTGATTCAGAAGATCTTATGGTTCAAAAATGCGACGAAAATGAAATTGGATATTGATATGATAGTTCTGGATTGTGAGAATGATCTGAAGCTTGAGTTAAATCAGAGCTTTGATGAATTTTCGGTTTCAAAAGCCGAAAATGATAAGACTTAAAGTTTCAATCAATTTTAACTTGATTAGAAACCGTAATACATCGGTTATAAGCAGATCAAGTGAATTAACAACATTTGACGATTGGTTTGCCGATTACCGTTATTCAGATGGCATCATCGGTTAAATTGAGTTTGTGTATAAGTTCCATTTGTTTTCCTAGAGTTAACAGAAAACACTTTGTGGCGGAGTGGTTTAGGGAAGAAATGTTAAGTCGCTGTAGCGACTCAGCTGACCCGGGTTCGAGTCCCGGCAGCTTCATATATTTTTTATTTATTTTATTTTAACTTTTTATCAAAAATAATTTTTATAGTTTAGTTTATTTATTAATTATGTATCGTTTTAACTCAAAATAACCATAAATAATTAATGCACATTTATAACTTGGTACTTGATTACAAAACGGGGCGGGTTTTGGAGACCCGATTTTTACAAATGTTACAAGATGTTTCTCGTGATCAACTTGATTATGAGAGTAGATAAGTATGTCGTCTATGAAGACAATGACAAACTTATCTAGATACGGTGTGCAGACTCTATTCATGATATCCATGAATGCTGCAGATGCATTTGTGAGCCCAAAAAGGCATCACCATAAATTCATAATGATCATAACGGGTCCTGAAGATAGTCTTGGGAATATCCTCACTTCTAACCTTCAGTTGATGATATCCCGATCTCAAGTCGATTTTAGAGAAGTAACTAGCCCCTTGAAGTTGATCGAACAAATCATTGATCCTAGGCAGAGGACAACGATTCTTGATCGTTATCTTGTTTAGTTCACAGTAATCAATGCACATCCGCATTGAACCGTCTTTTTCCTTAACGAAAAGGATAGGAGCTCCCCAAGGTGAGGAACTAGGCTGAATGAAGCCTTTCTCCAAAAGTTTGTCTAATTGCGTTCTCAATTCCTTCATTTCTTTCGATGCTAACCGATACGGAGCGCTTGCAACAGGTGCCGCTCCTGGTAGGATGTCAATCCTAAACTCCACTTGCCTATCTGTAGGTAGACCCGGTAATTCTTCAAGGAAGACATCGGGATATTCAGAAATGACTGAAAGGTCTTCAATCTTTGGCTTTGACTCGTTATTAGTTACTTGTGCCATGTAGATGACACAACCTCTCCCCAGACACTTGGATGCCTTAAGCAATGACACTTTGTCTGGCAACCCATAGTGTGAATTTCCAAGAATGGTAAGCATTTCACTAGATGGGGTTTTAACTTCGATGAGTGTTTATCACAGGCAATGCAGGCTTGGTTATGAGACAACCAATCCATGCCTAAGACTACATCGAACCCTGCCAATTTCACTGGCAGAAGAGAGATAGGAATAGAATGATTCTTAATGGATATAAAACATCCATCAAGAATGGAAGATGGTGTTTCTAAGGTTCCGCAGCAAGTTCTACCTTATAAGTTATGTCTAAAGTTCTTATAGGTAAGTTAATAGTTTGCTAAACTTATGGTCTACAAATGACTTATCCACACCCGAATTAAAAAGAATCTAACATATACGTCACTGATGAGGAATGTACCTGTTATGACGTTGTTGTCATTAACAGCCTCCCTATCATTCATCTGAAAAGCCCGTGCATTTCCCTTCTTAGCCTCTCCAGGCTTTGCATTGTTACTCTTAGGATTCTTAGGGCAGTTAAACTTAATATATCCTTTTTCATTACAATCGTAGCAGACGGCATCCTTAAGATCCTTGCATTCTAGGGTCTTATGCCCCTTTTTCTTGTAGATACCACAGGGTTTAGCCTGCGGGTCAGAATTGCACTGTCCCCAGTGCCTACGGTTGCAAGTTTTGCATGTCGGTTTCTCGCCCGACCTATCTTGGTTCTTTCTAAACCCAATTCTCCCTTTGTTCTTCTTGTTTGATCTGTGGGAGTTAACATCCTCTCTCTTCCTCTTCCCGTGAGTCTCAGTCTTGTGGCTTTTTTCTCACCTAATCTAAGGTGAGAGAGAGTGATAGGTTAACAGCAGCCCTATAAGTAGTAGGCTGAGCAACCTTTACCATGCCTTAATCTCAGGCGCTAACCCATTTATGAGATGCGCAATGCGTTTGGGTTCAGGAGAAATCAGATAAGATACCAATCTGGATAGGGAATTAAAGTCGGTAACATACTACCGGTAATCCAGATTCTTCATTGTAAGAGTCAGAAAATCTGACTCTATCTTCTCGATCTCATGAGGTGGGCAGTAAGTCTCCTTGACAAGGTCTACAAACTTGGACCATCCCAAGTTATACAGGTGTACCTTTCCTGTTGACTGGACCATAGCCTTCCACCATATTAGGGCATCGCCCTTGAAGGATTAGGATACAAAATTCACCAAATCCTTATTAGCACAACCACTGATATCTACAGTAGTCTCCATTTCGTCGAGCCATCTCAAGGCTTCTATAGCCCTTTTTTTCCGTTAAAGTCTCGGGGCTTGCAAGGACAAAGTATTTATAGGTACATCCGTCTTTGGAAGAAGGGGACCTATCATGAAACTCTAGTTTCTTTGGTTCACTCTTCGCATTTTATGAGTGAACAGAGCTCTCCTTTCGAGCTGAAGATGGTGGAATAGATAAAGGTTTGGAGCGAGTAGTGCTCGATTACTTAAAGTTTTCCATGGCCTTTCCAATATCTGCATCAATGCGGCTTGGAAATCATCAGCATTGATGGCTGTGTTTTCAGCGTTGTCAGTATTATTAACACGGCGACTACTTTGTGCCTCATCTGAATTAGCCATCTCTGAAGTTTTGGTACTAAGCACTAAATTAAACATACATTAGCCATGCCATTAATAACTATATAGGCTATAAAGTTTGGATATATATATATATATATATATATATATATATATATATATATATCCATTGCGTATTTGAACCAGTGTGCATAAAAATACAACTACCAGGCTTAACTTTTAAATGAATATTCTTTGAGATATTTTAGGTATAATTGGCCTAGGTCTCAAAGGGATCATCAAAAGGCTTTCTAAATTTGGACGAAGTCCATATATTATTGGACAGTAGATCATAAAGTCACAGTTGTCATTGTCATTTTTTGACAATATAATATGGCCTGTAGGCAAATTAATTAACATTACCTAAGATGTCAAGATAGATAATCATCGCACTGATGATATTAGTCGTGATCTTATTGATCATATAGACTATGAGGTTGAGCATAGCTCACCACCTTGGACAGGGAACCATAAGGTTACAACTGTCATTGTCTTAAATGACAATATAGTATTGCTCGTAGGCAAATCATCACTAATGGATGTTAAATCATAGCCCGTAGGCACTTCATCACTAATGGATGTTAAATCATAGCCCGTAGGCACTTCATCACTAATGGACGTTAATTATTATTATCGCATTGATTATATTAGCTGGGATCAAATTCGATCACATAGGCTATAAGGTTGGGACGTAGTTCATCACCTACACGGCTAGTGTGGTGCCTCAAGTCACACTACCAGGAGTATAAACATTGCTTGAATGTTAACATAGAATTATCTTAATGGTTTGATTAATAATAGTCATCGCATTTGACCTTAGCGACTTGGAGGCTTGAACGTAGTTCACCACCTCTGGATAGAAGGGATAATCTTTCTTAAGTATCATGATAGAAGGGCTATTCATCCTTAACTATTTTTATAATTTGCCAATTAATATGGACTTTGCCAATTGGCTAATCAAAATCATTAAGAAGATCTTTTGGAATTATATAGCGGATCATAAATTTGAGTTAAAAATCAAGACGATTGCTTGAAGAGGACGTAACAATTACACACACACACACACACCACAAATATATTATATTATATATATAATTCCAATTATTTCATTAAATAACAATAGAAAATTACAATACTTGCCTTAAACAAAACATGAAATAAATTAAAACTAATTTTCCTTGCAGGGACTAAAAGAAATAGCATGTCCACGTAGGGACTAATGAAAGAATTACAAAACATAAAAATAGAAGAAACTTCACTAGTCCTTCATTCCTTTAACTAACTTGGAAAGTTTCTTGAAGAACTTATTTGTCTTCTTCTCTGTTTTCTCAGCCTGTTGTTGCATTTCTTTCATCCGCTCCAAGGCCTCATTAGTGGCCTTAAAAGGTGGCAGAGGTTGTGGTTGTGGTTTAGGCACAATAGGATATTGATATCCATAACTTGGGTATCCAGTAGGTGGATACACGGGTGGAAGGGAGACGGGTAAAGTGCATTATGTATGACCACTTGCATATAAGGTTCATGTGATAGTGCCTGATAGTTTAAGTTCGTCGGCGTAGTTTGGTTAAAAGGATTATACTCAGACGTATCTGGATACGTAGGGATAGGGTTATTAAAACTCGACGGTGGTGGTTGAACCACAGGTGGTGGTGTTTGTTCCACCATAGGTGAAGTGTTTGAGGGTCCACCTATTTGTGGGTCCTCGGGATTGGTAGGGTAGGTTTTGGGCAATGGTGGTAGCGAACCCGACCGTTGTCCCGCACGCACAGACATACGTGCACCATGTTTCCTCCTTGGTGGCTCAGGTGGTGGCTGAGGTTGCTCCACCGGTTCCATTTGGATGTCTTCCTATGAAGGTGGCGGAGGTGGTGTTGGAGAGTGGTACGAAGGAGTGTTAATAAAAGTAAATTGACTCCAATCCTGGTCTCATTCATTAGGACCTTGATAAGGTGATCCTGCATAAGAGTTAGAGCCACTAGAAATTTCAATGGGGTGTTTGTGTGACCCCGACAGTGGCATCTCTGGATCGGAGTACTCGTCCATAGCATTTGGTTGATCCAATTGATTCTGATCAGCTGGAGGTGGGTTAAAATAAAGGTCTGAGTTAAATTCTTCATGGTATGAATGGAGTGGGAATGATGGAAGTGGTGAGAGTGGTGTGAATGATGGGAGTGGTGAGAGTGGTATGAATGGTAAGAATTTTAGGAGTGTAGGGGCGAATATTTATGAGAGATAGAGTGTCTCACTGGTTGCCAAGGAGATGAATCTCCCATCTCTTGATAAGAGTTTGAGTTGCGAAGTTGTGAAGGGATGCGCCCTGATGATCCTCCCCTCATTGGACTTTTTTCTTTGAATCTTGGTGGCATTATTCTGTTAAAATCAAGTAAAAAATAATAATAATAACTTAATACTGAAATGAGTAATCCTAGGTCAATGCCTAGACTCAGAAGTCTAAGGAATGTGCTATTGTGTAAGTTTGAGATTAAACACAAAAGGATAGTGTTTAATTCTCTCAAACGTTGACTTTGATACCAACCTGTCACACCCCGAATTTACAACTAAATCTTGGTGGGCCCGGGTGGGGGAGTATCGTGACGTAAGCTGATGTCATCTTAGTCAATTAACAAACCACAACGGAAGTCTTAGAGTTTAAAATACTATTACAAACCAAAAATGTCCAAAGTTCGAAAATAATATACAGACGATTTGTAACTAAAGATCCACAGGTGGATCGTAAAATATACAAAAGATGTACAACCGACTTTAGGCAGATCTAAGGATTTGCAAGATCCTCTTATATCACTATTATGCAGCTTCCAGCCTATTTTGTATTGTACCTGCAACTTAGTCTTTTGAAAATACGTCAGCTTTCACTGGTAAATACAAAACTGACTCATTTTGAAAACATTTCAAAAATTGATTTAAGTGCACAAGGCACATAAAAATCTTTTTATAACTTGGGAAAGTTAAGCTTTTAACCTACAGATTCACATGTTTGTCAATACATATGGGGCCCAGTATAGAAACCGAGACATGATTAACTGACATGCCACTTATAAACCCAAGAAGGAGTTATCCCCAACTTATGGGTAAAATATATTTTAGCGTTCACATCTGTCAGGTGTATGCCTACACCCCGTGCTTTGGTCGTGGCCATTAGTAACTTAAATGAGCCGAGGATATCCAGGACACGGTCGTTAACCCCCAATGTTTAATTTATCAAACAAAACTTATCAAAACGGAATATGCGGATTTACTAGCCACAATCTGGCATTCGATTGATCTCATTCCCGACCAAGCGGTATACCGTATCCCAAGCCCATATAAGGAAAATAAGTTAAAACTATTTACCCGAGCTAGTACTTGACTTTAAATGCAAACTTTATAGTAAATCAGCCATTTACTCAATAGATAAGTGTAGATAGCATTTACTGAAAGGCTTCTAGTCTGGAATGATGGCATAAATTAACCAATTAGAATGCTAAGGGTCCTATTTAAGTCATAGACTTAGACCGGCTAGCCTAAAGAATAAAAACAGTACGATACGCTAGATTAAGGGATGACCAGATAGAATGTAGTTTAAACCTAATAAGTACTAAAACTTGTTTGACATGGGTAAACAATTAACATTCTGGAATTTGAGACTAAAATGATAAGCTTAAACTCGTTTCGGTTAATTTTCGTAAACCAGTTACAAAACTTAATTGTACGCATATAAGCGATATTGGGCAACCGGGTGAGTTATGAACAAGTTCTGTATGCTATTATACTTTAAATAAGTTGTAATATCAGTAAGATATTAACTTATATGCCCGTTGAGGTTTTAAAACATTAGGCGTTTTGATCATTATATGATGTAAAAAAAGGAAACTTGCATATATTCTGATGTTATGATCATAAACATTCTGGAAAAATACTTAATTTGTGATATATTATCAGTAAGATGTCAAACGTAAGTGTGGTTTATGGTCTAGGGCCAAACTATGCACCGAAAGGGCATTTTGGTCCTTTTAAAGGTATAATTAACGATATTATAATAAAACTCAGTTTATGATCAGAATAACAACATCATAATATGTTAATTATATTAACATCTCAATAGGTAATTCATTTGCAAGTTCGTTGTTGATTAAAACCTTATTTTATGTAAAAAGGGCATTTTAGTCAAAGTTTGACATATTAGCGGAACTTGTGCATAAACTTAGATTATAATTAAGATCACGTAATATAACCTCAGACGATTATGCTATACTATATTACGATCATAATGCAACCATAAATCAGTAGTAAACTAATCTAAATCGGGTCAGGATCGAAAGTCAAAGCACAAGTCAAACTTTGTGACTTTCTGTTGCAAACCGATCCTAGGACTGGAATTGATGAGCCGAACATGTTCCCACATGTTCAAATAATTATTACCAACTTGTTTAAGTGTCAAAACATATTTATAAAATATATAAACTCAGATTATAATATTTATATAATCAGACCCGTTTGACTTTTTAAAACATTAGTTTTGACCCGTCAATTCACCTTGCAAACGTGATTCTTAAGAGGTCCCTTTTAAGGGATTAATACCTACCTAATTACGATCACTTAGCCATGTTCATTTTGAACAATGGCTAGACCATAATGGTTTTAACCGAAAGTCAAAGCGTTTATCAAAAATGCTTGACTTTTTGCTATTAAAAGCCTAGAAAAGAAAAGAGCAGAGATGGAACACTTACAAGTAATCCAAGAGAAAGTTTAAACTCAAAGGGATGCTCCTAGATGACCAGGAACTTCCAAGAGTGTAATAGAGAGGAGAAGAGGAATGCGCAAGGAATGGAGTGAAATTGATGGGTTATTTATAGTGCAAGGGAATGAATGAGGATGATGCCAGGTGTTAGATGATGCCAGGTGTTAGATGTGTTGTAGGATCAGTACAAGTGGTTAGATAGGTGTCAAGAACTGAAAGAGGGTGGCAAATTGCAAGATATATGGCTTCTTAGTAGAATTTGGCGTGTTGACACTTTTAGTCCCTCAAAGAATATAGTTTTATGAATTGTCCCTTGACTATATCCAATGACACAATGACCCAACTAATTTTTCTCGTTCAACATGTGGCATTCAGATGAAGAGTGTGAATACCCGGACATTAATGTGTGTTATAATATGTGCTTTTGTTGATGAACTTTATGTCCATCACTGTGCGAATAGTCTAGAAAAAGTGTGTATTGAATATTGTATAGATTTGATACGAACACACAACCCAAGTGCGAACGAGAACTGGCTCGTACGAGTGACAAAGTGACTCGTACGAGTGACAATGTGACTCGTACGAGTGATAAACATCTCACTCGTACGAGTGAGCTTATGTGGTTCGTACTGTCACTCGTACGAGCAACCATTCGCACAAGTTGCTCATGTCTATTTATATGTCTTATGTGTTCATTGTTTGTTAAGTTTTGGAAGTTCCCTGAGGGGAAACGCTGGTGAATTCTCTCCAGGAATTCCGCCAGCCAGACAAGATGTATTCTCTTTCGGTATGAATAAATGAATGCTTCCGTTGATTCTGTTCCTACTCCCTTCTTATATCATTCTACCGAATCGGTACTATCATACGCCCAAACTTCCGTCTAGAACCGTGGTCGCCGAGGCCAACAACCGGTATCAGAGCTACGGTAACGATTCATTCAATCTAACAGTTGATGAATCACCTACGCTTATGAATTTTGGATGTGTGGGGGGTTTTAGACATAAAACATCAAATAATCGGACAATCCACGGACATAATGTAAAATCTAACCATAGGATTGTTAGAAACTAATTTTCGACCAGATCTGTGAAAAAATCATCTTGAAATTCGAAGAAATAAAGATTCTGGATCGAAAGACGTAATCAGGCTCTTTTGTACGAGAGATTCCGTGCTCGTACGAGTGTCACTCGTACGAAGCACCACTCGTACGAAGTCCACCTCGTACAAAGTGGTGACCAAAAAAAATTTGGTGATTACAATTTTTTTTGAGATTTTAACATCTAATTCGGGCTGTTCGGAGACACCGTTTAGAGCTTCAGAGTATAGATTTGATGATACGGTCACAAAATGTTGAAGCCATTGGGATAGTCACTGATACCTGCACATAAAGTTGATCAAATGGTGTAGTGGCGTTTAATGGGCCTTAACGTTAAATCCGCATTTGATCAAAACTGCAATTTTGAGAAATTTCCACAAAATTTAGTTTTTTTGTGAAAAGATGCTCAAGACGTCAGAATTTACAAAAATGAGGGGGAATAAAAATTTTCACGTATATGTTAATATTCCGGCATTTTTTAAATTCGTGACAATTCAACAATATTCGGGTGGTTCTTACTGCAGATTATATGGGAAAGACAGAGCATCTAAGATTCATTAGTGATGAGATAAGTTGATGTCTATTTTTCGTAAAGTGGGGTTGCATTGCTGAGTCTTGGAGGAGTTGTTTATCGGATTCAGTAGTTGTGGTCACGTTGATGCCTGAGTCTTCATACAAGCAAGTTGCACACATGACTGCTTAGTGGTACAAGTAACCAATTTAACTTCGCAGGGCAAATGAACTATTTTTCAGACTCACCGCCAGAAAATAAGGATGCTTTGTGGTTTTAGTTGTCACCGGCACTAACGAGGAAGGCTATATACTTGCAGTTCATGACTAAAGAAGACGATATAATAAATCTTTCAGACAAAAATGTGTACCAGCTGCTCACGAAATAGACTATACATTTGGAGTTTTATAATCAAAGGATGTTCAGAACTTTCAGATCATGACACAGATTGATGCTTATGGGTTAAATACCTTATCTTCGATGTGGAATTGGATGCACATACATTTCTTATCTTTAACTCTGCAAGGCAAATGAACTGTTTTCAGGACTAACGCCAGGAAATGAGGATGTTTTGTAGTTTCAGTTGCCCCATTCCAGCGGAGATAGTTATACATCTGTTATTGTGACTAAAAAGGAAGAATGTGTTTTTGATTGCCGAAGAATGTTTCTCAGATTCGATGTGCTACCAGATAATATGATTCCGATGATGATTTGCTGATTGAGAAGATTACCGATTTACTGATTACGGAAATCAGGATTTCAGATTTACGCGAATGTCTATTGATTTGAAGTTTATCGTTGTGGTAATTTGAAGTTTATATCAATTGTCGGTTGGGTTTTGAAGATCAGAGGATCGAGCATTGGAGGAGTGCGCTAAACCAAACGCGGATGTGGTTAAAGTCGAAACGGAGAAGCTGCATTGATTAATTTCAAGTTGGTGATTATTCGAGAAAATTTGTAGATTAAGCAAATCAGAGGAGGTCTTGAACCGTGCAAACAAAAGACCTGAAGATTAATTTCTGTAGAAAATTATTTCAGGGGGAATGTTGCTTAAAGTAGATAATGCAAACCCGGATCATCAATCAAGGGGGAATTTGTTAACGCGTTCTACGACATCGACAGATACCTGATTGAAGTTGCGTAATATTCAAACACGGCTTTTAGATTTCAAGATCAAGATCAAGCTTCGAAAGTAACATCCAAGGGGGAGTTTGTAGGTGCATACTGTCTATCGCCTACGTCTAGGATATGTCGGTTATGTAAATAGGGCTTAGATTGTTATATATTATTTGTTTTGTAAGTGGCTCGTACGAGTGAGCTTTATGGCTCGTACGAGCGACATCTTGTCACTCGTACGAGGCATCACTCGCACGAGCTAAACACACACTCCTCTTATGCGAGCCATGTTGGCCTATGAATAGTGGAGCTTGAGTGTTTTGTTCTGTAGTTATTGGTGTGTGACTACGGCGAAACCCTGTCTAGTTGTTTACTTGTCTATAACCTTCACGTTTATTAATACGAATTAAAGGCGTTTAAGCAGCATGTCTTAGGAGGTGCCCTTTTAAGGGATTAATACCTACCTAATTACGATCACCTAGCCATGTTCATTTTGAACAATGGCTAGACCATAATGGTTTAAACCGAAAGTCAAAACGTTTATCGAAAATGCTTGACTTTTGGCTATTAAAAGCCTAGAAAAGAAAAGAGCAGAGATGGAACACTTACAAGTGATCAAGAGAAAGTTTTGAACTCAAAGGGATGCTCCTAGATAACCAGGAACTTCCAAGAGTGTAATAGAGAGGAGAAGAGGAATGAGCAAGGAACGGAGTGAAATTGATGGGTTATATATAGTGCAAGGGAATGAATGAGGAAAATGCCAGGTGTTAGAGGTGTTGTAGGATCAGTACAAGTGGTTAGATAGGTGTCAAGAACTGAAAGAGGGTGGCATATTGCAAGATATATGGCAACTTGGCATAATTTGGCATGTTGACACTTTTAGTCCCTCAAAGAATATAGTTTTATGAATTGTCCCTTGACTATATCCAATGACACAATGACCCAACTAATTTTTCTCGTTCAACATGTGTCATTCAGATGAAGAGTGTGAATACCCGGACATTAACGTGTGTTCTAATATGTGCTTTTAGTGAGTTTTAAGTGGTTACAAGCTTAGAATGTGATAAATACGAGTTCTTATGGTTTTACAGGTTAAATCACTTAGATTAGTAAAGTTTAAGGTTCGGTGATGATGCAGAACACTCAACGATGGTAAATCAAAAGATATCACATCAACCGAGGGTTGTTGGGTCGAGAGATGGCTTGATTATGTAAGAAATATGAAAATTCGGTCATTTGTTGAAAGTTGAAATAATAAAAGAAAGAGAGTTTAGGACTTCGCCGTAGGCTACGGGCCAGACCGTAGCTTACCGTATATCTATATTGATAAAAGAGAATTCAGCAAGTCTGGAACGTAACTTAAGGTCCTTGACCATAGATTACGGTCAGGTTGGATTCATGGAACAGCAAAGTCGTACCGTAGCTTACGGTTTAGAACCATAGCTTACGGTTCGGCGTACGGAAAAACGCACGAATTGGTTTATTCCGAGAGTATGGACACGTGTCGGTATATTACCGGACCTGAATTTACGAGGTGTTACAATATGTGCCACTCCTTATAAGTAGGAAAGAAGGGCATTTTGGTTACTGAAACATTTTGGTCCTTAGAAGATAATTATACAAAAAAAATTCCAGTATAAAAAATATAGCACAAAAAATCTAGTAAAAAATGTAGCACAAAAAACCAAGTACAAAAAATACAACACAAAAAATGCAGCACAAAAAAAATCTAGTAAAAAAATCAAGCACAAAAAAATTTAGTACAAAAAAATCCAGCACAAAAAAAATTTAGTACAAAAAATCCAGCACAAAAAATTTAGTACAAAAAATACAGCACAAAAAAATGTTATACAACTTAGAAATACAACACATTTTTGTGGGTTTTTTTAGATGTCATATTTTATTATAGCAATATGGTACTCAATCTAAAGATAAAAAGCCGTTTGATTTTATGGTGAATTTTTATGAAAAAATAATGCCGTATAGAAAAGTTATGAACGTTTAAAAAACGAGTTGGAATATGCATGTGCTTTTCATGTACAGAGAGAAAGTCAATAAGCGGTATTGTTGATCATTTTTTTAGTGACGGAATTTAGCGATTTTTAATAAAAATATTATTTTGTGTGTTTTAATTTTTTTTGTATTTTTGGTTGTGTTCACACTGGTTCTCACAGTTTTCGCAATAAATGATGGTTCCTAAAGACTCTTTATCATACATATATATATATATATATATACATATATTATATATATATATATATATATATATATACACACATACATATAGTGTAAGGTTCTTTGGTGAAACTAAAAAAAGTGAGAAATCGGGAAACAACATTTAACATATTAAAAATATCTTAAAAATTGAAGTTAACATATTAAAAATCAAGTTTTTTTAATTGTTTTCGACGTTTTTTTTATAAATACATATAGAAGCTATTCCAATAAAAAATTATTTTTATAAGTTTTTTACCTTTTGTTAACTAATTTTTTTAATTTTTTTTTGTTTTTGATTTTTTATTAAAAAGGCTTCTACATGTATTTATAAGAAAAAACGTCAAAAAAATTAAAAAAATTACTTTTAACATGTTAAGTTGAATTTTTAACAGGTTAAGCTGAATTTTTAACATATTAAATGCATGGTTCCACACTATATATATATATATATATATATATATATATATATATATTATAATATATATTGTAAGGATCCTAAAGAAGTCCACGAACATGATAAGAATCTACAGAAAATTAACAGGTTTTGTGTTTAACCTTAAAAAATTTTGTGTTTATAACAGATCAACACGCCAAGACCTGTTTATTTTCATGACTTACATGTTAAACACATGTTAACCTGTTACGTTAATGACATGTTTATAATTTTAAATAAAAAATATGTGCCATTCCCAAGTAAGATATACAAGCACGCAACTCTTTCTCTTCAAGCCCAAATTTCAAAATCATATAGCCGCTCTTTCTTTCCAAACTTCAAAGTTCGTAAATCTCACTCCATGCAATCTAGTCAATGAAGACGTCACTCAGGCATCAACAATTCAATCCGCGTCAACGATTCAGTCTGGCTTCAACGATTCTCTCTAAAGATTATGTATATATGCATAATTTAAGACTTTTGTAAAGCTTCAACGACTTTTTTTTTATTACACAGGTTTCTTAATTGCAAAATATCAAATATGTAATAATAGGTTGTCTTTGTGTCTTAAAATGTCGTATGATACATCGGTAATATTTTCATGTCTTAATAAGTCATTTCGTGTAACCTGCTTATTATGTGGTTCGTGTTTAAAAATTTGACACAATAAGATTTTGTGTCATGTTTATCTAATTCGGGTTCGTGTTTTATCGTGTTTACGTCTTAACAGGTCGGGTTGACAGGATATGCTAGCCCTAGTTCGGCTCGCTTATTATTTACTAACTAAGTTATAAATCTAAATATATATTTTTTATAAATTTTAAAGTTCTTATTTTTGTATAAAAACATTTTATATATATTGTTACGTGGATTAAATAAATATTATATAAATAACAGCCTCGAGAATTAGCCATCTCGAGCTCAACAAATAACGTTCATGGTTATTTACTAAACAATTTACTCTTAAACTCGGCTTAGAAAGTGCTTGAGCTCTTTTAAGTTAAACCTTATTTAGATTATCATCAATATTGTTGATTCCTACAAATTTCAAACACTGCGAAACCTTTTAAAACCGTAAACAACCGATTAGAACTTAAACCGTACTAATTCAATATGTGTCAAGTTTCATTGCCTAAAACCACCCTTATTTTAACAACATATAAAAATCCTCTCCAAATTCTTCTAAAATTCGTTATACACACAACTACACTTTTATCCGAGATTTGTTCCAAGATCCACCCAATTTTACCAGATTAAACGGAATTCATGCATCACTTACTTGCCAATTGCCATTATCGTGTAGGGTGGGGCACACCATTCCTCCCTGTGATCTTCAATGTCTTCCCCATTGACTCTTTTGGTCCACCACCACCACCACCCCTTATTCACAAATCACAATTCACCCTCCCCTCTCAAACATCTTCTTCATATCAATTCTTCTTCATCCCCCATCTTCCTTATGTCCATCTAAACCCACAAAATCACAAAAAAAAAATCACCATTTTTGATGGGCTATTTATCTTGCAAAGCCGAATCTGCGACCACAGTCCACACCCCATCAAAAAAATCCACCACCATTAAAAAAAAAATGAAAACATACAAAAACCCCTCAAAAACAAAATCCAATACTTTGACTACACAGATTTAGAACTTGCTACTAACAATTTCTCAGACCAGAAACTCCTGGGCCGCGGCAGCCACGGATTGGTCTACAAAGCCCATCTCCGTAACGGTCGTTTAGTCGCCGTTAAAAAACCCTCATCCCACCGTCATCCCGACGATGAAGTCGACAACGAAATTGACATATTGTCTAAACTCCACAGCCCACATCTCGTCAACCTGATTGGGTTTAGTAACAACCCTAACAACCTGCAACAAAATCGGTTGTTAGTTGTGGAATTTATGAGTAACGGAACGTTGTATGATACGTTGCATATGAATCCCGAACCGCCTAATTGGGGGCGGAGAATTCGGTTAGCTTTGCACACGGCTAAGGCGATTGAGACGCTTCACGCGTCTATGCCACCTGTGATACACCGGGATATAAAATCGGCTAATATTCTTCTTGATAGGAACTTTAATGCCCGGCTGGGAGATTTTGGGTTGGCGTTGCGGTGTCATGTGGATGACTACCGCCTTTTGTCAACGCCCCCAGCCGGGACAATGGGTTATCTTGATCCGGGGTATGTGACCCCGGATAATTTGAGTATCAAGACGGATATGTTTAGTTTTGGGATATTGTTGTTGGAGATTATTAGTGGGAGGAAGGCGATTGATGTTAGTCATTCGCCGCCTTCGATTGTGGATTGGGCGATCCCTTTGATTAGAAGGGGGAAGTTGTTGAGTGTGTTTGATCCTCGGATCCCTCCTCCCAAGGATCCGATGGTTAGGAAGCAGTTGGCGGTGATTGCGTCTAAATGTGTGAGGTCTTGTAGGGAGAGGAGGCCGTCGATGGGAGAAATTGTTGAATCGCTTAGTGGTTTGATGAAATTGGTTCCAGTTCGCTCGTGGAATGGGTTGAGTAATCCTTGTTTGATGGTTGAGACCGTTGTGGACCAGTTGAGGTCGGTGGTTCTTCGAGGCCGAATCATGATGGGAAGCAATTGAGTAACCCTAGAAGGGTGTATTCCGATCTGGGGTTACGAAACAATCTGATGGATCTTATGGCCCGAAGGGTTGACGACGATAAGGATGATGTTGAAACCGCGAAAAATAAGGTTCACAGGCGTTCACGATTGAAAAATGAGTTGGATGATGATCCATCAACTGGGGAAACTTCGAGCATCGATTCTAGTAGATTTTGCATTGTCACGCGATCAAAATCTTATGCTCAAACCAATGTGTGAAGTGTTTTCGAGGCAAAACATGATCTTAACCTTGTTAATTTAGGTTACATTTTTTGGAAGTGTATCTTCTCATTGAATTGATAAGAATAGATACTATGCTTGATCTTGGGTGTAGAAAAGACCAGGAAGAGTATCTTTCTTTTGTATTTGTTCATTGTTCAAAGATATAGAACATCTTGTTCATAGTCTTTTTGAGTATTAATATCATTTGGTTTTATATTGATTGCTGATCTTGAATATATCACAGATGAACACAATCCCTTGCCTGTCTTATCATATAAATTTGTTGCTGTGTTAAAAGTTAAAATGTTTTTTATATCAATTGCGGATTTTGAATATATTGTAAAGGTGTAGTTTTCATATTGTTTGCGGATCTTGAATATTTTTTAAAAAATAAATCTTGTTCGGAGATGGTAATCGGAGCTTCTAGGTGAAAAATTTAAGATGATATAAGTCATTACTTAGATTTGAAAGTGTTTTTTTTAAAGAAATAGTTAAGTAGATTTTCATACATATGAAGGATTACATAAAGACCACAAGGTAGATGACAACATTTGTAAGAAATCATTGTCAATGCTCATTTGTATTGATGTAACAATATCATTGCATATTTGTTTCTTCTTATTGGTTGTTATTTTAAACAATACTTCGTTGTTTATGTAATTTGAATGCTATTTTGAACATAGTAAACATCGTGTCTTCTTTAGAATTATTAGGAACGTACTTATGTTATGCAAAGTAAATACAAACATCATAAATCATTTTGTGTTTTCTTAATAAAAAATATTAATCACTCCTAAATTACACACAAAAGTATTCCTTAACTATGCCTTGTTATTCACTCCTCAATTTGTGTTTACAAATAAATTTTGGGCATTTTACCGACTATTCATATATATGTAAATTAATTCATCATCTTTTGCGGTTTTGTATTTTGTTTCTTTTTAACTTTAGGGTTTTTTTATTCTTGTTTTATAAGTTTATTTAGTTTATTTCTTATTTTTATAATTTTGTTGTAAAATGTTAAGCAACCTTAATTTTTATTAGTTTTTGTTTTATGTTTTTCATGGATTTAGTCGTCGTTCGGTTGCTACTTAGCACAATGTTTGCTTGTCACATTTGGTCCCTTAGTTTTTTTTTGTTCGGTTGATATTCAACATGATATTTGGTAATTTTTACGTCACGTGAGTCACTTGGTGTTAAAATTTCATGTTTGTTTTACGTTTTTTTTCGGTTTTAATCATGGTTCGGTTGTTACTTAGCACGTTTTCACACCCCCGGCCCCGCAACGCTGGTGACATGGCGGGGGACTTAAGACTAGTTTTCCATTATTTCTTTACAGTTCCAAATGACCTCTTATAGCTTCTTAAAGATGAAACAGAACAAATCTCGTTGCATGTTAGTTGGTGCTTCATTTTCAATTTGAGAATAACTGTCTACCAAAAAGATAGCTTTATTGTAAATGGTTAGAAAATTACATGGATTAAATTCTATAAACGTAGCCATGAGGTCTCTAAAATAGTTAGAAAAATTACATGGATTGAAATCTATAAAAGTAGTCATGAGGTTAGAAGAATATAAATTACTTTTCGGGCGTTTTGTGTATGTCAATACATGATGTGTTGATCACATAAAGAAAAAACATGTGTGTCAATTGTCCAACTGATTTATAAAGATAAAATATGGATTAAAATCAGAAATAGTCATTTTACTTATAAAATAAGTACCCCTTTCCTAAGTATACGGCAATTGTTGAGTATCTAAGATATAAGCCTTCAGCGTGTACTTGATATATCTAATTGAAGCAGTGTCGGAGCCATAAATTATTTGTTTGGGGTGCGGATGATGATTCAAGCATATTTTTAAGGGGTGTTATCGTTTTTTTTTGCCTAAAAAATACACTAACTTTTTAAGGTGCGCCCGCCCATCCAGGGTTGCACCTGGGTCCGCCCCTGAATTAAAGTTAAATTTTCATAGTTGATAACGAAATGGTTTGATATTATTAGAAAACAAGACATGAGATGTATCTTTCATAGTTTAATCATTCGTCATTTGAGTTATCAAATTTTGGTATCCTAGTTTTATAATGTCACGTGTCAGACCTTAGATATTTTTCTCTCGTGATTATCGTCTTAAGGACATATGCCCTTAGATGCATACCATCTATATATCCAATGCAATATTAAATGTAATTACAATTCTTTGAATTGATAACGATATAGTTTGATATTCTAAAGAGTCTTAAAATACTTAAATACCTTAAAATATGACATGTATCTTTCATTGATCGATCTTTCATTGATTATTCGATGTGACACTGAGCGAAAGTTTGGACTTATTCTCTTATATTGTCACGAGTTCGACTTTAGATCTTTTTTCATATGTGTAATTATCACCTCTAAAACTTCATGATACTCAACACTCCCCTAAAAACACTATTAGAAATTCTTCACGCAACACTATTAGACATTCTTCACCCATTTTTAAACTTACTATTACGACTATTACGACTAGCATACCATAAAAAGATATGGAGATAATAGAATCTGTCACACCTAGAATTTCCAACCAAACTTCGGTGTGCCCGAGTGGGGAATATCGTGACGTAAGTTGATATCATCATAGTCAATTAACACAGCACAGCGGAAGTCTTGGAGTTTAAAATACTATTACAAACCAAAATGTCCAAAATTCAAAAATAATTTATAGACGGCTTGTAATGAAAGATCCACAGGCGGATCGTAAAGTATACAAAAGATAAACATCAGACTTTAGTGCAGATCTAAGGATTTGCAAGATCCTCTTATATCAATACCAAGCAGCTTCCAGCCTATTTCGTATTGTACTTGCAACTTAGTCTTTTGAAAATACGTCAGCTTTCGCTGGTAAATACAATTAACTGACTCGTTTTGAAAACATTTTAAAAATTGATTTAAGTGCACAGGGCACGCAAAATCTTTTATAACTTGGGAAAGTTATACTTATAATCTTGTTAACAGATTCACATGTTTGTAATACATATGGGGCCCAGTACAGAGACTGAGACATGATTAATTGACACACCACTTATGAACCCATGAAGGAGTTATCCCAACTTGTGGGTAAAAATATTTTAGCATTCGCATCTGTCGGGTGTATGCCTACACCCCGTGTTTTGGTCGTGGCCATTAGTAACTTAAATGAGCCGAGGATATCCAGGACACGGTCGTTAACCCCCAATGTTTAAGTTATCAAACAAAACTGATCAAAACGTAATATGTGAATTTACTAGCCACAATCCAGCATTCGATTGATCCCATTTCCGACCAAGCGGTAATAATTTACCGTAACCCAATCCCGTATAGGGAAAATAAGTCAAGAGTATTTAGGTGAGCTAGCACTTGATTTAAATGTAAGTTTATATTAACTCGGCCGTTTAATCAATTAGATAAGTGCAGATAGCATTTACTGGAAGGCTTTAGTCTGGAATATACGCGAGATTAAGCGATAACTGGATAGAATGTAGTTTAAACCCAACAAATACTTAATACTTGTATGTCATGGGTAAACACTTAACATTCTGGAATTTGAGATTAAAAGATAAGGTTAAACCCGTTTTGGTTAATTTTCGTAAACTAGTTACATATACTTAACCGTACGTATAAAAGCGATATCGGGTATCCGGATGAGTCATGAACAAGTTCTATATGCCATTATATTTTAAATAAGTTGTAATATCCGTAGGAATGTCAACTTATATGCCCATTGAGGTTTTCAAACGAAATTATGTTTTTTAAGGCGTTTTGACCATTATATGTCGTATAAAAGAAACTTGCATATAATCTGATGTTATGATCATAAACACTTTGGAAAAATACTTAATTTATGATATATGATCACTAGGATATCACACATAAGTGTGGTTTATGGTTTAGGACCAAACTATGCACCGAGAGGACATTTTGGTCTTTTTTTTAAAATATAATTTACGATATTGTATTAAAACTTAGTTATGATCAGTATATTAACATCATAATATGTTAATTATATTAACATATCAGTAGGCATTCCATTTGCAAGTTCGTTGTTGATTAAAACATTGTTTATGTAAAAAAGGGCATTTTAGTCAAAGTTTGACATTTAACGGAACTTGTGCATAAACTCAGATTATGATTATGGTCATGTAATATAACCTCAGAGGGTTATGCTACATTGTATTACAATCATAATACGACCATAAATCAGTAGTAAATTAATCTAAGTCGGGTCAGAATTGAAAGTCAAAGCAGAAATTAAACTTCGTGACTTTCGGTTGCGAACCGATCCTAGGACTGAAATTGACGAGCTGAACATGTTCCCGCATGTTCTAATAACTATTACTAACTTTTTTAAGTGTGAAAAACATATTTTTAACATATATAAACCCAGATTATAATTTTTATAAAATCTGACCCGTTTTACTTTAAAAAACATAAACTTTGACCCGTCAATTGACCTAGTAAACGTGATCCTTAGGAGATACCCTTTTAAGGGATTAATACCTACCTAATTACGATCACTTAGCCATGTTAAACTTGAATAATGGCTAGACCATAATGGTCTTAACCGAAAGTCAAGTCATTTGTCGAAAATGCTTTACTTTTGGCTATTGAAAGCCTATAAAAAGAAAAGAGCAGAGATGGAACACTTACAAGTGATCCAAGAGAAGTTTAGAACTTAAAGGGATGATCCTAGATGATCAGGAACTTCCAAGAGTGTATTAGAGAGATGAAGAGGGAACGAGCAAAGAATAGAGTGAGCTTGATGGTCTATTTATACTGCAAGAGGGTGTGTGAGGATGAAGCCAGGTGTTAGAGGTGTTGTAGGATCATCACAAGTGTCTAATTAGGTATTAAGAGCTGCAAGAGTGTGGCAATTTGCAAGAGATGTGGCATCTTGACTAAAATTTGGGGTTTGACACATTTATCCCCTCAAAAATAGTTTTATGGATTGTCATGAATTGTCCCTTGACTTATATTCAATGACATAATGACACAACTTAGTCTTTTTTGTTCAACACGTGATGTGTTGAAGAAGAGTGTGAATAACCGAACGTTAACGAGTGTCACAAAAGGTACTTTTGTGACTTATTCGTAGTTACTAATTTAGAATACGATAAATACGGATCCTTATGGTTTTAAAGGTTAATTTACCAAAATTAGTAAAGTTATAGGTTCGGTGACAGCGTGGAATACTCGAGGATGGTAAATCAAAATATATCACTTCAAACAGGAGTCGTTCGGGCCGAAAGATAGCTTGGTTATGCAAGAAAACGATAAATAAAGTCTAGGGGCCTTTGGGTTATTAGTTGAAAGTTAAAGTTATGAAAAAGAAGAGTTCTAGAGGTCCATCGTGTCACACCCTGACCCGCAACAGATATGGTAGTCGGGGCATGATTGGGTTTTCATCAAAGCTATAATAAAGTTTCATATTTATTAATTCAAATTAAAAGTAGAAATTCCAACAAACACGTAAACCATACAAGCACATAAACAAGACATTCAAGTAACGCTTTATTTTTCTTCTAAGGCCCAATCCTAGGTGTTCCTTGCTTCAACCTGTTCACCTGTATCATGTGTAAAAATAGAGATTTGGGTCAACAAAAGTTGGCGAGTGAATCCCGTTTAAATATTAGAAAGAAATGATATGTTGATTAATTTAATAAAAATGTGCATAAACCAAATATGAGCAAACGTATATGTAAACAATCCATAAACCACATAATCATCTAGCATTGTACATGTGAGCACGATAAGCGATATGCTGTGAGATCGAGGCTCAATCAAACTGAGCCGATCTAATTAGGCAACGCGATGCTCTACCCGTATAAAACGGGAACTGATAGGCCTAATGTGAATGCTTGACTGAAATGAGAAAGTATAACTACATATTACAATAAACCAAATATCACATAGTACGTTAGTTCGTATAATGGTAGTAGCACGAGTGTTGAATAAATGATATAAATAAAACGACGCATGATACACCCCAAAACATGAATAAAAAGGGGAAGTTTGGAGAAATTCACTCACAGTGGGTGCGTTCTTGATTTGATAACGATCGCGCATGATTTAAAGATTCCAACCGACGAGAAAACTAACCTAAATATTCACGTAATAATTCGGTAAATATATTTCTTTTATTTAAGATTAGTATTTTTATTTAATGAATTTTATTAAACTTTTTAGGAAATTTTATAGTATTTATTACTAATTTTTGTACTTAAATAAAAAAATATTATATATTTTTATGATTTATGGAGAAAAATAAAGAAAAAGGTTAATTAAAAAAATATGCCCCTTTTAGGGGTCGAACCGGTCGAATTCGGATGGTTTTGGCAGCGTGTGGGGATCGAACTCGTGACCTCTCATTTACGTGCACGCAACTCTACCAACTGAGCTACATGTCTAACCCGAAATATTCTGGAATTTAATTACATATATACACTTATTAAGTCAAGCCATATTCTGATTTTATTTAAAAAGGTTTGATAATTTCATAAACATGTAACCGACCGGACTCGAACCCGCGCCCTTGCTTCGTGTTGCACACAGCCCTACCAATTGGGCCGTTTGACTAACCCGGAATATTTAGAATTTATACTAAATTTATACACTAACTGAGTTAACTTATATATTTGTTATAAAAAGAGTTGGAAATTTATAGGAAATCGGCAGCGTGTTAAGACTCGAACCCGGGACCATTGTTCTAAATTTGCACACAGTCCACCACTGGACTGTGTCTAACCCGGTATATTTACCGATTTTAAATTCGTTTAAACACATTTTCAACTTCATCTTCTTCCTTTTAAAAACCCAGAACAAAACCCTGACTGTTTAATCAAATAACTCTTATTTAATTCACCACTAATAATAAAAATAAAAGATAAACGAAGAAGATTCAAGTGATTATACCGAACATATGTGAACTTGAATTCTCTGGTGATGTTCCGGCGATGAACAAAGCTCTGGTGAAGTGTGTTTTGAACACAGAGGATCTTCTGAGAATTTTAGAGAGGTTTTGAGAGTGAGCGAGTTTCAGAGAGGGGTTTGGGATCACTATTTATAGAGAGGGAGGCAGTTATGATTTCAATGTTTTCATTTTCAATCAAGATTGATGATCGCGTAACTGTTTCGGTGAATTGATTCACGAATTAGATTTAATCTTATGATCAAAACGGGTTCAATCGTTAATTGAAACAGAAAACGAGTCTTTGATTGCTGGAGCAAATCTGCGGTTGTTACAGCTCTGCGATTAGAATTTCAAGTTCAACCGTTGTTTTAGTATATAACTTAATAGATTTAGGATTATAACAAATATGTGTGTGTAGTGTAGTGGTGTGTTGTGTTTGTTGGTTGGGTGGAGACCTGGGTTCAATACCCGTGGTCACCCTTTGTATGTTCTTTTATTTGTTTTTATTATTTTTAGTTTATTTATTAATATTATTATTATTATTTTTATTTATTATCATTATTATTTTAACCCTATTGTTTTATTTATTATTTAATGCAATTAATATAACGAATTTAAACATTTAACATAAATACGTAACGGAACTTCATATCATACACTTGAATTACAAAACGGAGTGGGTTTTAGAACCTGTTTTACAACGAATGTTACACGTTGTAGGCTACGATCATCAGATCGTAGCTTACGGTTAGTTTTAAAATCAAACCAGTGAGCCTGGACCGTAGCTTATGGTCCCGGACCGTAAGCTATGGTTAGGTTTTATTTTTTTTGGACACGTTTGAGGAGTTGAGTAGCTAACTTATTTGAGGCATCATCCAAGGGTACTTACACGTGTCGGTATAATAGCGGACGTGAATTTTATGAGGTGTTACGTCCTCACCCCCTTAAAAGAAATTTCGACCTCGAGATTTTTATTCAAAAAGATGGGTGTATTTTTGTCGCATAGTGGACTCAACCCCCCATGTATACTCAGGGCCGCGACGGGCACCCATTTAACCTTTACAATAGGTATAAACTTCCTTCGGAGCTTTTTAAACTGTCAATCCTCGATCGAAATTGGTTTCTCAATGAACCTCATGCTTTTATCAATTTTCACATCTTGATGTGACATTGCTAGCGACTCATCGGCTAGACGTTTCTTTAGATTAGATATGTGGAACACATCATGGATTCCATTGAGCTCCTCAGGCTTATAAGCTACAGAACCGACACATTCGATTAACTCGAATGGTCCACTATATCTCGGGCTGAACTTGCTCTTCTTTCCGAAGCGCATCACACCTTTCCAGGGTGATACCTTCAACATAACTTTGTCCCCTATTTAGAACTTACGAGGTTTTCATCTCTTGTCTGCATAACTTTTATGCCTATCACGGGCTTTGAGACGATCACGGATTTGTATTATCTTATCCGTGGTCTTTAGGACAATTTCAGGTCCAGACAGTTGGGCTTCCCCAACTTCAGCCCAACAGACAGGCATTCTACATTTTCTCCCATACAAGGCTTCAAAAGGAGCAGCCTTGATGCTTGTATGATAACTATTATTATAGGAGAATTCTATTAGGGGTAAGTGGTCATCTCAACTTCCGCCTAAATCAATCACACATGCTCTAAGCATGTCTTCCAAAGTCTGGATAGTACGCTCGTTCTGTCCATCAGTCTATGGATGGTAAGCCGTACTAAAGTTTAATCTTGTGCCCTAATGATTGTTGGAAACTTTTCCAAAAGTGAGATGTGTATCTAGTATCTCTATCAGACACAATAGATAGCGGCACGCCATGCAGGGACACAATCTCGTCCACATATAACTTAGCCAACTTGTCAAAATTATAAGTCTCTTTAATTAGCAAGAAATGTGCTGACTTAGTTAGCCTATCCACAATGACCCAAATCGTGTCATTACCATGTTTGGTCTTAGGTAATTTGGTAATCAAATCCATAGTTATCATTTCCCATTTCCAATTAGGAGTCTCAAGTTGTTGTAGAAGTCCTGACGGTTTCTGATCTTTAACCTGCGAACACGTTAGAGACTTAGCTACGTAAGTGGCTATGGATTTCTTTAAACCCATCCACCAATAATTCTTCTTCAAATCTTGATACATCTTGTCACCACCGGGTGAACTGAGTATCTTGAATTATGCGCTTTCTAGAGGATTAGATCCCTAAGTCCTTCAAAGATTGGAATCCAGATTCTGCCATTAAATCTAAGGATCCCATCTTTTCCAGGCATTAACTGATCAACAGTTCGCCTAATCCTTCATTAGAAATATTAGCCTCTAACAGGGCTTGCTTTTGTGCATCTAATAGCTTTTCATTCAAGCTATTTCTGAGCTCAATACTCTTAGCGTTAATCCTAATAGGCTTAATCCTTTCCTTGCGACTTAAGGAAATAGCAACGACATTTGCCTTGCTGGGATGATAGCGAATTTCGCAATCATAATCATTAAGTGTTTCCATCCAGCGGTGTTGTCGCATGTTCAAATCCTTTTGATTGAACATAGACTTTTATGGTCAGTGTATATATTACACTTTATGCCATATAAGTAATGTCTCCACAACTTAAGTGCAAATACAACAACATCCAGTTCCAAGTCATGGGTGGTGTAATTCCTTTCGTGCACCTTTAATTGTCGTGATGCATAAGCAATCACTTTGCCTTTTTGCGTTAGCACACAGCCATGCCAGTGTGCGAGGCATCACAATAAACGACAAAATCCTCAATACCCCCAAGTAGAGATAACACAGGAGCATTGGTCAACTTGTGTTTTAGAATTTCAAAAGATTCTTGTTGCTTCAGACCCCAGTCAAACTTGACATTCTTACGGGTCAAGGTGGTTAAAGGAGTGGCTATCGTCGAAAAGTTCTCAATGAACCTCCTACAATAACCGGCCAATCCTAAGAAACTACGAATCTCCGATGGAGTTTTGGGTACTTCCCAATTCATTATGGCTTCAATCTTGGCGGGATCCACTTGGATACCACGCGCACTTACAACATGTCCAAGAAACTACACTTCTCTAAGCCAAAACTCGCACTTAGAGAACTTAGCATAAAGCTTCTCTTGTCTTAGCAATTCTAGAATGCACCAAAGATGTTTATCGTGATCAACTTGATTACGAGAGTAGGTAAGTATGTCGTCTATGAAAACAATGACAAACTTATCTAGATACAGCTTGTAGACTCTATTTATGAGATCCATCACATTCAATTAACAACCAAACACACCCGAAATTTTCAACCAAATTTTGGTGGGCCCGAGTGGGGAATATCGTGATGTAAGTTGATATCATCATAGTCAATTAACACAGCACAGTAGAAGTCTTGGAGTTTAAAATACTATTACTAACCAAAATGTCCAAAATTCAAAAAAAAATTTACAGACGACTTGTAATGAAAGATCCACAGGCGGATCGTAAAGTATACAAAAGATGAACATCAAACTTTAGGGCAGATCTAAGGATTTGCAAGATCTCTTATATCAATACCAAGCAGCTTCCAGCCTATTTCATATTGTAATTGCAACTTAGTCTTTTGAAAATACGTCAGTTTTCGCTGGTAAATATAATTAACTGACTCGTTTTGAAAACATTTTAAAAATTGATTTAAGTGCACAGGGCACGCAAAATCTTTTATAACTTGGGAAAGTTATACTTATAACCTTGTTAACAGATTCACATGTTTGTCAATACATAAGCGGCCCAGTACAGAGACCAAGACATGATTAACTGACACACCACTTATGAACCCACGAAGGAGTTATCCCAACTTGTGGGTAAAAATATTTTAGCATTCGCATCTGTCGGGTGTATGCCTACACCCCGTGTTTTGGTCGTGGCCATTAGTAACTTAAATGAGCCGAGGATATCCAGGACAGGTCGTTAACCCCCAATGTTTAAGTTATCAAACAAAACTGATCAAAACGTAATATGTGGATCTACTAGCCACAATCCGGCATTCGATTGATCCTATTTCCGACCAATTGGTAATAATTTACCGTAACCCAAGCCCGTATAAGCAAAATAAGTCAAGAGTATTTACCTGAGTTTGCACTTGATTTAAATGCAAGTTTTTATTAACTCAGCCGTTTAATCAATTAGATAAGTGCAGATAGCATTTACTGGAAGGCTTTAGTCTGGAATACTAGCATAAACTAACCAATTAGAATGCTAGAGGTTCTATTTAAGTCATAGACTTAGACCGACTAGCTTAAAGAATCAAAACGATACAATACGCTAGATAACCGGATAGAATGTAGTTTAAACCCAACAAGTACTTAAGACTTGTATGTCATGGGTAAACAATTAACATTCTGGAATTTGAGATTAAAATGATAAGGTTAAACCCGTTTTGGTTAATCTTCGTAAACTAGATACATATACTTAACCGTACGCATATAAGTGATATTGGGTATCCAGATGAGTCATGAACAAGTTATATATGTCATTATACTTTAAATAAGTTGTAATATCAGTTGGAATATCAACTTATATGCCCGTTGAGGTTTTAAAACGAAATTATGCCTTTTAAGGCGTTTTGACCATTATATGTCGTATAAAAGGAACTTGCATATATTCTGATGTTATGATCATAAACACTTTGGAAAAATACTTAATTTATGATATATGATCAGTAAGATATCACACATAAGTATGGTTTATGGTTTAGGACCAAACAATGCACCAAAAGGGCCTTTTGGTCTTTTTTAAAAATATTATTTACGATATTGTATTAAAACTTAGTTTATAATCAGAATATTAACATCATAACATGTTAATTATATTAACATATCAGTAGGCATTCCATTTTTTCAAGTTTGTTGTTGATTAAAACATTGTTTATGTAAAAAGGGCATTTTAGTCAAAGTTTGACATTTAACGGAACTTGTGCATAAACTCAATTATGATTATGGTCATGTAATATAACCTTATAGGGTTATGCTACATTATATTACGATCTTAATGTGACCATATATCAGTAGTAAATTAATCTAAGTCGGGTCAGAATCGAAGGTCAAAGCAGAAGTCAAACTTAGTGACTTTCGGTTGCGAACCGACCCTAGGACTGAAATTGACAAGTAACATGTTCCCACATGTTCTAATAATTATTAACAACTTGTTTAAGTGTCAGAAAACATATTTTTAACATATATAAACTCATATTGTAATATTTATAAAATCTGACCCGTTTGACTTTTTAAAACATAAACTTTGACTCGTCAATTGACCTAGTAAGCGTGATCCTTAGGAGGTGCCCTTTTAAGGGATTAATACCTACCTAATTATGATCCCTTAGCCATGTTCAACTTGAACAATGGCTAGACCATAATGGTCTTAACCGAAAGTCAAGTCATTTGTCGAAAATGCTTGACTTTTGGCTATTGAAAGCCTATAAAAAGAAAAGAGCAGAGATGGAACACTTACAAGTGATCCAAGAGAATTTTAAAAGGGATGCTCCTAGATGACCAGGAACTTCCAAAAGTGTATAAGAGAGAAGAAGAGGGAATGAGCAAAGAATAGAGTGAGCTTGATGGTCTATTTATAGTGTAAGAGGGTGTGTGAGGATGAAGCTAGGTGTTAGAGGTGTAGTAGGATCATCACAAGTGTCTAATTAGGTGTCAAGAGCTGCAAGAGTGTGGCTATTTGCAGGAGAGGTGGCATCTTGACAAAAATTTAGGGTTCCCTCAAAAATAGTTTAATGGATTGTCATGAATTGTCCCTTGACATATATTCAATGACATAGTGACACAACTTAGTCTTTTTCGTTCAACACATGATGTGTTGAAGAAGGGTGTGAATAACCGAACGTTAACGAGTGTCACTGTAGGTCCCCTAATCTGTATGGATCTTCACAGAATCGTCTATCCAACCTAGAGTGCGGAATGCCTTAGATCAGATTTCACAGAAAACGATCAAGAACAACAATCACTATAAACCCGATTTTTCATGAAGAGCAGCTCAAGACGATTACCAGTATTGTTTATCCACTTAAAAAAATACATGAACATTTCAAGTACCATTACCTAGTGATATGTTAAGATAATTTTATACTGATATACTAGTGTGTCCCACTTCAGGACATACCCCCACGATCAAGGTATGGACAAAGATTCCTCATAGTAGGTGAGTATATCGAAATTCATCCTTTTTGATTTACAACGTTAGATAATTGTGATCAAGTCAGTACTTCCGTACAGCAAGGACACCAAAATCCAACGAGGGTAAGGGCAAATACCAAATTTTGGTACGATGTATACAATTTGCACACTTGAATAACTCTCTAGGAGAGCTTCTTCAATTTTGGGATTTGGCATTTTAGCTCTTTTAAGATATCCTGGTTGTGCCTAGGTCAGCATATATCTGGATACAGCAGAAGGACAACCTTGATACCTCGGATGAAATAACGATATAAAGACCTAAAACCTCAGATTTTGACAATCTATCAACGCAAGATTTAAGGTTATAAAACCATACGCCACTGATATGTTACCCACTCATACACAGTTTGTTATGTTTATATCACCAAGGTAAGTTGATTATTTCATGCCTTTTGACTACTGGTACATCATATGATGAAGCTGCTATCACACTTAAGCAATTTTAAATTTTAATTTTAGTGTGACATTTTAACTTGCTGATGTACTATCATTTCTTCTTTTCCACACAGTGAAGACTCTTTTTTTATTTTCTATTTTTTTATGTTTTGATTTTTAAAAAACAGTAAATTATTTACAAAAGGAAAACTGGTTATTCAGGATTCCTCATCCCGTTGAGTTCGACTAAATGTTCAAAACAAGCCCTATCAAATGCTTTTGTGTAAAGATCTGCCAGGTTATCTAGTGTGTCGACTCGATGCGGTTCAATCATTTTCTTTTCAGCACAACCCATATAAAATGATGACGAATGTCAATATGTTTTGTGTGACTGTGTTTTAAGGGATTGTTGGTGATTGAAATAGTGGCATTATTGTCTATCATAATAGGAGTAGAGTGAATTTCAAACCGTAATCGCGCATCTGTTGTTGGATCCAGAGAACCTGAGAGCAACAGCTACCCGCAGCAATATATTCAGCTTCAAACGTAGAGGTAGACACGCAAGACTGCTACTTACATTGCCATGACATGATCCTCCCTCCTAAGAACTGACAACCACCTGTGGTAGACTTTCTTGTTGATTTGCATCCTCCAAAGTCCGAATTAGTGAAACAACAAACTTCAAATCGCTAGCAGCTGGATACCATAATCCAAGTTTAGGTTTCCCCTTCAAGTAACAAAGAATCCGCTTCACCACTTTCATGTGTGACTCCTTTGGATTCGCTTCATATCTGGTACAAAGACACACTGCGAACATGATGTCTGGTCTTGAAGCAGTCAAGTACATCAGAGAACCAATCATTGCCCTGTATTGAGTTGGATCAACATCCTCCACACTCTCATGATCTGGACCAAGATTGTGATTCTCACAAATAGGTGTGTCGAAAGTAGCAGAATCCTCATTTTGAAACGAGATAAAATGTCATACACATTGTCTGATGTATAAAACATCCCATCCTTCTTTCGGTCAACTTTTAAACCCAAAAAGTAGGACAGTTCACCCATGGCACTCATTTCGAACTTGCTCTTCATTACAACCTCAAATTCATGACACATGTTCTCATCAGATGACCCAAGATGATGTCATCTACGTATAGCTGTACCAGAAGAAATTCTTCCTTCTTCCTTTTAATGAAAAGTTTACTGTCAATGTAACCTCTTTCAAAACCATTCTTTAACAAATGTGCTGGCAGTGTCTCATACCATGCCCTAGGTTCCTGATGCAATCCATACAATGCCTTATTAAGTCGATAGACTCGATCTGGATAATCTGGATTAGTAAACCCATCTGGTTGTGAGACATACACCACATATTGGACTTTCCCGTAAAGAAATGCACTCTTCACGTCAAGTTGGAAAACTTTGAAGCTCTTGGATGAAGCAAAAGCTAGGAACAAACGAATTGCCTCCAACCTTGCTACTGGTGAAAACACTTCAATGTAATCAATCCCCTCTTGTTGATTAAACCCTTTTACCACCAACCGAGCCTTATTCCTTATCATGATCCCTCGGTCGTCCTTCTTGCACTTAAACACCCGCTTGGTGCCTATTTCCTTCTCTCCTTTAGGCAAGTCAACTAGCTCTCAAACCTTCAACTTCTTAAACTGAGCTAATTCCTCTTGCATAACTTCAACCCAACAATTATCTTTTAGAGTCATGTGAACATTCTTCGGCTCCTCTTAGGCAATAAAGCAGCTATACAAACACTCATGTATTATCCATGTCTTCTGAATCGAACCTTCGATCACACGTCTTCTTGTCTGAACACCTGCAGCAGCATCACCTATGTTGTTCTCAACTGGATGATCTCTCTTTGCGCGGGTAGTAGCAATTGTGTCAACAACTAAATTATCTCCCAGATTAGATCAAATCTCCCCGTGAATGTCCTTATTAGCAAACAGATTAGTAAAATCCTCCCCCTGAATAGGTTCAGAATCACTATCACTGGAGTTATGTGGAGATGCACTGGAAGAAGTTTCTGGAGCATCTGTCATTGATATACTCGATCTAGGCATGAAGTCACCCTCTTCATCTACACTGATCACAGTTTGAATCACTTGAGACTCATATACAGTGGAAAAATCAAGAATATTAAATGATTTAAAGACGCTATCATAATCATATAATATAGCAGAACCACTCGTTGATTGTTGAGGTGAATAACTAGTGATTTCCATGTTAAACACAACCTCAATTTTACCAGATGTTAGATTAAAAACCCTTTTATTCGTGTTCCGGACATACAGCCTAGAAAGTAACCCTCGTCAGCTACCTCACCGAATTTTTGCTTATCTTTATTTTGCACAATGGTGTAGGGTAATCCAAAGATTCAAAGCCTTTCAAGTTTGGTTTTCGGTTAAATAATAGTTCGTGACATGTCTGTTAAACCATTTAACTGTCAAAACTTTGTTTAGGACATAACAAGTTGTGTTCACAGCTTCTCCCTAGAAAAGAACTGGAAGCTTTAAATCAGAAAGCATAGTCCTAGCGGCTTCAATCAATGTCCAGTTTTCCTCTCAGCAACTCCATTCTGTTGAGGTGTATAAGGAGCAGAATATTGATGTTCAATTCCCTTGCGAAGACAATAGAGATACAGAATCTGATTCTTGAACTCCGTGCCATTATCACTCCTTATCTTCTTGATCCGTGCATCATGGACATTTTCCAATTTTGTAAAAAGATCTATCAACATCTCCACTGTCTCATCTTTTGTACCTAAAAAGAAAACCGATGAATATCGTGAGTAATCATATGTGAAACTAAACAATAGTACTTTCCAACTATGCTCCTTACATTCACCGGACCGAATAGATCCATATGAAGTAATTCATAAGGGGCATCCATGGAATTTACTGTTTTAGACTTGTGAGGTTTCTTATATTGTAGCAAGGGGACGAAAACCGCCTTTTTGAGTTTTTTAAATTTTATTAGAGCAGTCTTTCTAAACATTTTTATCTATGGGTGTGAAAAAAATGGTGTCAAAATTCGCACTAAAAGGCCGAGTTCTCTAAGTTGTCACAACTCAGAGGGGTTTTCCCTTAATCTTGATCTTGATCATATATATATATATATATATATATATATATATATATATATATATATATATATATATATATATATATATATATCAGTTCAAATTAGAACCATCACGAGTTGTGAGAACCGTGAGAACTTTTTCTTTCCCGCGCGAGTTGGGCCAAAATATTTTTGCACAAACATAGATCAAAATATTATACACATCTATAAAAAAGTAAAAAAATTGTCGATGCGATAGTATTGAGTGATTCAAGTTTTTTTATGCTCTGGTGTAAATTTTGTATGAAGATAAATATTTTTTACGCCTCATATAATTGTGGGTATGCATCAATTTTTTTCCTAAACAAGTGATTTTTACAACTTTTAAGAAATTTTTTTTTGGAAAAACCTTTTGGATGGTCTAGTTCTCACGGTTCTCACAACTTAAGGTGGTTCTCATTTTAACCCATCCTTATAAAATATTAAGTATTGTTTTCTTTTATCTTATTTATTACTATATTTAACTAATTAATTATTCATAAAACTATCATCATCTAAGCTATTTTTTTGTCTACATAGAAAAAAAGTTATCCTACACATTTCGAAATTTATCTTACACAACTCGTAACTTTTCCTACACACCTAGTAATTTATCTTACACTCTAAATTAATTTGTTTTAATGTTTAAAAAATATATATTTTGAAAATAAGTTATAAATTTAATATAGTTAGCTATTACAGTTAAATGAAAATATACCCTTACATTAAAATTAAATGCAAATATTAAATGAATTAAAATAAAGCATACTTATTGGTTGAAACTTCTTCTTTTTTCTTCTTACAAAAAAATCTTCTTATTGAACCTTCCACTATACACACACACACAATATATATATATATATATATTATATGAATGGCAAAGCTTACTTCTAAACTATTTACACAAATTAACTAAATGACTCTCCCTTGCCTAGATTTGAACCTAGGATCTTCCCCCTATGCTATGCGACAAGTGGCGGAAAAATGCACGAGGGGGCTTTATAGGAGTTATATCAAAAAGGTGTAGTCATAAGGCCCCATACCCATAATTACTTAATTATTAATTTTCTAATTTTTGCATTTAATCCCTAATTTAAAATAACGTTTCATTAAAATTAATATAACATTACAATAATTAATAAAACATTACAATTAAAAAAACATTACAACTTAATATGCGTCTTCATCGTCGTTGTCTCCTTCCTCTTTGTTTTCTGCGTCATTCAAACCTTCGTTTTTAAAGCTTCAAACTTCGAATTCTTCTACTTCTTCCTTGGAGTCTTCTTTGTCGTCGTCATCGTGTTAAATTGGGCGAATCACCCAATCATGATTGACCAAATCCGTCTTTAACACGTTATTTATTTCCTTAGAACGCAATAGTTGACCATGTAAGATTCTCTCTTCCATTGTTGCTTGCATTCCTTTAACATCTTCTGGAAAATAGTTTTGGCATGATGCTTTTCTATCATCTTCTATAATCATATTATGTATTATGATACAAGCATACATGACCATTCTAATATTTTCGTATGCCACATATGACAAGGGTTTCTAATAAAATGCCATCGTTATTGATGAACCCCAAAACACCTCTCGATGTCCTTTCGCGAAAACTCTTTAAGTTTTTTACGATATTGCCTTTTCACATCGAGCGTTTCAGAAAACGTTTTTACAATATTTGAATACTTCGGGTATATGCCATCGCCTAAATAATATCCATGCTCGTAGTTGTTCCCATTTGCATGAAACCCGACTTTCAATATCGTGTCCGAAATTTAACCCTCTAGCAATGGTGAACAATCGAATGGATTAATGTCATTCATACACCCGATGAGACCAAAGTAAGCCCACTAAATCCAAAGGTTGTATGAGGCAACCGCTTGTAAAACCAACGTTGGTCCTTTCTAGTTACCGCGTGTATATTGACCTCGCCATGCTGTTGGACAATTATACCAATGCTATGGATGACAGTCCAAACTACCAATCATGCGGGTATTCCATATTTTTCTATAAGCACCTCGTATATTTGTTGAAGGTCGTTCCAAGTCGGGTTTCTCAAGTAACGTTTTCCATATAACTGGCATATACCTAAAAAAAAAAATTATATATAACCGTATTTTTTATTTGTATCGTACTATAAAATAAAACTAAATATATATGAGTGAGTAAAAATATACCTAAGCAGAAATGTTCCACGCCATCGCGTGTTGTTTTCTCCCCCATCTTCAAATACTCGTCCTTGACGTCGTACGTGTTTCTGTAAGCGAGTACGTAACACGAAAGTTACCTTTTTAATTGAGGTGAATCCTACATATCCTCCCGTATCCATTCTTTGCTTGAAGTAGGCATACTTAGCTTCCAAAACATCATTAATGCGCAAAAATAACCTTTTGCTCACCCTAAACCGGCGCCTAAAAACATCTGGTTCGTGAACCGGTGTAGGATCAAAATAATATCTTTCATCAAACACTAGTTTGTGGCTTCAAGGTCTCGCAAAATAAAAGTACGCCTCAAGATGGGGCGCGGAGGAGAGCTTTTAACTTGTTGCATGGCTTGAATCGCGAGGGAACATGCACTGGTAACCGCTTCTTTCTGCTCCGCGGTTTTTTTGTATGAAAAAAGTCTTCGGTTAAGATCGGTGAACGAATCTTTCGATGAAGACGACCCCATTTTAGAAGTTTTATTTTTGTGAGAATGTTGGATGAGAGGGTTTTGTTTGAGATTTGGTTGTGTAAAATGTTAAAAATTTGGGTGAATATATATAGAGATTTTAGGAAATTTTTTAAAAAATAATGACCGTTCAACTGTCCTTTCCTTGAAAGCATAAAAGTTTTGGCCCTATGTTTTTCGCGAGAGTCTTCAAAAGGCTACATATGACGCCGACCGTAATGGTGTTGCACGGCTCCATAGGGCGCTATAGGAGCTCATGACGCGACATACCCTACCACTATGAAAGGATTAAGAGACATGAGACTCTATCAAATGGATCAGCCTCACATTGCCATTTAATGTGTATATATGAAGGTTGAAATAAAACAATAAATTTGTTGGAAAATGGTTATAACTTGTGACTACAACAGCCCAGTCCACAACCGAGTAATGTGGTGCAGTGAGGAAAAGTAATCGTGCAAGAAAGGTCCCACTCAAATTGCAAGAATGATATGCACAACACTACATTATTATTTTATTTTAATTATAATGTGGGGGGAGAGCAGTGGTTATATAGGGGTTGTTTTGTTTGAGGAAGGGTAAGAAAATGATGTCAAAGTTGTACTCTCTCTTTTCCAACTTTCTCTATAATTGATTTCTCATCACCATTTCTATCTTGAGCAATACGATTCTTCCCTCATCCTCTCTAAGTCCTGTTGTAATTTTCAATTTAGTTCCCTTCAACTGGTGCTTTCATTCTCCATCGGTTATCATGGCCGATGGTACACGTTTCAAATGATGGAAGAAGCCATTAAAGTTCTACAAGAGCATCATAAGGAGACTCAATCTGAACAAACGACAACCAGATCTGATGTTACTTATACTGCTTCTTCGATGGAGGATTAGAAGAAGATATTAAACAAGGTTCTCGACCAACTCACTCAGTTATCCCTAAATCGAAGCGTTATGGTGATGGGGAGTACTGTCACCGTTTTGAGGGTTCTACCCGCACAATGGCACTACCACCAGCGTTCTTCGTTCATTGTTTTCTCTCGGGATTACGGGTCGATATCCAACAGTCGGTACTGGTCATTTAACCCACTTCAATTGATGAGGCCATGCGATTAGCCCAGTTACATGAAAATCACATTGACCTAAAACGTGTTGTGGGCCTGACGTGGTGCGAGTGTATTTTAATTTTTTTGTTATATTTAAGCACTTTTTACTTGTTTATCAAGCTTTAAATTTATAAAACATGATACAATAATACCACTTTACACACTTTAGGGCTAGTACACCCATCGTAGACGTTGTATAGTGATGGTAACATACCGAGGTCGTCCAAGTACACAAGGGCTTTTAATACCGGTTTATCGTTAATGTCTAATCTAACCAAATTTTGATAAAAGTTTTTAAAGTTTAAAGTAACAAAAATAAGGACGTAAAGAAAAGGAAAAACAAATAGACAAGAAAGAATCACTTGTTCTAACTCCTCTTTTATATCTTTTGATGATTTCTACACTTTGGGCTTTTTAAGAGATTATCTTAGTTATAGTGGCATGCCCCTCTTGTGAATGCGATGCTACCGTCAACCATATTGGTCTAAGTCAGTAGGGATAAAGTCCAGTAAGGTCGGATTATTGAAAGATAATTAAATAAGTTATTAATGCGAAAAGTGGTAGACCCCTCTTGTGAAGGCGACATTACCCCTCGGCCATATTGGTCTGAGTCAACAATGATACAGTACCGCAAAGCCAGATAAAGTTTTAATAGTAGTTTATTTATAAGGTGTTCAAGCTGTCATTACTTCCTCCTATTTTTAGCTATCTACCTCAAGGGAAGTCCTAATAAGATTGAACCAAGTACTCGCAGGATCTACACACTGAACGAGACAAGAACTTTACCCAAACACCCTTCTAACCCCCTTCCAGGTAGTTAACGCGCTTTATATAGACCGTAAAGACACGAATGAGTGAATCAACGAAACATGAAGGAATGTTTAACCAAAGTTCACTTTCAATATAGAAAACTAGTTATTAAAGTCATCAATACATACCCAATTAAAAAGTTGCCAAAGATTAGAAATCAAAAGTAATACATAATTTTCTTCACCAAGTGATGTAAGAGATTAGCCAAGCATGTCCTTTGTTTGTAAGAACTCTTATGATCGATCTTGGATACCGAGACTACTATATACTCTAAAAGATAAAATATAAATGATGGTGGTGGGTGTTGGTGTTATAGTGGTGGTGGTGGACTGATGGCAATGTCTCTTGAACCAAGCAACTTTATTTATAGCTGGAAATAGAGGGCAGGCACGACCCCGTGGTCTTCTCTTTCTCTCCCTTCTTTAACTATAGATGTCAGGTCTGGTACCAACACGCCCCGTGGTGTCATGGCACGGCCCCGTGGTTAGTGTACTTGCTGAACTATCACAGATTCTCCGAATCCTAAAGTTGACCATGACCCATATTGGGTTAGCACGGCCCCGTGTCGGCTTGTCTTTTGCTGTTGTCTTTTTCTGCAAGGCCCCATGCTTGGTATTATTCGACCAAGTACAAATCTCTTTTCGTCACCGGTTCTATTGGTTCGAAAGAAAAATGGTACTTGGCGCTTTTGCGTTGATTACCGGGCACTAAATTCGATAACGGTTTGTGATCGTTTTATGATTCCTATGATTGATGAGTTATTTGATGAATTCCATGGTGCTCACTTCTTTTCAAAACTCGATTTATTAGCTTGTTGTTAGGCCCTAATAAGGTTTATGCATGTGTTACATTAGTGGTGTGGGCTACATTGTATTTATGGGCTTGGGGAAGGCTTTTGGGCCTTAGGGTTTTAGGTTAATGGTGCACTAACCCTCTAGTATAAATAGATAATGTTGTATTAGGATTAGTGGCTTTTTGGTGGTTCTCTCATACTTGTATTAGACAAATTCCAAGAATTGTATGCAAGTTGATCTTTATCTATTTCATCTTATTTCTTCTATCTTGATTCATAGCTTGTTTGCATGATTCCGCCACCAATCAAGCTACGTGTGATATCGTGAGATCCGGTTTTTGGGACTTACAGTTGGTATCAGAGCCTATCTGAATCTATTTCCCAGGCTCAGATCTGATATCACACTATTTCGGATAGTTGCTGTTCTGATCTGCTACTGTTTCGGAGATTTCTGTGTCTCGTTTGTATCTCGGATCGTCTTCTTGAAGATATCGGATCATCTCGGATCATACCTTGAAGAACTCGAACACATCTCGGGTAAAATACTTGCATCTCGAACCCATCTCAAGTTGATTGTTACTGTTCCGAATTGATTGTTTCGAGTTGACTTTTGTTGACCATTTCGGATTGAACCTTTGGACTTGTCACCATAATTTAAAATATAGATAATTGCTATTTCGTAAAACTAAAAATGATGAACCCGAACGGTGTTTTGACTGCTGCGGACCTCACCAATGCTACCTTGCTACTATTCAGTTTCAGACTCTGGAATTGCATCGGCACCTTGACAAAAATCGCAAGGCTGATGTATGGAGACGATTACTTTTACTGGACTTGGCGTTTTGAGCAATAGTGTAAGGCTAAATAGCCTGGGGTTTGGAGGTGCATTCAGAATGGTCCTCGTACCATTACGTACGCTACTGAAGATGATCCTCTCACCCAGATTCCGAAGCATGAAAATCTGCGGACAGATGATGATTGGAAAATCAAAGACAATATTGATAAGGCAATGGCAAATCTTACTATGGCTCTTGGTCCGGACATCGCAATTGTTGTCAGAAACTGCTGTATTCAAAAGATGTTTGGGATGTGCTTAAGAATCTGTATGAAGGAAACACTGACATGAAGGCTAGCAGGGTGAACATGTTGAACCAGCAGTTCAGTTCGTTCAACCACATTTACGGGGAAACTGTGGAGAACCAAATTAGGAGATTCGTCAAGCTAGTTTCATAGATGATCAGTGCTGGCATCTCTATTACCAATAATGGGATGAATCGTCAACTCCCTAAACTCGTTACCAAAAAGCTGGGATTCTGATGTCTCAATGATTAAGCGCACAACCAATCTGAATGAAGTCACACTCACCAAGCTAATCACTAGCATCAAGTCATGTGAGATTGAAAATCAATAGAGAGAGCTGAATCATAAGAACTCTATGATTGCTATAGGGATGTCAAATTCTAACACTGCTTTGATGTCTCAAAGTCATGCTAATCTTGTTTTCAGCCCCATGACAAACAGTAACCAAAATGTTGTTTTCAGCCCAATGACCCAAGCACAGCTACAAGCCCGAAGGACAAAATACATCTATGGCATGTCACTTCTAAACAGCACAACTTCTTCTTCTACTACTCAGCAACATCCTCAGTACGCAAATGTGGTTTACAGTCTTGTGGTCCCCTCACCATCCCAAAATGTCTCATCTACACCTTCTGCTGAAAATCTTGCTTTCCTGACCAAGTAGAATGAATAAAAGTTGGCTCTCGCAGCGTCCATGTTCAATAGTCTAAATGCTTTCCTTGCTGGTGACCTTTTGCCCCCATCAGTTTTTTTCTACAGAAATAAATCAGGTGGTTAAAGAAGACATTGAAGAACTTGATGCTTCCTAGAATTTGGCTATGGCAACTTTTCGAGCAGAGAAGTTTCAAAGAGATATGGCCATCGTCTGATGTCAAACATAATTGGATTGGTGAAAGACAAACCAAGGTGTTACAAATTTCATGAACCGGGACATTTTGCCAGGGATTGTAAGAAAATACCAGTGGGATATGAAGCGACTCATGCTGCTGCTGCTAGGAATTCAGATAGAGCCATGGTCCCTGTCTCTGATGCTCAAACTTCAACAACAACTTCAACATCAACTAGCCAAGGAGGCACTGGAGCTGGAAAGGCACTGATGGCTCAAGAACAATGAGGTTTTAGCTGGGTGGATGTTGCAGCACAAGTGGAGTCTCTCATGATCTCGGATGTTGGGGAAACTATGCATCAATGCTTGATGGTAATGATTGAGGAACCCAAAACTCTCTCCAAAACGAAACGGCTATGGAGGGTTGTCGTTAGACTTTGGTTTATCGACAATGGTTGTTCCAGGCACATGACCGAGGACATCTCCCAGTTGAATGATATCAAAACCTTCGACGACGGATTTGTCACCTTTGCAGGTGGAAAACGGGAAGAATTACCATGAAAGGCATGACAAGAAACAGGATCCTCAGCTTCTCTGATGTAAACTATGTTCCTGAACTCAAACAAAGTCTTCTTAGCAATCCCAAATGTGCGACAATGGATTAGAAGTTCTCTTCACAAAAAAAGGTGGTTGCGTGGTGTTGAAGCCCGGGATTGTCATACCCGAGGATTGGTATTTGATTGAAGCTGAATGCCGAGGAAATGCCTACGTGATCGATATGAACAAAGCCTCCACTGATCAAGTTACCTGTTTGTTTTCTAAAACTTCTAAACATGATGCAATGTGGTGGCATCGACGACTTGGCCATCTGAACATGAAGAATCTTAATTGACTGGCAAAAGGAGGTCTAGTCAGAAACTTCCCAATCAGAGATTTTATGCAGATCGAAAAATGTTAATCATGTGCTCATGGGAAGCACCATCGTAAGCCTCATAAGCCCAAGCTCGTGCATACGACATCTAAAGTTCGGGAACTACTTCAGATAGATCTTTTTGGTCCTGTAAATGTGCTGAGTATTGGAGGAAAGTCTTATTGCTTAGTTATCACTAATGATTTTCCTCGCTTCACTTTGGTGTTTTACTTGGAACAGATAGGGTGAAACTGCAGGTCTATTAAAGAAATTTGTCACTCTTATGGCAAAACCAAGCAAATGAGCGAGTGAAAATTATCTGCTGCGACAATTGGACGGAGTTCAAGAACACTGAACTGAATAATGCTTTAAAAGGAATTGATCGTCAATACAGGGTAGCTCGAACTCCGCAACAAAAGGAGTTGCTGAAAGACGAAATCGAACTCTCATTGAAGCTGCTCGTACAATGCTGATAGATTCCAACCTTCCATTGATCTTTTTGGCAGAAGCAGTGAACACCGCCCGCTATGTTCAAAAATCATGCGCTGATCAACAAACGTCACATGAAGAATATGAGATAGTTGAAGGACATAAACCCTCTGTACAACATTCCCCACTTTTGGGTGTCCTTGTGTTCTCCTAAACATGGATGCCAAAGGTAAATTCAAAGCAAGAGGTGATCCATGCTATTTCATCGGCTATGCTAAAATACCACATATCGAGTCTACAACAAAATCAAGAAGCAAATTGTGAAGACGTACTATGTCGACTGGCTATCATAAAATTCCAAAGACACACGAATTGGACCTGATTGGTTATATGATTCTTCCTCCTTGTTTATATCGTTTAATATTCTTTCTGATGTGATTGTTACTACAGATGTCACAAGTACAGTGATCCCTATTCCCATCATAGTTGAAGATGATGCTGGACCTATTCAAGATGCTTTCGAGAAGCTTACTATAGATCACCGGGATTTCATGTAGCCACTACTGCACCGCATCCTTCTTCACAAATTCAGGAGCCGGTTCCTAAACCAACAACAACGACTACTCCTGATGATGATGTTCACAACAACAAACCCTCCACACAGCAAACGGCTGCTTGTCCTTCAAATACAAACATTTAACGTGCTTCATTGTTTCAAGAGCCGATCCGTCAGATTGCGCTGTAGATACACCAGTGATCAACACTTCCGATGCATCAAATGAGGGGGAGCAATTTGCGATAGTGTTAAGAAGCTTTTCTAATCTGCAATCAAACTTGCACGCACCTACTGTAGCAATCCCATAGCGTTCAGAAAAGGCATCCGATTACAAACGTTATTGGCCCTGTAAACGCTGGTGTTCAGACCCTCAGTAGATCAGGAACCATTAACACATGTTTATATTCATGTTTCATCTCCTAAGAGCATTGATGTTGCTTTGTAGGAACCTAGATGGGTTGATGCAATGCATGAAGAGCTTAATCAATTTGAAAAGTTGGGAGTATGGAAACTGGTGAAACTACTGGAAGGAAAGCGCGCTCTTGGTACTCACTGGGTATATCGAAACAAACAAGATGATACTAGCGTGATTGTGAGAAACAAAGCTCGGTTGGTGGTCCAGGGATTCAAACAAATTGAAGGTATTGATTATGATGAGGTGTACGCACAAGTAGCTCGTCTAGAAGCCATACGCATTTTCTTGGCATATTCATCCTATATGGTTTCACTGTTTATCAGATGGATGTCAAGATGACATTTTTGTACGGGAAGGTCAAGGAGGAGATTTATGTCGCTCAACTCCCTGGGTTTGTTGATTCAAAGAAGTAGGCTATGCCTAGAAGTTAGATAAAGCTTTGTATGGTGTGCACCAACACCTCGTGCATGGTATGCAACCTTAACAGAGCATCTACTTGCACATTGATATACCCGAGGGACGATAGACTAAACGTTGTTCGTTAAACGCGTTGGCAAGGATCTCATCCTTGTTCAAATCATTGATGACGACATCATTTTTGGGTCAACCAAGGAAGATCTATACAAAGAGTTTGAGGAGGTGATGAAGAAGAAGTTCGAAATGAGCTCACTGGGAGAAATGGCTATGTTCCTAGGCTTGCAAGTTCGTCAAAGCAGTCAAGGGATCTTGATTCATCAAGGAAAATACGTTAAGGACGTTCTTCCAAAATTCGACATGACAAATACTAATCCTACGAATTCCCTGATTGCAGAATGACCCTTGCTGAATGAGGATGATGAAGGAAGCCCGGTCAATCGGATACTGTACTGATCTATGATTGGTTCACTGATGAACTTAAAAGCGAGCCGTCGGATAATATATTTGTTGATTGCCAATGTGCTCGATATCATGCTAATCCTAAACTTTCTCATCTCACTCCTGTTAAAAGAAATTTTATATACCTTAAGGGAGCTCCAAAACTAGGACTCTTGTATCCTAGAGATTCGAACTTTGATTTGTTTGCTTTTTCTGACAGTAATCTTGGAGCTACGGACAGGGATATGAAGTCAACATCGGCTGGATGCCAATTCTTGGGAGAAAAAATTATCTCCTAGTAATGCAAGAAGCAACAAACATTATCTCTATCAACTGTAGAAGTAGAATATGTTGCAGCATCTGCCTGCTGCTCATAGGTATATGGATGCGACATCAGCTCGAGGATTACAGTTTGACTTATCTTGACATTACTATCTACTGTGATGACGATGCTGCTATCCAAATCATCAAAAACCCTATTTTTCACTCCAAAACCAAGCACGTTAATATCAAAGTTCATTTCATTCGAGATTGGTATGACAGAGGTTTAATTAAGCTTGAACAGATGCACACTGATGCCAATATGACGGATCTTTTTACAAAAGTTGTCAGCAACTCGAGATTTAAGGTGTGATGCGTGGTCGAAAACGGATGTTCTTATTAAGATTAAGTTAATATTTGATGTAACTTTTAGTTTTGAATAGCCTACTTTTGATTGGATTTGTGTTTTACAGGTTTACAGAATTTAAGGAGCTATTCGAAAGCGTTTCGGAGCAGAAAACAGGTCAACCGGGATTGCAAAACGGAAAAAACAGGAAACCAGGTTTTGGAGAGACCGTTGGCGACGCCCCTTAGAAACCCCGTCAGCCAAGAATGTTTGTAGACAGTAGATTAGAGCGTCGGAGAAGAACTACAAAAAGCAGAAGCCATCGCCAACGCCCCATATGACCGTCAGCGACGCCCCTCCTAAACGTCTGTCGCTGAAATTCATTGGACGGGTGTTAACTTGTGTTTTGACCATTTTCAAGGGAGTTACGAGTTTTTGAACTTAGGAGACCCTTCTTGGAGCTAAGAACATCATCACCTTGATCATCCATCATCCTCAATCCATCCGATCATCCCAATCACAACCTTCAATCCTAACCCTAGCCTACCATCATCATCCCCTTCATCATCCATTCATCTTCACCATACATTGCAAACCCTAACCATCATCATCACTACCTACGAAGCTTCAAGATGGCTATGTTCAAGAGTTCAATTTCCGTTGATCAAGTCCCGTTCACCATGAGGGCTAATCTCTCTGGGTTTCACCCCGGTGTAAACTTTTGTAAGGATTTCTAGGGTTTGCTATTTGTTAAATACTTGGTTTGTGACAATTTGAATTGCATTTGAATCATTAGGTAATTGTCTTACATTTGTGTTGAATTTACGAATTGTCGAGTGAGTTATGAAATTTGACTTCGTGAAATGAATATGCGTATTTATGCTTTGTTTTTTGATAGGATTACTTGTCCAAGGTAACAAAGTGCATTTTGGTCCATCTTGAACGTCGATAGCAATTGGCACCTAAACCTTGTGATTCTAAAACCGTTAATGAACTAATTCAATTAAACTAAGTTAAAACGTGTAGCAAACCTAGGTCCTACAATTGTTGAACCAGGTTTGAACCTTGTTCTCTCATTTTGTTATAAATAATCAAGTTTCTTGCGATCGTTAAGTTTTCGTAGTTAGTTAATTGGAAACAATTTTGTCGGATCATTCCGATACTCTTTCAAAAAAACAAACATTCAAATAACCAACATAGCAAGCTTCATATATTGTGACAACCTTTAAAATCAATTGCATCCATCGCAAACCACAAACTCTTCATGGTTTGACCCCTTACTACCACTAACACATTGTTAAGGGTAATTTGGGATTATAAATTTTATCTTTGACCGGAGCGCGACCCTCCAATCAAGGTGTTTGTGGATCTTTTAAAAATGATGCGTTTCACCGACTGAGCAATCATAAAGTATTCTACTTTTGCACAAATTTTGGGGGAGAAATATTTGGTTGAGGGGGAGAAACACATGCTGGGAAGTGAAATAAATTTCCACTCTAAAAATCTGATTACCAAATGTAAGGTACCGAAGCTGAAAAGGCAAGGATCCATTGCGATATGTTGATAGGCTTAACGCTCAGAGGCAAAAAGAAACAAGTACCAAGTGACAAACACTGCAACCTATACGTCATGTTGGGTAACATATCATCGGCGTATGATTTTATGGTCTTAAATCTTACATTTATGGATAACCAACATCTGAGGTTTCGGGTCTTTGTACTGATTAATCATCCGGGATATTAAGGCTGCCCTTCTGTTGCATTTGGATACATGCAGACCTAGGCACATTCAGGATATCCTTAAAAGAGCCAAACTCGAAGGCCAAAACCTTGACAGATATTGATTGGTCACTTTGTAATGCGATGTACTGACCTGTTCACCAACAAGTCTGGCGTTGTAAAATTGAAGGATGATCTCAGTATACTCAACTGTTACAATGAACGATTGCGCTTACCTTGATCGTGGGGCTATGTCATGTTATGGGATACACGGACGTCATCAAGTCACGAGGTTAAAATTAAAGACTGACGCGATAAGTTTAAAAGGACAAATATATTGGCAATCGCATGGACCTGTCTGATTACGCAAGTGCTGAAAAGTGATCCTTAGTCAATTTGATAACGGTTTGATCCCGTGACAACTCCCTCTCTTATTATTATTATTATTATTATTATTATTATTTATTATTATTTTTATTATTATTATTATTTTATTATTCTTGTTTTTTATTATTATATTAATGGTTGCTCGACTGGTTGGATCGTGGATTTGGACGAAAAGTTGTTACTTTTCAAAATAAGTCTTGGGCCCACAAAGTTGAAATTAACTGCTTCAATTGGGCCAACCCATTCGGATGGGGCCACCCTTCTTGAACAGATTAATTTATCTTGGACTGATCCGAAATGGGCCAAACAATTACTGTTCCGAAATGGGCCCCGGCCAACATCTTGGATGGTCCCATCTCGAGTCTATAAAAGGCCCACTTCGAGAAATCTAGAGTTATTTTGAACCATTGACTCAACTCGGATAATTCTCTCAGACATTCTATAGGTTAGACATCTCCCTTTCATCTTGAATGGATCTCGGATGAATCTCGGATAGACTACATGCATCTCGGATGAACACATATGCATCTCGGATGAACACATGCATCTCGGATGAACTCATATGCATCTCGGATAATCATCTGAGATCTGACATCATCATCCGAGATGCCAAGTCATCTCGGATGACTGACAAGGGTTCATCTGAGTTGCATATGAACCCATGTTCATCCGAGACCCTTTTAACCTGGTTCATCTGAATCATATTAACCGGTTCAATCTGTTTTGAACCCTATAATGTTTGACCCCTTGACCCCTTTTATTTGAACCCATTGACTTATTGGCTTGTTGAACCTTTGGATTTAGGATCAAACGGTGAAAAGGGTCAATTAAGTTGGTTTTTGCTACAAATTTGATATTTTTGTTCAAAGTGCAGAAAATGGCGAAGAAAATGATGGAAAAACGAAAGCTTGAGGTCGAAAACTTTTATAATCAAGCTTGTTACTTATCTGATCCTCCAACAAAGTATTACAAGATGTTTCATTCACTGATCGTTGGCTTGACTCCTGCCGCCTCGCTTACGCACTAAAGATGAATCCTGTGATTGACGAGGACATGATTCAAAATTTTTGGATAAACACCAAAGTTAAGAAGGGCGGAGCAACTATCGAGTCGAAGATCCAGAAAAGGGATATTGTGATTTTAGAGATGGTTGTACGAGAAGTGTGAAAGACCGGAGATCAAGAACGTCATCCAACTGGTTTTGATAAATATAATGTACTCAAAGCATTGAGACGCATGAGCTACGAAGGCGTTCATCCGACTCTATTAAAAAGATGTTCCAGTCGTATTGGAGATGTCTCATTCACATCTTCTTGCAATGCATATCAGAAAACAAAGGCGGACTGGATTAGCTCAACCAAACACAATCAGCCGCACTTGTAGCCTTCGTAAACAACTGGGATTACAACTACTCCGTATTTAGTTTTGACAATATGAAGAACATGTTGGAGAATCCCAAGAAGAAGGTCTTCCTACTTTACCCAAGATTTATTCAAATGATTCTCGATGAAAAATATCCAGATCTGGTGAATAGCGATAACTTTCTTAATCTAAAGCCAATGTGTTCCAGTTGCTTTGAAGTTGCCTGCATGCAACCAGATACAACATGTCACACCCCGACCCGCAGCGGAATAAGAGTCGGGGCATAATTGGGTTATCACCAAAGCTCATGATGTTTACTAAAATGTTTCATATTTATTAAATTCAAATTACAACTTCAATATTCCAAACAAGTTCATACAAATACAAGGAAAAAGTAAATAGGTCAACAATCCAAAATCTAAACTGATTTATTCTTCTAGGCCGTCCTATATGTTTCTTGCTGCAACTGGATCACCTGTATAATGTGTAAAAATGGGGGTTTTTGGGTCAACAAAAGTTGGCGAGTGAACCTTGTTAGAAAACATTTATTATTGATTTCTTGTTGTATTTAATATGGAAAAATTGTGCAATAATCATATGTGAGCAAACATAAATAAACATACAATAACAATAACAAACCACCTTGCATGAGTAAATGACATGAATGATAATGTATATGTTGGCAACGTCACGTTCCGCTCATAGGTAATGGAGAACGGACGGCCTATTATGATGTATGTGCGATCAAGGCTCAATCAAACGGAGCCGATCGTATGTTGGCAACACCACGTTCCGCTCATAGGTAATGGGGAACGGTTCCGCTCATAGGTAATGGGGAACAGACGAGCCTATGATGATGTATGTACTGAAAATGATAAACTTCAATCTAAACATTAACCACACAAACAATTGATACATATTGGATACACATTTGATCATGGATATGATGGATGCACAAGTGTTTAAATATAATAAATAATAAATGACACATGATACACCCCAAAATGTGATTAAAACGGGGAATTTGTAGAGATTCACTCACATTGGGTGCGTTCGTTTGATGATGTTGAATGCGCACGAGTTTAGAGAGTTGATCGACGAGGAATAACTAACCTAAATAATAACGAAAAGGTACGGTAAATAAGTGGATTTTATTAATAATTTTAATAGGATTTTTAGATTTATTTTTGTGAGTTTAAGGTCATTTTCTAACTTTACAAATATTATTTTTAAGTATTTTTAATTGATTTTTAAATTAAATAAATAAATAAAAATATAAAAAAATGTTGATTTTTTGGGTTGACCGTTGACCATTAACTTTGACTGTTAACCGGTTCGAACTTGTGTTTGTTTGCGCTGAGTGAGGTTCGAACTTGTGACCTCCCGTACGCGTGCACACAGCTCTACCTATGAGCTACGTGTCTAACCCGAAATATTCTAAGTTTTAGTTATATATATATACTAATTAAAGTTTTAATTTATTCGATTTATACTAAAAGGATTTAAATGATTGAACCGGTTGCAGGGAAACCGAATCGAACTCGGGTCCCTTGGTTTGTCAGCGCACAGCCCAACCAGTTGGCTGTGTGACTTATCTGTTAACTTACAGTTTTTATTATTCTTAAAAACATCCTGGGTCCTACTCTGATTCAGTAACAAAAAAATTGGTTTTAATTCGGAAAGCCGGTGCGTTTGTAAGATTCGAACTCGTGACGTGCGCTATGTGTTTGCACACAGTCCACCGCTGGACTGTGTGTCTAACCCGGTTTAATATCTTGTTTTAATTAAACTTATAATATAGGTTCGACTTCATCTTTTTCGTTCAAAGACACAGACAACCGATGTTCGACAGTTCTTGTTGAATTTTTTTAACGAAAATTATAAATGATTGAAATGTAATGGATAGAGAAGGTTTTGGAAATGAATGTACCGGAAAGATGATTTTTCTCAGAACTCCGGCAAAGTCGTCGGCTCTGTTTTATGAATTCCGTCTGAGCGGACCAATTAACAGTTTTGATTAACTAATTGTGAAGTTAAATGACTAAACAAGAATTATCAGAGAGTTTAGATGTTTGTACCGATTCACAGCGCGATTTCGGAATTTTCAGAGATTTTCCGACGGGTGCAGATTATTCGACAACGTCGTCTGGGACCGATTCTGATTGAAGGATTTGAGTTAGTAAAAGTCTAACAATGGATAGAAGATGAAAGAATTGAGAAATTTACCGATTCGATGAATGTCACGGTTTTTCGGCGAAAGTCCGGCGATATCAGAAAACGTTTCCGACGAACAGAAATTAGAGCGAAAGTGAAATTGAAGGTTCTGTGAGTGTTTCCGAATTTGAGACGATGATATTGTTAGGGTAAATCAGGAAGTAAATGATTTCGGTTTTCAACTCCAAAAATCATATGAATCGAAGAAATTGAAGGCTGAATTGATTAAAACGTGGGCAGCAATTGATTTATCGGTTATAATCAGTAACTCATGATCACTCAAACGTCTGGATAGTTGAAAGCTGATTATCGGTTTCAGTTTTGGCGCAAACAGATGAATTCACGGGTAACTTAAGTTTTATATGATTCCTTGTTTACACAAAAGAACCAAGTGGCGGAGTGGTTAAGTTGTTTGTGTGTTATGTGAGCCGGCTGACCCGGGTTCGAAACCCGACAACGGCTTTTATTTTTTTTCTTCGACCGATTTTATGGTTTATTAATTATAGTTTATAAATTCTAATATATTTATTAATTATGTATTGTTTAAAATTAAAAATAGCATTAAATGAGCAACGAAAACTTGAAACTGACTGTTCGATTAATAAACGAAGCGGGTTTTGAAAACCCGTTTTTCGACGGATGTTACACAACAAAGGTAAGTTTACTAGAAAGTACGTTCTGGAGAAACATGGAAAGTTCAAAGAAGTCATGTCCTGCACCAAAACCAGTTAACGCCATAGTTGTTGAAGAACATGATATTCAAATCATCGATGCTGCAAAGAAACCAGAACCTGAAGTTGAAGATCTTGTGACAGACGAAGAGAACGAAGATTAGTTGGAACATGTTGAGTCATAGAAAGCTGAAGAAACTGTCAAAGAACTGAATCTGATGAGTGCAGAGAATCTTGCTGCTCTTCTTGCATCACCACAGGGCGATTCAGGGGTCCCTCCTCCCAAAATCGTTCCTACTGAAGAAACACAAACAGAAGATGATTCTATCCAAGAGCAAGAATCCAGTAAAAGATAGAGAACTAAATAAGAAACTCCTATTGACCCCAAGCCCATAAGCTCAAGTGTCATTCCTGAACCAATCACTCAAGTTGCCCTTGAACCGACAGCTGCTGATAGAGAACCACACATTCCCGCCTTCTCTACAATGGATCACATCCAGAAAGATTAACTAGAGCTCTTTTAGAAGCAGGCAGTTCTAGTGGAGGGATGTCTGAACAAGATGAAGCAGCAATGCGAATGGCTGTAGAGAAAATGAAGTTTGTAGAGCAATTAAACAACAATGATGAAGATGTGAATGTAAAGAAGCTGCAGCGAAGAGTTGTTATTCTAGAACAAGATGCTGTTTTAAAGGATGCTCAAATATCATCCCTTCGCAATCACGTAACTATCAGAGATCAAGCAATCGAACGACTTCAGGGCGACGTGAGCTTACTGATGATAGAGATCTATGAATTAAAGGCCAAGTTGTAGAAAAGGTTTGGAAAAGATTTTGCTGATAAAGATGATGATCCACAGAACCTTGCACATCATGAGCAAACTGTAGAGGAGAAAGCAGCAGCTGGTGCTGAAAGAGAAGCTATTTTGAATGCCTACCTAGCTGCAGAACAAACAAAGAAAAGAAAGCAGACTCAGAAGACGCTAAGCAACAAACAGATGCTCATCATGAAAACTAAGATCTGAATCCACTTGATGAAAACTTTCTGCTCAAGGATCCAAAAAAGGTGTCCGATCGATATGTGATGGAAATAGGATCAAGCTTATATGACAAGGTCGGCAACAAATCTGAAGTCAAGTGCTGGAGATATGATCACGATAAGAAGTTGTGGTTGGTGACGAGGGAAAGTGGCCACAGGGAGTATTATGCAAAGTAGTCGCAATTTGAATCATGGACCAAGATCGATCTGAAAAGTCTATTGAGAGCTCCCTATTATGATTCGGATTTGAATCAACGTGGTTCTGGATGGGCATTTCACTCCAAACTTGAGCACGAAGTATCTCATGACTTTCCTACTATGAAAATAGCGAATCTTATCTCAAGAAGAATCCTATCCGTGATCCACATACCCATAAATGCATGCAATCAGTCATGTGGCCTCCAACCGATAAAGAGAAAGTGATTCCAGCAGACCCTAAATTTTAGAAAGAGTGCTAAAGAACTTCTGCTACTAGCTTACGATCCAAGGATGGCAGAGGCTGTAATTGTAACTAAAGAAAAGGAATTTTGATTGGTTGATACGTTAGAGTTTATCAGTTTTCATGAGGAAGATATCAAGATCTTGAGTCAACATCAAATTTACACAAACGATAAATATGAAGTTCGTGCAAAATCCTCGACTAGTGCTATAGCAAACGTGATCAACAACAAGCTTTATGCAAATCTAGGTCCTTAATTTGGAAGCAGCGGATCTGGCAGATCTTGAAGCAGCAAGCGACACTAATGAAGTAACCCTAGGGGGAGAGTTTTAGGCCCTAATAAGGTTAATGCATAGTTACATTAGTGGTGTGGGCTACATTGTATTTATGGGCTTGGGGAAGGCTCTTAGGCCTTAGGGTTTTAGGTTAATGGTGCACTAACCCTCTAGTATATATAGATAATGTTGTATTAGGGTTAGTAGCTTTTTGGTGGTTCTCTCATACTTGTATTAGACAAATTCCAAGATTTGTATGCAAGTTGATCTTTATCTATTTCAACTTATTTCTTCTATCTTGATTCATAGCTTGTTTGTGTGATTCTGCCACCAATCAAGCTACGTGTGATATCGTGAGATCTGGTTTTCGAGACTTACAAATGTTATCATCAAATACATCTTCAAGAAGGTGCTATTGCTAAAACGGCTTTACGAACTCACAATGGCCATTACGAATTTTTGCTCATGCCCTTTGGGTTAACCAACGCCCCCTCAATGTTTCAATGATTGATCTATTTCTTCCTTTTCTTCATAAAGTTGTATTAGTATTTTTCGATGACATACTCCTTTATAGTGCTATTTGGAATGACCACTTGAGGCACCTTCGGGTGATTTTTCAAACTCTGTTGGATAATCAGTTAGTTGCCAAACTCTCAAAGTGTTTGTTTGGGCAAACAATAGTGGGCTATTTGGGACATTTAATATCAGCCCAAGGAGTGGCAGTTGACCCCTCTAGGATTGAATGTATTCAACAATGGAAAACACCTAAACCATGAAAGATGTTTGTAGTTTTCTGGGTTTGGCGGGCTATTATCACTAGTTTATTCAAAATTATGCATCTATTATTAGCCCAGTCACTGAATTACTTCGCAAAGATGCGTTCTATTAGACTGCTCAAACAACGTCTGCCTTTAACAGTTTGAAAGCTTTACGGAGCTCGACTTTCCTCCTTCATCTTTTGGATTTCTCGAAACAATTCACTATCAAAACTGATGCTTTGGGGACAGGTATTGGAGCGGTTCTTTCTCAAGCTAAACATCTAATTTCTTATTATAGCCACAAGTTATGTCTCTGTATGCAACACTCTTCGGCATATAAAGAGGAATGTTTGCCATTTCACAAGCTTCAGCGAAATGATGCTAATACTACTCGGTTTGCGTTTTCATATTATCACGGATCAACGATCTTTACGTAATTTGCAAGATCAAGTTATTCAAACGCCGGATCAACAAAAATGGTAGGGAAATTTTTGGGTTATGATTTCCATACCCTATATCATCCCGGGAAACATAATGGGGCAGCGGATGCTTTGTCTCGGGTTTCGCTAGCTCAAGTCCTTCTTGGCAGGACATTTCTTTACTTTCGAGTTGCGTACGACTACTAAAGATTGTCCAAAATTGCATTCTTTGATGACCATAATGCTTACCGATCCATTCTCTTATTCAGATTATACTTGCCACGATGGCTTGCTGTTGTTTAAGGGCAAAATTATGGTGCCTAAGGGTCTCCGATCTATCACCAACTTCTCCAAGAATTCCATGCGGTGGTTATCGGGGGGCATTAGGGAATTACCCATACATTTTACTGATTATCTTCCAATTTTTATTGGAAGAATATGCGTAAGGATGTGTAAACTTTCATTAATCAGTGCCAAGTTTGCCAACAAATGAAGTCTTCCATCTAACCTCCAAGTGGTTTACTTTAACCTCTTCCTATCCTAGATTCTTTTTTGAAAATATTGCCATGGATTTTAATATGGGACTTCCATCTTCTCAAGGTAAAACGGTCATTATGGTTGTAGTTGATCGCCTTTCAAAGTATGGACACTTCATTGGGTTGCCTTCTTCTTTTAAACTTCCACTGTGGCCGGGGCATTCGTTACGAATATCGTCTAGTTACATGGTATTTCTCTTGATATTGTATCGGACTGCGACACACATATTTTATATTAGAATTTTGTAAGGAATTACTGTTAGAACTGACTCTTTTTGTTTGCAAACAAATATTGATTAAACACAATAAAATTCACAAACTGGAAGTTATGATCAATGATTATTTTTCATTAATCACAATGGATTCAAATGTTTTACAATTAAGTTGACTCTACAAACTCCCCTTAGCTGATCACGTAAATTGTAACCCCCGTGAAATTTCGAGCCTTTCAAAAGTTTTATATTTCCTTCGGAAATATTTCGATAACCGACATTTGAACGTAATTATTTGAACATAGCGTACATTCTGAGACAAAGATATAAGTTACACATACCCTAAATACCTTTCATATAACTCAAGTAACAAGTTAGAGGGGTTAAAAATGTCAAAAAGCTAATAGTACAAGTCTATGGGCCAAAACTATAAAAAATGCAAAATCTTTTGGCGTCAGAGTGCCTTACGGACAGTAAGGCTTTGGTTACGGTTTGTAAGGGGTGCCAAGATGTAAAACATTGCCTTGGTCACCAAGTTTGGCCACCTATGCTCAATATCTGCCACCTAGCACCAAATTTGCCACAATTGCTCCTCCTTGTGAGACCTTAGGTGACACTAATCAGCTTCTAATGATCCTTGGCAACACTTGTCGTTATTTGGGAGCATCTTAATTAGTATAAATAGGGGATCATAGTGTTACTCAAACTCACACTATCACATTTCACTCTAAATCTGATCTTGGGAGCTTTCCTGGAGTTTGGGAGTAGCTTCCAACCTTCTTAGGAGTCCTTAAGTCCAGTAAGTCTTCCTCCTTTGCTCAATTTCAATTATTTAGCTAGTTTCCAACTGAAAGTTAAACAGTTTGATTTTTCGTTTGACTTTCAGTTCTAACCACCATGATCAAGTCAAAGTTCAATCCGAACTTTCATACATGATCGTAATAATGTTGCCTTGATTCCCCTATGATTATTCCTTTTAATAATCACGTTCAATAGGTGAAATGATGAGTCAAGCATGTTATATTTAAAAGTCCAAACTAGTAAATATGCATTTTTCGCAAATTGAACTTTAAACTATCAAAACCAAATCTTTTAATATCATATAAGTTTGAACATATTTTAACATGCTCATCTCATCATACTCATTTTAGACCTCAGTTCTATATTGAAAGCCAAGCAGTTTGACTTTTGCTTTGACTTTCGATTCCGACCCGTTTGGCCAACCTTAGGATCCTACCAAGCCCATTCATATGACCATAGTAATATAGGGAATAACTCTCTTAGGTTATACCTTATGGTAATTCCATTTGGATAGTCAAATGACGAGTCAACTTTATACACTTTTAAAATGTCAAAAATACCCTTTTGCGTAAAATAATTTTAAACCTACATGTGTGATAATTGGCAAAATTCCGGTAATTCCGTACAACTTGAACAACTAATAAATTGTCTATTTATCATATAACTTGACTTAAATTATAATTTTAACTCTTAAAAGTCTAGGAATTTAACAAAATCATAGCTTGGTATGATAGTGGATTCATCATAATCACGAATATATAAAACCATATCCTAGACAAATGACGAAGACGCAAAAACGAAATAAATATCAGAACTGGTTGTGGTTCAGTCTGATATTTTAGAAATAAGACACAAAATATGTCTGCACTGTTATACCATGAAAATTTATTTGAAACACCAAATTGTCCAAGTCTGCAACAAAAATTCCGCATACTGCAGCAAAAATTCAGCATTTTTAGCAAAATTCAGCAAATGTCCTAAAACCCAAAAATAAATTTTTTTACTAAAGGATAATAATGGTGTTAGAAATAGTATAAAACCCATATAAAAATCTTATTATTTAAAGCTATACGGTTTGTCAGTAAAAATCTGACAACTGAGCCAGTAGAGAAACTTAACTCAAAATGACAAATTTATTAGTCTTAAGAGCTAGATTAATTAACGGGACACTAAAAATTGTAATAAAATTATTATGAACATAAATTTTGTAAGTAACACTATATATCAGTATTTCACCTGGTACAAGACCCGAACTTACTTTATCAACCGACCAACGAAACAATAAGACTAGTAAGTTATTTTGGCATGTTATAACATCACTTTGAAGTGTTGGTCATTAGTTCTTATGGAAACTTATATATATAATTATTAAAGTTTATAAAAGTTATAAAACTTAGATATTAATTTATAAAAAAATAACAAAACAACAACCCCCCCCCCCCACACCCTCACAGTAACATGGGATTTCCGATGCCACTAATCCCTAATGTTAATCGTGTTGGAAAAATTATGGATAGGTTTAGTGTAATGTGAGTTGTAAGAGCCTAAACATAACATCACAAATCTTCAACCATTTCCTTTCATTCTTTCATTTCTGAAACACTAACAACAACACTTCTTCTTCCATTTTGCTCCCAAAATCCGCCAAGCCTCATCCACATCACCTTTAACTTTTTACAACCCAAACATAAGAACCTTAAGCATGCATGAAGATCTTAGGAAATCTAAGGAACTTGGAAGGAGTAAGAGCTCACTTTGGAAGCTGGAACTCTTGATCAACCTATCTTCTTCATCCTCTAGATCATCCCTAGCCATTGTGCAAGTAGTACGATCCTTAAACCTAATCTTTATATTTTATAGAATTTCACAAGATCATCATAAAAGTTATATAAAAACCCACTTGAAAAACACTAATAAATCTAAGATCACCGACATAATCATGTGATTTTCTTGATAATTTTTGATGATCTTGAACTTCTCCTTAACTAGTAAACTTAAATCTTGCTAAATTATGAATAAAAAGATGATCTAAACACATGCATGTTTAGATTAGCAAGATTCATTAACAAAAATAGTCATGAACATATTTTTATATTTTAAAGATGATCATACAAATATAGATCATTAAATAAAAGTTATGATTTAGAAATTTTGTTTAAAATTTATAATAAAGTTTCCATTTTAAGTAAGATTAAAATTATAACAAGTTCATGACATTTGTTAATACATTTATATAATATTTATGATTGATGATGATTTGAGTTAGATTAATTATTTAAAACATATTTATAAAACATGGGAAAACTTACATTTTAAAGGAAACTATGGTAAATTTTTTATAAAAATTAATCTTGATTAAGATATGATTTAACTAAAGATTTGGTGGTTAAAAGTGATTAGAAAATTTAATCATGTTTAGATAAAGGATTCGGATGAAAAAGTTATGAAATTAATTACTTATATTTTCTTAAACTAAAAATGAGATAAATATATATTTTTTATAAAAATATATATTTTAAACCACCTTATATGTGTACATGTATTTTTGTATAAACTATATATATATATATATATATATTGATCATGTTAAATTGAATACAAAAAATATATAAGTGTTCAGATTATTATATAAAATAATATATATCGGACAATTTGGACAACTTGGACGATTCAAACAAATAAAGTATATGGTATGAACGAAAGAAATGACAAAGATGCAACCAATAAATTAGTTGACGCGAACCTAACAGTCAAAATGAGAAAATAAACCGATACACTTTATATTACTAGAATTTTTAAATCTATAACTTATAACAAATAGTTTTCATAAATAAATTTTCATAAGTTATAACAAATACTAGTAAATATTTTTGGATATGCCCAACTAAATAATTGTTAGACTAAGCCCATTTTTATAAAAACTATCTCGGGCTAAAACTATTTTTATAAAAATATATGGACTAGCCCATTTATATAAAATTAGTTGGTCTAAGGCCCACTTGTATAAAAATCAAATTTGGGCTAAGCCTACTTTTATAAAAGTTTACATGAGCTAAACCCAGTTATATAATACTTAACTTTGGGCCAAGCCCACTTTTATAAAAAAACAAATTGGGGTAATCTATTTCTATAAAAACTAACTTTGGGCTAAAGCCCACTATTATAAAATAAACTTGGGCTAATTCAGTTTTTATAAACTATATTGGGCTAGGCCCAATCTTTCATTTTAATTTGGGCTAGACCACTTTTACAAACCAATTGGGCTTAACCCACTTTAAACAAAAATTAGGATTGGGCTAGACCCACATACATGAAATAAATTGGGCTAGGCCCACTCTTGTGAAACGAATTGGGCTAGGCACACACATAGTAAGAAAATTGGGCTAGGCCCATACTTACAAAAGCTTTTGGGCTAGGCCCATATGTAATAAATTATTAGATTGAGTTATTTACAATTAAATTATAGACTAGGTCAATTTACATATAATCAATCTAAAATCATATATATGAATATATATATATATAAATAATATATATATATATGTATATCAACAAAGAAAAACCAACAAATACAAGTATGAAATTCAAGATAAAATACTTGTACGAAAAACGAACGAAAGCCTAAGTGTCTAATAGATTAGAACACTTGTAGGTCGAGAACACGAACGCAAATCTGTGAGTTCATGTTTTCCCTTTATTTTAACGTTTTTATGGTTTTTAAACGTGCGGGAATGTATACATGTTACAATTAATATAGCTGGAAAAATAAAAATATTTAGATCACATGTGAATAAGGCTCAAGCATTGGGGCCATTAATGAATAACAAGTACCGATGAATAAGGGATAGATCTATTGGGTTTGGGTGAGCCCTACTCTAGTACGGCAATAGTAAAAGATCATATTAGAGTGCTTTTGTGTCTAAAACGAGTGTCTAAGACACATAGTAAATTGTGAAGGTTTGGTTGCACCTTATTCGGCATATAGATTAGTTTCCTTGTAAAACACTAATGATCTTACAAGTTTCATTAAGCTATATTAAACGAATTTATTATTTCAAATGTTTTTGATAATTCATTTGATACAAAATATATAACGTGAATTCACCAACTTTTGTTGACGTTGTTTTCAAACACTAACATGTATTACAGGAAACTAGTTGATGGCCTTCGAGAAAAATCTTGTTCCTTGGTTGTGAAGTCAAGATGTCGTGTTTAATCAAATTTTTCGTTGTTATGTTTTATAAACTTATGTTGAATTTTAAGTAACAATGTTCAAACTTGTGGTATGGTTCTAAAAACAAAGGTTGGTTTTTAAAGTATGTATTAACTAAAAAGTATGGATGAATGTTTTGTAATATAGTTGTAGTTACTTGATTGGATGCAACGATTGCGCTCTGGCCACATCTCATGACACGCTTCCGCTACATAAAAAATCGGGGTGTGACACACCTGGTATCAGAGCTTCAATTGTAGTGAACTAAGATTCTTCGAGTCTGGTCTACAATTTCAAAATGGTCTTTTTATAGAATTCATAAATTATTTACGAAATTGTAACAATAGTTTTCCCCACGACATGTATACGAAGGTCCACTAGTACTAAACGATAAATCAAGACAATAAGGCAAGGACATTATACGGGATACTCTTTAAGGATTAGACACGATAACAGTAAGATGAATCAGAATGTTACATGACATGACATGCAATGAAACTAAAATATAATTGCCCAAAATTTTATTATCAGTTGTTCACATATATGAGTTGTACGAATTATTTTGCCAGGACCATGTATTCTGACTCCGATATGATTTGGGTTATGAGAGTATGTCAAGACAACGGTGTGCCATCTTTTGGAGGGTTTGCCTTTTATATCCCAACTTTGTCTGGGTATATAGGGGTCAAAACCTCAATATGAATTTATGATGAAAACAATGTCTTATTTTTGAATAATGTCTTTTGAATCATGTCTTATGATGACAGTTGAAACAGATAAAAATGAATCATTGATGTGTAAATTTTGGAACGAACTTATAATGGTGGCATCGTTGTTAGATTACATGGTTTACTAGATTGGATGCAACGATTACCTAATAGTCACACACTTGCGCTTCCGCTACGACCAGGGTGTGACAGATCATTTATCCGAGTCATAACCACCATTGCATCCTTTAGGGGATATCACACACCACACAGATCATCTGTTACATCAACCTTTTGTTGGACCATCCCATTATACTCTTGGTAGTACTTCTTAGTTCGCCATCATGTATCTTCTTATCCTTTTGCTGGATCTGTCTCTACTACCGTTACACCGACATTCAGTTCTTACCCAGACCCATTCGCTGCTGGACCGTCACATGTTTCATACAATCAGCCTATGACTGACTATCCTCCTTTTACTCCGATCCCCACTGCTGGAGATCTGCTCCATCACCCACCTCATATGCATAGTATTGTCACATATCCTTCACCTTACTTTGCTGTTTCACATGACCAGCCACCTCTGGGCACGAGCCCATCCGACCCGCATCACCTGAGCCATTTGCCACTCACCACCATTGAGTACAGACTCACATCCACCGAGATACAACTCGGTATTCTGTTTCGACGATTTCATGAGCTTAATGCTCAACTCACTGCTATCCGAGCATCACAGAATGCTCCATCATCATCATCTTAGCCACCACTACCCACATCATCACCTCCACCACCACCATCCCCGTAAGCACCATCACTTGCATCATCCCATGCAACCTCCTCATCATTTGAGAGACACATTAGTGCCATCGAGGAGGAGATGGCATACTTTCACGGTGTGATCTGCTTATCATCACCCCCACCCCCACCGTTAGTCTAGCTTGGTATGTAATTAGGTTTTGGAGGTAGTTATTGTGTCAGGATTAGTTGAAGATTAAAGGAATATATATATAAGTTAACTTGAAGACTCTAAAGAAACAATGCGAACAAAATATCTACTTTTGTTTATATATTGTATAAAACTTGTATGTCAGAGTGATGAAACTCCGAATTATATTTTTGTACTTCAGAAAAATGATGTAACAAGTTGACAGTATATATATTTGAAAGTTGATTATCCTTCTTTTATGCATTGTTGATTATTCCTTATATTTGTGCCATGATGATATTTGTATGGATATCTCACGTGAGAGATGATTCGATTTATTTGATATATATTTATTATATTACGATATATTTTATTCTAAATGATCCATGAATGAAAATATTTATCTGAAACATTTGTCTAATTCATTCTATATGATTTTATATATGAAGATCATGCCACCAAGAAGAAGGAACATACATCAACTCCAAACTCCCCTACCCACTTCTCAAGCTGAGCTTGATACTTTATTGAATCAAGGCATTGCGGATGCGATTGCTCAACATGAAGCAAATCGCACCAATTTGAGAAATGAAGGTAGGACTCAAGTCCCACCAATAGCAACAAATCCACGAATGGTTCGTTACTGATAACCTTACAAGAAATTTTCATTAGTATTTTATTTGCAAAATAAATATTTCTGACAATTTCGAGAACCAACATTTCAGGATGCACATTTAAGCAATTTTTAGATTGCAAACCATTGAACTTTGACGGCACAGGCGGAGCTGTAGCATTTGTTCGATGAACCGAAAAGACAGATTCTGTAATCCGCATGAGTAACTGTTCCCCTAACCAGACTGTATTGTATGTTTCAGGATTGTTCATTGACGAAGCTTTATCATGGTGGAATCTACAAGTACAAACGTTAGGAGATGCAGCAACATACGCTATCACTTGGGAAAGACTGAAGGAAATGATGCGTGAGAAGTATTGTTCAAGGGCGAACTACAAAAGTTGGAAACAGAGTTTTAGAATGCAGCGATGGTCGTATCTGACATCTATGGTTATACTTTGCGATTTCATGATCTTTCACGAGTCGTTCCGTATATGGTAACCCCCGAATTCAACGTATCGAACGACATATTTGGGGATTAGCTCCAGAAATTCGAAGTATGGTTACTTCGTCACATCCAGCAACCATCACCGAGGCAATTACGATTGCAATAAGTCTTACCAAAGAAGCGGTAAGAATGAATAAGTTTTCGAGAAAGAATGTGGAGATGCTCAAGGAGACAAATGTAGAATCAACCTCACATTGGAAGAAGAGAAAATTTACCCACTTCGAGAAAGGTTCCCAACCTAGTAGCAAGAAGAAGAAAACTCCCACAGCAAAAAGGAATAAAGCATTCATGGGGACAGCAGAGACAGAACTGAGAGGTTATACAGGAAATGCACCCAAGTGCAACAGGTGCAATTATCATCATTATGGTGGATGCCGAACCACCAAATGTGATAAGTGCGGGAAGTTGGGACACCGTACCGAAAATTGCTGGAGTAACAACAAAGGAAACCGGAATGAAGGCAAGAAAGAAGGAGGCTATGGAAATGGAAACGACCGAGGAAGAAATCAAAGTTGTTATGGTTGTGGTGAACCGGGCCACTTTAGAAAGAATTGCCCAAAGGAGAACAAAGGCCACGAGCGAGCCTTTATAATAGGAGCTCATGAGGCACGTCAGGATCCAAATGTGATCACTGGTACATTCCCGTCAATAATCATTTCACATCTATTTTATTTGATACTGGCGCAGATTTTAGTTTCATATCTTTAGAGTTTAAAGCTATACTTGAACTGAATTCAAATAAATTAGATATTCCATTCACTATCGAACTAGCGAATGGAAAGATAATTGAATCTGATGAAATTATTAAAGGATGTTCTTTAGAGTTAGGCGGACAAAAATTCAAAATCGATTTATTACCCATCCAGTTAGGTAGTTTTGATGTTGTAATCGGTATGGACTTGGTATCCAATAACCAAGCCGAAGTCGTGTGTTGTGATAAAATTATTCGCATTCCCCTTCCTAATAATGAAACACTTTTTATTCATGGCGAGAAGAGTGAAACGCCCTTACGAATTATTTCTCGTATGAAAGCACAAAAATGCTTGCGAAAAGGAAGTATAGCATTCTTAGCACGCGTTGTTGACAAGAAACCCAAGGAGCCAAAACTTGAGGAGATCCTTGTTGTTAAGGAATGCCCTGAAGTCTTTCCAGAGGACTTACCATGAATACCACCACAACGACAAGTCGAATTCCACATAGCCTTGATTCTAGGAGCTACACCTGTAGCGGAATCCCCTTACCGATTAGCTCCTTTGGAAATGCAAGAGTTTTCAACACAACTTCAAGAGTTGTTAGACAAAGGTTTTATTAGACCAAGCTTCTCACCTTTGGGATCTCCAATTCTATTCGTAAAGAAGCAAGATGGAAGCTTTAGAATGTACATAGATTATCGAGAATTGAACAAACTCACGATCAAGAATCGGTATCCGTTACCAAAGATCGATGATCTGGTTCGATCAACTTCAAGGATCAAGTTTTTACTCGAAGATTGACTTAAGGTCAAGATACCATCAGCTTAGAGTGCACGAAGAAAGTATTCCAAAGACAACATTCCCATCCCGTTAGGGTCACTACGAATTCCTTGTTAAGCCATTTGATCTAACAAATGCACCGGTAGTGTTCATGGACTTAATAAACCTTGTGTGCAAGCTTACCTTGATAAATTCGTGATAGTATTTATCAATGACATATTCATATATTCACGAAATAAGAACGATCATGAACATCATCTTAGGAATAACGCATGTTAATGCCATACCTGAGTCCATATATAAATGAAAGCACTTATTTGAGATCAACCATTACAATAATACATAACTTTCCGGTACAACGCCAAAATTGCAAAATTGTCCGTTTCGACAAAAAAGGCGACAAATCTCAGTTTGTCCGCAACACTAATTCGGTGGATTCCGGATGTAAGAATAATAATAAAACAATGTTAATCATCCTAAAACAATGTGAGAATAGCAAGAATGAACAAAAGACATCGTTTCCGGTCATTCGACAAACAGTGCACAATGCGACCGAAAGGCGACCGTTTGCCGAAACGACGAATATTTTAGTGGCCGATAGCCTCATTAGGGCATCTAGCGAACTAGTTAAGCCTCATTTGGAACTTGGTATCCATTCAACTAACATGAGGTCACGGAAACAATCACAATTGTGGTGGTCGAAATAAAAGCTTCCGGTACTAAATAAATAAGTTCGTTTATTAGCAATTATTGTGTCGATGAACGATCTAATGATGTTTCTGTCATCCGAAACTTATATTAGATGATCAAGTGGATTAATTACCATATAATAACACTCTAAACCCTAATTATATACTAAGAATGCAAGATCAATCCACTAATCACAAAACATAACTTAATGACTGAAATATCTAATAAATTAACACATGTCATAAATAATATTTACACTTAACCCCCCTATATGGGCCCCACCCACTTGATTTTGTTGAAAATGATAAATTAGAAGTATGGTATGTTGATGTGATGATAATAATGAAAGAATGGTGATAATATATTAAGATCACTTCATGATCTTCATCATTTTTATCACAAAAAATTGCAACACTTCTTCCTTTTTCCCCCCTCATATCTACAGCCACCACCATCACCCTTGCACCACCATTTAGCCACCATAAACTACCACTTTATACACACTTTAAAGTCTCTTCAAGGTCATTCAAGGAGCTAGAAAGAGTGGAGGATTATTGGAGGCATTTTGGAGCTTCATTTCCTTCTAAAATCACCATCTAACATGTGCACCCATTGTAAGACTTATTCTTTCATAATCTAGCTTATTTTTATGTCTAGACTAGTGATGTACAAGTTGATCATCTTGAAAATGAAGAAAAGATAAACCAAAAACCCTAACTCACACCATAATAATAACACTAAATATTGTTTATTTTGTGTTGATTATGTGTTTATATGGTAGTTAGTTAGCATGTTGATGTTGTTTATGTTAAAGTAAGGTGTAAATGTTAGATGATCTTGTATGATCAAGTATGAAAATGAAGATTTAAACATAATAATGTTTAAATCTAAACAAGATCATCAACTACATCATCCATGAAGATTACTACAACTTAAAGATAATTTTACTACATATGAATGATCTTTTATAAGAAATAAACATTATCATCTTAAAAAAGTGTAGTAATCAAGGGGTTTAAAGTAATGGACTTGATTAAATGATATAACAAAAATGGTGATTTAAAAGTGCTAATAAATATTGAAATCTCATCATGTTTTAATAAGGTTTTTACTACTCAAAAAGTCATGGATGATGATATACATAAGTGGTAAATAAATAATAGGAAAGCTTGTGATAGATTATTAATCTTGATTTTGAGTTTAAACACGTTTTAAATACGTTTTTAAAATGTGGAAAACGCCATAGCTTAGGGAAACTATGGCGAAATTTTATATAAATCTAATCGCGATTAAGACATGATTAATGGGGTGATTAGCAGGACTAAATGCGATTAGTAACTTAAATCGTCATTAAGTAAGTTCTAATGACAAGGGTTAAACTCTAAATACCCAAGTATTCAAGAAGTTTATATATATATATATATATTACAAGTAAAAATAAGTAACTCTTATAAATATATACTTACTTGGGAAAAATAAAAATATAAATACATATTTTGTCACCAAGAATCTTGTATAAATACATATGTGTATGTATTTAGAAGCTTGGGGTATTCACAATAAAAATACCAAACTTTACGCAACATAATACACACACTTGAAAATAATACCAAGTGTTGGTGACACAAACAAATGCATTCTTACGATGCGTCGAAACAATAATCGGACAAGCGAAGCAATGCGTACGATAGGCGAACGTGCACCATTATACCGTCGCGTCAACGACCAACGGATGAATCGCCGACACGAAAAGTCATTACGACAACGGGCGATTTTTGACGTAAACAAACATGTAATAAACGACGCCGACGACGAGTCTAAAATATATATTTAGACTTTAACACACATATATATATATATATGTATCGAAATCAAAATCCGGAAAGTTAAAATATAAAAGAATTTACTAAGTGATTTATTAGAAGTATAAAATATATACTTATACTCTATACTTAGTAGAAATTTATAACTATAAAACTTATAAGAAAATGGGCTCTTAAAAGATATAAATTACATGGGCTAGGCCTAATGACAAGAAAAGAGGGGCTAGGCCCAATGACATAGAGGACATGTGAAGGGCAAGGCCCAGTTCACACACGATATAAGAACAACAATATATATATATATATATATATATATATATATATATATATATATATATTTGAGAAATATATATAACAATATTAATCGAACAAAAAACTACCAACACTGTGATAACATTAAAAGTTGTTCTATCATAACAAAGAAATACATAACAAGAATTCAAGATGAACAAGGAGTACAAGGTCCAATGAGGCCTAGGTGTCTAATAAACTCGATACACATGTAGGTTATACACGTGTACAGACACCAACTGTGAGTAATACGACGTACGGAACGTAAAACTGTGAGTTCATGTCCCTCCTTCCATTGATTTCAAAGTTTTGTTTTACAAACCATCGAGCGGAAATACATATCATAACAAATAGTATGTTAGCTATGGGTTCAGTTGATAACAGGATCATTTGTGCATAAGTTGGATGATGACAATAGTAACCATTAATCACGTAGTGACCAAGGTGCAAAAGGTATAGATCTATCGATTTTGAGACACACTCCACTCCTGGTATAATAACCGGTTAGGAGTGCTTTTGTGATCCTAATGATGTCAGAGTTGTCTCGGGTTGGTTACTTACTTATGGCACATATAAGTCACGGTGCTCGCGACATACTGATAGATCCCCAGAATGCCAAGATGCTAATAACATACTCGGATTTCATTACTGGATTTTAAGAATGACATTTTTTATACGAAAACATTAACTACATGAACTCGCCAACTTTATATTGACTTTTTAATATTACATGTATTTTAGGACGCAAGGCATGAGCTGGTGATATGATTCGGGTTATGAGAATATGTCAAGACAACGGTGTGCCATCTTTTGGAGGGTTTGCCTTTTATATCCCAACTTCGTCTGGATATATAGTGTCACACCCCGACCCGAAGCGGAATAAAAGTCGGGGCATAATTGGGTTATCACCAAAGCTCATGATATTTACTAAGATGTTTCATATTTATTAAATTCAAATTACAAACTTAAATATCCAAAAACAAAATTCATACAATTACATAGGAAATTGAAACTATATATTTATTCCAAAGCATTAACTTGTTTATTCTTCTAGGCCATCCTAAGTGTTTCCTATCTCGGCTGGATCACCTGTATCATGTGTAAAACAGGGGAGATTTTGGGTCAACAAAAGTTGGCGAGTGAACCTTGATAAAACATTTTAACTAATTTCTTGTTTTATTTATTAAAGAAAATTCGTGCATTAATCACATGTGAGCAAACATATATATGTAAACAATCACAAACCACTTTGGATGAGTATATGACATGAATGATGATGTATTTGAGATCAAGGCTCAATCAAACAGAGCCGATCTAATGAGGCTCCTGATGCTCAACCCGTATCCCACGGGGAACTGATGGGCCTAATGAAATGCGTGCACTGAAATGATAAATTTAATCTACATATAATTCACACAACAATCAATACACATTTGATCACGGATATGATGTATGCACAAGTGTTTAAATAAAATAAAAGAATAGTACGGCACATGATACACCCCAAAACATGATTAAAACGGGGAATTGGTAGAGATTCACTCACAGTGGATGCGTTTCTTGATGACGATGAATGCGCACGAATTTTATGATTCAACCGACGAGGGAAAAACTAACCTAAATAATAACGAAATAATTCGATAAATAAATAATTTTATTTGAGATTAATATTTTTTAATTAGTGCTCTTAATGAGATTTTTAGATTTATTTTTATGAGTTTATTGCAAAATTTTAACCTTAGGAATCTTATTTTTAAGTATTTTTAAATAATTTTTAAACTTTAATAAGTAAAAATGAGAAAACAAAATTTTAAAAATAAGTGTTGACCTTGTCAGTTCTGACCGGTCGGATAGCATGAATTTCAGGCGGCGAGTGAGGTTCGAACCCATGACCTCCCGTATACGTGCACGCAACTCTACCAACTGAGCTACGTGTCTAACCCGAAATATTCTCTGTTTTAATTATATATATACTAACTAGTTTTAACGTTATTTAGTTTTTATTAAAAAGGTTTTAATATGGCCGAAACTGATTACAGAACCCGGACTCGAACTCGGGATCCATGGTTCGAGTGCACACAACCCAATCAGTTGGGCTGTGTGTCTAATCTGCTTAAATACTGGATTATATTCCTTTTATATATATATATATATATTGTGAATTGATCTGTATAAGTTTAAAAAGTGTTGGCTTTATTTCAGAAAATCGGAAACATGTGCGATTCGAACTCGGGACGTGTGCTTTGTAATTGCACACAGTCCACCGCTGGACTGTGTGTCTAACCCGGTTAAATACCCGTTTTTATTTATATTTAAACACTAACTCAACTTCATCGTTTTCACCATTCAAAATCCCGAAAATGATTCCGACTGAATAAACTGATTAAACAGTTTTGATTACTGTTTTGAGCTATTAATTTACTAAACAAGAGATAGCAAGGAGGTTTAGATGATTATACCGGTTTGGAGAACTACGGTTTTCTGGTTAAGAAATTCCGGCGATATTCCGGCGAGTGCGAAAATCTCCGGCGACGTGCTTTGAAAGGAATAAAGCTTCAGGAAGAGAGTGCGGTTCTGAGCTAAATGTTTACAAGGAATTGAGTGGGTATTCATAAGGGGGACAGGCCGATTGGTTTCGAATTCGGGGCCAAGATTCGCGGTCAATGATTTCAATTCTCATAGGAAACGGTTTTGACTAAATTGAGTGTTAAGCAACGGTTATAACTGATGTCGAAATCAGTTTACGCGTTTCAGTTAAGGGAAAGTAGCAATGGTTGCGGAATCTTCGTTCTTGCCGGCGATTTCGGGTTCTGAGGTTTCTGATTCACAGGTTTTGATTTTTGGTTTTACCATAAGTGTTATTTGTTTAAGTATTAAACACAAAAGATGTGTGTGGCGGAATGGTGTGATGTGTGTGTGTCTACGCGGTAGACCCGGGTTCGAGACCGGCTACCTTGTTCTGTTCTTCTATTTAATTTTAATATTATTATTTATTAATTATGGTTTTTAAACTCTAAAATATTTATTAATTATGTATTATTTAAAATAACCGGCACAATAAATACGCAACGAACTTATAACTGAATATTTGATTATAAAACGAAGTGGGTTTCGAAACCCGTTTTACGACGAATGTTACATATAGGGGTCAAAACCACAATATGAATTTATTATAAAAACAATGTCTTATTTTGAAACAATGTGTTTTGAATCATGTCTTATCATGACATGTTGAAACAGATAACAATATGATATCACTTTTGGATGGTTGTAATTATGGAACGAAACTTATTAATGGCATGGCATCGTTGTTAAATTACATTGTTTACTAGATTGGATGCAACGATTACCTAATAGTCACACACTTGCGCTCCACAACGACCAGGGTGTGACAGACGATTTATCCGAGTCAGCACCACCATTGCATCCTTTTGGGGATATCACACACCACACTGATCATCTGTTACATCACCCTTTTGTTGGATCATCCCATTATACTCTTGGTAGTACTTCTCAGTTCGCCGATCATGTATCTTCTTATATGCATAGATTTGCTTCTACTACCATTACACCGATATTCAGTTCTTACCCAGACCCATTCGCTGCTGGACCGTCACATGTTTCATACACTCAGCCTATGACTGAGTATCCTCCTTTTACTCCGATCCCTAGTGCTGGAGATCTGCCCCATCCCCCCACCTCATATGCATTATTGTCACATATCCTTCACCTTACTTTACTGTTTCACATGACCAGCCACCTCTGGGCATGAGCCCATCCGACCCGTATCACCCGAGCCATTTGCCACTCACCACCATTGAGTACAGACTCACATCCACCGAGACACAACTCGGTATTCTGTTTCGACGATTTCATGAGCTTAATGCTCAACTCACTGCTATCCGAGCATCACAGAATGCTCCATCATCATCATCATCTCAGCCACCACTACCCACATCATCACCTCCACCACCACCATCCCCGTAAGCACCTCACTTGCATCATCCCATGCCACCTCCTCATCATATGACAGACGCATTAGTGCCATCGAGGAGGAGATGGCATACTTCCACGATGTGAAATTCAAGAGTGCAGGAAGATTGACTTAAGGTCAGGATACCATCAGCTTAGAGTGTAGGAAGAAAGTATTCCGTAAGACAACATTCCGAACCCATTACGGTCACTACGAATTCCTTGTTATGCCATTTGGTCTAACAATTGCACCGGTAGTGTTCATGGACTCAATAAACCGTGTGTGCAAGCCTTACCTTGATAAATACGTGATAGTATTTATCGATGACATATTGATATATTCACGAAATAAGAACGATCATGAACATCATCTTAGGACCATTCTTGAGTTGTTAAAGAAGGAAAAATTGTATGCAAAACTCTCTAAGTGAGAATTTTGGCTTCGTGAAGTCCAATTTCTCGGACATGTAGTCATTGAGAAAGGCATACATGTCGATCCATAAAAAATAGAAGCCACTAAGAATTGGAACGCACCTAAGACACCCATCGAAGTACGCCAATTTTTGGGATTGGCGGGTTATTATCGAAGGTTCATTGAAAATTTTTCAAAGATCGCTCAACCACTAACCTCCCTAACTCAGAAAAATAAAAAGTTTGATTAGGGAGCGAAACAAGAAGCAGCTTTCCAACTGCTTAAGGATAAACTTTGTGATGCACCGATTTTATCACTTCCGGACGGCACAGATGACGTTGTATTTATTGTGACGCTTCACATCAAGGTTTAGGATCAGTATTAATGCAACGAGAGAAAGTTACTGCATACGCATCATGCCAATTAAAAGTTCACGAAAAAAACTATACCACACATGACCTAGAACTAGGTGCAATGGTATTTGCGTTAAATTTGGTGACATTATCTTTGCTGCACCAAGTGCACAATCTTTACCGATCACAAAAGTTTTCAACATATATTTAACCAGAAAGAGTTAAATATGCGCCAAAGACGTTGGCTTGAAATGTTGAATGACTATGATTGTGAAATTAAATACCATCCGGGCAAAGCGAACGTTGTCGCGGATGCACTAAGTTGAAAGGAACGAGTGAAACCTCTTCGTGTACGATCATTAAGACTCACAATTCACAATAACCTTACCTCTCGAATTCACGACGCTCAAATGGAAGCCCTGAAGAGCGGAAATTTTAAAGCAGAGATCCTTAGAGGTATGGAAAAACAATTAGAACCAAATGAGAATGGAACTTTGTATTTTGCAAACAGAATTTGGGTTCCTCTTTTTGGTAATTTGCGAAACTTAAATCCTTGATGAAACCCATAAGTCCAAATATTCGATATATCCTAGAGCGGATAAAATGTATCACGATCTTAAAGAATTCTATTGGTGGCCTAATCTCAAAAGAGATATTGCAACTTATGTTGGAAAATGTTTAACATGTGCAAAAATTAAGGCTGAATACCAAAAACCTTCAGGATTGTTGCAACAACCTGAAATTCACACTTGGAAATGGGAACAAATTTCAATGTATATAATAACAAAATTACCCAAGACCTCACGAAGTCATGACATGATTTGGGTAATTGTTGACCGACTAACCAAATCAGTTCACTTCTTGCCAGTACGTGAGAAAGATAAAACCGAGAAGTTAGCCGAACTTTATCTTAAAGAGATTGTGGCAAGACATGGAGTACTTGTTTCTATAATCTCTAATCGAGATGGTCATTTCATATCAAGAATTTGGCAATCTTTTCAAAAGGCTTTTGGATCTCACTTAGATCTAAGTACGACCTTTCATCTCCAAACAAATGGCCAAAGTGAACGCACCATTCAAACCTTAGAAGATATGCTTCATGCTTGTGTAATTGACTTAGGCGGAAATTGGGATACTCACTTGCCTTTAGTGGAGTTCTCATATAACAATAGTTATCACACGAATATCTAAGCTGTTCCATTAGAAGCGTTTTACGGATGTAAGTGTCGATCTCCACCATGCTGGGCGGAAATAGGCAACAAACAATTGATAGGTCCATAATTAATCCAAGAAACTACGAATAAAATATTTAAATTCCCAGATCGTATTAAAGCAGCACAGGATAGACAGAAAAGTTATGCGGATAAACGCCACAAACCATTATCCTTTGAGATTGGAGATAAAGTGCTATTAAGAGTCTCGCCTTGGAGAGGCGTAGTTATATTCAGGAAGCAAGGAAAACTTAGTCTGAGGTGCATAGGACCATATGAAATTTTGGAGAAGATTGGAACAGTCGTATATAAGTTGAAATTACCTAAAACACTTAGTAACGTTCATGACACTTTTCATGTGTCAAATATTAAAAAGTGTCTTTAAGACGATTCACTTATTATCCCCATGGATGAAATTGATATAGACGACAAACTCCATTTCATCGAAGAATCTGTCGAAGTTTTAGATTCAAAAATTCAGAAAACAAGGAGTCGTATCAAACTAGTTAAAGTCCATTGGAACTTAAAGCGCGGACCTGAGTTCACTTGGGAACGGGAAGAAAAAATAAAAAGAAAGTATCCCCACCTGTTCGAGAAATCATACGCAAAGGATGACACGACTTCAATTTTGGGACGAAATTTTCTTGAACAAGGGGGGAATTAATTCTGTACAACTTGAACAACTAATACATTGTCTATTTATCGTATAACTTGACTTAAATTATAATTTTAAGTCTTAAAAGTCTAGGAATTTAACAAAATCATAGCTTGGTATGATAGTGGATTCGTCATAATAAAGAATATATAAAACCATATCCTAGACAAATGGTAAAGACGCAAACATGAAATAAATATAAAAACTGGTTATCGTACAGTCTGATATTTCAGAAATAAGACATAAAATACGTCTGCACTGTTATACCATGAAAATTTATTTGAAACACCAAATTGTCCAAGTCTGTAGCAAAAATTCAGCATTCTGCAGTAAAAATTCAGCATTTTGCAGCAAATTTCAGCAAATGTCCGAAAACCCAAAAATAAATATTTTTAGCTAAAGGATAATAATGGGTGTTAGAAATAGTATAAAACCCATTATCAATCTTATTATTTAAAGCTATACGGTTTGTTCAGTAAAAATTTGACAACTGAGCCGGTACAGAAACTGAACTCAAAATGACAAATTTATTAGTCTAAAGAGCTAGATTAATTAACGGGACAATAAAATTGTACTAGAATTATTATGAACATAAATTTTATAAGTAACACTATATATCAGTATTTCATCCGCTACATGACCGAACTAACTTTATCAACCGAACAACAAAATAATAAGACTAGTAAGTTATTTTGGCATGTTATAACATCACTTTAAAGTGTTGGGACATTAGTTTTTATAGAAACTTATATATATAATTATTAAAGTTTATAAAAGTTATAAAAATTACGTATTAATTTATATAAAAAAAACCAAAACCAACCCCCCACACCCTCACGACAACATGGGATTTCCCATGCCACTAATCCCTCATATTAATGTGTTGGCAAAATTATGGTTAGGTTTAGTGTAATGTGAGTTGTAAGATCCTAAACATAACATCCCAAATCTAAACTATTTCCTTTCATTCTTTCATTTTTGAAAAACCAACAACAACACTTCTTCTTCTTCTTCTTCCATTTTTGCGCCCAAAATCGGCCAAGCCTCATCCACATCACCTTCAACTTTTTAAAACCTAAACATAAGAACCTTAAGCATGAATGAAGATCAAAAGGAAATCTAAGGAACTTTCAAGGAGTAAGAGTTCACTTTGGAAGCTTGGAACTCTTGATCAACCTATCTTCTTCATCCTTTAACTCATCCCTAGCCATTGTGCTAGTAGTAAGATCCTTAAACCTAATCTTATACTTTATATTTTATAAAATTTCACAAGATCATCATAAAACTTATATAAAAAACCGCTTGGAAAACATTAATAAATCTAAGATCACTAACATAATCATGTGATTTTCTTGATAATTTTGGATGATCTTGAACTTGTCATTAACTAGTAACTTGAATCTTGCAATATTATGAATAAAAAGATGATCTAGACACATGCATGTTTAGATTAGCAAGATTTATTAACAAAAATAGTGATGAACATATTTTATATTTTAAAGATGATCATACAAGTATTAGATCATTAAGTAAAAGTTATGATTTAGAAATTTTGTTTAGAAATGATAATAAAGTTTCCATTTTAAGAAAGATTCAAATTATAACAAGTTCATGACATTTTGTTAATATTCATATAATATTTGTGATTGATGATGATTTGAGTTAGATTAATTATTTTGAAACATGTTTAATACAATTGTAAAGGAAACTATGACAAAATTTTTATAAGAATTAATCTTGATTAAGATATGATTTAACTAAAGATTTGTTGGTTAAAAGTCATTAGGAAATTTAATCATGTTTAGATGAAGGATTCGGATGAAAAATTTAAGAAATTAATTACTTATATTTTCTTAAATAAAAAATGAGATAAATATATATTTTTGATAAAAATATATATTTTAAACCACCTTATATGTGTACATGTATTTTTGTATAAAACTATATATAATTTGATCATGTTAAATTGAATACAAAAATATATAAGTGTTCAAATTATTGATAAAATAATATATCGGACAACTCGGACAACTTGGACAATTCGAAAGTATATGGTATAAATAAAACAAACGACAAAGACGAAACGAATAAAATAGTCAATGCGAACCTAACTTTGGGCTAATCCGTGTATCCAATAAAACTCACTTTTATAAAGAAATAAATTGGGCTAATCCATTTCTATAAAAACTAACTTTGGGCTAATCCGTGTATCCAATCAAACTCCTCTTCACCAAACTTATCAGCATACTGCTACAATCTGTATACTATAAAACAAACATCTCGAGAAACTATAAGAATTTTTCAACACAAGTTAATAAATTATCATTATTCAAGAGATAGTAAAACTGTATCACAGATGAAACAATTCTCAACTCAAATCACACACTAAAAATTTAAGCACACTGAAGCTGCAAGATTTTAAAATGTTGAACTCATCTTCTAACACTGTCTCCCCTTATCGGTAACAACTCCTCCATGAACAACCAATATCCGTACATTAAGATTTACAAGAAAATGAAATCTTTTTGGATTTTTATATTTTCTGAAAACAAATAAATAATGAAATAATAAACACTCTGTTTTTGTGAGAATCACTAATAAGAAAATCATATCAGCAACATCAAACTGTTTTCACACTATTAGATAATTGTATATGTAATTTTCATGAAAAGCAGTTCAAGACAATTACCAGTATTGTTTATCCACTTAAACAAGATACATGAACATTTCAAGTACCATTACCTAGTGATATGTTTAGTGTGTCCCATTTCAGGACATACCCCCATGATCAAGGTATGCACAAAGATTCCTCGTAGTAGGTGAGTAAACCGAAATTCATCCTTTTTGATTTACAATGTTAGATAATTGGTGATCAGGTCAGTACTTCCGTACAACAAAGAGACCAATTGTCACACCCCGACCCGCAGCGGAAAAGGTGACCGGGGCATGATTGGGTTATCATCAAAGCTCATGACATTTATTATACGTTTCGTATTCATTAAATACAATTTAATAGGAAATTTACAACTATAATTACATCATGACCTAACATCAAACTAAGCTTCTTTGTTTTCTTCTAAGGCATTTCCTATGTTTTCCTTGCTTCATCCTGTTCACCTGTATCATGTGTAAAAAGGTTTTTTGGATCAACAAAAAGTTGGCGAGTGAATCCTTTGGAAAACATTTGAACAAGTTTATTTAAATGATTATGAAATAAGTGCACAACCACACATGAGTAAAAATAGATGTAAACTTATTCAACAATCATTAGATATTAAATAAAGCACACATGAACAATAATGGAACGTTTAGAGGCACGCGTTGCTCTACTCGTCTCTCACGAGGAACTGATGGGCCTAATGAATGAATTGCATAAACATGATAATATGAATGACACAACTACAAACAATATAAACTCAATGATACACACATGAACAATAATGGATTGGTTTTGAGGCACGCGTTGTTCAACTCGTCTCCCACGAGGAACTGATGGGCTTAATGAATGAATTTCATATAATTTGACAAAATGAAATAAGTAATCACAACAATATAAACAATCTAAGTTTAGATCACGATATGGTATGGCACAAGTTTAAATAAACGAGTTAATTATTTTGTGACACAAGACACACCCCAAAACGTGTAATTAAAAAGGGGGAGTTGTAAGATTCACTCACAGTGGGTGCGTTCGGTTGATGATGTTGAATGCACGCGAAGTGGTTTTAACCACGAGTGAAATTAACCTAGATAAATAGCATTATGGTTCGGTAAGTAAACGGATTTTATTAATCCATTTTAGTAGGATTGTTGGGTGTATTTTTGTGAGTTTAAGGCTATTTTCTAACCTTAAAAATGTTATTTTTAATTATTTTTAATTGATTTTTAATTAAAATAAATAAATAAATAATAATAAAAAAATTGATTTTTTGCTACAGTTGACCGTTGACCGTTGACTTTGACTTTGACCGGTTCGTATGCGTGTATATGTCGCTGAGTGAGGCTCGAACCCGAGACCTCCCGTACGCGTGCACGCAGCTCTACCAACTGAGCTACGTGTCTAACCCGAAATATTTCTGTTTTAATTATATTTATATATTAATTAGATTAAACCGAAAATCATTTATTTTTTTTTAAAAACGATTTAATTGAATCGGACCGGTGCGCTCCACAGGTCTCGAACCCGGGACCTGTGGGTTGCGTTAACACACAGTCCACCGCTGGACTGTGTGTTTAACATGTTATATAAACCGATTTTTATTATACTTAAATACAAACTAAGTATTTTCATTTCTGACTTATTTAAAAAGGTAGATAATTGTCCGAGTCGGTGCAGTAGACCGGACTCGAACTCGTGACGTGTGATTTAAACATACACACAGTCCACCGCTGGACTGTGTGTCTATCTTGGTTAAATTATTCCGGTTATTAATATACTTAACATATATATGAAATGAATCCGGTTCAGTTAACAAAAAATGACATTTTATTAAGGCAGCGTGTGTGGGACAAGATTCGAACTCGAGACGTTAGTGTGTTTATTGTGCACACAGTCCACCGCTGGACTGTGTGTCTAACCCGAGTAATAACTTGATTTTAATTATACTTATATGTTACCGAACTTCGTCTTCTTCGTCCGTTTTTAACCAGAATCGGAAATCCGACTGGTTCAATGTTTTAATCGGTTTCTTTAGCGTTCTTTAGTTAATTACAAGTGAGATTAAATAAAAAGAAGGGATGATTTAAGCGTGAGATATACCGACTGGATTCCTCTGTTTCTCCGGCGAAACTCCGGCGACAGCAACAGGTTCTGGCGTCGTGTGTCTTGCAGCAGCGAGTCTTCAGAAAGCTTACAAAGGATGTGGGTGACTTCGGTATAAGCTCAGGAGGTTCAGTAAAGCTTATAAGTGGAGGGTTCGGTTTTCCGGCGATGAGCAGAAAATTTCCGGCGAGTGAGTTTTCGCCGAGAAAGGGTGCGGTTTTGAGCGAAAATGTTTGCAGAGGTTCGAGGGGGTATTTATAAGGCAGGTTATCGATGAACTTGGTCCGATTTCGACTTGATTCGTCGGTTATAATTTCTCCGGCGGTTATAGTTTGTGTCGCGAGTTCAGACGTCGGTTATAACCGATGTCCTAGTAAATGTTTACGTTATAACTGAAGGAATCGTTAATTCTTGGCGAGATCGCCGGGATTTCCGACGACTGTATTTGGGCGCCGGTTTTGAATTCGGAAAGTCATGTTATGAATTAAATGATTCTAACATTTAACAAGAAACATCAGTGGCGCAGTGGTTTAAGTGTTAAGTGTTAAGTCTGTGAACTGTGACCCGGCGACTGACCCGGGTTCGAAACCCGCAGGAACAATTTATTTTTATTTTCTTATTTTTGACAGTTTTTCAAAAACAAATTATATATTCCCATATAATACTTGATTATGTATCGATTAAAATTATTTTGGGCATTTAATTCGCAACGAAATTTTTAACTGATTGTTCGGTTAATAAACGGAGCGGGTTTGGTAAAATCCGTTTTTGACGGATGTTACAGTATCCCCTGCTTTTTAGAAATTTCGTCCCGAAATTTAAATAGTGATATATTTGACTAAAAGAATGATGGTTTTTAGTTTGACAGTTACATGCTTAGAAAAAGTAAAGTTTTAAGTTTTTTGTTTGAGCGGTAACGTTCCTTGTAAGGGTTAAGTACCCTATTACAGAATCGCTTTTTGTTGCCTACTATAAAAGTATTGATAAGCAGAATTTTATTCGCTAAATATGATATCATGCATAAGAGTTTGGATATGTTTGGAAGGGTATGGTTATATCCTAAGGCAAAACTTCTAATACTACAACCTACATGGAACATAAATAAACACAACAGCTAATATTTGAACATAAATAAACACAACAGCTAATATCAGTAAGTTATGATTGGTTCTATGACTATAGAACATAAATAAACACAACAGCTAATATTTGAATCCACATTCTGATAGCATATATGTTTGAATGGTGACAGTTCCTCTCTCATTTGTTATGATGGAGAGGTTAGTTTATGTAGAAATGGAACACAATCCAATTTCTTTAAATAGCAAGATGATATAAATGTAACACAAATTTCAACCAAGGCAATACTAAATCCTACATGGAACTTCTCATAACCGCCTGATAATGACTTTGATCCTTTGGCAAGAATACTTATATATAGGAAGTACCAGCGGCGTATCCACCATATTCTTGCCAAATTTTCATTGGTTTTATCCACAAGTTATGATTAGTTACCAAGAAACTACTAAATCCTACATAGAACTTCTCATAATCGTCTGACAATGCCTCTGATCCTTTGACAAGAATACTTATATATAGGAAGTACCAGCGGCGTATCCACCATATTCTCGTCAAATTTTCATTGGTTTTATCAGTGAATTATGATTAGTCCGATGTGACTCTACAACCAATACAACAAACTCATAAATACTGAAAATGAAAAATGTCTGTGCGATCAAGGCTCAATCAAACGGAGCCGATCGTATTGCATGTACTGAAAATGAAATTGTCTGTGCGATCAAGGCTCAATCAAACGGAGCCGATCGTTTTGCATGTACTGAAAATAATAAACTTAATCTACAAACAGCCTATACATGGAACCTCTCATAACCGCCTGATAATGCCTCCGATCATTTGACAAGAATACTTATATATAGGAAGTACCAGCGGCGTATCCACCATATTCTTGTCAAATTTTCATTGACTTTATCCACAAGTTATGATTAGTTCTATGTGACTCTACTACCAACACAACAACCACAAAATACTGATAATGAAAATGTCTGTGCGATCAAGGCTCAATCAAACGGAGCCGATCGTATTGCATGTACTGAAAATGAAAATGTCTGTGCGATCAAGGCTCAATCAAACGGAGCCGATCGTGTTGCATGTACTGAAAATGATAAACTTAATCTAAACAACAATCACACAAACAGCCTATGCATGGAACCTCTCATAACCGCCTGATAATGCCTCCGATCATTTGACAAGAATACTTATATATAGGAAGTACCAGCGGCGTATCCACCATATTCTTGTCAAATTCTCATTGACTTTATCCGCAAGTTATGATTAGTTCTATGCGACTCTACACAAACACAACAACCACAAGATACTGATAATGAAAATGTCTGTGCGATCAAGGCTCAATCAAACGGAGCCGATCGTATTGCATGTACTGAAAATGAAAATATCTGTGCGATCAAGGCTCAATCAAACGAGCCGATCGTATTGCATGTACTGAAAATGAAAAAAAATGTGGGCACGCCAGGTTCAACCTCATAATGAAATGGGGAACATGCTCAACGCTCATAAAATGGGGAGCGGCGGCCTATGAAATTACATGTACTGAAAATAATAAACAATAATTACTCATACAGTCTACACATGGAACCTCTCATAACCGCCAGATAATGCTTCTGATCCTTTGACAAGAATACTTATATATAGGAAGTACCAGCGGCGTATCCACCATATTCTTGTCAAAGTTTCATTGGCTATATCCTTAAGTTACGTTTGGTTCTATGTGATAAAGAAAAACATAAAACTAAACGATAGGAGTTGAATCTGGATTTTCGGTGAAGAGGACTAGTTGAGTATCTTTGCTTGGGCCGTCATTATCTTCGACGGATTGGCGTTGATGTTGAAGACTCTTCCTCTTGCTGGTGGCCTAGCGGTTGGGTTTTCTTGGTTTACTTGGTTAACTGGGTTTGATTGGGCTTGAGTGTTGATGAGTTAACCAATTGAGGGCATGTGTTTCTAAAGTGGGTAGGGTCGTCACAATTGAAACAAGCTCGAACATATGGGAACATGGGGTATTGGGGTGGTTGATAGGTTTGGGCCATGGTTTGAGTAGGGGAAGAGATTTGGTTTTGAAAGGTGCGGCAAACCTTGCTCAAATGACCATAGCGTCCACAAGTTGCACATAATCGACAAGGTAAGGTAAGGGGATGGTGATAAAAACAGTTTTTGCATCGAGGGTGAGGTCCAAGATATGGTTTCTTATTTGGGTAAGTTGAGTTGGGTGCCACTTGAGTGATCGGGATAGCTTGGATGGGTATGGCGTGTGAAATTGGTTGATTTCGGTGGATAGCAGCGAAAAGTTGCCCGTCTCTTTTTCTCTTAGGATTGGGTTGAGAAGGGGATTCGGTTTGGGTGTAGTCGGAGGTTTCAGTCGATGCTTTATCCTTCTCCTTCTCCTCCTTGATGTCTTTGTTCCGGATTCGGTTCTCGGTGAGCGCTGTTGCTAGCTCCATTGCTGCTTCCAAAGTTGTAGGCGAGGTACTTATTACAGAGTCTTGAATCTTTGACGGAAGACCACGAATGTAGTGCTCGATCAAACGGTAGAGGGGAGTGAACATGTTGGGAACCATTTGATGTAACTCGAGAAATCTTTTGTTGTATGTGGTGTGGTCTCCTTCCTTTTGCTTCAACGAATAAAATTCATCTTCTAATTTCTTGATTTCGCTCCTTGGGCAAAATCGTCTGGTCATGATTTCCTTCAATTCGTTCCAAGTTAAAGTTATAGCATCGTCGACGCCTCGTTTGGCTTTCTCTGTATTCCACCAAGTAAGTGCTATCCCATATAATCGACCGGTAGCATATCGCACTTTGTGATCATCGGGGCAATGTCAATTTAGAAAGGTGTTCTCCATTTCTTCAAACCAATGGAGGAGAGCGGTGACGCCTTCAGTCCCTTTGTATTTCGGAGGGTCGCATGATTTGAAATGCTTGTAGGTGCATTTAGTGGTATTTGGGGGAGAGTTGATAATGTTTTGGTTTTCTTGATTGACAGGATTAGCGGTAAGTGCTTGTTGTACTTGGATTACAATGTTGGGTATTACTGCAGCCATTTGTTGAGCGATTAGGGCAGCCATGCGTTTGCGGGCTTTCCCTGCTCTCATCTTCCTACGGGCGAGGTTAGAAAACATCTACCAGGAATACATGTCAAAAGTATGAGTTGGATGCTTTTGGGATCATGGGTCGCACTAGGAATGAACATTCATAAAAATAATTACAGAAAAATAAATCTACTACATCCTAGGATGTCTTGGGCTTTGCTCGCCATTAGGCCCTACATGCCGCCATACTTTACCTTTGTAATCATGTGGGCCCCCATGAATACCGGTTTTTTATATGGTTCGCACGGGTTTGCCTGGTTGCGTACACTAAAACCCGGAGAAAATCGAGAAATATGTATACAACGTGTGATATTCGGAATTTGTCCAGGTGTAGACACGGTGACACCTCAAAGTGGGGTTAGTTCGAACGACGTTTGGTGTGGCATGCTTTGGCCTAATAGGTCCTTCGTACTCTCATCGTTAGTCCCCAGGTAGGCAAACTGGTCCGTTATATTGGATTTATACGAATGCCAACCTAGACAGGACGTTCCGACTACCGGTACTTGTACCCTTCCAGTTACTACATGCCCGTCGCAGAACTCACTTTGATGAGATTTGAAAATTGCAACAAAATCTTTGAATAATGAGAGTATGAAAATGAATTGAATATATGAACATTGATATATGTATAATGAATATGTATATAAGCATGTATGTTTGACTGTAAGTATAAACAAATATGAAACAAATAAATATCACAAGTTTGTATGTAACCACCTAATCAATTAAAATTTAGGCAGACTATAGTATAGGCTCTAAGGGTCTAATAACCTATCCTATATCCCTATAGTCATGGCTCTGATACCAATCTGTCACACCCCGACCCGCAGCGGAAAAGGTGACCGGGGCATGATTGGGTTATCATCAAAGCTCATGACATTTATTATACGTTTCATATTCATTAAATACAATTTAATAGGAAATTTACAACTATAATTACATCATGACCTAACATCAAACTAAGCTTCTTTGTTTTCTTCTAAGGCATTTCCTATGTTTTCCTTGCTTCATCCTGTTCACCTGTATCATGTGTAAAAAGGTTTTTTGGATCAACAAAAAGTTGGCGAGTGAATCCTTTGGAAAACATTTGAACAAGTTTATTTAAATGATTATGAAATAAGTGCACAACCACACATGAGTAAAAATAGATGTAAACTTATTCAACAATCATTAGATATTAAATAAAGCACACATGAACAATAATGGAATGTTTAGAGGCACGCGTTGCTCTACTCGTCTCTCACGAGGAACTGATGGGCCTAATGAATGAATTGCATAAACATGATAATATGAATGACACAACTACAAACACTATAAACTCAATGATACACACATGAACAATAATGGATTGGTTTTGAGGCACGCGTTGTTCAACTCGTCTCCCACGAGGAACTGATGGGCTTAATGAATGAATTTCATATAATTTGACAAAATGAAATAAGTAATCACAACAATATAAACAATCTAAGTTTAGATCACGATATGGTATGGCACAAGTTTAAATAAACGAGTTAATTATTTTGTGACACAAGACACACCCCAAAACGTGTAATTAAAAAGGGGGAGTTGTAAGATTCACTCACAGTGGGTGCGTTCGGTTGATGATGTTGAATGCACGCGAAGTGGTTTTAACCACGAGTGAAATTAACCTAGATAAATAGCATTATGGTTCGGTAAGTAAACGGATTTTATTAATCCATTTTAGTAGGATTGTTGGGTGTATTTTTGTGAGTTTAAGGCTATTTTCTAACCTTAAAAATGTTATTTTTAATTATTTTTAATTGATTTTTAATTAAAATAAATAAATAAATAATAATAAAAAAATTGATTTTTTTGCTACAGTTGACCGTTGACCGTTGACTTTGACTTCGACCGGTTCGTATGCGTGTATATGTGCACTGAGTGAGGCTCGAACCCGAGACCTCCCGTACGCGTGCACGCAGCTCTACCAACTGAGCTACGTGTCTAACCCGAAATATTTCTGTTTTTAATTATATTTATATATTAATTAGATTAAACCGAAAATCATTTATTTTTTTTTAAAAACGATTTAATTGAATCGGACCGGTGCGCTCCACAGGTCTCGAACCCGGGACCTGTGGGTTGCGTTAAACACACAGTCCACCGCTGGACTGTGTGTTTAACATGTTATATAAACCGATTTTTATTATACTTAAATACAAACTAAGTATTTTCATTTCTGACTTATTTAAAAAGGTAGATAATTGTCCGAGTCGGTGCAGTAGACCGGACTCGAACTCGTGACGTGTGATTTAAACATACACACAGTCCACCACTGGACTGTGTGTCTATCTTGGTTAATATTCCGGTTATTAATATACTTAACATATATATGAAATGAATCCGGTTCAGTTAACAAAAAATGACATTTTATTAAGGCAGCGTGTGTGGGACAAGATTCGAACTCGAGACGTTAGTGTGTTTATTGTGCACACAGTCCACCGCTGGACTGTGTGTCTAACCCGAGTAATAACTTGATTTTAATTATACTTATATGTTACCGAACTTCGTCTGCTTCGTCCGTTTTTAACCAGAATCGGAAATCCGACTGGTTCAATGTTTTAATCGGTTTCTTTAGCGTTCTTTAGTTAATTACAAGTGAGATTAAATAAAAAGAAGGGACGATTTAAGCGTGAGATATACCGACTGGATTCCTCTGTTTCTCCGGCGAAACTCCGGCGACAGCAACAGGTTCCGGCGTCGTGTGTCTTGCAGCAGCGAGTCTTCAGAAAGCTTACAAAGGATGTGGGTGACTTCGGTATAAGCTCAGGAGGTTCAGTAAAGCTTATAAGTGGAGGGTTCGGTTTTCCAGCGATGAGCAGAAAATTTCCGGCGAGTGAGTTTTCGCCGAGAAAGGGTGCGGTTTTGAGCGAAAATGTTTGCAGAGGTTCGAGGGGGTATTTATAAGGCAGGTTATCGATGAACTTGGTCCGATTTCCGACTTGATTCGTCGGTTATAATTTCTCCGGCGGTTATAGTTTGTGTCGCGAGTTCAGACGTCGGTTATAACCGATGTCCTAGTAAATGTTTACGTTATAACTGAAGGAATCGTTAATTCTTGGCGAGATCGCCGGGATTTCCGACGACTGTATTTGGGCGCCGGTTTTGAATTCGGAAAGTCATGTTATGAATTAAATGATTCTAACATTTAACAAGAAACATCAGTGGCGCAGTGGTTTAAGTGTTAAGTGTTAAGTCTGTGAACCGTGACCCGGCGACTGACCCGGGTTCGAAACCCGGCAGGAACAATTTATTTTTATTTTCTTATTTTTGACAGTTTTTCAAAAACAAATTATATATTCCCATATAATACTTGATTATGTATCGATTAAAATTATTTTGGGCATTTAATTCGCAACGAAATTTTTAACTGATTGTTCGGTTAATAAACGGAGCGGGTTTGGTAAAATCCGTTTTTGACGGATGTTACACCAATATCCAACGAGGGTTAGGGCAAATACCAAATTTTGGTACAATGAATGCAATTTGCACTTTTGAATGACTCACTAGGAGAGCTTCTTCAATTTATGGGATTTGGCATTTTAGCTCTTTTAAGATATCATGGTTGTGCCTAGGTCAACATATATCTGGATGCAGCAGAAGGACAACCTTGATACCCCGGATGAAATAATGATATAAAGACCTAAAACCTTAGATTTTGGTAATCTATCAACGCAATATTTAAGGTTATAAAACCATACGCCACTGATATGTTAACCACTCATACACAGTTCGTTATGTTTATATCACCAAGGTAAGTTGATTATTTCATGCCTTTTGCCTACCGGTACATCATATGATGAAACTGCCATCACACTTAAGCAAATTAATTTTATTTTCAATGTGACAGTCCAACTTGCTGATGTACTATCATTTCTTCTTTTCGACATAGTGAAAACTCTTTTTTTTTATTTTCTATTTTTTATGTTTTGATTTTTGAAAAACAGTAAATTATTTACAAAAGTTTTTAGGAAAACTGGTTATTCATGATTCCTCATCCTGTTGAGTTCGACTAAATGTTCAAAACGAGCCCTGTCAAAGCTTTTGTGTAAAGATCTGCCAGGTTATCTAGTGTGTCGACTCGATGCAGTTCAATCAATTTTTTTTGCACAATCCCGTATAAAATGATGACGAATGTCAATATGTTTTGTGCGACTATGTTTTACGGATTGTTGGTGATTGAAATAGTGGCATTATTGTCTATCATAATAGGAGTATGAGTGAAATTCAAACCGTAATTGCGCACCTGCTGTTGGATCCAGAGAACCTGAGAGCAACAGCTACCCGCAACCATATATTCAGCTTCACACATAGAGGTAGACACGCAAGACTGCTTCTTGCATTGCCATGACACAATCCTCCCTCCTAAGAACTGATAACCACCTATGGTAGACTTTCTTGTTGATTTGCATCCTCCAAAGTCCGAATCAGTGAAAGCAACAAACTTCAAATCACTAGAAGCTGGATACCATAACCCAAGTTTAGGTTTCCCCTTCAAGTAACGAAGAATCTACTTCACCGCTTTCATGTGTGACTCCTTTGGATTCGCTTGATATCTGGCAGAAAGACACACTACGAACATGATGTCTTGTCTTGAAGCAGTCAAGTACATAAGAGAACCAATCATTGCCCTGTGTTGAGTTGGATGAACATCCTCCACACTCTCATGACTGGACCAAGATTGTGATTTTCACAAATAGGTGTGTTGAAAGTAGCGCAATCCTCCATTTTGAAACGAGACAAAATATCATACACATACTTTGTCTGATGTATAAACATCCCATCCTTCTTCTGTTCAACTTGTAAACGCAGAAAGTAAGATAGCTCACCCATCGCACTCATCTCAAACTTGCTCTTCATTACCTCCTCGAAATCATGACACATGTTCTCATCAGATGACCCAAAAATGATGTCATCCATGTTTACCTATACCAGCAGAAAGTCTTCCTTCTTCCTTTTAATGAAAAGTGTAATGTCAATCTGACCTCGTTCAAAACCATTCTTTAACAGATGTGCTGACAGTGTCTCATACCACGCCCTAGGTGCCTGATGCAATCCATACAATGCCTTATCAAGTCGATAAACTCGATCAGGATAATCTGGATCAGTAAACCCATCTGGTTGTGAGACATACACCACTTCTTGGACTTTCCCGTAAAGAAATGCACTCTTCACGTCAAGTTGGTAAACTTTGAAGCCCTTGAATGAAGCAAAAGCTAGGAACAAACGAATTTCCTCCAACCTTGCTACTCGTGCAAATACTTCATTGTAATCAATCCCTTCTTGCTGATTGAACCCTTTCACCACTAACTGAGCCTTATCCTTATCATGATCCTCGGTCATGTTTCTTGCATTTAAACACCCACTTGGTGCCTATTTCCTTCTCTCCTTCAGGCAAGTCAACTAGCTCCTAAACCTTCAACTTCTTAAACTGAGCTAGTTCCTCTTGCATTGCTTCAACACAACAATTATCTTTTAGAGCCATGTGAACATTCTTCGGCTCCTCTTGGGCAATAAAGCAGCTATACAAACACTCATGTAACATCCCAGTCTTCTGAATCAAAGTAAATAAACAGGAACCTTCGATCACACCTCTTCTTGTCTGAACACCTACAGCAGCATCACCTATAATGTTCTCAACTGGATGATCTTTGTTTGCGCGTGTAGTAGCAATGGTGTCAACAACTAGATTATCTCCTAGATTAGATCCAATCTCCCCGTGAATGTCCTTATTAGCAAACAGATTAGTAAAATCCTCCCCCTGAATAGGTTCAGACTCACCATCACTAGAGTCATGTGGAGCTGCACTGGAAGAACTTTCTAGAGCATCTGTCACTGATATACTCGAACTAGGCATGAAGTCACCTTCTTCGTCTACACTGATCACATTTTGAATCACATGAGACACATCTTCATTTGAAAAGTCAGGAATGTTAAATGATTTAAAAACGCTATCATAATCATATAATATAGCAAGACCACTCGTTGATTGTTGAGGTGAATAACTAGTGATTTCCATGTTAAACACAACCTCAATTTTACCAGCTTTAGATTAAAAACCCTTTTATTCGGGGTTCCAGGCATATAGCCTAGAAAGTAACCCTCGTCAGCTACCTCACCGAATTTTTGCTTATCTTTATTTCACATAATGGTGCAGGGTAATCCAAATGGTTCAAAGCCTTTTAAGTTTGGTTTTCGGTTAAACAATAATTTGTGACATGTTTTGTTAAACTGTTTAACCGTCAAAACTTTGTTTAGAACATAACAAGTTGTGTCCATAGCTTCTCCCCCGAAAAGAACTGGAAGCATTGAATTAGAAAGCATAGTCCTAGCGGCTTCAATCAACGTCCTGTTTTTCCTCTCAGTGACTCCATTCTTTTGAGGTGTATAAGGAGCAGAATATTGATATTCAATTCCCTTGCGAAGATAATAGAGATCCAGAATCTGATTCTTGAACTCCGTGCCATTATCACTCCTTATCCTCTTGATCCGTGCATCATGGACATTTTCCAATTTTGTAAAAAGATCTATTAGCATCTCCGATGTCTCATCTTTTGTACCTAAAAAGAAAACCCATGAATATCGTGAGTAATCATCTGTGACAACTAAGCAATAGTACTTTCCACCTATGCTCCTTACGTTCACGGACCGAAAAGATCCATATGAAGTAATTCATAAGGGGCATAGACTTGTGAGGTTTCTTATGTTGTTTTCCCTTTTGACATGGAAGACATTTATCTTCCACGTGAAACCGCTGCACTAGCACCCCTTCCACTAATCCGTTCTTTATAATATAATTCATTTTCAGTAGTGGATGTGGGCCATACATCTGTGCTACAGCATTGACTCAGCCTCAGATGCTTTCAATAGTAAACACACCACGACATTTGAAGAGTCCTTATCACCCATGTCCATGACATAAGTGTCGTTTCTCCTTGGCGCTCTCATTACTATCTAATCGGTATCACCAAACCAGGTTTCAACACCAAAGCTTCAAACTTGGTAAAGTGGACCGAGTGACCCTTGTCGTAGACTTGAGACACGCTCATCAGATTGTCCTTCAGCTGCTCCACATAGTTCACTTTGTAAAATGTGATCTTCCCGTTGGTCACTTTTCCTCGACCAGTAATGTGCCCTCCTTTGGCACCTGTAAAATTCACATAACCTCCATCTATATTCTCAAATTCTGTCACAGTCTCGCATCCCCTGTCATGTGACTGGAGCAGGCACTATCAACATATCACAAGTTGATAATCCTCCTTAGCAGCTCTTGCACAACCCAACAAAATTAGTTATATTGGGGGACCCAAGCCTTAATGGTCTTGGGTCTTCCAGATTCATCAACCACAGGAACATTCATCCAATATCCATCACTCCTAACAGGAGTCTTGGATCTCAGACTTGGAGATGGAAATGGTTTTTGATTTCCACTAGGTCTTGGGTCCTGAGGTTTCCTAAACATGTTTGGACTTTGTGACCTTTGGAAATTTTGGTTTTGGTTCCATGAATTTTGATGATTATAATTTCTAAAGCCATTGTTATAAAAATTTTGACTACCAACATTTTAATATCGAGTTTGATATTGACCTTGACTTATGAAATTACCTAATTGACCATTAAAGTTATTCATTCTTGGTGAACTACTTCTAGGTCTTTCATATATGCCTGATGTAGATGCAGGCTGAAATCTTTGTTGATTTTTTTGAAAACGAGGAACTTTGTGAGTTCCTTTTTCAGCCTTATCTACACCAACAGCAACACGCTGTTGCTTGGTAGCAGATATCTTTGGTGAATTAGTAACCTTCTTCTCACATTCACCAATTTTTGCTAGTGATTTTTCTCTATGTCTCTCACTCACCTGTGCTTCACTCTTTTTTTTAGGACAGCAGCTAGCTACATGTCCCTTGCCGTGACATTTGAAGCCCGATCTTCTAGCCGAAGACTTCTTAATTGAAGTCTCTGATTTAGATTCATCAGGTGACGATGATGATGATGCCTTTGAAGGATCTGGTTTAGTTTGCTTAATTTCGTGATTTTTCTTTAATTTTATTTTTAGCAAACTGTACATTTGACTCGTTTGTAATAACAGTGACCTCTTCTTTCATATCACTCCCTTTCACAAAATCAACATTTTTAACAAAAAAATTGTTTTTTATTCGTAGGGTGGGTGTATGTTTTGTTTTCAAAACTGGTTCCCTGTTATTATCCTTCTTGGCATTCACAGTCACATCAACATTCCCTGATTTGGAACTACTAGGTGTAGTTGACACAAAGTCGGTTAGCTCTTCTTCATCTGGCAAGAAAGAATAGTCATAACCAAGAGGTGGTGGAACTTCATTGAAACCTTTGAAGCCCACACTTGTCTTGTCATTACTTTTCTTCAAACCATTCATCATGTGTTTCATAACAAAAGATGAATCTCTGAATTAATTCAATTTTTTTTCAAGTTCACAAATTTTAAGTTGTGCTTCTGACAACTCTTTGCATTTTTCAGAAATCTCTTTTGTTTTCTCACTCATCGTATCATGAGCTAACTCAATAATTTGAAGTTTTTCATTTAGCTTACAGGTTAAAATATTGATTTCTTCTTCGTAACCCTTAATTTTCTTCATATAATGACTCATTTCTTTTTACGAAAGTTTGATTCCTTACGTTCGAGAGCTCATTTACCAGACTTTGGTCTTTTTTAGTTAATGTGTCAACCTCACTTTGCACTTCATGACATTTTAAACAAACAGAACTACTAGAGTTAGAACGTACCTCTCCTTTTGATTTGCTTAGATCGGCCATAAAAGCAGCAAAATCAGCAGCCATCTTCTTCTCTGTAGCATTCTGTTCTCCATCAGCTCTTTCAGCTACTGTCTCTCGCCCTACCTCAGATCAGCCTTCACTTCTTCATTATCAGCTAGGGCTATCTCAGCCATGAATGCCTGTGTGGCATTGTCATCACCATCCAGATGAACACTCCAATCATAATAACCTTCTCTAGCAGTAGAGATCAGGGCCTTTGATCCAGTGTAATTGACGTATTCCTGTTGCTTGAACCATGACCAGGAAAATCTTGAAAAGATGAGCTAGAATGAGATTCAGACTTAGGTCTTTGACACTCTCTAGTAAAGTGTCCGTAATTTTGACAATTTTAGCACTTCACTTTAGACTTGTCAAACCCCACATTCTTTCCAACAAACTTTCTGCCCGTTCTGTTCATGAACCTCTTCACTCTTCTAGAGATCATGGCCATCTGCCATTGTAAATCCATCTCCTCTAGGTCATCAGGGTCAATCTGATCATAATCTTCATCAAACGTAGCAGGATCAGATATTCTTCCCTAAATGTAGTTGTCATATGAAGTGACGAAAGAAGCCAACAAGGCCAGATGATCTTCAGCAGCCTTGACACTCAGAGGCATAGATCTTGTACTGTTGTTACTGTTGCTAGCTTGTTGTCTCTTTGCCGCTGACGATCCTCCTGAACTAGCTATAATGCATACCTCACCGTCAGCATTTGTTACAATCTGCTCATTTTCACATGTGAGAACGTAGTTGTAGAATCACTTGAAGCATTGTTGGAAGATGAAGGTGTAAGCCCTTTATAAATTCCCGGATCTTGAACCTGATCATATCCAATTTCCTTCTTCTTCATATTGAGCTCATAAGCTCTAGTTTCCCAACAACCTCTTCCAAGTCTTTATCTTCATAGTCAGCTTCACCCTTTATCATCAAAGTATAAATATCCCACTTTGCATGTAAAGCATCATGCAACTTATCGTTTATCTCAACATCTGTGTATCCCTCTATGTCATAGTTTTCCATTTCTAACATCTATGATAATATCCATGATAATATCTTCAAGGGACTCATTACTCATGCCTTTAAACACAGCAAACTATTTCTTCAGCAAATCAACCTTATTCTTCTTCACATCAGGATTGCCCTCATACGTCTTCTCTAGGGCATCCCACATCTCCTTTAATGTAGTATAACGTTTGAATGTATGTTTGATGCCATAAGGTAATGACATCTTTATAGCAGCTAAGGCGTTCTTTTCAGACTCATACATTCTCTTCTCAGCCTCTGACATGTTCACATAGGTAGTGACACGTTGTCTGCCCTCAAAGTCATGCGTAGGGTTAATGTACCCATCTTGAATACAGATCCATATCCGTGTGTCTTGATATTCAATGAATGACTGAAACCTATCCTTCCATTTAAGGTAATTCTCTACCTTCAACATCTTTAGAGGTTTGTTAGTCGTGCCTGCCTCATGCTCCATTCTCAATAATTCATTTAAGTTAGACATATTCGACATTTTTACCGAATCGGCTAGTTAAAAACGTTAAAAAATTGTCTGAAATGTGTGATTACCAAATTATACCGTTAGACTCGTCTCGACGATACGATCCAGTGATGTATAATGTCCAATAGTGATTTTAGGATCAAGTTTTGTGTCCGAAAACTTTCATCTCCGATACGTTAGCTGATTAACTTTCCACCTTCTTGAACTTAACTTGGAACAGTACGAAATCCAAAACAGTAACTCAGATTAACAATCGGAGAAGGAATCTCAGAACAGTGATCCGAGATGCTAACCCGAGATGGTGATTCTGAACAGTAATCCGAAATGGTATCTAAGATGCTTTCTTGGTTATCTGAAACGCAATCTGAGATGGACAGTTTTGATCCGAGATGCAATCCAAGATGGACTGTTCTGATCGGAGATATAATCCAGATGATGTTAATGTCCAAAGATTTCTGATCCGAGATACAATCCGAGATGGACTGTTCTGATCCGAATTGCAAGCTTTCAATCCGAAGTACTTCACTTTTGACCGAGATGCCCTCCCTATCTAAAATGCCTTTCTATTTATCCGAAAAGCAGCAAAACCCTAGAACAGCCGCCAAAACTTCAAAATATCCGTCAGAAACACGTCCAAAACCCAACTTTTTCAGCAATAACGATTCCGAACCGTGCAAAAACAAGTGCCGAATGCTATGATACCAATTGCAGGTCCCCTAATCTGTATGGATCTTCACAGAATCATGTATCCAACCTAGAGTGCAAAATCCCTAGATCAGATTTCACAAAAAACCGAAGAAGAACAAGAACACAATCACTTTCAACCAGTCTTCCATTGATTATCTAACACAAGTGTTTAAAATCAATTCAAGACTCTCTCTCAACTTTCTATGAAGTAATTAGCTAATCCCCTGAGCAACTGATCCAACTGAGAACCTTAAGCCTAATGCAAAACTCTCTTAGAGATAAGTTTGCACCTGGGCTAGGGTTTCACCACATGGACTGCTATTCAGATTAGGCCCAATTCGCCTACTATTCAATGTAAAGTGTCTGGATTAGCCCAATCACTTCTAATAAACTACTCCAATACCAAACCCACTAACTATTTATCGTTTTACTAATTACAAGATATCCAAAGACCAAATCTAAGTTGTTCTCACAAATAAACACCAAAATATTTACTAGAATTTTTAATCTATAACTTATAACTAATAGTTTTCATAAATAAATTTTCATAAGTTATAACAAATACTAGTAAATATTTTTGAATAAGCCCAACTACACAATTATTAGACGAAGCCCATTTTTATAAAAAAACTATATTGGACTAAAACTATTTTTATAAAAATATATGGATTAGCCCATTTATATAAATTAGTTGGGCTAAGGCCCACTTGTATAAAAATCAAATTTGGGCTAAGCCACTTTTATAAAAGTTTATATGGGCTAAACCCACTTATATAAAAACTTAACTTTGGGCCAAGCTCACTTTATAAAGAAATAAATTGAGCTAATCCATTTCTATAAAAACTAACTTTGGGCTAAAGCCCACTTTTATAAAACTAAAATTGGGCTAATTTAATTTTATAAACTGTATTGGGCTAGGCCCAATCTTCCATTTTAATTTGGGCTAAACCCACTTTTACAAACCAATTGGGCTTAATCCACTTTAAACAAAAATTAGGATTAGGCTAGGCCCACATACATGAAATAAATTGGGCTAGGCCCATTCTTGTGAAACGAATTGGGCTAGGCCCACACATAGTAAGAAAATTGGGCTAGGCCCATACTTACAAAAGCTTTTGGGCTAGGCCCATATGTAATGAATTATTAGATTGAGTTATTTACAATTAAATTATGGACTAGGTCAATTTATATATAATCAATCAAATATATATATTATATATATTATATATATTATATAAAAAAGAAAAAAACCAACAAATACAAGTTGAAATTAAAGATAAAATACTTGTAAGAAAAACACGAACGAAAGATTAAGTGTCTAAATGATTAGAATACTTGTAGGTCGAGAAACGAACGAAGTATCAGAAATCGAATAGAGATTTGCACGGAACACAAATCTGTGAGTTCATATTTCCCCTTTTATTTTAACGTTTTTATGGTTTTTAAACGTGCGGGGATGTATACATGTTACAATTAATATAGCTGGAAAAATGAAAATATTTAGATTACATGTGAATAAGGCTCAAGCATTGGGGCCATTAATGAATAACAAGTACCGAGGAACAAGGGGATAGATCTATTGGGTTTCGGCGAGCCCCACTCTAATATGGCAATAATAACAGATCGTATTAGAGTGCATTTGTTTCTAAAACGAGTGTCTCAGACACATAATAAATCGTCAAGGTTTGGTTTCACCTTATTCGGTATACAGATTAGTGTCCTTGAAACACACTAATGATCTTACAAGTTTCATTAAGCTATATTAAACGAATTTATTATTTCAAATGTTTGATATTCATTTGATACAAAATATATAACGTGAATTCACTAGCTTTTGTTGTCGTTGTTTTCAAAACAAACATGTATTATAGGAAACTAGTGGATGGCATTCGGGGAAAATCTTGTTCGATGGTTGTGAAGTCAAGATGTCGTGTTTAATCAAATTTTTCGTTGTTATGTTTTATAAACTTATGTTGGATTTTATGTAATAGTATTCAAACTTGTGGTATGGTTTTAAAAAGAAAGGTTGGTTTGTAAAGTATGTATTAAATAAAAAGTATGGATGAATGTTTTGTAATATAATTGTCGTTTACTTGATTGGATGCAACAATTGCCGCTCTAGCCACACCTCGCGACACGCTTCCGCTACATAAAAAATCTGGGTGTGACAACATGAGTAATAATTTTGACACATAAATTGATCATACAACATTAGTAAACATTTTTTGACATATCGGACTCATCATAGGACTCATTCGACCATCCGGACCCGCATTTTCGTAAACAACAGTTAAAATGGCATAAACTACTTTAATAAGCCGTAACGGGTCAAAACACTCCAAGACACTTTCTAATCAGAATATAAGGTTTAATAAATCATATTACACGAGATCCTTCATTCGTTTGATTTTTAAACCCCATTCTATCCGTCCTTTAGTAATATACACTAACTATAAAATTATCCAACATAATTAGGAAACACTTAAGATTTGCATATACGATTGAACACGACAACTACGCAACATGTGAGTACATAGTTCCCCTCTTTTATATTTTTCAAATGTTTTGGGGTGATTCATATGTGCCTATAATTATTTTCAATATTTCAAAACAATATACATGGTTTATGTATACAAAATGATTTTTAGAGTGAGTACATAGTTCCCTTCTTTTACTTTCTAAATGTTTTGGGGGGAATCATATGTGCATATAATTATTTTTAAGATTTCCACAACAATTTACATATCGTTATATAACACACACAAAAACGATTTTTAATTTATATGAAACTTGATGGTGTGTTGAACTCGACGATGATACATTCATTAACTTTGATCACGCCGACTGGTAGTATGTTATGGTACCATAGGACTGACAATCCCGTTACCAAATTTCTCGGGGCACGTGGGGAAGTTTGGGGAATGACATAAACCGAAAACGCAATTTGAGAAATCCTTTTCAAGTCAACACAAGCTTGAATGTATTCGCCAACAAACCACACATATTATATACTAGACAAGACAACGTGATTTTAGACAAAACAAGACAATATGATTTATACAAGACAAAGCACTTTGGTTTAGACAAAAGAGAATTGGTTTACACAAATGACAAATCTTTTCAAATTAAAGATATATAAACCATACAAACTTTTCTGATTACTTACACAATTTTACAAAAGAAGCATTTTTGTCAAGGTTCAAGGCTACAATGATTTACTTATAAAATCAACTCGTGTAGTTAGTTAACCCTTTTTCAACACAAAATTGTAGCCATGAATTTGACTACAAAACCTATGTTACTCAACAGTATTCAATGTTGACTTTATTTTCACATATGTTTTCAGGTAATTATTTGTGCAATGATTATTCAAGAATGCTACACATAAGATTCGACTCGGGCCTTAGTTTCCTTTAATTTAAAACCATTTATTTGTAATTTTTATGTTAATTAACAATGTAATATAATGAAACTTTAGTACCATGTGTTATGAGCAATTTGTAACGTGACTCCCCGATGTTTCTGCCACAGGTTTATTTTACGTGGTCGGGGTGTTACATAAATCAGTCAGTTCGTACAAGAGAAAATGTGAAGTGTGTGATGAATAGATCACTAACAGGTGTGATATATTTATACTAAGTATGAAAGCTCTGTTCAGTGATTGGCTGACATCATCCTGATAGTGATATCTAACATTCCTAACATGAGAGCTTCTAGAGATGTTATAAACATCTGTGCGAATCTTATCATCTGTTTATACTAGTCAAGCACTGTTACAAGATAAATACTATTATATTGGGAAAACACTATCTAAGCTATCCTCTTTTACAGTTCTCCAAAATCTGTTTGGGTATACAGAGGTTTGGTCATCTTGATCAGACCTTTCACTTCATCGGTGCTTTGGTCTTCAACATTCTTTAGCTTTCAACTTATGTTGCATCCTCTTGAACATCGGTTCCAAGCCGTGAACAAATGTTTTCTTTGTTCTTGAAAAGATGTTATGAATAGGTGTTCATGATTCACTATCTCTTGAGAGAGACTGGTTCAATATGTTTCTTATTTCTTGATTAGCGGATCATGCTTTGTCTTTTGGATATCATCTATTCTTTTGTAGGTCCAACAATATCCCCCTAGAACAGTTGATGACAAAACAGATGTTTAATGGATCAATTTTATTCCTCTTAACTTACTCCTGATTTTTGCTTTGAATGGTTTTTCAAATCTCTTAGAGAGTGAGTCATCAGCATCCCTTTCGAGTGGAAGGTTCTATAAATCTCGTAGACTTTCAATTTTTATGCTCATTACACTGTTCATTGAAGTCTTTTGCACTTCTCCATTTGCCCTGATAATTGTCAATTGGTGGTTGGCTTTGTCTTAAGACCACTTTTGAATTTTATAGGCAGCAGAGTTTACTAGGAGTGATGTTATTGGAAGAGGAGAGGGAATCCACATTCCAATCTACATTCCCAAGACTTGACCTAACAGATCCGCCGGATTGGTATCAGGATGTTCATACATGATCATGTTTTTGATACCTTCTTTCATAATATAATCTTTAAATCTTTCACATCCTCTGTAGACATATGCTTTTGTCTTTTGAGATGGCTTCTCACCAATGAAGAGGCTTGTCTTGCCGATGGAAATTCAGATATGATGGCCTTAGAACTAATAGGCGACTCAAGTCATCATAGTTAGGCTTTCTAGGGATTGAGGGATCTTTGGCTCTTAAAACTTCTAGTTTCTTGTAAGTTTCCTGATTGTTGGCTGATCTCACTTAGCCATGAACTGCATAGAGCCATATTTAGCAACAACCATCTCTTCCTTCATCCTTGTGAGTTCAACTGCTTTTAAGCCAACATGTTTTCTTCCTGCAGCCAGTTGGGAAGAGTGCGCTTAATAGTTGGATTGAGCTTTAGCATTGCAATTCTAGCAATTTCTTCTGGAAGGGCCTCTATAGACCATCCATTGAATTAAGTTCTTGAAGCTCTGTAGGGCTTATTCTTCATAATGAAATCGAGATAACCTTCCCTTAGTTCTTTTTTGAGATTAGGGTTGCTAACTGGTCCATGAGATGCCTTTTTACTGACATCTTTAGCAAAATATTCAAGTTTGTTTACCTTAGTAAACTTTGTAGACATAATTTGCTAGCCTCCTTATCAGTTTTTCCCTTACTCTTGTAAGCAACTATATTTTCAGCCTACACAAGTTTTAACTCTAGGTATTCTTGTACATTTTTGGGCTTATAATATCTTCTGAGGGATGGAAAGGTAAGTTAGCTGATGTCAGTTGTGGAATAGAAAGATTGTATCTCTTTTGATACATTTTCTAGTTCAATGGGTCAAGGATAGTGGGTGTGGGAGCTGATGTTGTGGTGGTGGATGGTTGTGAAGAAAAAGTGGTTGTGGTCATGATAGGAGATGCATCAGGAGTTTCTTCATCATAATCTTGGACAATGAATTTGGTTTTCCTTGTTCTGGTTTGTTATTTTTGTGTTTTTGGTGGTGGTTGTGGGTTTTCTTTTGTGGATAAGAAGTCCTTTGGGGGACTTGTGTGTTGGTGGTGGTGAGGTGGTTGTAACCTATATTGTCACTTTTGTAGTGGCAACATATGTTTAGTCAATGGGAATAACGGTTTAAGTGGTGATGGGTGTGGTAGTAGTTTGGATATGTGTAGAAGTGCTTTGAGTAACTCTATTGGATCCTTAGTTGAAGAACCTTGATTATCCAAGATCTGTTTTCTTTCAATAGTTTCCTACACTATGATCTGCATATTAGCTTCCCTTGAATCACTCTTCTTTTGTTGTTCCACCTCTTTGGCAATTTCAAGACTTTTACCATCCTTTTTGACCTGGGGTAAGAGTTCCCTCATGCATTCTTCTTCCTCCCCCCTTTTTGCTTCATCATACTCTAGGATAGTGAGAGCTTTACTGGTGTTTTCAATGATAAATTCTTTGATGGCTTTAACTTCTGCCTAAGTATCTTGGTACTTGGCGTCCACCATTTGTCTAACTAGCTCTACTTGCATGGTATATCTTTCTTTGGCAGCTTGCTTTTGAAGATATATGATTGGTTGAACATGGACCCACATTTCTTTTGCAATGTTTACATTTTATGGTGGACTTCTAGAGTTTCGGATTAAAATGTTCATCATGTCTTTGATTTCCCCATCAGATGTTTCTAATTTTGCAACCAGAGGTGGTTAAACTTTTAATTTAATCCATCACCTGAGTTAACAGGATCATCTGAATTCCCACCAAAGGTGGTGAAACTTGGTTTTATACCAAGTGCCCCTTGTTCTGGGTACTTGGGACTTCCAACTGGTGTAGAAGCTATTGTCTCAACAGTTGTTTCCTTCAAGGGGGTCTTACTGAAGTAACCACTGTCCAACTATGAGATTGTTGTTTATATAGTTGTAGTAGTTGCCCCACTTGAACTACCAGCCTATATCTCTTTGGGCACAGGAGGTGTTGCCTCATCTGCTTGGGGGATAGCAATGATCCCTGAACTTGCCCTAGTCACTTGTTGAAGGGAACTCTTTGTGAAGTGTTATTGAGAGGAACTAGGTATATGCAAGTCAGATGTATCAATTGTATCAAGCAATTTTTGTAAGGGTGATGGAAATGTTGAAGTGGGTGAAGGTGTGGAAAGAGAATCAACCTTGGGAGAAGGGCTTGAGTAGAGATACTCATGTGAGATATCTCCCCCTTGATTTGCGTCCCCTGTGCTTACAACACTCTCCTTTTATGAGGATGAGTGAGGAGTTTGGACGGTGGAGATGCTTGGATCATGATGTGTGAAGAAGTAACAACATATGTTAGTTGTATTTGTGTTACAACAGATAGTTCTGGCATCTCAACCTCCAGAGATCCATTCTTTTTGGTTTTTCTTTTGGATGTGAGGATGGGAATGGAAGTGTTTTGTATGGAAATGTCTGGTGTGGGTTCTACAATGCTGGGTTGAGCACCATGGTCACCAGGAGCAGTGGGCTCAACAACAAATGTTGTAACATTTGCTGCTTGATTTTTCAAACGTTTTCATCTACCAGATTTTCCTAGCTTTTGGCCATCATCCGAGTAAACGTTTCGTATGAAAGGATGTTACTTTCAAGTGCTTAACCTTGTTCAAAATTTTCTTTCTTAGAACATTTTTAAGGTAAAATCTTGACAGTCTTGGATAGATGTGAAAAGGATTGCCAGTTCCTCTCTTGATTGCCCTTAAATTTGCTACCAATTCTAGAAACAGTCACTTGGATAGCTTATGCTTTGAATTTCTCAAAATAGCATACACTAGGTACTGAGTTTTTAGGGGTATTTCATTAAAAGTAGTGGCTTTAGCAGATAGGCTATCCAACAGAGTATGGAAAAAGAATTTCATTTGAGGTCTGAACTTTGGTTTAAAAAGTTTTGCTCCCACCGTCTTACCTTCATGGCCCCTTTCTATTTACTCAGCATGTAAGTCATTTTTGGGGTCAAATTCCATACCTGTCATATCCTCTAATCAAAACATAGTAGAGGTGGATTATATGGTGATTTCCACATGTTCTTTATTAATGGAGGAGGTTATGAGAAAGGGCTTTTTGTTTTGTAGAGTAAGGTTTGCATTTGCCAAAAATTCTCTGAGAGTAGAAAGATCGGTGGGGGCGTTTGCAGTGAGAATGTAAAGATATTTGGATGAATTTATGATGTGAATGATATAGTGGAAGTTTGTATTCTTGCTATGCTTTACAAGATATAGTAAATAGTTATGCGGGGTTTTCAACTCGAGAGCCATGAAGAACTTTTGTTCAAATCTTTTGAAAATCTTTTATGCAGATGATCTTTGATTGAAAGGGCTTTTGAAAATTATTTATGCTTTTGATTTTTTTCAAAAATGGAGGGTAGAAGTAATCTGTTTCTCATAGGTTTTATAGGGTTAATGGAACATGTATGCCAGTGTGGAAAACGATTACCTTTTAGTCCACGTGGACAGTTGCTATTTGTCGTAGCTAACCTCTATTCAGAACGTGGGTCCTACTGAGGAAACCCTTTGAAAACAGTAAAAGTTTTGGGGTATTTTCAAAATAGCCTTTCTTTTTTTTATCTTGATAGAGATAGATGCACTAGTAACCTCTGTTAGCACTTTTAAATTACCAATAATGGTTCCCTTTAGATGGTGATGAATGGGTCAATTTTGCATATGATCTAAAGCATTACTAGCTTTGGTTTGGTGTTATCAACCACTATAATGGCTCCTTCGGATTGGTCTTTGGTCACAATGAGCTTGGATCCTCACTATCTAAAATTGATTGAAGATAACATGGGATTACTAGCCTTATTCATGATAGTTTACGAGAATCTTTATCTAGGAAAACTAGTTGAGAGTTCAAGTCTTAATGAAGATTTTTACCAAATAGATCAAGACGAAATGGAGGAAATTGATATTTAAATAAATATGGCTCTATGGATTCGAAGAACGAAGAAGTTTTTTTCAAAAGACGGGTAAGAGATTCATCAGTGGAAATACAAAGACTAGGATGGGAGTAGACATGTCCAAAGTTAAATGCTATAATTGTGGAATATATGGTCATTTTGCAAGAGATTGTAAGAGACTAAATATGGAAAACCAAAATTGAGATAAGAATATTACTCCAACAAAATCACATCAAGGAAACCATAATTCTTCTTCTAGTGCTTCAACTACAAATGATAAAACTAATGTTAGTACAACTTCAAATTTAACTCCATCAACTATCAATGCTTTAGTAGTATAATCATTGATCTCCATAATAGTAATTTGATCACTGATATGGAGAAATTGAGGTCAGTTTATGATGTTCATCTATTTCAGATAAAGACTACAAGATTAAAGTGGTTGCTTTGAAGAAAGACATCCGAATTTGACTGACCGTCGACAAAAAAACAAGAATTATAATCTGAAATAGAAAATACTAAAAATTCTGTTTTGGAAAAGAGTAAAATTATTCTTGAAAAAGATAACTTGATTTTAGAACTTCAACGTAAAATTGAAAATTTTGAAAGTTCATCATAGGTGTTAAATTATTGCGTAAATAGCAAACGTCTCAAGGATTCCGAAGATGAAAGGTTTGGAGTTGGTTACAAAAGGGTTGCTCCACCTTTCAACCACAATTATACTTCAATGCCTTCCACAAATTTTGAAATGTGAATTTTGTTCCAAAAACACCATTGGTTATTCATCCTAAAGAACCTTTAGAGAATGAACCGAAGTTGAGTCAGATTTAGTATCCTCAAAGAGAAGTGATGCAAGTTTAAGAAAAGACAACGAAGTTAATGATCTTGAAAAATTGATAAATGAGAAAATCTTTGAAGTTCTTAAAAAATTTCAAAATTGTGATAATGAAACAAAATCAATAGATAAATCAAAATTTTCTTCTAAAAAGGTTTCAAAGATTGATTTTGTTAAAGGAGAAAATTTTAATTGAGAGGTTGAGAAAATCGAAACAATGGTCAAATATGAAATTCATAAAACAAATTTAAAAGAATACTAAAAATACCTCTGAAGCATCATCATCTTTGAGTACACAAGCTGAACAATCAATGAGTGAGATTAAAGTTAAGAAAGTAGACAAAAGAAAGTGTTATAAATGTCGTGAAAAAGGACGTTTAGCTTGAATTGTTCTAAGTCAAACTGAAAAGAAGTTATCGACTCTGCACGGAAAAACTAGTTTTACTAAACCACAAACATAAGTGAAAAATGTTAAAAATCAAACAGTGGTAAATTCAGATGTTGAAAAACAAGAGGTTAAACAAGTATTCAAACCGAAAGTGGAAAATCAACAACGCGAGGTTCCATAAGAAGAACCTTTTGACATTTGTAGTGGGAGTGGATAGGATAATTTATTGGCAAAACATGACGCTCGTTAGAAAACGTCCTTTCAACGAAAATATCTTGTAAACTATTGGTCAAGTAAGGATGATAATTAATCCAGAGGTTCTTATAACAACAATGTAAGACCTCATGTTCAGAATCGATTTGTTGATAACTGAAATATATCACCCCCTAGATTTTAAAATCAAAGATTGCATTTTAGTATTCAACATTGAAATTTTTTTGAGAGAAAACAAAGTTCCAAGATTTGATAGAATTTTTAGACAATAACATGGCCAATATTTTGGGAGTCAAAACCTTGGAAGTCATAGTTTTGGAAATCTAGGCATAATAACCTATCTACCACACCGTATAATCCTTGATTTACAAAAATCATTCTAACAATTTTAGAAATGGAAATGTTAGAAATAATTTTGGAGATGGTTATTTAAAAGAATTTTCTTTTGTTGGTGAAAATGGACTACCCAAGACAATCATGGCGGGTCCTAACTCTAATTGATTTCCTGTTTTGAGTGCAAGTACAACTGAAGAGGGCTATCTATATTTGGTATATCAATAATGGTTGTTCTAGGCACATGATGAGAAACAAGGAGTTGCTGTCTAATTTGAACTCAATAAGAGGTGGATATGTGAACTTTGCTGGTGAAAAGGGTGGATATATTACCAGAGAAGGTTCTGTGACAAATGGGAAAATTACTTTACACAAAGTGAATTATGTAACTGAACTAAAGCACAACTTAATGTCGGTATTTCAAGTGTGCGGCAAGTATACAATACACTTTACTTATAAAGCTTGCTTTGTTCTATGACCGTGATTTGTTATTCCTGAAGACTAGGTTGTGATGAGAGCTTCGAGGGCAAACAATATGTATGTTATGGACATGCGTCTGTTAGTGAGTTCATCTGGAGCTGCGACATGTTTATTTTCGAAGTCGACAAAAGTTCATATGGGTCATGTGCATTTGAGAAAGATGAACCATTTAATAAAAAATGACTTAGTATTAGGGGTTCCTTTGCAATGTTTTAATATGCACAACAAATGTGAATTTTGTGGAAAAGCAAAAATAAAAAGAAAGCCTCATAAACCCAAAAAGAATAACTCAATTCAAAAACCACTTGAATTGCTACATACGGATCTCTTTGGTCCGATTTATGTGACTAGCATTGGTGGTATGTTCTATTGTTTAGTTGTCACAGATGATTTCTCACAATTTTTATGGGTATTTTTCTTACAAACAAAAGACCAAACATTTGGAATTTTAAAAGATTTGTTTAAAAAACTCGAGTAAAATTACTCTTTACCAATTAAAAAGATCCGAATTGACAATGGGACATAGTTCAAAAATAAAAGAGTGGCTGAATTATGTCGGTAAATGGGTATCGTTCATCAATTCAATGCCCCTTACATTCGCTAACATAACGAAGTTGCTAAAAGGAAGAATAGAACCCTAATTGAGGCAGCCCGCACAATGCTTTCAGAATGAAAATTGTATGTTTTATTTTGGGCTAAAGTTGTGAACATAGCTTGCTAGACGCTAAATAGTGCTCTCACTGTCAAGAAAGAAAATACAACATATTATTAATTAATATGTCAGCACATATTCTCTGTGTCCGTCACTGTGCGAATAGGCTAGATGGAGCGTGTATTGCAAACACATGACTTTGGAGAGGACAAGTGAAGTTCGTAGGAATAAGACTGATGTATTGCAAAATGCATACATCTATCATGCATAGTTTGTACTTATTTCAATTCATGTGTGTTCGTTTTTAGTGTAGAATTAGCTACTATTGATAGTTTGGTTAATTGAAGGTCTCTGTTGCTGAAAACAATAAAAAACACAGGAAACATGCTAAGTGAGAAGAAGCAACAATAACCGGGTGAAACACCTTGTGGTCTCACGCCACCACAACCTTGAACCTCCGTCACGTGACTCAAAGGATTAAAATAACAATAAATGTGTTTGTACACGCCGCGTAGCCAGACCAAACATGGAAATCCCCTTCGCGCGATGCGAAGGCGCTATTTTCAAAGAATGTTATGGGGTTGGAGCTGGTGGATTGCATAGAAACCCATAAATATATCATTAACAACAACTCTAACCCTAATAACGAATTTGTAACATCTTGGGCGAAATGTTGGAAGCATTTGGAGCGTTTTCGAGAGTTTGAAGACATCGGTTGAAGGATTGAAGCAAAGGGAATCATCCGGGTCATGTTTCTATTATCCGGCTTCAATTGTTCTTCATTTCTAGTTTTAATCATGTTCTATTCTTTCAATTATACTCTTGCTTTGTGTTTAACTTTCACTATGTTAGGTTAAAAATTTTGTACTACCGAGGTTAGATGAATGGATTTGATAAAGTTTTGAATTTTATCATAGATGTTTAATTAATATATGGATTGTTTATGAAAGTAGTGGACTTGATTATTGATTTGATGTATATGCATGCTTATCTTTGTTGAATTATCGTTTACTGCTTCGTATGAGTCTTGGTGGATGTCTTTCACATAATAGGTTTATGCTAGATCATAATTTTATATTGTGATCTTTTGGGTTAATTGGCCAGTGTACCTTAGAAGCGGCAATTGATAGTTAGATAAGTCTAAGTGTTCTACTAATCTCAATATACCTTGGCTAAGGGTAGGGTAGTTTTATTTAAAAAGTGACTAAAAGCGTAAAATTTTGGTTTTCTTTTGAAATCTATTTATTTGTTACTTAGGTACAAACTAAAGGCTTATAAGCAATAATTTTGCTTATTTTATTTCAAACAATTAGAGATTGTTTTAGATACTAAGCCACCTCTTTTTTATATAAATTTCAACAGAACCGCATTTTACTAAATTAAATGGGTGTAAAAAACTAATTTGGTTCTGGATGATTTATGCAAAATGGCATTTTGCGGGTTTTGAAATGAAAGGTTTAGGATCAAATGGGTTAACTAAGGGAAATTTTTGTTTTTAGTGGGGAAATAAATAGAAAAAATAATTTAAATCCTAATGACTCAATCATATATTTACTTGGATTAGTTGGTAAGGACCGGGAATGTATTGTAAAATCAAGTTCTAGATTCGTAAGAACCATACGACTATTCATACAAGAAATGAAAATGAGCATTTAGTAAAGATATGATATTGAATGTTCTGTAAATGCTCAAAACTCATATTTTTGTGGGAAACGGGGTAAAAGTGTGAAATTATATATACAATCAAATTTTAAAAAGAATTGTCATGCCTTTTTATAAAATTTTCTTATATGGTTCTTTTTATCACAGTGCTATCGGTTGTAAATTTGTAAAAACTTGCACTTTTTAGAGCTCGGTTTCTAACTTAAACTAAAAGCAAGACAAAACAAACTAAAAATATTATTTTTGAAAAAGATTGGGGTGTTTTAGTGGTTCCAAGTAGAGTTTTGTGTAAGGCTTGGTTTAGAACTAAAATTCAAGTTAAGCTTTAAATTCCCCCGCACACTTAAATAACACATTGTCCTCAATGTGCCCAAAATTGGTTAATTAAATGTGTAAACGTGGGTTAAAAACAACAAATTTTCCAATGATCAGACACCTGACACGAGGGCGTGTTTGAGGGACACGACACCGTGTGAAAAATGCAAGTATCATGGTTTTAGTGAAAATTTTCTAGAAGGCAGACACAGGGGCGTTTTTGAGGCACACCACCCCGTGTCAAAAGTGCTAGTAACAAAAATTTTCTAGAAGCCAGGGACGGGGGCGTGTCTATGGTACACGACCCCGTGTCAATGTTCCAGAATCAAAAACGTTTTTCTGGGCGCAGGTGGGCGTGCTATCCTCACACAGCCCCGTGTTGCACTTACTATTTTGAAGATTTTGATTTAGGAAGTGTCTATTTACGTGTATGGGGTGCTGTTTTAACATCCCTTTGGCCATTTTCCATGTTTTCGCACACTTTTGTTTTCAAAACTCGAAATTTCATTCCATTCATCCATCATTACAACTAGAAAAGAAAATAAAAATTACAAGAAGATTAGAGTCCAAAGATAGATAGTTGGTGGATACCCTACGCGATTATTTAACCTGAATAGCTCTCCCCTGTTTAAATCGATGAAAGATTAACAAAAACCTAAACTAGTTTTCGGTGAAATACGAGCTTTGAGCTATTCTTAGGGTATTCTCCTTCAAAGGTCGTTGAGAATCTCCTCAATTTCCCTCAGAAGGAAGATGAAGGGCTCCTCATCAACCTCCTTTTGTGGGAGAAGAGCGCGGTTTATCAGAACCTCAAAGTTGGCATTAACGAAGGTTGCAGAAGGTATTTCATCCCACCCAGTGGGATTAATCAACTCGTGAGCGATGTTCCAATCATCTTGAGGTAAGATTGGTTCCATCGGGGGCATCACCAAGATGTTCTACATTTGATGGAGTAGGTTGATCTCCCTAAAGCTATCCTCCAGGGCAAGAGTGAGGTAGTTCACTCGATCTATGAGGACCTCCTCCACCATTGTCATTTCTTCAATGGACTCTCGCAAGGCGCAAACATAGCGGATGAGAGTGGCTTCAAGTGACAGCCTTCTCCTTCTTCGGTTGTTTTGTGAACTTGTTGAAGACGTACCACTTTGCTGGCTCGATATGCTAGTTAAACATGACAAACTGATAAAGTTTAGAGTTATAGAAGAGTCACACGGCCCCATGCCTTTGGGGCACGACCCTGTGTTGTTTCAACAACTCTGATATTTTAGGCCATGGACCGTTATTTAAATTAAACCCGTTTGGTTTTCAACATTTCTGAATGTAAATAACTTTAAACATTGTTGTATAACAGTAGTTTTGTAAAAATTTGGGCTAAAAATCATGCTCTTGACCTAACAGTTGAAGCTTCAAGCTTCAATGGAAGTTGTTGAAGGTTGAAGAAGGAGAAATAACTAAAAGTTGTAAAGACAAGAAGGTTTCAGGAAACCTTTTTAAGAACCTACCTTTTCAGGTATGTGTGAGAGATCAGGCAGGATCTTGGTCTTTTAGGAATGGGTCCAAACATTCTCCTCATGGCTGACTTTATAGAAAATGATAGTACGTCGACACAGCCCCATGATGCCTGCATGAGTCACAAAACTTTGTCTGTTAGAGAAACACGTGCCATGTTAATATAGACACGGCTTCGTGTTAAAAAGTACGGGAGGCACGGCCCCGTGTCTTTTTAACACTCCATCATGTTTGGAGGACAGAAGGGGCACGACCTCGTGGGTAAAGGGCACAACCCCCGTGTCTTAGGAACTCATGAAGTTTCTTAGAGTTTTTTAAGGAATCGTGTTTTATCGGGTGGTTCCTTACTAGTTGGAACAACACCGAAGTGCCTGATATACCTTAGGTTTCGACGGAAGGTATGGAAACGCAAGAGGTTGTCGGAAAAGTAGAATTCTAAGCTAAAAGTAGGAGGGAGAAACCATCCATTATTTACCTTTTTTGGGCTCTTGTTAAAGAAGGTGTGAGTCGACTCGCTCTGGTCTAAACCGTTGGTGTGAAGTTCAAATGTTGTTAAGGAGTCCTTCAGTGCAAGGTCGACATAGGGACGGCTATCGTCTTTGTTCTCGCACGGGCTAGGGTAGATCTGTTGGCCTCGGTAGCATTTATTCCTGAATGTGGCCCCATCGACTCTCCATCGCTGTTGTTCCTTGATGAATATCGTGCCTTCATCATGAATTCTATTCCCTTGTGTTTTTGGAGAATTCCCTTTTCTATTTGACATTGTTCTTCCGAGCTTATGTCTCCTATCGAAGACGTTTGATGGAATTCAGGAGGATGGTAGTTACCGGTTTTACTCCCGCCTATCTTAAGGTGATCGTCACAGGAAGTGGGTCTAAATAGTGGGGATGAATTTTTAGAATGGGACATTCTAAATCTTTATCAATTCCTCCACATAATTGACACCATTCACCGTAAGAGTGGCAGGGGTAAACAGAATCACAAACATTCATATTAGCTAGATGAGGTTTTAACCGTTGGGATCAAACGATACTGTTTTCTAGAAACTGTTATTGAGGCACGAACCTGTGTAACTATCACACGGCACCGTGCTGCAGCACCTATCTGGTAGAAAACAATTTTGGGTTACTGAGAAACTGACACGGTCCTGTGTTGATCAAACACGGCCCCATGCTGTTTCTTCAGAAAGTAGAAGAATTTGAGAAAAAAGAGGAAAAACCTAAAAAGAAAAATTAGAAAATCATAAAAATGATTAGGCCGCTGACTTTAAACTTTTATAAAATCCTTGTGTCCCCGGAAACGACGCCAAAAAATTGACGTGAATGTGAGTGTGTATAATTTTTAGTTATATGTTAGGTACTTTTCACTCGTTTATTCATGCTTTAAATTTATAGAAACACGATATAACACTATCACTCTCTACATCACGCTAGGGCAAGTGCAGCCATCGTTGGCGTACTATAACGATGGTAAGATACCGAGGTCATCCAAGGACACAAGAACTTTTAATATCGAAATATCGTTGACATCTAATCTAATAAAATTTTAGAAAATATTTTTATAAGTAAACTAATAAAATAAATTAACTAAATAAAAGAAACAAATAGACAAGATAGAAAGCTTAGTTCCGACTCGCCATTTATGTATCCTTTGATGATTTCTTCACTTGGGGTTTTTAAAGAGATTATTTTAGTTAAAGTGTCATGTCCCTTTTTTGGAGGTAACGTTACCCTCAGCCATATTGGTCTGAGTCAGTAGGGATACAGTCCTGCAAGGCCGGAATATTGAAAGATAATTAAGTAAGTTATTAATGCAAAATGTGGCATGTCCCTCTTTTGGAGGCAACGCTACCCTCGACCATATTGGTCTGAGTCAGCAACGATACATTCCCACAATGCCGATTTAAACTTTTAATAGTAGTTTGTTTATAAGAGATTTAAATCGTTCTTACTTCACCTGATTTGATGCTATCTGCCTCAAAGGAAGTCCTAGTAAGCTTGAAGCAAATCCTCGCAAGATCTATACAGTGAACGAGGCAAGAACTTGACCCATACCACCCTTCTAACCCCCTTCCAGGCAGTTAACGACTTTACACAGATCGTAAAGAAACGAAAGAGATGAGAGAATAAAGTTCACTTTCAATATAAAAAAACTAGTTATATAAGTCATTGATACATATGCAATGAAAATGTTAACCAAAGTAGGAAATCAAAAGTAATACATATATAACTTGTCTTCACCAAGTGATGTAAGAGATTAACCAAGCATATCGGAAGTTGACCACGGCTGTACTATCCAAGATTTGCATATCTAGAAGTTGACTACGACCTGTGTCCATGGGACACGGCCCCGTGTCTCTTGTCTGCTTTTGTTTGTCTTCTTCTTCCTGGAATCTTTAAGGGGCACGACCCCATGCCGAGAAGGTACGACCCCGTGCTTGACTTCTGATTCGTTATTTTTGGTCTTGGGGTGGAGCTCGGAGTGTTTGTACAATGTATCATATTTCCTTCTTCTATACTTTATGTTGTTTTCATCGTTAATTCGTTTCTTTTATACATTTAAGCCTTTTAATACAGAAAATCAAAAGTATACAAAGAAACACACTTTTTCCAACATTAGTACTAAAAATGGTTGATTTTATATCGGATTTGATAATATTTATATGTTGCATTTGGCGCATATCACATATGCTCGTTCATGGAGTATTAAAGAGAAAACGAAGGCGTTGCATGATAGGAGACTTAAGGGTTTTAAAGAGTTTAAAATAGTAGATAAAGTTCTTCTTTACAATTCCCGGTTGATGGTTTTTGGTGGGAAGTTGAAATCGAAATGGGTGGGACCATATTTGGTAAGTGAGCTTTTCCTGTATGGCAAAGTTGAGTTGACAAATGAAGCTGATGGAGCCACGTGAAATGGCCATCATTTAAAACATTACTTAGGGGGACCTTTAGATCTGAACGAGGTGGAGGTAATTCCTCTCGAAACCCCATCAGAGCACCTGAATAGAGCCTTGGGTGAGAGCTCAAGTATAGAGTTCCAACAGTTTGTATTGAGCCTTTATTTTGAGTCTTTTCATTTCTAACAGTAGTTTTGTAGATTCTCGGTCTTGTGTTTTATGTCGCTAGGTCTTTTGCAGGAAATCATTACCGACAAGGAGCGAAAATTTTAGAGAAAACGAGTTCCAGCCATGTCCTTGTGTTAGAAAATATTTGGGATGGGTTTTTGGGAGATTTGGTTAAGTTGGGAAAATTTTCCAAGGCATAAAAGCTCCCAAACTTTGAAATTTTCTATGAAAAGTGGACCTTGGCATCACACGAAGCCAAAGTAACATCATGTCACGTGACAGTAATTGCAAAATGCCTTCACATAGCGTGAGACCCCCCATAAACTGAACTTCTTGAAAACTCTAACGCCGCAACACGCAACCACTAACCAAATTCGCTATCGGTAGCGCGACGGCCTTTATAAACCGATATGACAACAACTTTTCCCAACTTTCCCTTTCTCTACCAAAACAAAGCTCCGACGATTTTCACCCCTCCACCACCATTTTAGCCACCAAACATCACCATTCACTATTGATGCAGTATGTATATTTCCTACGTCTTTGGGTCATGTCTATGTATGTAATAAGGGCTGAACTGTTAGATTTGTTTTTCTATGTATGTAGTTAACTTCGCACGAAGTGAAGTTTCTCTTCGTACGAAGGTAACTAGTTTGCCTTCGTACGAAGATAAACTATCTTCGTACAAAGTGAAGACTCCCACCTCGCACGATCGGAGAAGTCTATATATAGGGGTGTTGAGGTCTTGAGTTGTAAGCTGTTTTGTTGACAGATACGGCGAAGCCAATTCAGATTTCTCTTAGGATTGTGAACATTAATCAGTATTAATGAGATAAAGAGTTTAAACATTAAATCTTGAACCTGCCACTAGTTTAACATGAATTCCGCGCATATTGAACTAGGCAAACAAATTAGGACCTAAGCTTATTGGATGAGCAGATCCTCACAGTTGGTATTAGAGCTACGGTATCGATTTAATTGATCTAACAGTTGATTGAATCACATATGCTCAAGAATTATGGATTTTAGAGGGTTTTAGAAATGAAATTCGACCAAATGTGTGCATGTATCATCATGAAATTCACAGAAATAAATATTTTGAATAGAAAAATGTGATCATCTGGGAATTATCTTCGCACGAAGATAGTTATCTTCGCATGAAGAGAAGCCACTTCGCACGAAGATAGATTAACTTCACACGAAGGTAGTTATTCTCGTATGAAGGTAACCCAGAATGCCTAAAAAAGAGAAAAAGAAAGAGGAAAAAAAGGAATAAAGGCATTTTTTGATCACGGCGACGGGACGAGTGTCTAGAAAAATTCAGTGATTGAAATTTTTGTTGAGATTTTAACGATAAATACGGGCTGTTCAGGGACACCGTCAAGGGTTTCAGAGAACAAATTGATGACATGATCATAGAGGGTTGAAGAAATTAGGGTAGTCACAGATACCTATGCAAAAAGTTTATATTTTGGTATAGTGACTATGAATGGGACTTAAAGTAAAATCCGCATTGATGAAAAACGCACTTTTGTGGACCCCATATTTTTCGCATAGTGGAGTTTTTCAGTGAAGAGTTTAGAGATGATAGAATTTGCAAAAATGAGGGGGAATAAATTTTCAGAGAATATATTGAAATTTCAGCGTTTTTGAAATTCGTGACTATGAAACAGTATTCGGGTGGTCCGACTTCAGATTGTCTAGGGATGCATTTGATCCGGATTTGTTAGTTCATGATCACAAGATGTTCAGAGTCTTTGGATCGCGATACAGATTAATGTCTTGTGGTTTGTGTCCTGGGTCTTCCTCAAGTGAGTTGGCAGGATTAGCATCAGGAGATGGAACTTGTATTGTCGGCACATATAAGATATTGCATCTAAAGTGTCAGGATGTTTAGTCTTCAAGCAGAGGAATTGTTTCTCGGACTAACCGCTGGGAAATGACGATGTTTATTGATTAAGTTGCTGCCGAACTAGCAGAGAAGACTACATATCTGTTATTGTAACTGAAGATGAAGAATGTGATTCTGATCGTCGAAGAATGTTTGTCAGATCTGAATGTGTTACCAGATGATTTGATTCTGTTGAAGATTTACTTGATGTTGAAGAGATTACTATTTTACTGAATCATTCAGGAGTGTGCTTAAACGTGATTACAGAAAACGGGATTACAGATTTTTGTGGGTATTCACAAACTTGAATTTTATCATGCGGTAATCCGTAGTTTCTGTCAATTGCCGGTTGGGTTTTTTATGTTTAAGAGATTCTGTGGGCTCTCGTGCTAAAGCGTTAAATCAAAAACCGAACACGGATTGGTTAAAGTTGAAACAGAGATTCTGCATTGATTAGCTTCGAGTTCATGATTATTCATGAAGATTACAGTTAAGCAAATCGGAGGAGGTTAGGAACCGTGCAAACAAAGACTTGAAGATTAATCCAGGGGGAATCATTTCATGGGGACATATTTGTGAAATTGTAAACTCAAATCATCAATCAAGGGGTAATTTGTTGACGCGTTCTATGACATAGATAGATACCTGATTGAAGTTGCAGAATATTCAACACAGCTCTCATATTTCAAGATCAAGACTGTGTGAATAGGCTAGATAGAGCGTGTGTTGAATATTGTATAGATTAGATATGAACACACGACTTAAGTGCTAACGTGAGAGTTGCATACGTGTCACTTCGTATGAAGGTAACTCACTTCGTATGAAGGTAACTCACTTCGTATGAAGGTAAAATGCTCACTTCGTATGAAGGTAAAGTGTCTATATATGGTGTTGTGTGTTTGTTAGAAGTTAAGTTTTGGAGTTCCTAGAGGGGAAACACTGAATTTTGCCAGCTTGTCAAGATATATACTCTTTTTGTATGAATGAAATCATTAGACTTCCGTTGCTTCTACTCCTTTCTTAATAACATTCTACCGAATTAGTTCTAGTCTACCCAAACTTTCGTCTAGAACCATCGGATCCTAGACTCTCAAGTGGTATCAGAGCTTGGAGGCCTGATCTGAAGACATTTGATCAAGGTTCTACTTCTATTCTACTCATTTTTTCATCTTTTTATCATTTTCCAGAGATTGAACGGACAAAAATGGACTGACCTTTTCCAGGACTACTTAAAATTGACTAAGAACAAACCCTTGAAAAATCAGATCTAAAATCAACTTGAATCATGATAAAATGTGAAAAAATGTGAAAATCTTAACTTTACCTTTGCACAATCTTGATATTACCTTCGCACACGATGATAAAACCACCGAAGCTTATGTGCTTAGAAGATTATTTTGGATGGAACGTGAGGTTTTTAAATTGGGCACAAGCTAACTACTTTGATAGCTAGTACGCCATCGAGGAGAAGTATGTTGCACTAGTCGAAGAAAATGGGCTAGAGAAGATGTTAACACAAGTTACTACACAAGAGAAAGAAAAATTCATTCGAGAAAAGAAAATGATGAACATTCTCCAACATGCCATCAAAGAGGACATATTCACTCTCTTACAACACGATGGTGATGCTTAATTAGTGTGGAATGCTTTGAGGGTAAAATTCCAAGGAAGCACTCAAATGATCAAGAGAAAAAAGGCGTTAAAAAAAGAGTTTGATATCTTCAATCTGCTTAAAGGTGAAACAATGAAACAGTTGATTGAAAGATATTGTCACTTGGTGGTAGAGATGAAAAGACTTGGAATTTAGAAGGAGAATGAAGAGTTGATAGATAAATTAGCTGATTCATTGCTCGAAGGTGAATGGCCAATGTATCTTACAATCTTGAAGAATAGTTCAGAATACGTTACTATCAGTTTATCAAGATTCATCGAGAATCTGGAAGGACACGAGCTTAAGATGTAGAATATGGCTAAAACTAAAGGTTCACATATTTAGCAAGACGTGAATCTATACTACAAGGGAAGTCCAGCAGCCAATTCTCAAAGTCCTAAGATACATACTGCTTATAGTGTAGATACTTCACCCAATACTTCTTTAAACCAGTCATCTGGTAGTGGTTTTCATTCATTCCCGACCTTTGATCCAAATTCACCTCAAACACTGCAATCTTCACAAAACTCGAACAGTTTTAGTTAGAGCAACTGGACCAATTCAAACCAAAGAATCTTCGAATGCAACATCCCTTAAATCTAGAGAACGCTCAAGATTTCATAGAAAATATAGCAAAACAACATATGGCACTGCTTGCATCCATTCTAGAATCGTATGAAAGTTTGGTGCCGGAAAAATTGTAAATCCCAACATGACAAAAGAAGATCATGATCAAATTGATCCGGAAGAATTGGAATTAATCGATATCAAGTGGAGCATGGCTTCGATTGTTCGTAGAGCACAAAGGTTCATGGAGATCACTGGTAGAAATAGTTTGGGAGGTTTGGATGGAAAGCTTGGATTTGATAAGTCGAAGGTCACGCGCTTTAAAGGTAGAGAGAAAGGACATTTCAAAAGAGAATGTCCGAATATCAAAGTCAACAGATATCAAAATATGTTTGCGGAAGACTAATATAAGAAGGAAATTATCACAAAACGTCACCACCTCAGACTACATCAAGAATGATTCAAATCGAGGATGGTTCGTCGAGTTCAAAGTTTAAAGCTCTTGTTGTTTCTCAAGAGGATGAAGGCTTCAACTAGAACAAATAAATTTCAAAGCGTGAAAGAATTGTATTGTTTAGAGATTAGAGAAGAGCTAGAACCAGTTGAAGAAGAAAATTCTGAAGCAACCTTCAAGGAACCTCTAATTAACAAATACTATGCTCTTGTGGAAGACATTTTTCGTATTGCATTTAAACCTTTAGTACACCTGACATGTATAAATATTTTGTTGGTTTCTTTGAACCAAATTATATTGGGTATTGTGAAGAAGAGCCAAAGAAAGAGGTTGAGGAATTGATTAACGTGAACAAATAGATGACCACAGAGAACCTTATAGAGATTGCTTACAAAGCAATAATAGCGCACTTAAAATAGGTAGTCTCTGAATAGGTTCAAGAAACGGTAAATGAGTAGGTCAGAGAAGAGGGTAAGGTTAAGATAGTTGAAGTTGAAAAACTTGCAAGAAATGCTCAGAGCCTTGCAAGGAATGTGTGGAAAAAGATGATAAATATAAGATACTAAAAAAACTTTCTGATAATTATCTAGTGATTACAAAGAAACAAAAGAAGCATACGATAAGTTGAGTAAAACCATTAAGCAATTTTAGCTAGTAAGTCCTGAAGACGGTGCTACACTTTCAATGCTTAAAGCAAGTGTTATGGACAAACAAACGGCCATAAACATTCAACTTAACACAATTGCTAAATTAAAAAGTGAATTAAAGGTTGTGAGAATTGAAACAGAAAGAGTCAACAAATTGTTTACTCAACTTCATCGTATATGATTGATCATATTCTTTCTGTGAGAAGAGATCGTTTCTCCTTAGTGAGCACCAGACTGACATGACTCAACTAACAGAGGCGGAATTCATTGCTAGAGAGTTTAACAAACGGACAATCAAGTATGCTACTTAAACGTTGTTACTTCTTCTATTAATAAACGTGGAAAGTTACAGATGCGTAAACAAATGGAGAGGGCTTCGCCTCAGTCACACATCAAAAACTATCGACATAACACCCAAGCTCCACTATATATAGGCCAAACATTAACAATCTTCTGGAACTGCAACGCCTGCTCTTTATCTCTCTCTTCATAATTGATCTTAATGTTGGATAGACACTCAATATCCTTCTTAGAGTAGTTTACTAGCCACATCGGGTCTAGCACTTGATTTCCCCGCCATAAACCATAAATCCGAGGGTGTGCAATCACGGATTCAGTTAATTCCTCGGTGATTTTCCATGAGTCTTCATGTGAGAGGGGATCGACTCTCCTCTTATGAACACCGGATTGATCTGACTCAACTAAGAGAGGCGGAATTCATTGTTAGCGAGGTAGACAAACAAACAAGAAAGATATACTACTTAAACGCCTTGATTTGTATTGATAAAGGTGAATAGTTACAGAGCGAGTAAACAGTTTGAAAGCGCTTCGCCGTAGTTACAAATCAACAGATATATAACACAACACTCGAGCTCCTCCATTTATAGGTCAACATGACTAGCACAGGAGGAGTGTGTGTTTGACTCATGCGAGTGGTGCGTCGTACGGTGACAGAGTGTCACTCGTACGAGCCACTAGACTCACTCGTACGAGCCATGTACAAAACAAATAAATCATGTATTAACATACGATGTTCGACATTCTAAGCCCTTTATACATAATCAACATATCCTAGACATAGGCAAAAGACATTATGCACCAACAAACCCCCCCTGGATGTTGCCGCAGTCTTGGATAGTCTTCAAAAACTCTTCAAAGATCTGACAATTAACAACCAAAGAAACGTTTCGGTGGCCTGCAACGCTCCTCAGAAGATATCGGTGTTTGCTCTGTTGGAGGAGGCTGATTACTTGTGTTGCCAAATCGAAAGGTCCTTAGCGAAGCAATTCGCGTTCGCTCAGCAATTCTTTGATCATTCTTCTCCTTCTTTCGTTTCTTTAACTCTTCCAGCTTCCTCCAAGAAGTGTTCCATGCTGTTCCTGAGTGTATATCATTAGCAAAACAGACATTAACAATCTTCTGGAACTGGAGAGCTTGTTCCTTGTCTTTCTCTTTGAAACTAATCTTACTATAAAACAAGCATTCAATATCCTTCTTCGAGCAATTTACTAGCCACATCGGGTCTAGCACTCGAATGCCACAACATAGACCATATATGCATTTGTGTTCTATGACGGCTTTGGATAATTCCTCGGTAATCTTCCAAGAATCATCATCTGGATGGACAGTAATAACAGCTTCACCTGTACTTGAATCATAGTGCCACCATTTGAAGATCTTGAAGAAATCCTGTTCCATCTTGATTAGAGGCATATTTTTCATAACATTCAGCCTCTACACTATCAAGTAACATCCTTTTCTTTCTTATAGGATCAATCTTCGTGATTCTTTTCGGGATATGTGGCTTCCAGTGAATAAAACATACGTAGCCTCAAGCTTTATCAATTTTCACAGCCGCTGGTCATGAAATTTCATCTTCAAATTAATCATCTTAGTTTGAACAAGCTCTTTGATATCCAAGAACGGTAGGGTCTTTATGTCGCTTAAGTATCGAAAATACTGGATCTCATACTCCCTTTTAATCGCATAAACATTCAACTCTTCGATCCATCCCCAGCTTATAATGTCCCCCGGAGAAATATTAGCATCACGCGTGAAGAATGCTAGGGGACGTTTGAATTTACGCTCAGCTGGTACTTCTTTAAACCAAGGCTTCCTCATTTCAGCAATTTCTTCTACGGACAATTGTTGAGGAATTGTACCCTGTTTGACAACCTCTTCAACTTTGCGCTGTAGAAGATCATCATTCTCGGCTGCAAATAATTCACTGAAAGTTGGGGAGTCATCTGTACCCTCGTCGGCAATATTTGCATCATCATCATCATAATCATCCTCCACGACAACTTTATCATACTCATGAGCATCAGAAACATGTTCGAAGACATAATCCACATGCTCGAAAGCACTGATATTGTTAAGCTCCTCTTCAAAATCAAACTCGAATGTTTCTTTGTCCACGCCTAACATATTAGCAATTTCTTCTTTAGTGTAACTGTGGACAAACTCAACTTCCTCCACATCATGCTCTAAATACAAAATTTTCAGTTTGGGCATGACAGGAACATATGACATATCAGTCACTGTGAGGATTCCTGCCTGCTTAGAATCCTTAGAGCTCTCATACTTTCCCTGATCTTTACCATCTTCCACTTGATTTGCAGAATCATCCAAGTACACAGAAAAACCGATATCATCATTAAAATTAGATTTTGTTAAAAGGATACCTGAACCTCCTAAATTATCAACATCACTATCATCATTAGACTTATAAGAAAATACGTCATCGATATCCTCCAAGTCTTCATTATCCTTCTCAGGATTCTCAACAACTTCATCTACCTCGGCTTCTATTTCTTTCACCAACTTTCTCTTATTGAGCCATTCTCGATGTTTAGCTGAAAGATATTTCAAGTCAATGTCAACATCCTTTGGCTTTCCAATCAAAAAAAAACTTCTTGTATTTGCACACACCACCTCTTCAGAAGATACGGCACAGATTCAGCTTCGGCTCAGTTATATTAATCACAGGTTCCTTACCAACCTTTGCTTTACCTTTCCCATGAGCATCAGATAGCTCTTTTGCAATGCGTTCTCGCTCAGCAACCCTTTCTCTAGCCTCTGCTCTTTCAATCTCGTCTATTTCTACAGCCAAGTTAATTCCGAGTTTCTTCTTGAGAATCTTCTCGAATAAGTTCATTCTTCGCTGATTGTTGGAGCGTTCTTCATTATATTCTTCCATTTTGTTCCTTAGTCTTTCGTTCTCTGACACTATACTGGACAAGATAGCCTCAAGATGCTGGTTTTCTTCTTTCAGCCCTATGATTTGTTCTTGAAGTTTAGCAATCTTTACACTATTCAACATAACTTGGTTTTCCAACTCTTCAATACAAGTGTCATTGAACATATCTGCAGAAAATTCTTCTCCCCCTGGTATATCACCAAAATCGAAGTCAAACTGATCTTCAAATCTGGTTCCTGTGAAGAACTAGGATTGAGAATGAGAAGGTTGAGCTTGAGGAGTAGGTTATGGTGTAGGTTGAGGTGGTGTTTGTGGAGTTGGTTGAGGAGGTGGTGATGGTGGTGGTTGAGAAATCGGTTCAACATGTACTGCTTAACCTTTTTCTGCACTTTTCTCTTTGTTTTGTCTTTCGGAGAATCTGTGCTTCTAACGGCTGGCCTTTTGAGATGTCTAGAAGATTTCTTTGAAGATTTGCGAACATGGGTGGCGCAGTTGGAGCCCGAAGGTACATAAGTCATATCATCCTCCCCTGACACTTTACGTTTCTTCTCCTCTGCTTTTCGTTGAAGTTCAGCCAAACATTCAAGTTCTCTTTCTTTTGTTCTTTCTCTTTCTTTGACAATCTTATCCTCTTGATCATTACTAGAGAAGGATGCCTCTTCAACCATTCCTTCCGGAACTCCAAACGCTTCCCTTTCGATATCAGTAGCCAAAGTTTTTACATTTTCTTCCGGCTCTGATTCATCTACCAACCTTGTACTATCAGATGCATGTTGCTTCTTTTTAGGGGCATTGGAGGTAGATGTGGACGCTTGCTTTCGACCCCTTGCCCCCTTCTTATCTTCATTAGAGAACCACATGCTTCTCTTCGCAATAAAACCATCCAACGCTTCTAGTTCCTCATCTTCGTCTCCATTATCATCTTTCCTCCACTTCCCTTTTGGCGGTGCCACATAATCTTTGTCAAGAATAGCCTAGAAGACAGGCTTGGCATTTGGGAAGGCTTTAAGATGCGGATTCATCTTTTTCGGAGTTAACACATCCATATGCTCCAGCTTTAAAACATCATCCTTTTTCTTCTTTAAATATGGATGTAAGTGGTCGAGCAACATCTTAATAAAACGCGGATACTGCAAAAACTTCTCGCGTTGTATATTTTGGACCATCTGGGAGAAAATCAGCCTCGAGAAATTGTAGGGCAAGTTCAGAATAAGTGGGGTAATCATGCACATCTGATAATCAATCAAATCATCAAAGCCTCCCTTTCTGTGACTGAGGGCATGATAACACAATTTGCAATAACGAAACGGAGCACTCAAATTTGCCTTCTTAAATGGAGTTGCGTTAACGAAACCTGCATAACCCATCCTGTAGAAGCACCATTTAACCATATACTCTGAGAAACTAGTTGGGTCTTCTTCGTGATCGTTAAACTCTAATACCGTTCGGATCAAGTCTTCAGTATCTTGACTTGAATATCTTCGTTATCAATCCTCACAATAGATAAAATCACGTTCCCTGCTTCATTAAATTCAGCGGCATTCCAAAAGTATTCAGCATGAGAACGACAAGCCGTGTGACGGTCAGTGAGCGCCTTGGTGATAGGAAGTCGGCTTAAAAAATCTAGAACTTCTCTATATGCTACGATTTCAGGAATAGTCTCGTCCCGAAGAAAACATATGTTGTGAAACAGTGAAAACGACGACTTCTTGATCTGCAAACATAAACATTTCAAACACTTAGAATATTTCCAAAAATTTCAATTTCTTAAACACTCGTATGAGTCACCATTCGAACGAGTCATATACTTTGACAAGAATTTAAGTCTGAGTCAAAACCCCACTCGTACAGCCACTTCTTCGTACGAATGAATAATATACTTAACAAATTTCAAGGGTTTTGAACAAACTTCCTCGTACGAGTGATGCTTCGTACGAGTCGTAAAGATAAAAATGTTTAAGGTTCTACTTGTACGAACGTTCACTCGTACGAGTGAATATGATAAACATGCATTTGAAATCCTCGCTCGTACGAGTGATGATTCGTGCGAGTTACGAATCGCACTAAATAACACCTAATCAAACAGAACTTAAAACATGCAGATTTTAACAATTTGAAGGTTAATTTATAGATTAAAAGGGCTGGTTTTAACAATTTTAAGTTCAATTTTATATTTTACCGATCCGATTATCCTAAATCTACGTTTTATGTCCTTTTGGTCCAATTTTGGCATTATAAAGGCTCAAAACAAGCATTAGTACCTTGCCCATCGAAAGAGGTGTGCAAATCAACCTCTCCGAAGTATAGATACATATCGTAGATCAAGAAAATGACTGATTAGAACTGATTCGCACAAAGTATGCCCTCAATCGCACAGAGTCAATAGTGTGACTCGTATGAATGAGCAGCCCTTTTATACTCGTTCAAGGTTCCCTCGTACGAGTAATGCTTCGCACGAATGAAGCTTTATGTCACTCGTACGAGTCAGTGTGTCACTAGTACGAGTCAGTTCTATGCACTTTGTTTATTATTTTGATTTTTTGTGAAATTTTATCTGTTTCTATAACCCACTTAGTTAACCAATTTGCATACCAAGTCCAAGTTAATGACCTTGGTTGACCAAAACAGATTTATTCTAAAATTTAAAGTTTCAAATTAGTGAACTTTGTTGACGTTTTAGGATATTTTTCTTTTCTGATTAACTCTCAGCCCGTGCTCTTCAGCTTTCCTCCAGCAACTGTCGCTTTGACTTGGACTAACATATATATATATGTATATGTATATATATATGTATTGTATATATATATGTATATGTATATATATATGTATATGTATATATATATATATGTATATATAATAGTTTGTGTTTAGAGGATCATATAAGATATTTAGACAAATCACAAGTATCGTTGATCTTGGTAGAAACTTTAAGTTCTTAAATAGATTTACCTAGATTGCCAATATACTTATCCACTTAACCCTCTACAGATTTCTCAATTGTTTCAAGATATGTTAGGTAAGATTAAGGAACATGAAGTAACTATGTTTCCCATCTCAGAATATACTCCCATATCGAGATTCCCAGAATATCATTTCACAGGTGAATATATCTAACTGATATCTGTAAATGGGGTGAATTGCGAGACCTTGACAGTTCAGGTTAGTATTTCCATATAGACAAAGAGATGAAGGCTCGACTTTAAGTGATGTTCCATAAAGGAATCTTTTGAACTGCAGATGTCGTGATTGTTTATGACATACTCATTTTTGTGCAACTTATGTAGGTGAATAATGCGTAAAGTATTATACAAGTTCTAAGTCATTGCCGACGCAAAATCAGAGGAACTCGGATAATACCCCAATATCGATAAAATATAAAGACCTAGTATCACAGTATCTAGCATTCTCTCAAACGAAATTTCGGAGTACTAAGTCCATATATTCGAGAGATGTTGACCCATAAATTACTTAGTTTTTTTTAAGTTTATATCTTGAAGAACAATTTACTGAACGAGTGAAGCCTATTGGAACATCCTTAGAAAGATCTATTTAATTACTTGTTTAAACAATCCATATCTTTAGCATACTGATTGTCAGCTGATTTAATATGATTACCCATTTCTACAAAAACTCTTTTTTGACTTTTTAAATGTTCTTGAATTTTTCACAACTCCCCCCCCCCCTAAAATCAAAAACATATTTTTGGTTTTTAGTCTTTGAAGAAAGTATATTTACAGAAAAACATGTCAAACCGATGAGAATCACGTTAAGTCCTCGTCATTCTCGAATTCAACCTCACTTTCATCCCGTGATGTAAATTTCTTAAACCATTTAATTTTTAAAAGATTTTTAAATCTTGAACGATTAAATGCTTTGGTGTAATAAGCTGTGTGGATTTTTTAAATTCTAACCAACTTTTTCTCATAGCAGTCATGGATAAAGTGGTGTCGAATTTCTATATGTTTAGTGCGAGAGTGTTGAATAGGATTTTGGTGATATCAATAGCTGCCTTGTTATCTACGTAAATTGGCGTATCAAGAAATTGCAGTCCGTTGTCTCTCATCTGCTGTTGTATCTAGAGTATCTGGCAACAACAGCTGGATGTTGAAACGTATTCAGCTCACATGTAGAGAGAGCGACCGCGGTCTGTTTCTTGCATTGCCATGTTACCAAACGAGTTCCGAAGAACTGGCAACCAGCCGTAGTAGATTTGGCATTAAGCTTGCAGCAGCCGAAATCAGAGTCCGATTAACCCGCAAGATTGAAGTCGTCATATCTAGGATACCATAAGCCGGTGCTTGGAATCCTTTCAAGTATCGCATGATTCGTTTGACGATTAACAAGTGCGAATCTCTTGGATTGGACTAATAACGGGCGCATAGGCATCGCGAAGCTGTAAGATATCTCAAGGATCCGATCATGGAGATATATAATGTTTCATCGACTTTGACTCCATGAGCGTCTAGACAAATGCCGTGATTTGGAGCTAATGGAGTTGATGCTAGCGCAGTTCCTGACATGTCAAATTTCTCCAACACGTCATGAACATACTTCGTTTGATGAATGAAGATACCATCAGGCAATTGCTCAACCTGAAGTCCTAAAAAGAACTTCATCTCCCCGATAGCACTCACTTCGAATTTCTTCTTCATGACTTCTTCGAAGTCTTTGCACAACTTATCATTTGTCGATCAAAAAATGATATCATCCACATATATTTGTACCAAAATCAGATGACCATCTACTTCCTTTGTGAAGAGGGTACACTCTACAGTTTCTCTGAGAAAGCCGTTGTCAAGAAGATATCTTGAAAGCATTTCATACCAACCTCTCAGGGCTTGGTGAAGACCATATAAAGCTTTGTTCAGAAGGTAGACTTTATCTTGTGTATTGGATCGACAAACCCCGGTGGTTGGCCAACATACACCTCCTTTTTGACTTTACCGTAAAGGAAAGCAAATTTGACATCCAATTGATACACCTTGAAACCTTTCCAAGAAGCAAAGGCCAAGAATATGCGAATAGCTTCAAGATGAACGACTGGGGCGTAGACTTTAGTATAGTCTATCCCTTCTTTTTGGTGAAAGCCCTGGACCACGAGCTGAGCTTTGTTTCTGACCACAATACCTCTATCATCTCGCTTGCACTTGAAGACCCGTAGTGTATATCTTTTTATGATGATCTGGTAAGTCAACAGCTTCCAGACACCAAGTGTATGGAATTAAAGCAACTCTACCTTCATTGCATCCACCCAGCTTTCTTCTTTCAACGTGTCTCTCCAGTTTCATGATTTAACCTGTGAAACAAAACAACTGTAAGAAAGTCTGGTTTGCAATGGAGCAAGACTGGTTAAAAGCAACTTAGATCCTTGTTGATCTGATTGCAAGTTTTCACTACAGTTTGTAAGCTATGAATGATATTCTCTGATGGATGGTAGGATAGTGTCCTTGGTATTACTTCACTCAAAACATCTACTTGACTTCTCAAATACGTGATCACTTCATCAGCATCCGGTGTAGAAGATGTAGCTTCATTTATGTCATTGGATTGATCAGCTTGAGCATTCAGAAAGCTTTCAATATGCTCAGATCCTTCATCAGAACTAGATCCTCCATCATCAAAAGTTGGTCACGATCAGAGTCGGCATTAATCTATTGATGGACAGAGGATTCAACAGAGTTCAAGATAGGTACAGAGACCAATTCCTGCAGAGTGTTGCTCGGACCTACATCAGAAGTGTTAAAGACATGAAGTGATGGGGAAATCACCAACGGTCTAGAAACTTGTTCTTGGTTGGAGACTTGATGCTATTGAAAGAGCATAACAAGTTCTTCTTCTGATGGTACTTCTGGTAGGTCAAATGAACAACCATGAATCCCCAGGTTTATGCGTTGGCGTAGTATATCGTTGACAATCAACATGCTGTGCAAGAATAACCTGGTTTAGACTCTGCAGGAAGACACACATTTGTGGACTAGCATATCCAACGAAAAATCCTCCAAGGATTTGGCTCCAAATTTTGTCACACCCCAATTTCCACTTACGGAGTTTTACCGCGAGGCGTGTGAACAAACCAGAATCTGAGACACTAGTAACGTCGAACGACTCTATATGATTTGTTAATACTTTTCCAAAATCATTTGTTTAACCATTCATAGTTAATTTTAGATTGTCTTAGTTTGATTTCAATGTTTAGCGGAAGCATTAGTTTTTAAAGTTGAGCGGAAGCATTTAAAGTAAAGTAAAGGAACGGGCGCCAACACAAACGCCAAAACTAAAGAAAAACTCAAACAATGTTCGTAAATGAGACTCGATAAAAAGATGTCTTGATAATGCAAGTGAGTGCACCTAGAGCTCCTAGCGTCCTGAGAAACATGTAAAGAAACAAGTGTCAACATTAAAGAAGAGTGAGTTCATAGGTTTTCATAATTCATTTGTTCGGTTATAAGTTTGTTTCCCCCGTTATCCCTAACCCGGGATAACGATTTAGTTCCATTATTCCCAACCCGGAATAATACTGATGGTTCCATTATTCCTTACCCGGAATAATAATGATGTTCCATTATTCCTAACCCGGAATAATAACGTTGTTGGTTCCATTATCCCTAACCCGGAATAATATTGTTGATTCGTAATTAAGTTCAATGTTAACATGTAGGTAGCTAGCCTAAAGTTATGTCACGTAAGTGTTCGCGATCGAAGCTGACTGTTGTGCCTCCGTGTTGCCAGGCCTATCACTGACCATGGCGAAGTTAGGCCAAATTAATCACCCGTTGACCATACCCGGTCGCTAGCGCGACTAGCTCGGGTGGGGCTTGTCGGGCCCAGTAGTACTACTTATAATTTCCCCGCTATCTAACCCAATACTAACGATCCGAGAGTTTGTCGAGGACTTGTGTGATATAGCTGCTTAGTGACCATAACGTACGTTCACATTAACTTAGTTACCGAATAGTTTAATGAAGTTAATTTCATATAACGTAAAGAGATAGAGTTGTAGAGTGTATACATGTTTCTCCCCCTGTTGTTTAAAACCGGATAAAATTAGGGGCCGTGAACTCAACCTTTAGTTGCTCGGTTAGTGTAACACAGATGTAGCAAATGATGGGACCGTTAATTGCGTCCTAGCAAGTCAATTGATTTAGAGTTAATGTGTGAACACACTGATACAAACCCTACACATACTAACACACAATGCGGTACATACAATAACAATTCCTAAAACTCAAATCACGCATGCAAGTATCATCATACCAACATAGTGATCAAACCAACCTATCATGAACACAAATTAATCCATACAACACTTTGGTACACACATTCGCAAGTTATCAAGTTTCAGCTTATACACTCATAATTAGGCTGTTTTCGAGGATTTTTATAAAATAGTTCCAACGTTCCAAAAATTCCAATTATTTTACAGAAGGTATCAACTAAGCTCTAGAATTTTATGTAAACTTTTCAAGTTCTAACACTTTACTGATTATTCATAAATATTAATATACTAGGCTGCAGTCAGATTCGTCGCTTTCTTACTGCAGTCCACGGGAGAATTTATTTAAAAATCACCGTTCGTCCAATTAACAAAATTCCAGTGGGAGTTTCCCGGAAATTTCCATATCTAGTTTCTGTACAAATTTCGTGATTCGACTCTCTACAGATTATTAGATCTGACTCGATAAACAACTAACAAATTTTTAGAATTTTCACAGCTTCAGTTACTGAACTTAATTGGCCATTTAAAAATATCAAACGACTTCAGAAAAATATGAATCCAGCGCCATTAGAAGCGTTTTTCAAAAATCTACGTTTTAGGCTTCAGAAAATCCGTTTTTCGATAAATAATAACCAAGTTACAGCCAGTTGAAGTTGGCTGTAAACACCATTCAGCATCCTGATTTCGACATTTTATCGCAATATAACACGCTTAAACAATCGATACGTTAACTATAAACGATCAAGAACAGATTTATCAATCATATATCATCATGTACATCATACTCATGCAAACCCTAATCATCATATATGGTTTTTATCACAAAACGCAGCCTAATGATTCTTGATTCCACTAATCATCATATCGCAAACTAGCATAATTTATCGAACTAAACATCGTACACCTTCATGATAATGATTCTACCACTACATTCAAGCATGATCAAGAGTTTATAAATCCTAGTATGACTTTGCAAACAATGATAAACTCTAACCTTTAACAATGAAGATCAATGATCCGAGAATTAGATGGGAGCCGAATCGGATGATGATGAAGATCGCGACCGAGAGGAAAGTGGGAAGGCTGTTTGCGACCGAGAGAGGATGAGGAGGCTGCCGTCGACTTGTTTCTTGTGCTAGGGTTTGTGTGTGTGTTTTTGTTTTTGAAACATAACACATGCATATATAGTGCAAGAGGGAAAAGAAAAGGAAAAAGGAAAAGGGTTTGGGGTTGGGTGTTCGCGGCCGCACGGGTTTGGGGTGGGTCTGTTTGGGTCTAAAACTTGATCCTCAATTTTCGGTTAACTACTTGAGTCGCAAGGAAGTGAGGTCGACTCGTTTCGCGGCTCGGTTCGATTCATTTATCTATTTACTATATCTATATTTTATAACTAAAAATCACGAATTCGAAACATGGCATAATAACTCACCGAACTTATAAACGTTTAATACACATAGCACATAATTCACTTGATAAGTTCACGAAGTTATCGTAATTATTTCGAGCATGCAATTTAAGTCTCTGAATCAATTTAGCGTAGAAACGAATAACCGTGAAGTAGTGCGTTTAAGATGTCTGAAAAACCGGGATGTCACATTATCCCCATGTTGAAAGAATTTTCGTCCCGAAAATTGAGTAAATGCGGTTTAGAATGCAACGTACAGGTTAGAGTGCCACGCACAAAGATTTAGTTCATTAACAATGGTACAAGAATTACAAGAAATTCCCAGGTTGTCACATCATCCCCATGTTGAAAGAATTTTCGTCCCGAAAATTTAGTTGGTGGTATCGTTAACTTGTTGCTCAGCTGCAAAGAGGTGTGGGTATTTGCTTTTCATTTGGTCCTCTCTTTCCCACGTGAACTCCGGTCCACGCTTAGAGTCCCAACGAACCTTGACGATCGGATTCTTGCTATGCCTTCGAGTCTTGATCTCACGATCCGTGATCTCGATAGGTTGTTCCACAAAGTGCAGTTGTTCATCCACTTGAATCTCATCCAATGGAATGACTAGGGTTTCATCTGATAGACACTTCTTCAGATTTGACACGTGAAAAACATTGTGAACTCCACTGAGTTCGGCAGGAAGGTCTAATTGATAAGCTACGGGTCCGATACATTTCAAGATCACAAACGGGCCTACGTACAGTGGGTTTAGTTTGCCTCGTTTCCCAAAATGGATTACACCCTTCCAGGGTGACACCTTCAGTAGGACGCGGTCGCCTACTTGAAATTCGAGCGGTTTGCGTCGTTGATCAGCGTAGCTTTTCTGTCGATCTCGTACCGCCGCCATGCGGTTTCTGATTTGTACAATCTTTTCAGTAGCCTCAAGTATCAAGTCAGGGCCTGTGAGTTTACCATCACCGACTTCTGCCCAACAGACCGGTGATCTACATTTACGACCGTATAATGCCTCAAACGGTGCTGCCGATATACTCGTATGGTAACTGTTGTTATACGAGAATTCCACTAAAGGCAGGTGGATTTACCAACTATTCCCGAAGTCTACCACGCATGCTCTAAGCATGTCTTCCAAGGTCTGTATGGTCCTTTCGCTTTGACCATCAGTCTGAGGGTGATAAGCTGTGCTCATATCCAAGCGTGAACCCAACCTTTCTGAAGTGACTGCCAAAAGTTGGACATGAAACGAGCATCTCTATCTGAGATGATGGACGTTGGCACTCCGTGCCGAGAAACTACGTCCTTAATGTAGATGCGAGTCAACTTATCCATCTTATCTATTTCTTTAACCGCTAAAAAGTGTGCGGACTTAGTTAAACGATCCACAATTACCCAGATGGTATCGCAACCACCCAAAGTTCGCGGGAGTTTAGTGATGAAGTCCATCGAGATCTGATCCCATTTCCACACTGGGATCTCAGGTTGTTGAAGTAGCCCCGATGGCTTCTGATACTCTACCTTGACTTTTGCACAAGTCAAACACTTCTCACGTAAGTGGCTATATCAGCTTTCATGTTGGGCCACCAATACGCAGCTTTAAGGTCTTGATACATCTTATCCGAACCAGGATGGACAGAGTATCGGGATTTGTGAGCTTCGTCCATGACTAGCTTTCTAAGGTCTCCGTAGAGAGGTACCCATATACGATTCATGAAATACCGGGCTCCATTGGGTTTTACTTCCCAATCGCGTTCCATTTTTCCCACCGATTCGGCCTTGATGTTTTCTTCCTTAACTGCTTCTAACTGCGCGTCGCGTATCTGTTCGGGTAACCCCGAGTGAATGGTGAACTGTAGTGCTCGTACCCGACGAGGTTTCAAGTTCTCCTTCCTACCGAGGGCATCTGCTACCATGTTAGCTTTACCCGGGTGATACCGAATGGCACATTCATAATCGTTCAAGAGTTCGACCCAGCGACGCTGTCGCATGTTCAACTCCTTCTGATCAAAGATGTGTTGGAGGCTCTTGTGATCTGTACAGATTGTGCACTTTGTTCCATATAGGTAGTGTCTCCAAATCTTAAGTGCAAACACTACTGCTCCCAATTCTAGGTCATGTGTTGTGTAGTTTTTCTCGTGAACCTTCAATTGTCGGGACGCATACGCGATGACTTATCGCGTTGCATGAGTACGCATCCCAATCCCTGAATGGAAGCATCACAATATACCACAAAATCATCAGTCCCTTCCGGCAAGGACAGAATGGGTGCACTGCAAAGTTTCTGTTTCAACAATTGAAATGCCGCTTCCTGCTTGTCACCCCAAGCATACTTGATGCCTTTCTGGGTTGGGTAGTAAGCGGTTGCGCGATCTTTGAAAATCCCTCGATGAAACGTCTGTAGTAACCAGCCAAACCCAAAAATTGGCGGATCTCCGTCAGTGTCCTGGGTGCTTCCCAGTTTTTGATAGCTTCAATCTTGGCGGGGTCGACGTGGATACCCTTTTCATTCACGATATGCCCGAGGAACTGAACTTCCCGAATCCAGAAATCACACTTTGAAAGCTTGGCATATAGTTTCTCCTGTTGAAGTAATTCCAGCAGTAATCGTAGATGTTCAGCATGTTCTGCTTCACCTTTAGAGTAGATGAGTATGTCATCGATGAACACAATGACAAATTTGTCGAGATATGGTTTACACACACGGTTCATGAGGTCCATGAACACCGCGGGTGCGTTGGTGAGAACGAAGGGCATGACCAAGAACTCATAATGGCCATACCGAGTACGAAATGCCGTCTTAGCGATATCCTCCTCCCTGACGCGTAACTGGTGATAACCAGACCGTAGGTTAATCTTGGAGTAGTAGCTTGACCCTTGAAGTTGGTCGAAGAGATCGTCGATGCGAGGTAAAGGGTATCGGTTCTTGACAGTAACCTTATTGAGTTCCCTGTAGTCGATGCACATGCGGAAGGTCCCGTCCTTCTTCTTGACAAAAAGGACTGGAGCTCCCCATGGCGAAGTGCTAGGTCGGATAAATCCTTTTTCTAACAGTTCCTGAGGTTGGGTCGACAGCTCTTGCAGCTCGGCTGGAGCTAGGCGGTATGGGGCCTTGGCGATAGGAGTTGCATGGTTCGCCAATTCAGTTTCAAACTCCACTTGTCGATGTGGTGGAAGACCAGGTAACTCCTCTGGGAATACATCAGAAAAATCACGACGACGGGGATGTCTTCTATAAGTTCTCGTCCTTAGGCTGTTCGGTAACCAGTGCGAGCAAAGCGAAGGAGTTCTTCCTCCGAAGATACTTCTGCGCTTGCATGTAAGAGATGATGTTTGTGACGGCGCCTGCCTTCTCGCCTTGCACCGTCAAGATTTCGTCATTAGAGAGCGGAATACGGATAGATTTTTCGAAACAGAGAACTTCAGCTCGGACGTCGGATAGCCGGTCCATTCCGACTACCAAGTCAAAACTACCCAGGGTAGTTGTCATCAGATCAATGGTATAGGTGTGACCCGCGAGTTTGAGTTGACAGCCGGATACTAAATGGGTCACATCTACAGATTTACCATCGGCTAGTTCTATGACGTAAGGGATATCTAAGGGTTTAGGCGTGAGTTTTAGGTTCTTCCTAAAAGACTCAGATATAAAACTCCTATCCGCACCCGTATCAAAAAGCACAGTAGCAAAATGTTCATTAAGGGGAAACTTACCGGTGACCACGTTCGAGTCGTTTCTGGCCTCTCCGCGGACCAGCGTAAATGCACGCCCGTTGGCACCTCCTGTGCCACCATTTCCATTGTTGTTGTTGTTATTGTTTTGTTGTTGTTATGTGTTGTGGTTGTTGTTGTTCCCACCATTGTTGTTGTTGTTACGAAGCTGTGGGCAGTCTCGTTTGAAGTGAGCAGTGCTACCACACTGATAGCACCCCCGGTTAACACCCTTCTGCTGACCTTGGTGTTGATTTTGATTTTGTCGGGACATGATTTCCCCGCGACAATCCTTTGCCGCATGTCCCACTTTGCCACATCGTTGGCAGCGATTCCCGGCACAAGGGCCGTGATGATGAAGATTACAGCGATTGCACTGCGGCTTTCGACCTACATAGCCGCTTGTGTTCTGGTTGTTGTTGGCGGGCTGATTATTGTGACCCCGGTGGCTGTTGAAATTATTGAATCGTTTCTGGTTCCCCTGTTGTGGCTGGGATGACGAAGACTGTCGAGCAGACGAGTCTTCAAACTTTCTTTTATTATCAGGGGTCACTTCAGTTGTACCCCGAGATGGCAACTTCTTTTGTTCCACCGCCTTATCGGTGAGTTTGTGCGCCAACCTGATTGCTTGATGCTCAGTTACAGGGTTCTAGCCATTACCATACCCTGGATCTCGGGGACCAGACCCCCAAGGTAAAACTCGAGTCGTTTCTCAACAGTGTTGGCCAGATCGGGACATAGAAATACCAGGTCCTGATGTTTCGCTGTGTATGCTTCGATTTCAGATCCCACCATCTTATGGTTCCATAAGGCTTGCTCCAACTGCTGAACCCTGTCTCGCGGACAGTACTCCTCTTTGATTAGGGCTTTAAACTCGGCCCAGGCCATTGCATTTGCAGCAATAAGTCCACGCGTTTGGACTTGTGCATTCCACCAAGTTAGTGCCCCATCCTCCAATGTTGAGGCAGCATACTTGACCTTGTTGGCCTCCAGACAATTGCACATTTCGAACACTGATTCGGACTTTTCGATCCAGCGGACCAGTACTATGGGTCCTTCTGCCCCCGTGAATTTGCTCGGCTTCGTATCGAGAAACATCTTGTAGGGGTTAAGATCCCCTCCAGCTGCCGGTTGGTTTGAACACCCGCTAGAGCAGCATTCACATGCTCTTGGATCATTGCGGCTAATTCTTCGGGCGTCATGTTGAGGTTTCTGCGACGTCCAGTTGCCATTTTAGATCTTCGTAAAACAACATAAACATACACCGATAAGTCTATATTCCAATATAGTTATCCTATTCCATACTTAAATAATTCCTCAAATTATGTCAACCCAAATAAATTAAACAGTCAAAAGAAATATTCGATTAAATAAAATTTCAACGTCTTACAAAATGCCAACCAAACATATCAGTTTACTACAAATTCTCAAGTTTAAACATAAGTAGGAAAATAAATAGACTGAAGGAAAGCAAATAGAATAAGCGAGACGTGTCAGTCTTCTACGTCTCCATCCCCCAAATTGCTATCGTTGCCGTCATCCTCCGCGGCGTTTCCAGCTTCTGCAGCTGGGTCTTCCTCCGGATCCTCCTCTAGATCCTCCTCTACCGGCACTGGAGGGGCCGGTGCTGGTGCGGTACTGGTACAGGTGCCTGATTCTGTTCTAGTTCTTGAATTCTCCAGCTAGACTCAAGGACTCGGTCTTCGAGCCAGTCAGCCCTTAGCTGCTCAGCACGAAGATCTCTAGCTAAAGTGTTACGAGCTATCTTACTCGCATGTTGCTCTTCCTCGAGCGATCCAGTTTTACCTGTTAATTGTTGTATCATCCATCCCTGTGCTAGGATGGTTTCATGCATTCTTTCTAGTTGTTCTTGTTGCGTTCTTATCATATGTCTAAGTAGGTCGTTCCCTACTTCTAACGAGTTAACCGGTTCGACCGGCATAGCGATGGTCGGGTGGGAGGACGACTCCTCCCCTAGAGCTAGCCTTTTTCTCGCAGCTGAGCGTGTCTCCACGCCATAAGGTGGTGAGGGTTCCATCATAGGTGCCTTCCCCGGCGCCGTTGGTTGCAAAAGTTTGTCGGATGATGATGATGATGACATTGCCTGTTGGGTTGCGTAGTTAGTTACGAGTTGCATTCGTTTCAATTATACATTCATATTTTACATAACATAGTTATGGTATATCACATAACAAGATATAAGTCTAGTGTCGTGAAATCAGCCATAGTGTAGGTCTACTTTTAATGCAAACCTGGTTCTCTATAGCTAGAGGCTCTGATACCAATCTGTCACACCTCATTTCCACTTGCGGAGTTTTACCGCGAGGCGTGTGAACAAACCAGAATCTGAGACACTAGTAACGTCGAACGACTCTATATGATTTGTTAATACGTTTTCCAAAATCATTTGTTTAACCATTCATAGTTAATTTTAGATTGTCTTAGTTTGATTTCAATGTTTAGCGGAAGCATTAGTTTTTAAAGTTGAGCGGATGCATTTAAAGTAAAGTAAAGGAACGAGCGCCAACACAAACGCCAAAACTAAAGAAAAACTCAAACAATGTTCGTAAATGAGACTCAATAAAAAGATGTCTTGATCAATGCAAGTGAGTGCACCTAGAGCTCCTATCGTCCTGAGAAACATGTAAAGAAACAAGTGTCAACATTAAAGAAGAGTGAGTTCACAGGTTTTCATAAGTTCATTTGTTCGGTTATAAGTTTGTTTCCCCCGTTATCCCTAACCCGGGATAACGATTTAGTTCCATTATTCCCAACCCGGAATAATACTGATGGTTCCATTATTCCTTACCCGGAATAATAATGATGTTCCATTATTCCTAACCCGGAATAATAACGTTGTTGGTTCCATTATCCCTAACCCGGAATAATATTGTTGATTCGTAATTAAGTTCAATGTTAACATGTAGGTAGCTAGCCTAAAGTTATGTCACGTAAGTGTTCGCGATCGAAGCTGACTGTTGTGCCTCCGTGTTGCCAGGCCTATCACTGACCATGGCGAAGTTAGGCCAAATTAATCACCCGTTGACCATACCCGGTCGGCTAGCGCGACTAGGTCGGGTGGGGCTTGTCGGGCCCAGTAGTACTACTTATAATTTCCCCGCTATCTAACCCAATACGAACGATCCGAGAGTTTGTCGAGGACTTTTGTGATATAGCTGCTTAGTGACCATAACGTACGTTAACATTAACTTAGTTACCGAATAGTTTAATGACGTTAATTTCATATAACGTAAAGAGATAGAGTTGTAGAGTGTATACATGTTTCTCCCCCTGTTGTTTAAAACCGGATAAAATTAGGGGCCGTGAACTCACCTTTAGTTGCTCGGTTAGTGTAACACAGATGTAGCAAATGATGGGACCGCTAATTGCGTCCTAGCAAGTCAATTGATTTAGAGTTAGTGTGTGAACACACTGATACAAACCCTACACATACTCACACACAATGCGGTACATACAATAACAATTCCTAAAACTCAAATCACGCATGCAAGTATCATCATACCAACATAGTGATCAAACCAACCTATCATGAACACAAATCAATCCATACAACACTTTGGTACACACATTCGCAAGTTATCAAGTTTCAGCTTATATACTCATAATTAGGCTGTTTTCGAGGATTTTTATAAAATAGTTCCAACGTTTCAAAAATTCCAAGTTCTAACACTTTACTGATTATTCATAAATATTAATATACTAGGCTGCAGCCAGATTCGTCGCTTTCTGACTGCAGTCCACGGGAGAATTTATTTAAAAATCACCGTTCGTCCAATTAACAAAATTCCAGTGGGAGTTTCCCGGAAATTTCCATATCTAGTTGCTGTACAAATTTCGTGATTCGACTCTCTACAGATTATTAGATCCGACTCGATAAACAACTAACAAATTTTTAGAATTTTCACAGCTTCAGTTACTGAACTTAATTGGCCATTTAAAAATATCAAACGACTTCAGAAAAATATGAATCCAGCGCCATTAGAAGCGTTTTTCAAAAATCTACGTTTTAGGCTTCAGAAAATCCGTTTTTCGATAAATAATAACCAAGTTACAGCCAGTTGAAGTTGGCTGTAAACACCATTCAGCATCCTGATTTCGACATTTTATCGCAATATAACACGCTTAAACAATCGATACGTTAACTATAAACGATCAAGAACAGATTTATCAATCATATATCATCATGTACATCATACTCATGCAAACCCTAATCATCATATATGGTTTTTATCACAAAACGCAGCCTAATGATTCTTGATTCCACTAATCATCATAATCGCAAACTAGCATAATTTATCGAACTAAACATCGTACACCTTCATGATAATGATTCTACCACTACATTCTAGCATGATCAAGAGTTTATAAATCCTAGTATGACTTTGCAAACAATGATAAACTGTAACTTTTAACAATGAAGATCAATGATCCGAGAATTAGATGGGAGCCGAATCGGATGATGATGAAGATCGCGACCGAGAGGAAAGTGGGAAGGCTGTTTGCGACCGAGAGAGGGATGAGGAGGCTGCCGTCGACTTGTTTCTTGTGCTAGGGTTTGTGTGTGTGTTTTTGTTTTTGAAACATAACACATGCATATATAGTGCAAGAGGGAAAAGAAAAGGAAAAAGGAAAAGGGTTTGGGGTTGGGTGTTCGCGGCCGCACGGGTTTGGGGTGGGTCTGTTTGGGTCTAAAACTTGATCCTCAATTTTCGGTTAACTACTTGAGTCGCAAGGAAGTGAGGTCGACTCGTTTCGCGGCTCGGTTCGATTCATTTATCTATTTACTATATCTATATTTTATAACTAAAAATCACGAATTCGAAACATGGCATAATAACTCACCGAACTTATAAACGTTTAATACACATAGCACATAATTCACTTGATAAGTTCACGAAGTTATCGTAATTATTTCGAGCGTGCAATTTAAGTCTCCGAATCAATTTAGCGTAGGAACGAATAACCGTGAAGTAGTGCGTTTAAGATGTCTGAAAAACCGGGATGTCACAAATTTACTGTCCGAGTCCAAAACAGTACACGACGATCCAAAAGGCTCCAAAAACGCGAGGTTAGGCTTCTGATGGTTTAGTAGCTCAAAACAGGTCTTGTTGTGAGGCTTGACAGTCAACACACGATTGAGGGTGTAACACGCAGATGGGACTGCTTCGCTCCAGAAACTAATTGGAAGTTTTGAATCAACGAGCATAGTTCTAGCAGTCTCGATCAGTGTGTGATTCTTACATTCAGCTACTCCATTTTGTTGAGGAGTATATGGAGCGCTGAATTCATGAAGAATCCCCTTTTCATTGCTGAATTCGAGCATCCTCTTTTTTTTGAACTCGATACCATTGTCACCGCGGAATATCTTGATAGGCAAGTGATACAGGTTTTCAAGCTTCCTGAAGAGAATCATAAGACTTTCAAACGTTTCATCTTTTCTCTCCAAAAAGAAAACCCATGAGAATCTTAAGAAATCATCTGTCACGATCAGGCAATATAGAATTCAAGAAATGCTTTTCACGTTTACTGGCCCAAAAAGATCCATATGTAGCCTTTCTAGTGGTAGCTTAATAGAGTTAAGAAAATTTCTTGTGTGTGATTTCTTATGATGTTTCACCTTCTTACAGCTCAGACAATCATCAGATAAATGAAAATTCTTCAGATTAACACCCTCCACTAGGTAGTTGTGCACGAAATAATTCATCTTTCTCAGGTGAATGTGCCCCATCGTCTTGAAACTAGGTGGTGATGGACGTGCTGTTGGAGAATCTGTTTTCCTGGTTGCCGGTCTCTTTAAGCGCTTGGCAGCTAGCCTCTTAACAAGCTTAATAATGTGAGTATCACTTTCAGAATCTGATGGTACGTATGTTGTATCATCATCTCCTATCTTTTTTCTCTTTTTCTCTTTAGCTCGTCAAGGTTCCTCTTCTTGACACTCAATTTCCATTTCTATTTTCCTTTCCCTTTGGCCGGAAATCCTATCCTCAGTATCTATACTTGAAGAGGACGACCCTTCATCTCCACCAACTTCTCCTTCAGTTCCTTCAAATGCCTGTTGCTCAATATCTGCAGCAATTGTTTCAACATTCTCTTCAGTCTGAACTGGTTCTTTGACATGTATATCTTCAATTTCCGGTTCATCAATCAGACTCGTTCTAACAGAAGCATGCTTTCTTTGTTGTGGAGCAAAGGATGAGGATCTGGCAGCCTGTTTTCTCTTAGTACCCTTGCTCCTCTTTTTGTCTTCCTTTGTAAACCATCTAATGCTTCAAGTTCGTCATTCTCATCAGCACTAGAATCTTTTCTCCATTTCCCTTCCGGAGGTGCCACATAGTCTTTATCAGTGATTGCTCTAAATACCGGCTTAGCGTTCAGAAAAACTTTTAAATGTAGATTCATCTTCTTCAGTGTAGATACATCCATATGTTCAAGCTTTAGATTATCCTCTTTCTTTTCTTCAAATTATTATGAAGATGATCTAACAACATCTGAACAAATCTCGGGTACCGAAGAAATTTCTCTCTTTGTGTGTTATGTACCATCTGAATGAAGATAAGCTTGGAGAAGTTATATGGCAGATTGAGGATCAGTGCTACTATTATGCACAAATTTGAAGTCAATCATATCATCAAACCCTTTTTTCCGGTGACTAAGTGCGTGAATGACGCAATGTGCAATATATCTGAAGGGTGCACTCAAATTTCCCTTCTTGAACGATACTACGTTAACATACCCTGCATATCCCATCCAGTAAAAACAACCCTTAACCTTATACTATAGGTATCCAGTTGGGTCTTCCGCACGGTCTTTAAACTCTAACACCTTCCGGATTAAATCTTCAATAATTTTAACCTGAACATCTTCATTGTTCATCCGTACCGCAGAAAAGATAGCATTTTCTTCTTCATTGTATTCAGCTGCATCCTAGAAATGTCAAATATGCTTGATTTGGTCTAGAAATGTGATGAAAGAACTGGATCACACAAAGATTCTCTTCAGTCGCACAAAGTCACTTATGTGACTTATGCGAGTGAGTGTCCCTTTTTATATCCACCAAGTCACTCGTACGAGTCATCATTCGTACGAGTAAGGCTGTTTATCACTCGTACGAGTTAGATAGTCACTCGTAGGAGTCAGTTCTTTACAGTTGGTTTCTTTTCGAACTTTTGTGAATTTATCTGTTTTAGCGACCCACTCAGTTGACTGAGTCCAAGTTAATGACCTTGGTTGACCGCTGTATAACCAAAACAAATGTTTTTCGTGAATTTGTTACATGTTTCAGGTTAATGAACTTATTAACGTTTCAGAACTCTCTTTTTCCAGATTAGCTCCCAGCCCGTAATCTTTCAGCTATCCTTCAGCAACTGTCGCTATGGACTTGGACAAACCGTATTTCCATCATCGGTAGACAAAAACTAAAATAGAAATCAAATCTTTTTGTATTTTCCAATGTTTTTGCTAAAAACAAACTGAAAATCTTTTTGGGTTTTTCTGAAAAGAGAAATAAAGTAAGTAAAGACGTATTTACAGACATATTTTTGTGAGTTTGTGTTAGAGGATCACATCAGTTTTCTTAGATACATCACTAGTATCGTTGATCTTGGTAAAACTTTAAGGTCCCAAACAGATTTACTTCGATTGCCAATATACTGTTCCACTTAAACCTCTACACATTTCTTAATTGTTTCAAGATATGTTGGATAATTTTAAGGAACATGAAGTAATTGTGTTTCCCATCTTAGAATATACTCCCACATCAAGATTCCAAGAATTTCATGTCACAGGTGAATATATCTAACTGATATCTGTAAATGGGGTGAATGCGAGGCCATGAGAGCTTAGGTTAGTACTTCCGTACAGAGAAAAAGATGAATGCTCGACTTTAGGTGGTGTTCCATTTAGGAATCTTTTTGTACTGCAGATGTCGTATCTTTTTACGCAGCTTTTTGGGGGTGAATAATGCGCAAAGTATTATACAAGTTCCAGGTCGTTGCCGAATCAAAATCCGAAGAACTCGGATAGTACTCTAGATATCAACTAAATATAATTATCTAGTATCACAGAATCTGGCATTGATCAAATGAAATTGCGGAGTACTAAGTCCATATATCCAAGAGATGTCGACCCACAAATTACTCATTTTTTCTTTTAAGTTTATATCTTGAAAAACAATTACTAAATGTGTGAAGCCTATTGGCACATCATTAGTAAGATCTGTTTAATTATCTGTTTAAAACATTCCATTCCTTAGTATACTGTGATAGTCCACTGATGTACAATCATTACCTTTTTTTCACAGAACTCTTTTTGTCTTTTTTAATGTTTTTGTATTTTTCACACTTTCTCCCCCTAAAATAAAAAAACATATTTTTGGATTTTTTGTTTTTAAGAAACAAGAAAAATAGTTACATAAAAAAATGTTTCATACCGATGAGAATCACGTTAAGTCCTCGTCATCCTCGAATTCAACCTCACTTTCATCCCTTGATGTCAAATTTCTTAAACCATTTAATTTCAAAAGATTTTTAAATCTTGATCTATCATGGATAAAGTAGTGTCGAATTTCAATGTGTTTAGTGCGTGAGTGTTGAACTGGGTTTTTAGTGATATCAATGGCCACCTTGTTATCTAAATATACATGCATGCCAAGAAAGTGCAGTCCAAAGTCTCTCATCTACTGTTGTACCCACAGTATCTGGGAACAACAGCTGGATGCTAAGACGTATTCAGCTTCACAAGTAGAGAGAGACCATGGTTTGTTTCTTGCACTACCACGTTACCAAACAGTTTCCGAAGAACTAGCAACTAGCCGTTGTAGATTTAGCATTGAGCTAGCAGCATCCGAAATCAAAATCTGAATAACCCGCGAGATTGAAGTCGTCATGTCGTGGATACCACAAGCCGGTGCTTAGGCATCCTTTCAAGTAGCGCATGATCCTTTTGACTCCAACAAGTGTGAATCTCTTGAATTTGACTGATAACAAGCACAAAGTCTTGTAGGATACATGATGTCGGGTTTTGAAGCTGTGAGATACATCAAGGATCTGATCATGGAGCGATATAATGTCTCAACGACTTTGACTCCATGCGCGTCTGGACAAATGCCATGGTTGGTGGCTAATGGAGTTGATGCTGGCTTAGTTCCTGTCATGTCAAATTTCTCTAACCTATCATGAACATACTTCGTTTGGTGAATGAAGATACCATCAGGCAATTGTTCATCCTGAAGCCCTAAGAAAAATTTCATCTCCCCCATAGCACTCATTTCGAACTACCTTTTCATGACTTCTTCAAAGTCCTTACACAGCTTCTCATTTGTCGATCCAAAGATGATATCGTCCACATATATTTGTACGATGATTAGATGTCCGTCTACTTCCTTGGTAAAGAGGGTACTGTCTGTTGTTCCTCTTGATAATCCGTTTCCAAGAAGATGTTTGGAAATCGTCTCGTACCAGGCTCTCAGGGCCTGGTGTAGTCCGTATAACGCTTTGTTTAATAGATAGACCTATCATTGTATATCAGATCGACAAACCTTGGTGGTTGGCCAACGTAAACCTCCTCGTTTACCCTTCCGTAAAGGAATACAGACTTCACATCCAACTGGTATACTTGAAACCTATCCACGATGCAAAGGCCAAGAAAATGCGGATAGCTTCAAGACGTGCACTGGGGCGTAGACCTCGTTGTAGTCTATCCCTTCTTGCTGATGGAAGCCTTGTACTATGAACCGAGCTTTGTAGTGAACCACGATACCTCTATTGTCTCTCATGCACTTGAAGACCCATCAAGTATTAATCTTTTTGTTATTCTCAGGTAGATCAACAAGCTTCCAGACTCCAAGTTTCTAGAATTGCAACAATTCTTCTTGCATCGCATCTACATAGCTTTCTTCCTTAATAACATCTTTCCAGGATCCTGGTTCCACCTGAGAAAACAAACAACTGTAATAAAATCTGGTTTGTAGTGGGGAAATTTTTTATAAAAGCAACTAAGATCCTTACTGATCTGATTTCGAGTTTTCACTCCAGTTTGTAAGTCGCCAATAATGTTTTCTAACGGATGGTAAGAGAGTGTCTTTGGCATCACTTCGCTTAGAACGTCTACTTGACTTTGCAGATTTGTGACAACTTCATCAGCATCCTGTTTTGAGGATGTAGCTACATTTCAATTACTGGATTCTTCATCTTGATTGTTTAGAAAGCTTTGAATCTGTTCTGATCCTTCATCGGAACTAGTCCTCCATTGTCAAAATTAGGTTCTTGATGAGCATTAACTGGCTGATGGGAAGATGGTTCAGCAGCATTTAAGTTTGGTTCATCTACTGATTCTTGCTAAGTGTTGCTCGAACCTGCTTCTAAAGAGTTTAAGATAGGTTGTGATGGGGAAATCACCAATGGTCTTGAAACTTGTTCCTGATTGGAGATTTGATGCTATTGATATAGCATGACAAGTTCTTCCTCAGAAGGTACTTCAGGTAGGATGAATGAGTTCCACAACCCGTCGTAATTGAACAACCAAGGATCACCAGATTTCTGCGTAGTCATTGTATATCTCTGGCAATCAACATGTTGTGCTACAATAACCTAGTTTAGGCTCGGCAAGAAGACTCTCTTTTGTAGACTAGCAGAACTAACAAAAAATATTTCCAATGATCTGGCCCCAAATTTACCGTACGGGTCTAGAACATTACATGGTGATCCAAATGCTTCCAAAAATGCTAGATTTGGCTTTCGATGGTTCAATAGTTCGAAACATGTCTTGTTGTGAGGCTTGACTGTCAAAACACGGTTAAGGGTGTAACACGTAGAAGCGAAAACTTCGCTCCTGAAACTAATAGGAAGTTTTGAAACAGCGAGCATTGTTCTTGCCATCTCAATAAGTTTGTGATTCTTACGTTCAGCTACTCCATTTTGTTGAGGAGTATAGGGGGCACTGAATTCGTGAAGAATACCCTTAGAATTGAAGAATTCGAGCATTTTCTTGTTCTTAAACTCAGTACCATTATCGCTTCGGATTCTCTTGATTGGTATGTGATATAGGTTTTCCAGCTTTCAAAAGAGATAAGATTTTCAAATATTTCATCCTACTCTCTAGAAGGAGAAAACCCATGAGCATCTTGAGTAGTCATCTGTCATGACTAGGCAATATAGATGTCCAGAGATACTTTTCATGTTTACTGTTCCAAAGAGATCCATATGAAGCCTTTCTAGTGGAAGCTTGATGGAGTTAACCAACTTTCTCGGGTGTGATTTCTTGTGTTGCTTCCCCTTTTTGCAGCTAACACAATCATCTGATAAGTGAAAATTCTGAGATTAACACCCTCCACTAAGTCGTTATGCACCAAATAGTTCATCTTTCTTAGGTGAATGTGCCACATCTTACGATAGCATAGAATTGACTCTTTCTGGTAGCTTTAGATATAAAGCATTGAACCTTCTTTGAAGTAGTGGATTTGACGCTCATGTCTAAGACATAGAGATCATTTTCTCGTGGAGCGCACATGAGGATCCACTACTCGGGAATTTTGAATCCCGGTTTAAGAATTAAGAATTCCTTGTCATTGAAGTCGGTAGTGAATTTCTTGTCACAAATTTACGAGATGCTATGTAAGTTGTTCTCAAGCTCAGAGTTATAGTTCACTTTGTCGAATGACACCACTCCGTTTGTGAGAATACCTTCACCCACTATTCTGCCTCCTTGTGTACCTGCAAACCCAACATATTCTCTTCGGATAGCTTTTCATCATATAATAATGCAAGCATCCCAGTCATCTGTCGAGAAGCTCCGCTGTCCATAATCCACCCCAGCACACATGTGAAAAAGAAAGTACTTAAACAGAGAAATCCACGCCATTTTGGTCTTGGCGGGTTTGGGATATCACACTTTGGCTTGATATTTTTCATAACCTCTTTCTTTACCTCCACCCATTGTTCAACCTTTGATCCGATATCAGTTTTAGGTTTAGTTGAAACAACGGTGGTGTTTACAGTAACAGAAGATGATTTGTTCTTAAACCCATTTTTGTGCACTTGAAAAAGCCTTCTTTGAGTAGAACTTAGGATTCTTTTGTTCATTTTTCTTTGATGATCCACCAATTTCAAAATTTTAAAAATTTGCAATGATTGGTTTCACATTTAAGTTTGACTCAGCATTTCGTTTCAAAATTTGTTTTGGCACGAACTCTGGTCCATTCTGTTTAACATCTTTTGTGCACTTTCTAACTTCAGGAAGAAGTTTTGTTTTGTTTGGTTTACATTGACGAGCAATCTGCCCAACTTTGTTAAATTTTTAACATGTTCTATTGTCGTTTCAGTAACGCCCTAAAACTCGAAGTTTTGGGACGAAACCTTCTTTAAGAGGGGTAGACTTGTAATGCCCTAAAACTCAAATGTTTACATTCGCTATACGTTTCCATAGGATAAAACATAAAATAAAATGACTAGGCTCTTTAACCTAGGTAATAGTTTAGTCAAACAAATAAAGAATGAATGTGGGACAATTATGAACAAGTAACAAACATGAGAGCTGAATTTGGAGATTTAGGATGAAGTTTGGATTAAATGTAAAATGCAGAATTTTAGTGTGTGTAATATGAGTGTGTGTCGTGTGTGGACAAGAATGAAAATTCAGCCAAATCAAAGCCAAAATCTAATGAAAAACATTGCATGGATGAAGATCTCTCGTCATATCAACTCAACAAACATGTGGTAAGTTGTAGTTTGAGATTGATAATCTTGTATGAAGTGGGTTTATGTTTAATCCACGAAACTGAATGAAATTTATCATGTATATGTGTTAGAAACACCACATAAAACATGGATTATGAAGGATTTTGAGTAATTTGATGATTAGAAGTGAAACCCACTTCTAGTGGCAAAGAAGATGACATAGGTGTTTAACCCATGTCAAATCCTTGCTTGAATCATTGAGGTGTATGTTGTATGTAATGGATTATTGTTAGATAGGCTGAGTATGGTATTTATTTTTGTTGATTCAAGTTGTATTTGATGAATTGTGTATGAACTTGAAAGATCATGCATAAATTAGTTGTACATTTTGCATTAAATGGTGTATGCACACCAAGTGTTCGATGAAATGCATAGCTGAGATTGTTAGAAGAGACTTGATGTAAACAATGAACGAATATGTATAGAAGGTGGATATTATGCCTTTAATAGTAAATTACAATGAGAAATATATTCGTTATGAAATCTGTGGCAAATGTAGTTCAACTGTGATTAAGAAGTATGTTCTAAAAGTGTGCAATATGCTTGATTGTTGTAACGCACACCTTGTGGATTGTTTGATTGTTTATTAGTGATTCGTAAGTAAGGGTGAAGCTTATGAGATACTTTAAAGGGGTAATGTTGGAATGATGTCGGGTTAGTTAAATATATGGAAGAGTACTAGTTGGGAAGTTATGAAAATGCTAACTTCATCAAATTGAGTGGTTGTGTAACTAGGTGATTATGTGCTCGCTTGTGCGTCGTTACATGAGTATAAAATGATTATAATGTTTGTACTCTGACCCACTATAATAAGATGGATGTAAAAGATTAAGTTGAAAGTTCATGTGATAAGCAGTTGACTTTTGAAAGTCAAACTGTGCATAATCAACATGGTTAGACTTTTTGCCATAAACGTAAGATTTTATTTAATCGTGTGATATGCATTGGGCCAATGATGTGTTATGTATAACTAAGAGTTAAATTGCATGAACGTGGAACAATGTGATTATTATTTCGTGCCATATGCATGTTAGTGAATGATAGAATAATGAAAGTAATGCAACATGCATACTAAAAAGTAATGAAAATGATGGCATGAAACAATAGGAAATTACATTAACAAGGACTCAAGCACGGATGGCTAACAAGTCAAAGGCAGGAAAGAAGACGATCATGAACATGGACGGATAAGGTAAGTGATTTCCGGAATCACTTCTTCTTTAATAAATGAAGTTTGGTGTGTTGAATATAGGGACCCATGTAAGAAGATTATGGGTAAGGGTAAGTACCAAGGTAAGAAGTGTTTTAGTAACTCATAGATGTTTGTTTATGTTGAAATTACACGGTAGAAACGAGCGGGTCAAAGTGTAGAAAGAAGTATGACGTGATGTAGTAGTTGGTTTTATCATTAAGAGATAGAAGGATAAGGAGCTTGATTTTGGTTAAATTACGTCATGCAAGCATGAGAAAAGTGGAATAAAGAAGTTCAGGGGCCTAACGGTCGTTTGGGAAACTTAAAAAGAAAAAATGATGAGCTGGGAGAACACGCTGTAAGCTATGGTGGCTTGGTTGTAGCTTACGACCAAGTAAACAAGAAGAAACAACCAATGCCAGCCGTAACTTACGGCTGCGAGCCGTAGGTTACAGCTGGGTCTCCAACCATCATGTTGTTTTCTTAGTTTTCTTCGATTTTGGAACCCCGTAAACCCTTTTCCAAGCCCCGTTAAACTTTTATAATGTACATAACTCTTACCAAATAGCTTGGTGAGTCACGATAGAGTATGAATCCGTTGTTAAGCTCTGAAACTATTCCAAATTCATTGTGGAGTGTTAATGAGATGTGTAGAGTGTGTACGTAAGGATGTGTGGGAATGAAATAAGCCTAAAGGCATGTATGAGTATGGGTATGGATTTACCTACACGTCAGTAATGGGATTTATAGGTGAGCATGATTAGAAGTGAGTATGCACGTAGGTTTGTACGTATAAGACTTATTAATAAGGATGTTGTGACTTGGTTATGTTAGTATAATCACATGGGAATGTAAGTGGTATGTAAGAGATTGTATATATGTATACATGTGTATGAGTATTAACATTACATAATTATTGTCCTGAGAATGAGATGAAACTGCAGGTATACTATTGTTGACTTGTGAAGATTTGGCGATTGGGATGCAAGATCGTAAAAGAAAGATAATCGAAAGGATTAGTATAAGTAGAAAGAATATGGAGTGATCATTTACTTAGATATGTTTAAAATTATGAATGATGTCACCAAATATTAATGATGTAGATGTATGTGGTGATGTAAGAGATTGTATATATGTATACACGGCTTTAATACGTTTGAGTATTAACGTTACTAATTATTGTCCTTAGAATGAGATGAAGTGCAGCTTTACTATTGTTGACTTATGAAGATTTGACGATTAGGATGCAAGATCGTATACGTAAAGATAATCGAAAGGATTAGTATGAGTAGAAAGAATATGGAGTGATCATTTAATTACGTATGTTTAAAATTATGAATGACGTCACCAAATATTAATGATGTGGATGTATGTGGTGATTGCAGGTTGCACGAAATTATCATCACTAAGGAGTCTTTAGGGTGGAAGATCGTGTGAAAGAGCAAGGATTTTACGGGAAGAGCGGTCTCATAGCTTGTATTTATGTATTACATTTTAAACAAGTTAATCAAGAATGAATGCTGTAATTCTTTCAAGAAGGTGTCCGACATTTTATAAATGAACCTTCAAGTAGGTCATATAGACAATAAAGAAAGAATTTTTGAGTCGGTATTTCCGCTAGTCTATTATGGTTAAAACGTTTTAGGGTGTTTCAAATTGCTATCAAAGCCATGTTTTGAGAGAATCAAGTACACAAAGGTAGTACTTGAACTCAAACCCGTGTGCTCTTGTGACAAGGAACCCGTACAATCCAAGACTCGATCAAGATCCAAAGATAGAAATTGAATGAAAGCGTGTACTTATGTATTCATATAAAGAAGCTAATGGTATTGTATATGCAAGGTAAGCTTATGTGTTTGAAGAGGATGATTCGAGGATGCGGTCTGGGTTGAATACCAAAGCATGTATTAGACGAATGGACCCAGGTACACAATATTAATATATATAGGTACCGGTTTTAAAGAAAAAGGAAGAATCTCCTTGGGGAGGGTAAATATTAACAAAAGACAATGATATGTCTTATAAGGTTTTAAAGATGTCACACGAACTGAAACCCATTTCTTCGGACATAAGGTGATGACTATATGAAGGCATGAAACTAGCATATGGATTGCGCACCTGGCCAGTACGCAAGAAGCATATGACATTCGTGAGACCATGATACTCATCACAGGTATGTCCGGTAGAATTGGGTAGTAGGTAGACGTGTAGGTGAAAGGAGTTGTAAGACTCTTAGGAAATTGTGAGTACTCTATGAGAAAGAAAAGCATGAATTTAACAAGTTTGAATCCGTAGTTGATGTACGGGTCAAACTTATAAGAATGAAAGGCATGAAAGAAAACCATGAATGGTAAGAATAAAAATGTTTGAACCTGTAAGTGAGTACGGATCAAAGAAGTAAGAATGAATGGTAAGGATGAAAATGTATGAGTCCGTAAGTAAGAACGAATTAACCAAGTAGGAATGAAATGTTTCAATCTGCAAGACGGATTCAAAACATAAAAGACTGAAAAGTATGAATGATACGTTTGAATCTATGAGACGAATTCGAAACATAAAAAGAATGAAAGTATGAAGGAAAGGTTTGAATCCGTGAGACGGATTTAAAACATAAAAAGAATAAAATTAACCTACATAAGAATGTGTTAATAGTTCGACCATGATGAGTCAATTGGGTTATATGTGTAAGCATAAAGTAAATGGCGATAGTATAAGAAGAGAATGATCGTAATTGGCACGCAAACATAATTTTTTATCGAAAGAAAGAATATTAGAAATCAACTCATGAGAGTTGTGGCGAACAACAAGCTACAGCCCAGATGCATGGCTTAAGTATGGATGGGAATGTAAGGTCGTGCAAGAAATGCTAAAACAATGGGATGATGTTTTTGTAGCATGTTTGGATTGGAGGTAAGTAAAACACACACCCCCAAAATATGTAAATATAAATTAAATGGCAGTTTGACCTAGAAAAAGTCAAACTGCGAAAGTCAGTAAATAATTATTTACAAATTTTGAAAGTATTACGTAAAGAATGCAATGCGTAATGTAGGATAACCAATAGTAAGGAATTTGCGAAAGAACATATGTGAATCAACACCGAATACAATGACGAACCGAGTGGAATTGGTATGTTAAAGTATGGTTATGTATTGACCCGTTGTGAACGAGCCGAATAAAGGAAAATAATATGTTAAAGAATGGTCATGTATTGACCCATTATGAATGGGTCAAACGAACTAATGTTTTAGAAGAATCTAGAAACGACTACTATGTAAACAAGATGATTTGATAAATGCCATACCTAAAGGAATGTGAATGAATTATGCTAATCCTTCAGTTTATTGATAAGAATGGTAGAACTATTCTAAACCCAAACGTTCTTTTAATAACAATTACAAAGGAAAGAATTATCCTGAGAATAAAAGAAAAGGGTTAGGATATGTTAAGAAACATATCGACATATTTCGAAAACCAAATTTTTCAAAGAATGTAAACTTTGTTTTCGGAACAAGCCAGAAAGTGAGAAGGAAAGTTTGGCTAAGTCACAGTCAAATGATGATTTTTATGCTGAAAAGAAGCGTTGTGAACAGATTTAGGGATCCTCTACTGGCAACGACAGTAGGACATGCTTCAAATGCAATCAAGTCGAGCATATTGCAAGACTATGTTCACAGATCAACTCTAAACCTGTTTACAACGTCAAGATGTCTTCAGAAGATGTGAAACGGAAAGTCCCCTATGTTTGTTCCAACACACATTTTGAAAAGAAACAACGAATCTGACAATGTGAAACCAACAAATTCTAATGTTTTAAATATAGAAGTTGGTGAATCATCAAGATGAAATGATCTAAAAGATTCAAAATTTTATCCTAAATAAGCATTTTCAAAAAACTAACTTGGGTGATAAAAGCAAAACCATCTCTTGAAGAAGTAAAACAATTGTTTCAACGAACACTGATAAAAAGGCCGAGGTTGAACAGAAGTTTGAAATCAAGAAAGAAAGTGTGAGTGAACCAAAAGTTGTAATCTCAAACCCACCTAAGACCGTCAAGGCTTGGGTCTCTCTATTCAAGTAATCACTTCATTCCATGTGCAGGGGCTCCTAAGATTAATCATTTCAAAATGGATAATGGATAGTGGAGCTTCTCGGCACATGACGGGAATGTTAGCCTAGATATACGATGTCAAATCAATCCGTGGAGGCTACATTGGGTTCAGGGGTAACCAAGGTGGAAGGATAGTCAGCAAGGGAATTCTAATAAACAGTACAGTTCCTTTCGATAAAGTCAACTACATAGCAGAGTTAGAGAACAACTTGCTGAGTATTACCTAGATTTGCGATAAAAAGTTCATCACACCCTTCACAGATAAGGAATGCTTAATTCTAAAGTCGAGAATCAACTTAACTGAGGAATGGATCCCGATGTGTGCTCCACGAGAGAATGATTTATATGTCTTAGATATGAGCATTGCAACAACCACGACGAAAACTACATAAAGATGAATTTCTTAGTTCACGACAATCTATCATGTGGCACAGAAAAATGGGGCATATTCATCTCAGGAAGATGAATTTCTTAGTTCACAACAATCTAGTTGAGGGAGTAAATTTGAAGAGTTTTCATCTGAGTGACGATTGCATAAGCTATAAGAAGGGTAAACAACATAAAAAGTCACACATGAGGAAGCTCCTGAACTCTATCAAACTTCCACTAGAAAGACAATCTTTGGACCTGTCAACGTGCGTAGCATTTCAGGAGATCTGTATTGGCTTGCTGTGACTGACGACTACTTAGGATTTTCGTGGGTGATGTTCTTAAAGACCAAGACGAAACTTTTGAAAATATGATGATTCAGTTTCGAAAGTTGGAGAACCTGTATCACTTACCGATTCGACGCATAAGAAGTGACGACGGAACTCCAGTTCAAAACAATCGAATGTTGGAGTTCTTCAATGAAAAGGAATTTTGCATGAATTCAGTGCACCTTATACTTAACAACAAAATTGTCTTGCTATACGCAAAAACAGAACCCTGATAGACACATCAAGAACCATGCTCGCTGATTCGAAATTTCCAGTCAAGTTTTGAAGCGAAGAAGTGGCACCTACATGCTATACACTGAACAGAGTTTTGACGGTAAAGCCACATAAGAAGATGAGTTTTGAGCTTCTTAATTAGCGAAAGCCAAATCTAAAGTATTTAGAACCGTTTAGGTCATCATGAATCATAATTGATACTAATGGCAAATTCGGGGCTAAATCATTGGAGGGATTTTTTGTGGGATATGCTAGTTCGCTTCTCTATACATACCTAACATAAACCTGGTTATTGAAGCTCAGAACGTAGATTGTCAAAGATATACGTCTCCAACACAGAAACCAGGAGATGCTTGGCTGTTCGACTATGAAAGCCTCTAGAATTCCTTTGAGCTTCCAGCTGAACCAACAGAGGAGGAACTGTTAGTTCTTTATCAGCAACAACAAGCATCATCATAAGAACAAGTTCCAAGATAAATCATCATTACTTGAACACTTGTTGGTACTCACGATGCTGAAGTTAGTACAAGTACTCAACAACTAGGATCAAAGACTGCAGGAACATGTGATCCCACTACAAATCAAGAGATGAATGAACCTGCTCCCACGTTCGAGTAAAGTGATGATTATGATTCTGATGCTGAACCAACATACAACAACAATGGATCTACTTCCGATGATGGTGCAGAACAGATTCAAAGTTTATTAAACAATCACGCTGTAACGCTTCGCATTTGTAACCTTCCGATTTTAGTAAGTTTGCTTCATCTTTCTATAATTGGAAAGTCCAAACCTTGTAATCGTATTTCACGTTCGAATCATTGTACATCCAAGGCTTTGATTGTAATCAAATTGATCAATTATGTGAATGTGACAAACCTTATACATGCTTAAACTTATGAATGTACGTTATGTTATTGCTCGATAACTCAATTTAAAATGACTCGTGACTACGTATTGTATGTTGTAAATATAATTAGTGATTCTTAACACAATTATCCAAGCTTTCGGCATCCTACAAGTTGTTTAATTTATATGGTGTCACTTCTACCAAAACGAGTCATTTTTCTTTGATGTAGATAAGACCCTTAATATTTATTTTGATCTTCCAAACAAGTCCAAGTATATTAATATCATGTACAACAAATAAATCACAAAACAAACCTTTTAGATATATTAAAAAAAAGAAAGACTAGGCAGCTTGCGGCCGCAAGCTGCCATGTCTTGGTTCCCTACATATTTAAATTCAAATGTTCACCAAACTTCATTAAATGTAACCCTAACTCAAACCCTAATCCCTACTCTATATAAACAAGCATTCCCCCATCATTTTCCTACTTTTTTCAAGCCTCCAAACACTCCAAACATTCTCCCAAAGTCCATAAACTTTCTACTAAAACATTTCAAGTTGCAAGTGAGTTTCAACTCACTTCCTTATTCCTTTAAACCTTGTTTCTTCTTCTAACAACCTTGTATAACCTCTAGGAAGGTTCTCACAAGTTTGTTGGGTAAACTAAGGTGAAACCCCACCATTTTGAGGTCCAAAAGTGTGTAAACTTTCTGCCCACTTTTTATCTTCTCAAACTTAAAAAATTTCAAAGTTTTCTTCATGTTTTCTTCCTCAACATTGTTTGCTAAGAGCCATGGGTTGTTTTCATAGGTTTTTCATGGAAAACCAAGGTGGAACAATACTATTTTTAGGGCGAAACTTTCTATTTTGGAAGATAAACTTATAAACTTTTCTTAAACTTGTTTTAAACATAACAACTCTATGCTACTTGTGCGTCTAATCAAGTTTATGGTTAGGGAGCTAGCTAGACTTGTTCTATACAAAATCAAGAGGTATAACATGCCTCTAAAATTGTTGTTTTTCTAGGGTTTTAAACCCACAAGTGTTGAGCCATCCAAGCTTACAAGCTTATGTTGGTGAAGGTGTGATTACATGGAGGCCTTGGCTATCCAACTTTTCAGCCCACCCCTCACTTGATGATTTATAACCATTAAGCTACGGTTCACTTTCACTAGAGTAACAAGGCTACGACACTCCCAAAATGTTGCCATGTTCGGGATGCACGCACCTAGCTTGCTTATTCGGTTCAAAGCGTAGCTTAGTGAAGTACTACATTCTTGACCATCCGGATTGTCCTTGTGGCAATTTGTGTATTGGTGAATCTTATGAAAGAGGTTTAGGATGGTTATCCTCCTACCTCCACGCATGAATTCTATGACTTATATGATATCAATGAATTATATGAAATCTATGAAAAACTTGTAATGATATATGTAAACAATATACGTAATAATAAATATAACCTAACCTCTGACGATCACCATTTGGTTAACTTGTCCTAATATTTGGTTATTTTATATAAGACCTAACCATCGTTACGATTCTATTGGGCATGACCCATAAAACCACAAACACCCTTTGGGGCTTATAGTGTAAAAAACGAGCGTTAACGTCTAGATAAATACTTTCAACTATACATGCTTTTTGCGTACTTTAAAATCCTAAAATTACCGAACTCCATCGTCATTCCAATACTTATACACCTACGTTTCCTTGTTTAGGATAACTTGGTGTTCGTTCCCTTAACCAACCTAAACGCTTACACGGAATTAACGTTGCAAAACTGTGAGTACACTCGACACCCTTTTATGCTTTACACTTTTGGGTGCAACTTGTTAATCTATCATAAACACACTAAAATCATACTTTTATTCTATGAAATCACACAAACAATCCATCATACATGCTATAGTTATGTGATACTTGAATTGTTACTTCGTACATTCTTATGTAATACTAAATGTCATTAACTTCGATCAAGCCTCCCATAACATGTATAGCGCTATAGGGGTAATGCACCGCCTGTATTCTTGTGGTCAATGTTAAGTTTTAAATCTATTATGCGGTACACTAGAGTATTGACTTGTAGTTCACATGCCTTGTTTACATTTATCTCATATACTAGCTTATCATGTGGATTTGTTTAAACATTTTTATTACTTATGCTATGATATCAAACTTATGTACTCGCCAATACTTTGTTATTGAACTATATTTTTTAACATGTTGGAGGTTGATGAGATTGACACGACGAAACTTAGTAGGATTGGCATAGAAACACGCTTAGAATACTAAGTTATTTAATATCTTTTTGTTGAACATGTCTCATATGTTGTCGTTTCGTATTTTAATTGTATTGTATTTGACAATTTGTGATTTGAAATGAAATGAGATGTTTAATCAAATATTGTCACAATTAGTGTTATAATGCTTCGAGCAATCTCGTTCATCTCACTCCAATGTTTCCGCCATGGGTTGGGGAGTGACAGATTGGTATCAGAGCCATGACTATAGGGAATTAGGTAGAATTTCCATGTTCGACCTAGTCTATAGATTAAGTGTCCAAACTTGACCATTCTTGATTCTTGCTTAAAATGTTATTTCTTCCTATTTGTTTGTTTCTATTTCCTTTGGTCTTAATACATGCAATATGTCTTCCCTAATACATTTACGCAATATACACACTTGAAGACTTGAAGATACTCATACTAACGAGACGATCTCACCAAAATAGGGGTGAAACCCGCACTTTGGTGATCGCTCTCAATCTACGTGATTCGATTTTACACGAAATTACACCATCAAGTTTGGAGTGAAATCCACATCCTAATGGGAATTTCCATTTCATACTCTAGTGGACCCTTACCAACGAGTCGGAATCACTTCTCGTTTGGATACCATTCACTTCTCGTTTGGTAAGTACCAATCACACTTAGGGTACGATGTTGTCAAGTTAGGGGTGAAACCCGCACCTTGTCAACTTGTCCCATTCCTCGATTTTCAATCTCGCCAAAGTTTCGATTTTTCGATCGGTTAGAGACGTGTAGTAACTAGAAGGGTAAAGTGTCGTTAATCGCTTCTCGACGAGAGCACTTTACCTATAGGCCAAAGAACCTTTCTCTAATTTGAAAGGATCTCGATTCACTTTGGAATAGTCAACTTTTCTCAACCCGATACACTCCAACGTTTTATTAAGCCTATCTTTTATGTATCTCAATGATCATGTGATTTAATACTTGTTACCTTATTCATTTCTCTCCCGATGCACCACTTGCACACCTTTCATAACCAAAAACAATAATGATAATCCTCGTGAACCAACTAAATTTATACTCCTTACGCAAATCATACGTGTTTATGCTTTTGAATGCTTATATTCTTATGCTATCTATGTGGAATCATACGTGTTACATGATACTTATATGCTCAAAACGAATTCTTTTTATAAAAATGCATTGCGATCAAAGCCTTAATCTCTCTTCTATTGTCGAATCCTATAGATGTCTTTCTTTCAAAGCGTTATGGGCAAGAGGAAGTCCAAGTCCAAGTCGAGGTCCCAATCCGATTCTATGTCCAAAAAGGATTGCATGAAGTTCATGGCTAAAGAAATGGCCAAGCATATGGCCAAGGTCATTCCCGAGATCGCCAACAAGATTCAACCTCCACCCAATGCGGAACCACCTAAATCAACCTTTACCCATAAGCAGTTTTGCTCCTGTAACCCCTAGGCTTTCACCAGCGAAGGGGACACCACCAAGTTACTCCAATGGTTTGACGCCATTGAGGTTACTTTTCTCCCAAGTGCCATGAACGCTACGGGAGTATTCCGATCGAGGGCTCTTGATTTGTAGATTTCCGAGCGTAACGTGCGTGGTAACGATGCTGCTCACGCCCTCCCGTGGATCGAGCTCAAGAAGCTGATGGAGAATAGAACTATGTCCTCCTCACGAACGCCAACGACTCGAGAACGAGTTTTGGAACCTTAAACAGGTGGGGAATGTCAACGCCAGCCTCACGGCTTGTTTTAAGCAACTGAGTGCAATTTGTCCTAGCCAAGTTGACATGGCCGAAAAGGCAGTTTCCAAGTAATACGCCGCCTCCCTCCTCACCTCACGGACCTTGTTGACACCACCTAACCCAAAACCCTTGAGGAAACCTTTCGCCAATCTGCTCGACTGAACAATAACCACGTCCTTTGTGAAGCTTCCAAGGCTTCATTAAGGAAAGCCCATTAAGCCACCACCGAAGCCCTCACCAAGCCCACCTTACCGAAACCCCCAAGGAGCAACAACAAAGGCAAGAAGTGGAGGCTTCGAGCCAGAACAACGTGGTAGTCACTCTGCCAAACCCTCAACAGCTAGCCTTAGCCTCTACCAAACCCATCAAGAAAACATACACTGGGCCGCATCCCAAGTGTAACACCTGTCCTTTCCACCATCCGTTACCGTCCGTTGCCGCCTATGCACTATCTGCAATAGGTATGGGCACTTCGCCTAACAATGTCGAAATGCTCCGCAAGCCCATATCAACCAAACCCGAGCCATAACCGCACCCCAAAACCCTACTGCCAACCAAAACCGACCACTTGCACCGACCGCTCGTGCCTGCTTCAGATGCGGAGATCCAAACTATTTCGCCAAGATATGCCCGCAGCGCAACAAGAATAACAACCAACAACAGCAGCAAGCTCACAGTCGAGCCTTTGTCATAACAGCCGCACAAGCTCAAAACTCCAACGATGTCCTTTCGGGTACGTTTGTCGTTAACAATATTTAAGCTACGTGTTTATTTGATATTTTTGCTGATAAAAGTTTTGTATCTGTTGAATTCGAACCTTTGCTTATGTGTAGATGTTCTAATTTCCTAAATCATTTGAAGTCGAAGTCGCTGACGGAAAGTCGGTCACTGTTGATTCTGTGTTATCCAATAGTTCTTTGAATCTTAATAATCATACGTCTTTCATTGACCTCATACCCATGCAAATGGGTAGCTTCGATATCATATTAGGCGTGGATTGGCTTAGGCGGGTCCATGTTGAAGTTGTTTGTTCAGAAAAGTTCTTTCATCTTCCCCTTCCCAATGACGACTCCTTACACGTCTATGGCGAAAAACCTACCAAAGGTCTCAAGCGTATGTCGTGTATCCAAATGAACAAGTACTTGTGTAAGGAATACTTCCACATAGTGGATAAGAAGGATAAGGATCCAAGCGTGAGTGAAGTCCCCGTTGTGCGTGATTATCCTAACGTTTTCCCCGAGGATCTACATGGTCCTCCTCCACCTCGTTCGGTTGACTTTCGCATCAACCTCATCCCAGGCGCAACTCCTGTCTAGCCAACTTCAGGAGCTTCTTGATAAAGGCTTCATACGTCCTAGCACATCTCCTTGGGTCGCTCTCGTTCTATTCGTCAAAAAGAAAGGCGGATCCTTCCGAATGTGCATTGACTATCGTGAGCTCAACAAGTTTACGGTCAAGAACCAATACCCTCTTCCTCGCTTCGACGATCTCTTTGATCAGCTTCAAGGCGCAACTTGTTTCTCGAAAATCGGCCTTCGCTCTAGTTATCATCAACTTCGAGTCCTCAAAGAAGATATACCCAAACCGCGTTTCGCACACGTTATGGCACTATGAGTTTGTGATCATGCCATTTGGTTTGACCAACGAACCCGCCGTGTTTACGGATTTGATGAATCGCGTGTGTAAGCCCTATCTCGACAATATCTTAATCTATTCCAAGACATGAGAAGAGCATGAGCGACACTTGCATCTTATCCTTCAGCTGTTGCGTACTGAACGTGTATACGCCAAGTTCTCCAAGTGTGAATTTTGGCTAAAGAAGGTTCAATTCCTTGGTCATGTCATCAACGAACTTGGTATTCACGTTGACCCCGCAAAAATCAAGGCGGTGAAGAATTGGATTGCTCCTAGGACTCCGTTTGAAATTCGTTCGTTTCTTAGCTTAGGCGGCTATTACCGTTGGTTTATTTCGAATTTCTCTAAAACTGTAGTGCCTCTCACTTCCATGACTCCAAAGGATAACCTTTTGTTTGGAGTTCCAAACAAGAGGAGTCTTTTCAAACGCTCAAGGACATGCTTTGCAATGCTCCTGTCGTAACCCTTCCGGATGGTACCGAAGACTTTGTCGTGTATTGCGATATCTCAAGACAAGGTCTTGGTTGCATTCTTATGCAATGAGACAAGGTCATCGCTTACGCGTCACGAAAACTCAAGATTCATGAGAAAAACTATACTAAGCACGATCTTGAACTTGGTGCAGTTGTTTTTGCATTAAAGATATGGCTACACTACCTTTATGGTACAAAGTGTACGGTCTTCACAGACCATAAGAGCCTCCCGCACATCTATAATAAAAAAGAACTCAACATGCGTCAGCGACGTTGGGTGGAATTATTAAACGACTACGACGGCGATATACGCTACCACCCTGGTAAGGCGAAATTATGGCCAACGCACTTAGTCGGAAACTCATGTTAAGAGTGTGCGTTGTTACCAAACTCTAGGAAAACTTCAAGAGATGATTCGTGAGGCACAATACTCCACCGTTAATGAGGGTAACCTCGATAATGAGTTGAAGTGTGGTGTTGAAAACCAACTCGTGACCAAATCTCATGGCATCATGTGCTATCTCGACTGTATTTGGATCCAAGCTGTGATAATCTTCATGACCTTTTGATGAGTGAAGCTCATAAGTCTCGGTATTCTATTCATCCTGGCGCCGATAAGATGTATCATGACCTTCGTGCGTCATATTGGTGGCCTAGAATGAAGAAAGATATCGCCTGTTACGTTTCAAAGTGCCTTACTTGTTCCAAGGTAAAGGCTGAACATCAATGTCCTTCTAGTTTACTTGAGCAACCAGAAATTCCTGTTTGGAAACGGGAGAGTATTGCTATGGATTTCATTACAAACTTCCTTGAACATCGTCTGGACATGATAGTATTTGGGTAATCATCGACCGTCTGACCAAGTCCGATCATTTCATTCCCATACATGAAGACTATCGAGTTGAGAAATTGGCTCGTATCTACACGGGTGAAGTCATTTGTCGTCACGGTGTTCCCGTTGATATATTTCAGACCGTGATGGTCGTTTCACTTCCGGTCTTTGGCAAACGTTTTAAAAAGCTCTTGGTACTCATCTCAATCTCAGTACTGCTTCCCATCCTCAGTCGGATGGTTAAACCAAGCGTACTATCGAAACTCAAGAGGACATGCTTGGTTCTTACGTAATCGATTTTGGTGACAACTGGGACATGCACTTGCCTTTGGTCGAATTCTCGTACAATAACAGTTACCACATGAGTATTCAAATGGCACCTTTCAAGGCATTGCATGAACGCAAGTGTCGATCACCTATTTGTTGGCACGAGATCGGGGAAGCTCAAATCACCGGTCCCGAGCTTATATAACAGACGACGGACAAGATTGTGCAGATTCGGGACAACTTGCTCAAAGCCAGAAGCGGACAAAAGAGTTATGCAGATAAAAGACGCAAACCTTTGGAATTCAACGTTGGTGACTTCGTACTTCTCAAGGTATCCCCTTGGAAGGGTGTGGTTCATTTCGGGAAAAAGGGAAAGCTCGCTCCTCGCTATGTGGGTCCTTCAAGATTCTCTAAAGGATTGGCAAGGTAGCAAACCGACTGGACCTACCACAAGAGCTCAGCAACGTTCATCCTACCTTCCACGTCTCAAACTTGAAGAGATGTCTCGCCGAAGAAGGACTCCAAGTTCCACTTGAAGATCTTCAAATTAATGAGACCTTACACTTCGTGGATAAACCAGTCGAAATCATGGATCGAGGCACTAAGCAACTAAGGCGTAGTCGAATTCCTATCGTGAAGGTTTGATGGGAAGGAAAACGTGGCATTGAGTTTACTTGGGAACTCGAAAGCGACATGAAGACTAAGTATCCGCATTTGTTCGTTGCATCATCCTAAATTTCAGGACGAAATTCCCTAAAGGAGGGGAGACTGTAACGCTTCGCATTAGTAACTTTTCGATTTTAGTAACTTTGCTTCATGTTTCTATCATTGGAAAGTCCAAACATTGGAATCATATTTCACTTTCGAATCATTGTACATCCAAGGCTTTGATTGTAATCAAATTGATCAATTATGCGAATGTCACAAACCTTATACATGCTTAAACTTAATAACATACGTTATGCTATTGCTCGATAAATCAATTCAAAATGACTCGTGACTACGTATTGTAGATTGTAAATCTTAATATGAAAGTAAAGAAATATGATTAGAGATTCTTAACACAATTATCCAAGCTTTCGGCATCCTATAAGTTGTTTAATTTATATGGTAACACTTCTACGAAAACGAGTCATTTTTTCTTTGGTGGAGATAAGACCCTTAAAATTTATTTTGATCTTCCAAGCAAGTCCAAGTGTATTAATATATTAAACAACAAAAAAAGAAAGACTAGGCAGCTTGCGGCCGCAAGCTATCATGTCTTGGTTCCCTCCATATTTCAATTCAAATGTTCACCAAACTTCATTAAATGTAACCCTAACTCAAACCCTAATCCCTCATATATATAAACACGCATTCCCCCATCACTTTCCTACTTTTTTCAAGCCTCCAAACACTCAAAACATTCTCCCAAAGTCCGAAAACTTTTTGCTGAAACATTTTAGCTTGCAAGTGAGTTTCAACTCACTTCCTTCTTCCTATAAACCTTGTTTCTTCTTCTAACACCCTTGGATAACCTTTAGGAATGTTCTCACAAGTTTTCTTGGGCAAACTAAGGTGAAACCCAACCATTTTGAGGTCCAAAAGTGTGTAAACTTTCTACCCACTTTTTATCCTTTCAAACTTTAAAAATTTCAGAGTTTTCTTCATGTTTTCTTCCTCAAAATTGTTTGCTAAGCCCCATGGGATGTTACCATAGGTTTTCCATGGAAAACCAAGGTGGAGCAATACCATTTTTAGGGCCAAACTTTATGTTTTGGAAGATAAACTTAGAAACTTTTCTTAAACTTGCTTTAAACATGACAACTCTATGCTACTTGTGTCTCTAATCAAGTTTATGGTTAGGGAGCTAGCTAGACTTGTTCCATACAAAAACAAGAGGTATAACATGCCTCTAAAATTGTGGTTTTACTAGGGTTTTAAACCCACAAGTGTTGATCCATCCAAGCTTACAAGATTGTGTTGGTGAAGGTGTGATTACATGGAGGCCTTGGCTATCCAACTTTTCAATCCAACCATTAAGCTACTGTTCACTTTCACTAGAGTAACAAGGCTATGACACATCCCCAAACATTGCCATGTTCAGGATGCACGCACCTAGCTTGCTTATTCGGTTCGAATGTAGCTTAGTGAAGTATTACATTCCTGACCATTCAGATTGTCCTTGTGGCAATTTGTGTAATGGTGAATCTTACGACAGAGGTTTAGGATGGTTATCCTCCTACGCCCATGCATGACTTCTATGACTTATATGATATCCATGAATTATATGAAATCTATGAAAAACTTGTAATATTATATGTAAACAATATACGTAAATAATAAATATAACCGAACCTTTGACGATGACTATATGGTTAACTTGTCCTAATATTAGGTTATTTTATCTAAGACCTAACCATCATTACAATTCTATTGGGCATGACCCATAAAAACACAAACACCTTTCGGGGCTTATAGTGTCAAAAACGAGCTTTAACGTATAGATAAATACTTTCAACTATACATACTTTTTCGTACTTTAAATTCCTAAAATTACCACACTCTATCGTCATTCCAATACGTATTCTATGAAATCACACAAACAATCCATCATACATGCTATAGTTATGTGATACTTGAATTGTTACTTGGTACATTCTTATGTAATACTAAATGTCATTAACTTCGGTCAAGCCTCCCTTAACATGTATAGCGCTATAGGGTGACGTACCGCCTATATTCTTATGGTCAATGTTAAGTTTTAAATCTATTATGCGGTACACTAGAGGATTGACTTGTAGTTCACATGCCTTGTTTACATTTATCTCATATACTAGCTTATCATGTGTATTTGTTTAAACGTTTTCATTACTTATGCTATGATATCAAACTTGTGTACTCTCCAATACATTGTTATTGAACTATACTTTTTAACATGTTGCAGGTTGATGAGATTGACATGACGAAACTTAGTAGGATTGGCATAGTAACACGCTTAGAATACTAAGTTATTTAATATGTTTTTGTTGAACATGTCTCATATGTTGTCGTTTCGTATTTGAATTGTATTGTATTTAACAATATGTGATTTGAAATGAAATGAGATGTTTAATCAAATATTGTCACAATTAGTGTTATGATGCTTCGAGCAATCTCGTTCGTCTCACTCTGATGTTTCCGCCATCAGTTAGGGTGTAACACAGGCTGGTCTAGGTGCTTAGAATGAAGCATCTACAAGTAATCAAGTTGTATCATCCATAGGAAAATATAATTGGAGAGTTGCAGCCTTGAGTCAAAATGAGAAATTATATCAATGAGGATCTTAGTTATTTTTATTTTAATGTTGCACCTGTACAAGTACTATCTCATATAGTTGTTTTTTTTTCACAAGTTGAATCGAATACGTACAAAGAAGCTCTTACTGAGGAAACTTGGTCAATGCGATGCAAGAAGAGCTACTACAATTTGAGAAACTTGGAGTTTGAAGCTTGTTGATCTATCGGATGGCCACAAGAAAATTAGTATAAAGTGGGTTTTCAAGTGTAAACGTGATGACAGAGGAGTGATTGTACTCAATAAAGCTCGACTCGTTATTAAGGTTTTCATCAAAAAGAGGGAATTTACTATACAAAGGTCTACGCTCCTGTCGCAAGATTGGAAACCGTCCTCATTTTCCTCGCGTTTACGTCATGGAAAGGTTTCAAGTGTACCAATTAGATGTATAGTCTGCATTCCTCTTCGACAAAGTGAAGGAGGAGGTGTATGTCGGCCAACCACTAGGGTTTGTTGATCCGATACACAAAGAAAAGGTTTATCTACCGGATAAGGTGTTATACGGTTTACACTAGGCCCCGAGAGCCTGGTACTAGACGCTTTATCAACACCTTCTTTTGAACGGCTTCACCAGAGGAACAGTAGACAGTACCATCTTCACACGTGAAGCTAAAGGACACATCATATTGTGCAAATTTATGTTGATGACATCATATTTGGTTCGACCTATGATGTGTTGTGTAAAGACTTCGAGAAAGTCAAGCAAAAGAAATTTCGAGATGACTTCTGTGGGGGAAATGAAGTATGTGCACGACATTTTGAGAAATTCAACATGTTAGAATCATTACCATTGTTTATCCCATTAGCTCTCAATCACGGTATTGGACCGGATGAAAAAGGAGTGAAGATTTATGAGACCTTATATCGATCAATGTTTGGTTCCGTAATGTACATCACAGCATCAAGGCTATATATCATGTATCCAACATGCCTCTACGCCCGATACAGTCAAATCCATGAGTGTCACACATGCTGATCATTAAACGGATTCTTCGATATCTGAAGGATTGCCCAAGCACCGGCTTGTGGTATCCAGGAACGACGACTTCAACCTCGATGGATATTCCTACTCTGTTGTTGGGTGATTGCAAACTAAGTGCTAAATAAAACTGCTAGTTGCCAGTTCTTTGGCACACGATTAGTAACGTGCCAATGCAAGAAGCAAACCCTAGTCGCTCTCTCTACTTGCGATGTAGAATATGTTTTTGCTTCCAGTTGTTGTTCCCAATTCTTGTGGATACAACAACAGATGGGAGACTATGGATTGCACTTTCTTGATACGCCTATATATTTAGATAATGAGGTAGCCATTAACATAACTAAAAATCTGGTTCAACACTCTAAAACTAAAATATAGAAATTCGACACCACTTTATCCGTGATAGCTACAAGAAAAAGTTGGTTAAAATTGAAAAGATCCACACTGATAACAAAAGGTAGATTTTTACACTAAATCGTTTGATCGAGCTAAATTCAATATCTTTTGAAACTTAACAGGATGAAAAATTGACATCAAGGGCGGATTTAGAGGTTGAATTCGAGGCAGATGACGAGTTGACGTGATCCTCATCGGTTTATTAAGTTTTTAGTACTTCAAATTTCTTTCTTTAAAAAAAATTCCAAAAATATGTTTTTGATTTTAGGGGGAGAAATATGTTGTGAAAAATACAAAAAACATATAAAACTTTGAAAATGTATAAAAATAGGAAAAAGACAAAAAAAGCTTTTGTGTAAAAAGGGAAAATGATAGTACATCAGTGGACTATCACAGTATGCTAAGTGATGTAGTGTTAAAATGTTTAAACATGTTTCACTGATGATGTGCAAGTAGGTTGTTTCTAAGATATAAACATATAGAAAAACTTCTAAATTAGTGGGTTAACATCTCTCGGATATATGGTCTTAGTACACTTGAGAGATTGATGCATTCTAAGATACTAGGTCTTTATAAATAATTGATATCTGGGGTATTATACAAGTGCTTCTGATTTTGCGTCAGCAATGGACTAGAACTTGTAGAATACTTTTGCTTTAAAAACCAAAAACTACACTAAATTGAAAGTATGGTAAGATCTGACAATTGGAGTAAAAGATTCAAAATTTGGAACACCACTTTTAAGTCGAGCCTTCATTTCTTTGTCTGTATGGTGGTACTAACCTGAGCTCTCAAGGTCTCGCACAACCCAGATACAAGTTTTAGTTATATATATATTCACCTGTAAGATGAAATCCATGAAATTTTGATACGGGAGTATATTCTGAGGTGGAAACACTGTTAAGTCAAGTTCTAAGATATCTAATTAACATATCTCGGAGCAATTTGAGAAATGTGTAGAGGTTTAAATGGATCAGTATACTGAGAATATAAGTGAATCTATTTAGAACATATAGTTTTCAAGATCAACGGTACTAGTGATATGTCTGAAAAACTAATATGATCCTCTAACACAAAACTCACAAAAATCTCTATAAATATGTTTGTACATAGTTATTGCATTTCATTTCAGAAATACCCAAAAATATTTTCAATGTGTTTTAGCATAAACTTTGAAAAAATCAAAAAGATTTTATTTTATCTTAGTTTTGACTACCGATGATGGAAAATGGATCTTTAAAATCCAAAAAATGCTGAATGCTGAGAGAAATCCAGAGGACAACGGGTTGGGAGTTAATCTGAAATGAGAAAAAGTTTTGAAATGTTTGAAAGTTCATTAATTTGAAACTTAAAATTGTTTGAAAACATCAGTTTGTTGATAAAGTGTTCAACCAAGGACATTAACTTAGACTTGGTAGACAAATAAGTTAACCTAGGTCATTAACTTGGACTTGGTCAACTGAGCAGGTCATTAAAACTAGTAAAATGATCAAGAAATTTAAAATTTTAAAATTAGAAGTTTACTTCGCATGAAGTGAATTTTCACTTCGCACAAAGAGAAAACCTCACTTCGTACTATAGAAATGTGAAGATCGCACGGAGTGAAAATCATATTCACTAATTATCTCCTTCGTGAAAACTGAAGTTTATGTAAACCAAGTAACGAAGTGCTGCCCAATTTCGGACTTGTAGTGGTTGCTTGGCACACCACCAACAATGCCTAAGGTACATTGGACATTAAATTGAATGATTTTGAATGTTTTCGGTATTTCAAAACTTTAAATGTAGATCTATGCTAATCCAATGGACCAAAATTAAATTTGAGCATAGATCTAGGTTAATTGGCACTTTTAGAACATGATAGAACCTTCAATTTTACCAAATCTTGAAAAAATCATGTTTGTGTAAAACAATTGTTTTTGAATGAAGTGAAGTTCACTTTGAACGAAGGTAAATATACCTTCATACTCAGTGAAAAACTCATGTGTTATCATTTACTACGCACGAAGAAAAAATGTTGTAATGTTGAAATCCACTTTGCACGAATTCTGAATTTGGTCAAAATGTTATAAGTTCTTACTTCGTATGAAGTTAAAATGCCACTTCGTTCCTATTACCCTCATACAAGTATGTTTTGGTATGTTTAAAATTGTTCGTCTAAATGTTTGTCATGTTTGTGTTTTTGTCTGAAAAAAAGTCTAATTTTGAACCTAAGCACAACATTTGATGTGTGCTAGACGAGACGATCCAAGAAATTGCACCATTCAAGGATATTCTGAAGTTTATGAACGGGTTGCCGATAAAGAAAGCTTTGACGGATCAACACAAGGCATACTTTTACCATGCATAGAGATTCTAGGATCATGCTAAGTTCGTACCTGAACTGAAAGCGATAAGATCTTTTGTTTGAATTGGTAATGAAGATATGGTAGTTCTGATTACTGAGGCATTAAGTCGATCATGTTGGCCTTTAAAGACAAAGATGATGATCCTACGATGTATTCCGAGAAGATGTGCAAAGGATGCTTCTACCACTAGGGATATAAAGGTTTTGTAAACACGTCATTCAACAAAGCTTTTCTGGGCAGGCGTATAAGTTTTTTCGTTCATTAAGTTATTGCCACCTTAAGTCATCGCAAAAGTGGATATGATGCGTTGCTGGTTACCAGATGTGTATATTGCTGCTCTTACATTGAATCGGCCTTGCAACTTACCAGTTTAATCTTCGAGTAGATGAAGGTGAATATCGAGAAAGACAAGTTTTTAAAGTATCCAAGGTTTGTACAGATGATGTTGGATGACCAATTTCTAGACCTTGTGAATGATAAGAAAGATATATTGGAACATGATCACATTTAGAGTTATTGTTAGTTTGATTGAACCAATATCTGAAGTAGAAAATTGAGCCTGTTGCTAGAAAATTCTTTGGAGCCATCAAAGATAAGAGATAAAAGGCACCGCCTAAAGTCAAATGGAGGAGTGATGGAAGTAACTCGGATAATGAAGATGATCAAATGGCCGATTACATTCCAAAAAGGGGTGTTTTGAAACAAAAAAGAGGAGATGAAAAAGAAAAAGACTACTCCTAAAAATAAAGCTCAAAAGAGAAAGAAAGGTGAGACTTCATTGATAGACGAGGCTACAAACAAAGAAGTTGAGGTTAATGAAAATGTTCAGATCGAGACAAATGTTGAAGATGAAGTATTCTTTGCAACATTTGACCAAGAACGTGATAATATAAATGTTGTTAACATTGCTGTAGAAGTCGAAAAATAAGCGTTTGAAGGTGACAATGAAGAAAGCTCAGATGAAAGCATAGATCTCGAAGCTAGAGCAGCAGATGAGAGCCGAACAAAGAAAGAAAAAGGCTTTAGGTGACAAAGATGAGACATATGTGCCTTTAGGACCGGAGGAGATAGTTGAAAGACCAACAAAGAAAGCCAAGAGGGTAAAGAGCAAGCCTGCTGATGTTACTAAGAAATCAACAAGGTCTCCAGCTATAAAGAAAGCAAGGCAAAAGTATAGAAAAAGGAAGACGCCTGAGGCTGAATCGGATCAACTACCATCACCACCACATGTACAACCACCATCACCAACATAACTTGTGGTGCATATTTGTGACAACAACTTAGAATTGGTCTTTGGATATCTTGTAATTGGAAGAACAATATTTTTTAGTAGGTTTAGTATTGTTATAGTTGATTAGAAGTGGTTGGGCCAAACTAGACTCACATAATAGGGAGTGGTAGGCGAATTGGGCCTAGACCAAGTTGCAGCCAATGTGGTTAAACCCTAGCCCAGTTGCAAATCTGTCTCTATATAAACAGAGTTTCGCATGAGGGTTAAGGTTGCTCAGTTAGTCACTTTAGAGAGAGTTGAGAGAGAATTTGTAGAGGCTTGAACGAATTCGTGTGATCTAGATTGATTGTAATCGTTGTGATAGATAATCAATAAAGATCGGGTTTATTGTGATTGTTTTTTCTTCTCGTATTTCTATGATAACATGATGTAGAGGATTCCACACTCTGGATTGGATAGACTATTATGTGAAGATCCATACGGATTAGGGGACCTACAATTGGTATCAGAGTATTAGACTCCTATTTTGCTCGGTTCGGAATCGTTACTACAGAAAAAAGTTGCGTTTTTGGCGTTTTGACGATTGTTCTAGGGTTTCAAATGCTGTTTGGGATAAACATCAAGGATCTCGGATAGAAGGATTGCATCTCAGATCACATGTGAAGCATTTCGGATTGAAAACTTTTATCTCGGATCATAAGTGAAGCATCTCGGATAAGAAAAAAAGTGTATTTCGGATTAATTGGGAAGTATCTCGATAAACTGGGAAGCATCTCGGATCAAAACATTGCATCTTGGATCATCTCATATAACTATCTCGAATATGTTTCTCGGATACTGTTTCGAATTAGGAGCATTTGGATAATCTCAGACCATCTCGGATTGTTGTTTTCTCGAATCACTGTTCAGAATTTCCATCTTGGATTGTTAATCCGAGTTACTATTTCGAATTGGGTACTGTTCTGAGTTGAAATAAAAAAAGGTGGAAAGTTAACCAGCTGACGTAATCGGAGATAAACATTTTCGTACACAAAATTTGATTCGTAAACAATTTTGACAAACCTACTACACGGTTAGGCACAAAAATTCCTAAAAAAGGTCTTGGACATTATACATCATTGGATTCGTATTGTCCAGACGAGTCTAACTATACAATTTGGTAGTCACACATTTCGGACAAATTTTTAAATGTTTTTAGCAAGTCGGTTCAGTAAAAATGTTCAATATTCAAACTTGAACGAATTTTGAGAATGGAGCATGAGGCAGGCACGACTAACAAACCGCCAAAGATGTTGAAGGAAGAGAATTACCTTACATGGAAGGATAGATTTTAGTCATTCATAGAATATCAGGACACGCAGATGTGGATCGGTATTCAAGATGGGTACGTAAATTCAACTCATGACTTTGAAGGTAGACAATGTGTCACTGCCTATGTAAACATGTCAGAGGCTAATAAGAGAATGTATCAGTATGAGAAGAAGGCCTTAGCTGCAATAAAGATGTCATTACCTGATGGCATCAAACATACATTCAAGCGATATACTACTTCGAAGGATATGTGGGATGCTCTAGAGAAGAGGTATGAGGGCAATCCTGATGTGATGAAAAACAAGGTTGACTTGCTAAAGAAGCAATTTGTTGTCTTTAAAGGCATTATATATGAGTCCCTTGAAGATATCATCACGTGATACTATCATCTAATGTCAGAAATGGACAATTATGACATAGAGGGATACATGGATATTGAGATAAACGATAAGTTACTGGATGCGTTACCTGCCAAATGGGATATTTATACTCTTATAATAAAGGGTGAAGCTGATTATGAAGATAAATAATTGGAAGAGGTTGTTGGGAAACTTAGAGCTTATGAGCTCAAATGAAGAAGAAGGAAACTGGATATGATCAGGTTCAAATTCCGGGAATTTATAAAGGGATTCCATCTTCATCTTCCAACAATGCTTCAAGTGATTCAGCAACTGTGTTTCTCTCATGTGAAAATTAGTAGGTTGTGACAAATGCTGATGGTGATGTATATTTTTTAGCTGCTTCAGGAGGATCGTCAGGGGCAAATAGACAACAATCTAGCAATAATAACAACTATACTAGGTCTCTGCCTCTGAGTGTGAAGGCCGCAGAAGAACATCTGGCCCTGCTTGCTTCATTCGTTGCTTCATATGTGAACTACATTCAAGGAAGAATATCTGATCATGCTACTTTTGAAGAAGATTATGATCAGATTGACCCTGATGAGCTAGAGGAGATGGATTTACAATGGCAAATGGCCATGATCTCTAGAAGAGTGAAGAGGTTCATGAATAGGACAGGAAGAAAGTTTGTTGGAATGAATGTAGGTTTTTGACAAGTCTAAAGTGAGGTGTTAGAATTTTCAAAATTACGGACACTTTGCTAGAGAATGTCAAAGACCTAAGACTGAATCTCGTTCTAACTCATCATTTCAAGATTCTCCTAGTCATAGATCAAGCAATAGGAATGCATCAACATACACTGGTTCAAAAGCCTTGATATCTACTGCAAGAGACGGTTCTTGGGATTGAAGTGTTCATCTGGAAGGGGATGACAATGCCACACAGGCATTCATGGCTAATATAGCCCCTGTTGACGATGCAGAAGAAAAGGCTGATGCTGAGGTAGAGCATGAGACTGTAGCTGAAAAATTGATTATGATCAGACGGCTGAAAACATAAAATCTGATGTAGAACGAATGTTGCAGATAAGAAGATGGGTGCAGATTTTCCTGCTTTCATGGCTAATGTAAGCAAATCAACAGGAGAGGTACATTCTAACTTTGGTAGTTCTGATTGCTTAAAATGTCATGAACTGCAAAGTGAAGTTGACATGTTAATAAAACAAAACCAAAGTCTAGTTGATAGGCTCTCGAGCATAAAAGAATCGAACTTTTTCGTAAAAAGAAATGAGTCATTATATTTGAAGAAAATTAAGGGTTATGAAGAAGAAATCAATATTTTTAACCTGTAAACTTAATGAAAAACTTCAAATTATCGACTTAGATCATGATACAATGAGTGAAAAAACTAAAGAGATTTCTGAAAAATGCAAAGAGTTTTCAGAAGCACAACTAAAAATTTGTGAACTTGAAAAGAAATTGAATTAATTCACAGATTCATCTTTTGTTATGAAACGCATGATGAATGGCTTGAAGAAAAGTAATGACAAGACAAGTGTGGGCTTCAAAGGTTTCAATGAAGTTCCACCACCTCTTGGTCATTACTATTCTTTCTTGCCAGATGAAGAAGAGCTAACATACTTTGTGTCAACTACACCTAGTAGTTCCACATCAGGGAATGTTGATGTGTCTGAACATGCCAAGAAGGATAATAACAGGGAAGCGGTTTTGAAAACAAAGAATGCACACCCTAAGAATAAAAAACAACTTTTTGTTAAAGTTGATTTTGTTAAAGGATGTGATAGGAAAGAAGAGACCACTGTTATTGAAAGAGAGTCAAATGTGTAGTTTGCTAAAAATAAAAACACAGAAAAATCAGATTGAGCAAACGAAACAAGGTCCTTCAAGGGCATCATCATCATCGTCACCTGATGAATCTAAACTAGAGACTTCAATTAAGAAGTCTTCGACTAGAAGATTGTGCTTCAATTGTCACAACAAGGGACATGTAGCTAGTTGCTGTCCTAACAAAAAGAACGAAGCACAAGTGACTAAGAGAAAGAGAGAAAAATCACTAGAAAAGATTGTGAGAGGGGATTAGCTCTCCTCTTATGTAAACCGGACCTATTCGACTCAACTAACAGAGGCGGAATTCATTGCTAGCGAGTTGGACAAACAAACAAGAAAGTATGCTACTTAAACGCCTTTGATTCGTATTAATAAACGTGAAAGATACAGACGAGTAAACAGCTGGACAGGGCTTAGCTGTAGTCACACACCAACTGCTTCTTAACACAACACTCAAGCTCCACTATCTATAGGCCAACATGGCTCGCACAAAGAGTGAGTGAGTGTAGGTAGGTAGCTCGTGCGAGTGGTGCCTCGTACGAGTGACAAGATATCACTCGTACGAGCCACTATGGTCACTAGTATGAGTCATACCAAATATATACAAATGACATTCTAAGCCCTTGTCACTCGTACGAGCCACAACAGTCAGTCGTACGAGCCACTACAATACATAAAATATGACATTTTCTAAGCCCTATTTACGTAACTGACATATCGTATACGTAGGCAATAGACATTATGCACCAACAAACTCCCTCTTGGATGTTGCCTCAGTCTTGGATTGTCTTAAAAAATATCTTAAAAAATTTGACATTTAACGTCCAAGAAACGTTTTGGTGGCCTGCAACACTCCTCAGAAGATATCGGCATTTGGTCTGTAGGAGGAAGCTAATTGTACGCGTTGCCAAACCGAAAGCTTCTCAGCGATGCAATCCGCTTTCTCTCTGCAATCCTTTCAGCATTCTTTTTTTTCTTTTGCTCTTCCATCTCTTCTAGCTTTCTCCATGAAGTGTTCCATGTTGTTCCTGAATGTATATCATTAGTGAAACAAACATTAACAATCTTCTGGGAGCACTGGACCTATTCGACTCAGCTAACAGAGGTGGAATTCATTGCTAGCGAGTTTGACAAACAAACAAGAAAGTATGTTGCTCAAACGCCTTTGATTCGTATTAATAAACGTGAAAGATACAGATGAGTAAACAGCTGGACAAGGCTTAGCCGAAGGCACACACTAACTGCTTCTTAACACAACACTCAAGCTCCACTATCTATAAGCCAACATGGCTCGCACAAGGAGTGATTGACTGTAGGTAGGTAGGCTCGTGCGAGTGGTGCCTCGTACTAGTGACAAGATGTCACTCGTACGAGCCACTATGGTCACCCGTACGAGTCATACCAAATATATACAAATGACATTCTAAGCCCTTGTCACTCGTACGAGCCACAACAGTCACTCATACGAGCCACTACAATACATAAATATGACATTTTCTAAGCACAATTTACACAACTGACATATCCTAGACGTAAGTAATATACATTGTGCACCAGCAAAGACTGGTGATGGTGAGCAAGAAGCTTCTAACTCACCGAAGACATCTCTTACCAAGCGACAAAGTGTTGTTGTTGGTGTAGATAAGGCTGAAAAAGGAACTCACCAAGTTCCTTGTTTATCAAAGAAATCAACAAAGATTTCAGCCTGAATCTACATCAGGCAGATATGAAAGACCAAGAAGTCACCAAGAATGAATAACTTTAATGGTAAATCAAGAAATTTCAGAAGTCAAGGTAAATATCAAACTCGATATCAGATTGTTGGTAGTCGAAATTCTTATAACAATCAAAACAACCGAAATTCACGGAATCAAAACCAAAATTTTCAAAGGTCACAGAATCCAAACAAGTATAGGAAACCTCAGGACCAGAGACCTAGTAGAAATCAAAAACCATATCCATCAATAGGTCAGAGATCCAAGACTCCAATTAGGAGTGATGGATATTGGATGGATGTTCCGGTGGTTGAGGAATCTGGAAGACCCAAGACCATTAAGGCTTGGGTCCCCCAATCTAACTAATTTTTGTTGGGTTATGCAGGAGCTGCTAAGGAGGATTATCAACTTGTGGTATGTTGATAGTGGCTGTCCCAGGCACATGACGGGGGATGCGAGGTTGTTGAGTGATTTTGAAAACATAGATGGAGGTTACGTGAATTTTGCAGGTGCTAAAAACAGGGCACATTATAGGTCGAGGAAAAGTGACAAACGGGAAGATCACATTGGACAAAGTGAACTATGTCGAGCAGCTTAAACACAATCTGATGAGGGTTTCACAAGTCTGCGAAAAGGGTCACTCGGTCCACTTTACTAAGTCTGAAGCTTTGGTATTGAAACCGGATTTGGTGATACAAGATGATTGGATAGTGATGAGAGTGCCTAGGAGAAACGATACTTATGTCATGGACATGGGTGCTAAGGATTCTTCCTCTATGGTGGTGTGTTTATTCTCAAAAACATCTAAGGCTCAGTCAATGTTGTGGTACAGACGCATGGCCCACATCCACTACCGAAAAATGAATTACATAATTAAAAATTGTTTAGTGGAAGGGGTGCCAGTGTAGAGGTTTCACATGGAAGATAAATGTCTTCCATGTCAAAAGGGAAAACAACATAAGAAACCTCACCAGTCCAAAATAGTAAATTCCGTAGATGCCCCATATGAATTACTTCACATGGATCTATTCGTCTAGTGAATGTAAGGAGCGTAGGTGGAAAGTACGATTGTTTAGTTGTCACAGATGATTACTCACGGTATTCATGGGTTGTCTTTTTAGGTACAAATTGGAAAATCTCCATGATGCACAAATCAAGAGGATAAGGGGTGATAATGGCACGGAGTTCAAGAATCAGATTTTGGATCTCTATTGTCTTCACAATAGAATTGAACATCAATATTCTGCTCCTTATACACCTCAACAGAATGGAGTCGTTGAGAGGAAAAACAGGACGTTGATTGAAGCCGCTAGGACTATGCTTTCTGATTCAAAGCTTCCAGTTCTTTTCATGGGAGAAGTTGTGAATACATCTTGTTATGTCCTAAACAAAGTTTTGACGGTTAAACGGTTTAACAAAACATGTCACGAACCTATGCTTAACAAGAAACCAAACTTGAAAGGCTTTGAACCATTTGGATTACCCTGCATCATTGTGCGAAATAAAGATAAGCAAAAATTCGGTGAGGTAGCTGACGAGGGATACTTTCTAGGTTATATGCCTGAAACACCAAATAAAAGGGTTTTTAATCTAAAAATTGGTAAAATTGAGGTTATGTTTAACATGGAAATCACTAGTTACTCACCCCAATCAACGACTGGTCCTGTATATTATATGATTATGATAACATTTTTAAATCAATTAATATTCATGAGTTTTCCGATGCAGACGAGTCTCAAGTGATTCAAACTGTGATCAGTGAAGATGAAGAGGGTGACTTCATGCCTAGATCGAGTATATCAATGACAGCTGCTCCAGAAACTTCCTCCAGTGCAGCTCAACAGGATTCAAGTGATAGTGAGTCTGAACCTATTCAGGGGGAGGATTTTACTAATCCGTATGCTAGTAAGAACATTCAGGGGGAGATTGGATCTAATCTGGGAGATAATTTAGTTGATGACACCATTGCTACTACACGCGTAAACAGAGATCATCCAGTTGAGAACATCATAGGTGATACTGCTGTAGTTTTCAGACAAGAAGAGGTGTGATCGAAGGTTCCTATTTACTTACTTCGATTCAGAAGACCGGGATGATAAATGAGCGTTTGTATAGCTGCTTTATTGCCCGAGAGGAGCTGAAGAATGTTCACATGGCTCTAAAAGATAATTCATGGGTTGAAGCTATGCAAGAGGAACTAGCTTAGTTTAAGAAGTTGAAGGTTTTGGAGCTAGTTGACTTGCCTAAAGGAGAGAAGTAAATAGGCACCAAGTTGGTGTTTAAGTGCAAGAAAGATGATTGAGGGATCATGACAAGGAATAAGGCTCGATTAGTGGTGAAAGGGTTCAATCAGTAAGAGGGGATTGATTACCATGAAGTGTTTGCACCAGTAGCAAGGTTAGAAGCAATTCGTTTGTTCCTAGCTTTTGCTTCATTCAAGGGCTTCAAAGTTTACCAACATGACGTGAAGAGTGCGTTTCTTTACGGGAAAGTCCAAGAAGTGGTATATGTCTCATAACCAAATGGGTTTACTGATCCAGATTATCCAGATCGAGTCTATCAACTTGATAAAGGCATTGTATGGATTGCGTCAGGCACCTAGGGCGTGGTACGAGACACTATCATCACATTTGTTAAAGAATGGTTTTGAAATAGGTAAGATTGACAGTACGTTTTTCATTAAGATAAAGAAGGAAGACTATCAGCTGGTACAAGTATACGTAGATGATATTATTTTTGGGTCATCTTACGAGAACATGTGTCATGAATTGGAGGAGGTAATGAAGATCAAGTTCAAAATGAGTGTGATGGGTGAACTATCTTACTTTCTGGGTTTGCAAGTTGAACTGAAGAAGGATGGGATGTTTGTACATAAGACGAAGTATGTGTATGACATTTTGTCTTTTTCAAAATGGAGGATTGCGCTAGTTTCAACACACCTGTTTGCGAGAATCATAATCTTGGTCCAGATAATGAGAGTGTGGAGGATGTTGATCCAACTCAATACAGGGCAATGATTGGTTCTCTAACGTACTTGACTGCTTCAAGACCAGACATCATGTTTACAGTGTGTCTTTGGGCCATATATCAAGCGAATCCAAAAGAGCCACATATGAAAGCGGTAAGCGGATTCTTCGTTACTTGAAGGGGAAACCTAAACTTGGGTTATGGTATCCAGCTGCTAGTGATTTGAAGTTTGTTGCTTTCACTGATTAGGACTTTGGAAGTTGCAAATCAACCAGAAAGTCTACCAAAGGTGGTTGTCATGGTAATGCAAGAAGCAGTCTTGCGTGTCTACCTCTAGATATGAGGCTGAATATATTGCTACAGGTAGCTGTTGCTCTCAGGAACTCTGGATACAAAAGAGATGCGCGATTACGGTTTGAATTTCACTAATACTCCTATTATGATAGACAATAATGCCACTATTTCAATCATAAACAATCCCGTAAAGCACAATCGCACAAAACATATTGACATTCGTCATCATTTTATACGGGATTGTGCTGAAAAGAAATTGATTGAACTGCATAGAGTAGACACACTAGATAACATAGCAGATCTTTACACAAAAGCGTTTGATAGGGATCATTTTGAACATTTAGTCGAACTCAATGGGATGAGGAATCCTGAATAACCAGTTTTCCATAAGACTTTGGTAAATAATTTACTATTTTCAAAAATCAAAGCATAAAAAAATTGAAAATCCAAAATGAGTTTTCACTGTGTGGAAAGGAAGAAATGATAGTACATCAGCAGGTTAGACTGTCATACTCAAATTAAAATTAAATTGCATAAGTGTTATAGAACTTCATCATATGATGTACCAGTAGGCTAAAAGCATGAAATGATCAACTTACCTTGGTGATATAAACATAACGAATTGTGTATGAGTGGGTAACATATCAGTGGCGTATGGTTTTATAACCTTAAATATTGCGTTGATAGATTGCCAAAATCTGAGGTTTTGGGTCTTTATATCTTTATTTTTATCCGGGGTATCAGGTTGTCCTTCTGCGGTATCCAGATATATGCTGACCTAGGCACAACCAGGATATCTTAAAAGAGCTAAAACGCCAAATCCCAGAAACTGAAGAAGCTCTCCTGGAGAGTCATTCAAATGTGCAAAATGCATAAATCGTACCAAGATTTGGTATTTGCCCTAACCCTCATTGGATATTGGTCTCTTTGATGTACAAAACTACTAACCTGATCACCAAGTATCTGACGTTATAAATCAAAAAGGATGAATTTCGGTATACTCACCTACTACAAGGAATCTTTGTGCATATCTTGATCGTGGGGGTATGTCCTGAAGTGGGACACACTAGTATATCAGTATAAAATTACCTTAACATATCACTAGGTAATGGTACTTGAAATGTTCATGTATTTTGTTTAAGTGGATAAACATACTGGTAATCATCTTGAACTGCTTTTCATGAAAATTACATATAGAATTATCTAATAGTGTAAAAACAGTTTGATATTGCTGATATGATCTTCTTCTTGTGATTCTCACAAAAACAGAGTGTTTATTATTTTGTCATTTATTTGCTTTCAGGAAATATAAAAATCCAAAAAGATTTTCTTTTACTTGTAAATTCTTAGCGTATGAAATATGGTTGTTCATGGAGGAGTTGTTACCAATAGTGAGAGACGGTGTTAGGAGACAATAGTTCAGTATTTTAAAATTTTGTTGGTTCTGTGTGCTTAAAAACAGAGTGTGTGGTTTGAGTTGAAAATTGCTTAATGTGATACAAGTTTAACATATCTTGAATAATAATAATTTGTTAACTTGTGTTAAAAAAAATTCTTATGGTTTCTCGAGATGTTTGGTTTAGGTGGTAAATGATTGTATTAGTGTGTTGCTGAGAAGTTTAGTGAAGAGGAGTTTGCTTGGATGGATGGTAGCACTCCTTTCTATATAGCAGACAAAGTTGAAGAGTTTGAAGATTGCTATACAAGTGCTAAACTGGAGTTTACCCAAATGCTATTGATTTAGAAGATTTGGTGATTGGATTGCAGCGCCTGCTCTTTGTCTCTCTCTTCATAACTGATCTTACTATAGAATAAACATTCGACATCTTTCTATGAGTAGTTTACTAGCCACATCGGGTCTAGTACTTGAATATCACGCCATAAACCATATATACGTTTGTGCGCAATCACGGATTCAGAAAGTTCTTCGCTAGTTTTACAAGAATCTTCATTCAGTTGGACATAAATAACAGCTTCACCTGTACTTGAATCATAGTGCCACCATTTGAATATCTTGTGAAAATCTTGCTCCATTTTAATCAGAGGCATGTTCTTCATCAATCAAGGCTTCTTAACAATCAACGACACATCCTTTTCTTTCGTAACTGAATCAATCTTCGTGACTCTTTTAGGGATATCTAGCTTCTAGTGATTAAAACCATGAGTAGCTTCAAGCTTTATCAGTTTCCACAGCCGCTTGTCATGAAAGTTTATCATCAGGTTAATCATCTTTGTCTGCACCAGTTCTTTGATATCCTAGAACTGCAGGGTCTTTAAATCCCTGAAGTGTCGGAAGTACTGGAGCCCATATTCCATTTTTATCGCATACATGTCTAATTCCTGGATCCAACCCCAGCTAATAATATCCGCTAGAGAAACATCAGCATCACATGTGAAGAATGCTAGGGGACGTTTGTATTTACGCTCCTCGGGTAGCTCCTTAAACCACAGTTTGCACATTTCAGCAATCTCTTCTATCAATAGACGTTTAGGCACCAATCCTTGCTTCACAGCCTCTTCTACTTTTCGTTTTAATAGATCATCGCTTTCAGCTTAGAACATTTCACTAAAGGTTGGGAAGTCATATGTACCCTCACCGGCATAATTTGTAGTATCATCGTCATTGGAATCATCCTACATGACAACCTTATCGTAATCATGTGATTCAGAAAAGTGTTCGAAGAGATAATCTTGAGACTGGATAGCACTGATGTCATTTAGCTCATCTTCGAAGTCAAATTCAGATGATTCTTCATTCACACCTAACATTTTCGCAACCTCTTCCTTTGTATAATTGTGGATATATTCACCTTCTTCCACATCATGTTCCAAATAGAAAATCTTCGGTTTAGGCACAACAGGAACAATTGACATAGCAGTCACTGTAACAATTCCTACCTTCTGAGAATGCTTCGAGCCATCATACGACTCCCCCTGACCTTGGTAATTATCAAGTTGGTTGGCCGAATCATTCATGTATACAGAAAAATCAATCATATTATTCATTCCAGATTCTGTTATAAGAATTCCCAAACCTCCTTTATCATTATCATCATCCTTTCTATCACTATCAAATGTTTTCTTTGATGCATTACCTGCTTCGTCCAAATCCTCATCAACTTTTTCAAGATCTTCATCGATAGCATCAATCTCTGCATCAATCTCCTTAATCATCTTTCTTTTCTTCAACAACTCTTGATGTTTCTCAGAAAGATTTGACATGTCAATATCCACATCCTTCTGCTTTCCTATCAACACAAAATTCATCGTTTGCACATACATAACCAAGTCAGAAGATACTAGCGTAGATTCAGCTTCTGGCGCAACTTTATCTTTCATAGGATCCTCTCCAACCTTTTCTTTCCCCTTGCCTTGAGCGTCAGATTTTTCTTTAGTAATTTGTTCACACTCTGCCACCCTTTATTTGGCTTCCTCCCTCTCTATCTCATCGATTTCCATTGCCAGATTAATCCCGAGCTTTTTGATAAGAATTTTTTAAAACAAGCTCATCTGTCTTTGATTCCTTAGGTGTTCTTCGTCATATTCTTCCATATGCTTCTGTAGCCTTTCATTTCTAACAGGATACTTGCTAAATAGCTTCGAGATTCTGTCGATCTTCTTTTAAGCCCTTAATACGCTCTTGCAGCTCGGCAATCTTAACATTGTTCATCATGACTTGATTTTCTAATTCTTTAATCCATGAGTCATTGAACATATCTGTCGTAAACTCTTTGCCCCCAGGAATATATCCGAAATAAAAGTCAAATTGATCTTCAAATCTGGAGCCCTTTAAAAATTGAGGTAGAGATTTAGTTGGATTAGGTTAAGGGGGGTTGTGGTGATGGTTGTGGAGGTGGTTGTGGTGATGGTTGTGGAGGTGGTGATGGTGGTGTTTGTTGAGTAGGTTCAACATTCGGTGCTTTATCAGATTTCTTCTTCAACTTACGCTTAGACCGAGCTTTCGGAGAGTCTATTTTTCTAACTGATGGCCTCTTCACATGTTTTGTTGTTGGTCTCTTAGATGTCTTGAGAACAGGAGTATCGCTATCAGAATCAAATGGTGCATAAGTAGTATCGTCCTCTCCAGTCTCTTTTTTTTCCTCTCCTTAGCCTTTCGTTGTTCTTCAGCTAAACGCTCAAACTCTTTTTCTTTGGCTCTTTCTTTTTCTTCGGTAATCCTATCCTCTGAACAGTACTAGAGGAGGATGCCTCTACATCTCTACCGACTTCACCACCAAATGCCTATTGCTCTATATCAGTGGCAATGGTCTCAACATTCTCTTTAGTCTCTCGCTCATTGATCAAACTAGTGCCAGCCGATGGACGTTTCTTTTGCTAAGGCACAGAGGAAGAAGATGTGGTAGCTTGTTTTTGTTTTGTCCCCTTACCCCCCCTTTTTACCCTCTTTTGTGAACCAAACGCTTCTCTTCGATACAAATCCATCCAACGCATCAATCGCTTCAGTCTCTCAACTGTCATCCTTTCTCCACTTCCCTCGGGCGGTGCCACATAATCTTTGTATGTAATAGCCAATAGGCTTAGCATTTGGGAAGGCCTTTAAATGAAGATTCAATCTTTTAGAGTAGACACATCCATATGTTCGAGTCTAAGAAAATATTCTTTCTTTTTCTTGAAATTGTGGTGGAGATGATCCAGCAGCATCTGCACAAACCTCGAGTACTGAAGGAATTTTTTTTCCTGAATATTCTGTTCCATCTGCATAAATATGAGCCTCGAGAAGTTGTATGGCAGATTGAGGATAAGTTCTGTAATCATGCATTTTTGGTAATCAATCAAATCATCAAAAACTCCCTTTCTATTGTTTAGGCGTGAATAATACAATGAGCGATATATCTGAAAGGCGCACTCAGATTACCCTTCTTGAACGGTGCAGCGTTGACGTATCCTGCTTGTCCTATTTGATACAAGCACCCCTTGACCATGTATTCCGGATATCCAGTAGGGTCTTTAGCTTGATCCTTGAAATCCAACACTACGAATCAATTCTGAACGAGGATCGGGCTCCTCAGATGAGCAGCTGATCTGATCTAACTCAACTAGCATAGACGGAATTCATTGCTAGAGATGTTGACAAAACAAACAAGATAGAACTTACTGTTTAACTGCTCTGTTGTATTCAAAGACGTGCAAAGTACAGACGCGAGTAAACAAACTAGCAGGGCTTTGCCGTACTATCTGAACTGACTTCCTAGCTCTGACACAACACTCCTCTATTTATAGGTAGACATGACACGTACTAGAGTGTGTGTAAAAGAGGGATGTGCTTCGTACGAGCAGCTGATCCGTACGAGTGACTGAGAGTCACTAGTACGAGCCACCTTGACTCACTCGTACGAATCATACAAAAAGTATAAAATAACATTTGTCATGTATACATTCAACAATAAAGCCCTATAAACAATATAGACACCTCCTAGACGTAGGCAATAGACATAACGCATCAACAAACTCCCCGTTGGAAGTTGCCACAGTCTAGATTGGCTTCAAAAAATCTTCAACTGATTTGACGCTAACGCCCAAAGAATCTCTTCGGTGGCTTGCGACGCTCCTCAGATGCAATCGGCGTTTGGTCTGTTGGAGGAGGTCATTTCTTTGTATTGCCAAACCAAAAGCTCCTAAGCGATGCTGTACGAGCACGCTCTGCCATCCGAGCTTCATTCTTCTCTTTCCTTTTCTTCTCTATCTCCTCAAGCTTCCTCCATGAAGTGTTCCATGTCGATCCAGAGTGAATATCTTTGGCAAAGCAGACATTAACGATCTTCTGGAATTGGAGAGCTTGATCCTTATCTTTCTCCTCAAAGCTTATCTTGTTATAGAATAAACATTCGATATCCATTTTAGTACAGTTGACTAGCCACACAGGGTCTAGCACTCACCATAACCCATATATACGTTTGTGGGCTTTAACGGCTTCGGTCAGCTCTTCAGCAATATTCCATGAATCTTCAGGGTGTACGCAGATGACAGCCTCTCATGTGTTAGATTCGTAATGCCACCACTTGAAGTTCGAATAAAAATCTTGCTTTATTTGTATCATTGGCATGTTTTTCATCACTTTGGGCTTTTTAACGACGAGCGTTATATCCTTCTCTTTTGTTACTGATCAATCTTTACGATACGTCGAGGAAAGTGAGGTATCCAATGAAAAAACCATGCATAGCCTCTAGCTTAATCAATTTCCATAACCGCTGGTCCTGAAACTTCATCTTTAAATTTATCATCTTTGTTTGAACCAATTCTTTGATATCCCAGAACGGCAAGGATTTGATGTCGCTTAGATATCTAAAATATTTAATTCCAAACTCCCTCTTCACTGTATATACGTTTAGTTCCTCGATCCACCCCCAGCTTATAATATCCCCTAAAGATACGTTAGCATCACATGTGAAAAATGCTAGGGGAAGTTTAAACTTTCACTAGGCTGGTACATTTCGAAACTACTTCTTCCTCTCTTCTACTATTTCAGCACTAGACATGTGGTGAGGAATTGTTCCTTCTTTTGCAGCTTCAGCAACCTTTCTCTTCAACATACCAGAATTCTCAGCTGCAAATAACTCAGCGAAAGTTGGGGAATCATCTGTACTCTGATCAACTAGATTTGCATCGTCATCAGAATCATCTTCCACGACAACTCTATCGTAATCTTTTGCGTCTTCAACATTTTCAAATATGTATTTGTTTGGCTCAAATGCATCTATCTCATTCAACTCATTTTCGAAATCAAATTCAAAGTTTTCTTCACATACTCCCAACATCTCAGCTATCTCTTCCTTAGTATAACAATGAACAAATATGCGCTCTTCTACATCATGCTCAAGATAAAATATCTTAGGTTTTTGCACGAAAGGAGTGGAAGATAAGTCTATCTTCGGGAAGATTCCTGCCTGCTGAGCATCAACAGATTCATCAACTCTATCATTCACTCCGTCCTCAGTAGCTTGATTAATATAGTCGTCGAGTTACAGAGAAAAATCAATATCTTCATTAACGCTCGAATCAGTAACCCGTATACCCGTTCCTCCTACATTATCATCATTCTCAGCTTCCTCTTCGAATTCTTCAATGCGTTCCTCTATCTCTTTTTCAAGCCTTTTCTTTATCAACCGATCATGATGCCTTTGAGAAAGATCTAACGAGTCAATATCAACATCTATCAGCTTCCCAATAAGTATAAACTTGTTCGGCCCCTGATAAACTGCAATATTTGTGCATGTAACTAGCGTAGATTCAACTTCTGGCTCCTCAACAACTTTAACCTTGCCTTTACTCTGGGCGTCAGACTGTTCTTTTGCTAGACGCTCTCTCTCATCAACACGTTCACGAGCCTCTGTACGTTCAATTTCGTCAATCTCCGTCACTATATTCACACCCAGTTTCTTCTCCAAAATCTTCTCAAATAAACTCATGCGTCTATTGTTGCGAAGTCTCTCTTCCTCATATTCAACCATTCGCAATCTCAATCTTTTATTCTTTGAGACATTACTAGCTAACATAGCTTCAAGGTACTGTTTATCTTCAGATAAAACATTAACCTGCTCAAGCAACTCTTGTTTTTCTGCAGTTAACACATTGATCTATTCTTGCAGCTCGGATATTCTCATTGTGTTTAAGAAAACTTGTTTTTGCAATTCGTCCACCCGTGGATCATTGAAAGTAAAATCTTCACCCCCTGGTATATCACCAAAATCAAAATCGAAGTCAAAATGGGGTTGTGAAGTCTGAGAAGAACGCGGTGGTTGTTACGGTGTTAGCTGCTATTGTGGCATTTGCTGTCGTTGTTGTGGTGTTGACTGCTGTTGCGGTTGTTGAGGTGTTTGCTGCGGTTCTGATGTTTGTTGCGGTGTAGATTGTGGCGGTGATTGAGGGTGGTGAAGTCGGTATTTGCTGCGTAGGATTAACCACGACTTCTTCAGATGTTTATTCTGAATCAGTCTCTTTTGATTGAACTGTGGGAGACTCTCTTTGTAACGCTTCGCATTTGTATCTTCTCGTTTTTAGCAAGTCTGCTTCGTGTTTCTATTTTGTTGGAAAGTCCAAACCTTGTAATCGTATTTCTACTTTCAATTCATTGGATTCTAAGGCTTTGATTGTAATCAAGATTAATCAATTATACGAAATTGAAAACCTATTCATGTTTAACTTATGATCAAACGATACTTTACTTCTTCATAAATCATTTGACAACAACGTGTAATTTTTTGACGAATGTTTATAAATCTTATACTAAACCCAAGAAAGACAATTAGTGATGTTATTCAAAGAATTCAAGCTTCCATTATCATAAAATAATGTCGCATTATGTTAAAAGAATATACTTGTTACTTAGTTGTTTTTTTTGGGGGTTTTAAAACAATAATGTAAATAACATTAGGCCATTACAAGACCCATACACACATATAAAATAAATTATTTAAATAACAATTAAAACCATTTATATAAATTAATTAACAAAAAAAACAAAAAAAGTGGGTTGCCATATGTTGATGTTTTGGGCTTGTTTCAAGTTTAACCACCCACTAATCTTGTCCAAAACCCAACCCATTGAAACCTAATCCCTTCCCTATATAAACCACCTTTCCCCCATCCATTTCCCACTTCTACAAGCCTCCAAACACTTCAAAAAGACTCTCAAAGTCCCTAACATATTCAAAAAATGCAGCAGATATATTTGAGTTTTTTTGTGAGTTCTAACTCACTTCTTCAACTAATTCTTCCTTATTTCTTCTTCTAAAACACTTTAATAACCTCTAGGAAGGTTTTCAAACGCTTGCTTGGGCAGACTAAGGTGAAACCTCACCATTTTTGAGGTCCAAAGTGCCATAAATTTTCTGCCCATTTTTATCTTTTTAAACTTTAAGATTTTCAAAGTTTTCATTATGTTTTCTTCCTCAACATTGTGTGAAGAAGAGACAAAGCCTGAAATACTAGAGGTGATTTACGTGACAAAGGAGATGACTTTGGAGAATCTTACTGTCATAGCCAACAAAGCTTTAATGGCTAACATGAAAGAGGTAGTTACTGAGGAAGCTTTGGAAGCTAGAGTCAAATCGGTAAATGTGCTAGTAAATGAGTCAGTGGAGAAAGTAATTAAGGCTCAATGTGTCAAAGAGAAACACCTTGCATGAAGTGCAAAGAGCCTTTCAAGGAGTGTTCGAAAAAGATAAAAGATACAAAGAGCTGAAAACTCATGCAGATACTTTGTCATGTGATTATAATACAGCAAAAGAAGCATATGACAAACCAAGTAAAACGATTAAACAATCTGAACAAGTGATCAGAGAAAAAGACAAAACACTTTTAATGCTCAAGGCAACTGTAATGGACAAACAAATGGCCATAAATATTCAGTTAAATACAATTGCCGAGCTAAAAAGTGAACATAAGAAAATGAAATCACATTCTTTCGAAAATTGAGAGTAAGGAAGATGATTAAATTGATGAAAACAAAGGAGTATGTTACGAACGTGTTCCACCACCATTGTGGAATAGTTATGCAAGAAAGAAACCATCTAGGGTGGAAAAGGCAGTCAATTTAAAACTAAAAACTGAAAAGAAAAACGAGTTGCCTGGAACATCGACGTACATACACCAGATTAGAAAATGACAGTGAATTTGACGTGGTAAAAACAGTGGTCGAAAAAGTTTTGAGAAGTGAGTATGACGAGTCTGATAGTTCTATTTTTGAAAGTGCAGAGTCAAATCTCGAAATATCTGAACCGGATGTTGCATCATCAGAAGATGGTTTAAGAGATTATCCAAATATAGTTGTGTACAAAATGAACGGAACTAATAAACTATATTCCGATGTGGATTTCTCGATTCAGAATGTAAATCTTGATTAAGTTGATAAGTTTTTTAAGCTGGTTGAAGGCAGTCATTCTGATATCGAAAAACAAGATGCGTCATTTTACTCAAAACAAAACGTGTTTACAACAATTTCTATCAGAAGGGAAGGGACTATCCTGAAAACAGGAGAGCAGGTTTGGGTTATCAAAAGAAAAGGAAGAACAACATATTCCCAAGAATGAACTTTACAAAGAATATCGATTTTGTTTATGGAAGAAACACTGAAAGTGAAAAAGAGAGCATTGGTAAACAATCCAATGATGAGTTTAAAAAGGAAAAGGAGAGTCCAGAACAGGATTTAGATTCCTCTGTTAGAAATGACAGCATGACATGTTACAAGTGCAACAAAGTCGGGCATATTGCATAACAATGCTCTCAAAGAAATCCAAAACTTGTTTACAGTACAAGAAGATCTACAGAAGATATGAAACAAAAAGCTCCCAAGTTTGTACCAAAACAAATCCTAAAAAGAAATAACGAATCTGACAACGTAGTGAAATCCACAGTTCAAGATAATTCAAAATTTGAAATTGGTGAAACGTCAACCAAGAATAGACAAAAAGATTCAAAATTGTATACCAAAAAGGCAGACATGAAAACACAAACTTGGGTAGCTAAAATCAAACCATCAGTAGCTCCTCGTCACATGACATGAATGTTGGCCTTACTTTATGATTTAAAATCTATTCGTGGAGGCTATGTGGGGTTCGTTGGTAATAAAGGTGGGAGAATTGTTGGGGAAGGGAAACTTTCGAATGGAGTGGTATCGTTTGACAAAGTAAACTATATTGCTGAAATAGAGAACAATCTACTGAGCATCTCTCAAATTTGTGATAAGAAGTTTACAATGCACTTCAATGATAAGGAATGCTTAATTCTGAATTCGGGGTTCAATATTCCTGAGGAGTGGATCCTCATGCGCGCTCCACGAGAAAATGATCTTTATGTCCTTGACATGAGCGTCGCATCCACCACCTCAAAATCGGCACAGTCTTTTGTAAAGAAAGAAATTGAGAAAGAATCAATCCACTTGCATAGAAAGATGGGGCATATTCACTTGAGAAAGATGAACCATCTGGTACACAACAACCTAGTGGAGGGTTTCAATCTCAAAAGTTTTCATCTAGACGATGATTGTCTTAGCTACAAAAAGAGGAAGCAACATAAGAAATCACACCCGAGGTAACTTCTGAATTCCATCAAGTTACCATTGGAGAGGCTTCATATGGATCTTTTCGGACCAGTAAATGTCAAAAGTATTTCTTGAGATGATTATTGCCTAGTTGTGACAGACGACTATTCAAGGATCTCGTGGGTCATGTTTCAGGAGAGTAAAGATGAAACATTTAAAAATCTTATGATTCTCTTTAGAAAGCTAGAGAACCTGTACCATCTTCCAATTAGAAGGATAAGAAGTGACAACGATACCGAGTTCAAGAATAATCGAATGCTCGAATTCTGTAACGACAAAGGGATTCTTCACGAATTCAGCGCCCCCTATACTCAACAACAAAATGGAGTCGCATAATAGAAAAATCGTACTCTCATTGAAACAGCACGGACAATGCTCACCGATTCAAAGTTACCTATTAATTTTTGGAGCGAAGCCGTTGCCTCTGCTTGCTACACGTTAAACACGGTTTTGACCATCAATGCTCACAAGAAGACATGTTTCGAATTGCTTAATTAATGAAAGCCGAATTTACAGTTTTGGAGCCATTTGGGTCTCCGTGTACGGTCATCGACCTGGACGACAAATTTGGTGCTAAATCTCTGGAAGGGTTTTTCGTGGGTTACGCAAGTCCGTTGAGAAGAGTATATCACCAAGCTTAAATCAAGTGATCCTTGCTCAACATTTCGACTTTCAGAAATACACAATGCCTACTCAAAATCCTAGTGAACCCTGGATGTTCAGTTATGAGAGCTTATGGAATTCATTTAGCCTACCAGAAGTACCTAACGAAGAGGAACTTGTCTTATTGTATCAACAACATCAAGCAGCAAATGAAGAACAAGTTCGGAGACCAATAGTGCTTACTCAACCACCTGTTGGCACAAATCTACTAAATAAATTTGCAAGTCCCAGAAATCAGAATAAAGCATCTGCAAGTGATACGGTTGCTGAACAGAACATCACAAATTTGGAAAGTGAAGTCCAAGTTCCTAATGAAGTAATGCCAAGGAATTTGTCCTACCATCCATCAGAGAATATTATCAGAGAACTACAAGCTGGAGTGAAAATGCGCAATCAGATCAACAAGGATCTTAGTTGTTTTTATACCAAGATTGCACCGATTCAAGAAATGTGCTTACATCATTGTTATATTTCGCAAATTGAGCAAAAATCGAATAAAGACACGCTTGCCTATGAAAGCTGGGTAAACACAATGCTGGAGGAGCTGCAACAATTTGAGAAGCTCGGTGTTTAGAAACTTGTTGACCAACAAGCTAATTAGAAAGCTATGGCTACAAAATGGGTCTTCAGTTAGATGCCAAGTCTTCTTTTCCTTACGAAAATGTGAAGGAGTTAGTGTATGTTGGACAACCATTGGGATTCGTCGATTTAGTGCATAAGGATAAGGTTTATCTACTAGATAAAGCTTTATTTGGGTTACATAATGCCCCGAGAGGCTGGTACGAGACACTCTCTCAATACTTGTTGAGCAACGACTTTATCAGAGGCAGTGTTGACTGCACACTCTTCACAAAGGCAATAAACGGAGACTTGGTGAATGCACAAGTCTATGTGGATGACATCATTTTCGGCTCAACAAACGACGTGTTATGCAAACATTTTGAAGAAGTCATAAAGAAGAAGTTCGAAATGAGCTTAATAGGAGAGATGAAGTTCTTTCTGGGACTTCAAGTTGATCGGTTGCCTCATGGTATCTTCATCCATTAGACAAAGTACGTCCACAATATATTAGAGAAATTCGAAATGTCTGGAACGTCACCATTATCTACCCGATTGGCAATCAATCATGACATCTGCCTAGACTAACACGGAGTCAAGATAGATGAAACCTTGTACAAATTAATGATTAGATCACTGATGTATCTCACAGCATCTAGACTAGACTTCATGTATCCAACTTACCTTTGTGGTCGTTATCAATCTCAGATCATTAGAGAAGCATATCGGATCAGAAAGCTTGCATTTCGGATCATCAGAGTTGTATTTCGGATCATCAAAGAAGCATCACGGATCAGAATAGTTGCATCTCGGATCAGAACAGTGCATCTCGGATCACAGATATTCATCTCGGATTGCATCTCGGATCACAGATATTCATCTCGGATTGCATCTCGGATCAGAAAAGTGCATCTCGGATCATCTCGGACCTGCATCTCGTATAGAATTTCGGATAGCATCTCGGAGACTATCTCGAATCATCATCTCGGATAGCATCTCGGATTCGCATCTTGGATACCATCTCGAATCACTATCTCGGATCACTAAATCGGATCACTGTTTCGAGATTCCATCTCGGATTGTTAATCCAAGTTACTATTTCGAATTCGGTACTGTTCCGAGTTGTACCCTCAAAGGTGGTAAGTTAACTAGCTGACGTAACCGGAGTTAAACGTTTTCGTACACAGAATTTGATCCATAGACAATCTTGACAAACCGGTTGCACGATTAGACTATTGTGATTTTTAAGACAAAAAAAGGCACGAAAAATCCTAAAATCACTATCAGACATTACACACCGTTGGATTCGTAATCGTCAAGACAAGTCTAACGGTATAATTTAGTAATCACTGATTCAGACAAATCGTTTTTAACGACCTGGTTCGATAAAAATGTCGAATATGTCTAACTTAAATGTATTGTTGATAGTGGAGCACGAAGCAGGCACGACTAACAACCCTCCAAAGATGTTGAAGGTAGAGAATTATCTTACATGGAAGCATAGGTTTCAGTCATTTATTGAATATCAGGATACATGGATGTGGATCCGTATTCAAGATGGGTACGTTAACCCAACTCATGACCTTGAAGGCAGACAACGTGTCACTGCCTATGTGAACATGTCAGAGGTTGAAAAGAGAATGTATGAGTCTAAGAAGAAGGCCTTAGCTGCTATTAAGATGTCATTACCTGATGGCATCAAACATACATTCAAGCGATATACCACTTCAAAGGAGATGTGGGATGCTCTAGAGAAGAGGTATGGGGGCAATCCTGATGTGAAGAAGAACAAGGTTGATTTGCTGAAGAAACATTTTGTTATGTTTAAAGGCATGAGAAATGAGTCCCTTCAAGATATTATCACTAGATATTATCATCTAATGTTAGAAATGGACAATTATGACATAGAGATACACGGATGTGGAGATAAATGATAAGTTGATAGATGCTTTACCTACCAAATGGGATATATACACACTAATGATAAAGGGTGAAGCTGATTATGAAGATAAAGACTTGGAAGAAGTTATTGGGAAACTGAGATCTTATGAGCTAAACATGAAGAAGAAGGAAACTTGATATGATAAGGTTCAAGATCCGGGAATTTATAAATGGCTTACATCTTCATCTTCCAACCATGCTTCAAGTGATTCTGCAACAGCGTTTCTCTCATGTGAATATGAGCAGGTTGTGACAAACGCTGATGGTGAAGTCTGTTTTGTAGTTGCCTTAGGAGGATCATCAGGGGCAAATAGACAAACAATCCAACAACAATAACGGCAATACTAGGTCTATGGCTCTTAGTATCAAGGCTGCTGAAGATCATCTGGCCTTGCTGGCTTCGTTCGTTGCTTCCTATGAGAACTACATTTAGGGAAGAATATCTGATCCTACTACGTTATTGACCCTGATGACCAAGAGGAGATGGATTTACAATGGTAGATGGCCATGATCTCTAGAAGAGTGAAGAAATTCATGAATAGGACAGGAAGGAAGTTCGTTGGAAAGAATGTGAGTTTTGACAAGTCTAAAGTGAACTGTTACAATTGTCAAAATTATGGACACTTTGCTAGAGAGTGTCAAAGACCAAAATCTGAATCTCGTTCTAGCTAATTTTTTCAAGATTTTCCTGATCATGGTTCAAGGAACAGGAATGCATCAATTAACACTGGATCAAAGGCCTGGATCTCTACTGCTAGAGAAGAATCTTATTATTGGAGTGTCATCTGGAGGGTGATGACAATGCCACAGAATTGAGCCAAAATCGAATAAGGACACGCTTGCCTATGAAAGCTGGGTAAACACAATGCAGGAGGAGCTGCAACAATTTGAGAAGCTTGGTGTCTAGAAACTTGTTGACCTACAGGCTAATCAGAAAGCTATGGCTACAAAATGGGTCTTCAGTTAGATGTCAAGTCTTCTTTTCTTTACGAAAATGTGAAGGAGTTAGTGTATGTTGGACAACCACTGGGATTCGTCGATTCAGTGCATAAGGGTAAGGTTCATCTACTAGATAAAGCTTTATTTGGGTTACATAAGACCCCGAGAGGCTGGTACGAGACACTCTCTCAGTACTTGTTGAGCCACGACTGTATCAGAGGCAATGTTGACTGCACACTCTTCACAAAGGCAGTAAACAGAGACTTGCTGATTGTACAAGTCTATGTGGATGACATCATCTTCGGCTCAACAAACGATGTGTTATGCAAAGATTTTGAAGAAGTCATGAAGAAGAAGTTCGAAATGAGCTCAATGGGAGAGATGAAGTTCTTTCTGGGACTTCAAGTTGATCGGTTGCCTGATGGTATCTTCATCGATCAGACAAAGTATGTCCATGATATCTTGGAGAAATTTGAAATGTCTGGAACGTCACCATTATCTACCCGATTGGCAATCAATCATGCCATCTGCCCAGACGAACACGAAGTCAAGATAGATGAAACCTTGTACAAATTAATGATTGGATCACTGATGTATCTCACATCATCTAGACAATACTTCATGTATCCAACCTCCCTTTGCGGTCGTTATCAATCAAGTCATCAAGTGTCACACCTGATGATAGTCAAGCGGATTTTCAGATACATGAAGGGTTGCCCAAGCACGGGCTTGTGGTATCCGCGAAATGACAACTTTGACCTCGCTGGTTATTCTGATTTAGATTTCTGATGCTGCAAACTTAATGCCAAATGTATGACGGCTGTTTGCTAGTTCTTCGCAACACACTTAGTAACGTGGCAATGCAAGAAGCAAACCACAGACGCTCTCTATACTTGCGAGGCTGAATACGTTTCAGCTTCCAGCTGTTGTTCCCAAATTTGTAAATAATAAGGCAGCCATCGTTATAACCAAAAATCCGGTTCAACACTCTAAAAGTAAACACATTGAAATTCGATATCACTTTATTCGTGATTGTCATGAGAAAAAGTTGATTCGAATAGAAAAAAATCCACACTTATGAACAAAAGGCAGATTTTTATATAAACCCTTGAATCGAACAGATTTAAATATCGTATGAGACTTAACGGTTTGAAAAATCTAGCTTCAAATGGGGAAATTGAGGTTGAATACGGACCAGATGATGAATTTTCGTAATCCTCATCAGTTTGTCACATTTCTTTCTTTAAAATAAAAATACAAAAAACATATGTTTTTAATTTTAGGGGGAGATATGTAGTGGAAAAATACAAAAACATAAAAAATATATGAAAAAGACGAAAAGAGTTTCGTGTAAAAAGAGGAAATGATAGTACATCAGTAAACTATCACAATATGCTAAAGAAATGTAATGTTAAAAAGTGTTTAAACAGGTCTTACTCATGATGTGACATTAGGCTTCGCACATTCAGTAAATTGTTTTCAAGATATAAACATAAAAGAAAAACTGATTAATCTGTGGCTTAACATCTCTCGGATATATATGGTCTTAGTACTCCGAAATTTCTTTTGAGAGAATGCCAGATTATGAGATACTAGGTCTTTATAGATAATTGATATCAAGGGTATTATACAAGTTCTTCTGATTTTGCCTCAGTAATGGCCTAGAACTTGTATAATACTTTTCACATTCATTCCCCCAAAACTGCATAATAAATTTGAAATATCAAAAGATACGATATTTGCAGTACAAAAGATTCCAAAATTTGGAACACCACCTTAAGTCGAGCCTTCATCTCTTTATCTGTACGGTAGTACTAACCAGAGCTCTCAAGGTCTCGCATCACCCATATATACAAATATCAATTGGCTATATTCACATGTGAGATGAAATCTGGGAATCTCAATACGGGAGTATATTCTGAGAAAACACAGTTGAGTCATGTTCCTAAAATTACCTAAAATACCTTGAAACAACTGAGAAATGTGTAGAGGTTTATGTGGATCAATAAACTGACAATCTAAGTAAATATGTTTAGAACTTAAAGTTTTATAAAGATCAACGGTACTTGTGATATGTCTAAAAACTAATATGATCCTCTAAACACGAACTCACAAAAATATGTCTATAAATATGTTTTGTAACAAAGTTTGCTTTTTATTTCAGAAAAGCCCAAAACGATTTTAAGTGTATTTCAATATAAACTTTGGAAAATACAAAAAGATTTTATTTCTATCATAGTTTTGACTACCGATGATGGAAATTGGATCCTCAAAATCCAGAGTTGCTAAACGCTAGGAGATCCAGAAGGCAACGGGTTGGGAGCTTATCAAACAGAGATAATGTTTTGAAAAAGATCAAAAGTTCACTAAATTTATACTTTACATTGCCTAAAAACATCAGTTTGTTCAAATAGTTGTTCAACCAAGGTCATTAACATGGACTTGGTAGGCAATTTGGTTAACCGAGGTCATTAACTTGGACCCGGTCAACAGTGCGGGTTGCTAAAACTGATAAAATTCTTTGAAAATCTGAAAAAAAACAAAGTCTTTAGTCCACCTCGTACAAGTTGAGGGATACATCGTAAGAATTGGCACCTCGAACCAAAAACTTGAAGCCGCCTCGTATGAAGTGGTCCCTGCCTATATAAATGCACAACTCGTACGAAGTGTCATTATATGAGTTGGTGCGAGTTGAGAGCAATTTTGTGCGATTTGTGATCTTTGAGCGATTTACACTAATATGCTGCGAAACGAACACTTAGGATGTAACATCCGTCGAAAAACGGGTTCCAAAACCCGCTTCGTTTATTAATTGAATAGTCAGTTAAAATTTTAGTTGCTTATTTAATGCTCATTTTAATTTTTAACAATACATAATTAATAAATATACTAGAATTTATAAACTATAATTAATAAACAATAAAAACGGCTGAAGAAAAAAATAAAGGAAGCTGCCGGGTTTCGAACCCGGGTCAGCCCGTTCAACAAACGCCCAGCATACCACTCCGCCACTTGACTTCTTTGTTTCATAGAGAAACAAATAATACTTAAGATGAAACTCGAGTTCAAACCGGACTTCCAGCGCGGCAGAACTCGCAATCACCAGAAAATCCGGCAATCCGCGAGTTCGGCCATTATTCCTTTTGACTATAACGTTATAACCGACGTCGACATCGGTTATAACCGACGTATAACAGTCAATTGCAGTCGTAACCGCCGGAGAAAACTTGACCAAATCAAGACCAAATTCGGACCCAATTCATACCGGTTCTTCCTTATAAATACTCACCCAAGTCTCTGGTAATCCTTTCGCTCAAAATCGCACCATTTCTAGAAGTCTTAGCACTCGCCGGAGATAATTTACAGTCGCCGGACTTTCACCGAAAACCGAAGACTTACACCAAATCGGTAAATTTCTCAACTCTTTCGTTTTCAATCCATTTTAGACATGTACTAACTTCAATCCTTCAACCAGAATCGGTTTCCAGACGACGTTGCTTGAAATTCTGCACTCGCCGGAAAATCTCTGGAAATTCCGAAATCACACTGTAAATCGGTACAAACCTCTAAACCCTCTGATATCTCTTGTTTAGTCACTTAATTTCACAATTCGTTGATCAAAACTGTTAATTGATCCACTCAGACGGAAATCACAATTCAGAGCCGACGACTCTTGCTGGAATTATGAAGAAGACATTCTGAGCGGTACATTCAATTCCGTAACTCTCTCTATCTATTTTAATTCAATCAATCATATGATAGATGACCGATTTAAACAAGAACAGTCGGTCACTTTTGTTCTGTGTGTTTGTAAACGAAGAAGACGAAGTCAGGAATAAGCATAAGTATAACTAAAATCACATAATCAAACGGGTTAGACACACAGTCCAGCGGTGGACTGTGTGTGCAAACAAAACAAACGTCACGAGTTCGAACCTTACAAACGCACCGACTTTCCGAATTAAAACCATTTTTTTAACTGAATCAGAACAGGTCCAGTTTGTTTATATTTTTAATATAAACCGTAAGTTAAACAGATAAGACACACAGCCCAACTGGTTGGGCTGTGCGCTTACAAATCGAAGGACCCGAGTTCGATCCGGTTCCCTGCAAGCGGTTCAACCATTTTAAATCCTTTTATTATAAACCAAATATATTAACATTTAATTAGTATATAAATATAATTAAAACATAGAATATTTCGGGTTAGACACGTAGCTCAGTTGGTAGAGCTGCGTGCACGCGTACGAGAGGTCCCGGGTTGAACCTCACTCAGCGCACCAATTACCATTGTCCGACCGGTCAACGGTCAACAAAAAGTCAAAATTTTTTATATTTTATTTATTTATTTAAATTAAAAATCAATTAAAAATACTTAAAAATAATATTTTTAAAGTTAGAAAATGCCCTTAAACTCACAAAAATAAATCTAAAAATCCTATTAAAATTGTTAATAAAATCCACTTATTTTCCGAACCATTTCGTTATTATTTTAGGTTAGTTTTCCTCGGTCAAATCCCAAAACTCGTGCGCATCCAACATCATCAAAAGAACGCACCCAATGTGAGTGAATCTCTACCAATTCCCCGTTTTATTCACATTTTGGGGTGTATCATGTGTCGCTTATTATTTATTACATTTAAACACTTGTGCATCCATCATATCCATGATCAAATGTGTATCTAATATGTATCAATTGTTTGTGTGGTTAATGTTTAGATTAAATTTATCATTTTCAGTACATACATCATCATAGGCTCGTCTATTCCCCATTACCTATGAGCGGAACTGTTCCCCATTACCTATGAGCGGAACGTGACGTTGCCAACATATGATCGGCTTCCGTTTGATTGAGCCTTGATCTCACATACATCATCATAGGCTCGTCTGTTCCCCATTACCTATGAGCGGAACGACGTTGCCAACATATACATTATCATTCATGACATATACTCATTCACGGTGGTTTGTGATTGTTTGTTTATATACGTTTGCTCACATATGATTATTGCACAATTTTCCATATTAAATACAACAAGAAATCAATAACAAATGTTTTTAACAAGGTTCACTCGCCAACTTTTGTTGACCTAAAATTTCCCCATTTTTACACATGATACAGGTGATCCAGTTGAAGCAAGAAACATATAGGAGGGCCAAGAAGAATAAATCAGTTTAGACTTTGGATCGTCTTATTTAGTTTTCATTTCCTTGTATTGTATGAATTTGGTTTGAACATTTAAGTGTAATTTGAATTTAATAAATATGAAACATATTAGTAAACATCATGAGCTTTGGTGAAACCCAATTATGCCCCGACTCTTAATCCGCTGTGGGTCGGGTGTGACAGATTGGTATCAGAGCCATGACTATAGGGATATAGGATAGGTTATTAGACCCTTAGAGCCTATACTATAGTTGATTAGAATTTTTAAATTGTTTGTGTGTTACATGCAAAATTCATGATGTTTATATGCTTTATGTTTATTGTTATATTCAATGTTATGCAAGCATGTTCATAAGTACATATTATTATACATTGCTCATCATGAATCATATCCTCATAACATACCATATCCATGAGAGCACACACCTCACAATTCCTATGATTTTTACAACGATTTTTGTATTTTCAAAACACATCAAAGTGAGTTCTCATGACGGGCATGTAGTAACTGGAAGGGTACGAGTACCGGTAGTCGGAACGTCTTGTCTAGGCTTGGTATTCGTATAAATCCAAAATAAAGGACCATTTTGCCTACCTGGGGACTACCGATGAGAGTACTAAGGACCTATTAGGCCAAAGCATGCTATACCAAACGTCGTGTGAACTAACCCCACTTTGAGTTGTCATTGTGTCTATACCTGGACACCCTCCGACCATACATCTCGCAAACATATTTCATGGTTTTCCTTCGGGTGATGCGAGTGTTAAACCGCCAACACCAATGTGAATCCTACTAAACCAATAGTCATGGGGGCCCACATGACTATACAGGCGATGGTATGGGGGACATTGGAGGCCCAAACATGAGCAAACCCAAGACATCCTATGGATGTAGTTGCATTATTGATGATTATGTAATTTTATTATTTTTAATGACACATGACACCTAAAGACTCCTTAAACTCACAATATTCCTATTTATATTCCTGTAGATGTCGGCTAGGCAACTACGTGGAGGTAGAAAGTCAGGAAGGTCAAACGAACGCTTGGCCACCCAAATTGCAAAACAAATGGCCGCGGTGCTTCCTGATATTGTAATTCAAGTCCAACAAGCTCTCACCGCAAATCCCATCAACCCTCCCAATCAAGAGGACCAGAACGTCGACAACCCTCCCTCCAAGAAGTGCTCCTACAAACACTTCAAGTCTTGCGATCCCCCAAAGTATGAAGGGACCGAAGGTGTCACTGCTCTCCTCCACTGGTTTGAGGAAATGGAAACACCTTCCTCAATTGCGATTGTCCCAAGGATCGCAAGGTACGTTACGCAACCGGGTGACTGTTTGGGGTAGCCCTGACCTGGTGGAACACAGAGAAGGGTAAGAGAGGAGTCGAAGACGCCATGGCCTTAACATGGGAAGAGTTAAGGGAAATAATGACAAGACGCTTCTGTCCAAGAAGCGAAATCAAGAAGTTAGAAGACGAATTCCACTCCCTAAAACAAAAGGAAGGAGATCATACTTCCTACAATAAAAGATTTCTCGAGCTGAACCAAATGATCCCCAACTTGTTCACCCCAGTGTACCGCTTGGTTGAACACTACATTCGAGGCCTCCCCTAGAAAATTCAAGACTCGGTTCTAAGCACTTCACCTGCAACACTGGAAGCTGCAATGGAACTAGCTACTGAACTTACCGAGAATCGCATCCGAAACGGTAAATTCAAGGAGGAGAAAAAGAAAGCCCCCATCGAGGCTCAAACTACAAACCGCTCTATCTCCTCTTCGAAGTTTACTGGTAAGAGGAAGCGAAACAACAAGAACTTTGCTGTCACACAGACAAACCCCCCAATCACTGCTGCACCCATCACCCAAATTGCCCCCTCAGCAGCACCATATAAAAAGACATACTCCGGCCCATACCCGAAATGCACCCGTTGCCAACACCATCACTTTCCCGAACACCCCTGCCAATATTGCACCAGCTGTGGCCGTGCAGGTCACACCATCCAAACCTGTCGCACACTTCAGCGAATGAACCGCAACCAACCCTCAGCCCAAACCCACCATCAGATAATGGGTCAAGCCCAACAACCCTTACTTCTACCACCTACACAAAATACGGCCCAATCCTACTACCAACCCAACTACCCCATGACGCAACCCATGCGGGCTTGTTACAACTGTGGAGACCCAAACCATTTTTGAAACACTTGTCCACGCTTGGTGAACATCATTCATGCCCAAGCTCAAGCAAATCCGGTGAACCAGGCTAACCAAGCTCCTCCACCTGCTAGAGGAAGAGCTTTCAACATCAACGCCAATCAAGCTAGGGCTGACACCAACGTGGTTAACGGTACGTTTCTCATCAATGGTAGTTATGCATCCATGTTATTTGATACTGGCGCGGATAAGAGTTTTGTTTCCTTAGAATTTGAACCCATCCTCAACCAAACTCATGATAAACTCATGGAATCCATAACGGTGGAAGTTGCTGACGGAAAACCGGTCTCATTAAACTCTATTATACGAAATTGTACCCTCACTTTAAATGATCACGATTTTCCAGTTGACCTCATTCCTATGAAGTTGGGAAGTTTCGACATTATAATCGGTATGGACTGGCTCAGCCAACATCATGCTGAAGTAGTAAGCCGCGAAAAGTTTATTCATATTCCTCTTGTAGACGGTCAAATCTTACGAATCTTTGGAGAAACCCCTTCGAAAGGACTCAAATTGATGTCCTGCCTTCAAGCCAGAAAATATCTCCGCAAGAAATATGTCGCATTCCTAACTCACGTCGTCAAGAAGGGAAACAAGGAGAAGAAACTGGAAGATATACCTGTAGTGAAAGAATTTCCACAAGTCTTTCCCGACGACATCTCAGGACTTCCTCCCATGAGAGAAGTCGAATTCCGCATTGATCTTATACCTGGCGCTACATCAGTCGCGAAATCTCCTTGTAGGTTAGCCCCATCCGAGATGCAAGAGCTGACTGACAAAGGATTCATACGTCCTAGCTCATCGCCTTGGGGTGCACCTGTTCTGTTTGTGAAGAAGAAAGATGGAACGTTTCGCATGTGTATCGACTACAGAAAACTCAACAAGTTAACGGTCAAGAACCGCTACCCATTACCTCGCATCGATGTCCTTCTAGACCAACTTCAGGGTGCCACTTGTTTTTCAAAGATCGACCTTCGTTCTGGCTATCATCAACTCAGAGTACATGAAGAAGACGTCCCAAAGACAGCCTTTCGAACTCGTTATGGTCATTATGAATTCATGGTCATGCCATTTGGATTAACCAACGCCCCAGCTGTATTCATGGATCTAATGAATAGGGTATGCAAACCCTGTCTCGACCACTTTGTCATAGTCTTCATCGACGACATCCTCATCTATTCAAAGTCCAAAACTGATCATGAACGACACCTTCGACTCATCCTTACACTCTTAAGAACCGAAAAGCTCTACGCTAAGTTCTCCAAATGCGAATTCTGGTTAAGAGAAGTACAATTCCTTGGACATGTCGTCAATGACAAGGGAATACATGTCGACCCCTCAAAGATCAAAGCAGTACAGGAATGGCAAGCGCCACATACCCCTACTGAAGTAAGATCATTTCTTGGTTTGGCTGGTTACTATCGCCGTTTCATTTCAAATTTCTCCCGTATTGCCGTACCACTCACGACTTTGACACATAAAGGAAAACCCTTCATATGGGGACCTAAACAAGAAGAAGCCTTCCAAACCCTTAAGCAAAAGCTTTGTGACGCACCTATCCTCACACTTCCTGAAGATTGCGATGACTTTGTAGTATATTATGACGCATCAGGGCAAGGACTAGGCTGTGTATTAATGCAAAGGGGAAAAGTGATAGCCTACGCTTCTAGACAACTCAAAGTTCATGAGAAGAACTACACCACCCATGACCTGGAACTTGGAGCGTTGTATTCGCTCTCAAGATATGGAGACATTACCTCTACGGTACCAAGTGTGAAATATACACTGACCATAAGAGCCTCCAACATATCTTTAACCAAAAGGAGTTGAATATGAGGCAACGAAGATGGGTCGAACTTCTTAATAACTACGACTGTGAAATTCGGTATCATCCTGGCAAGGCAAACGTGGTGGCCGATGCGCTCAGTCGAAAAGGTTATGCGAACTCCATTCATCTTCTATGTTCGCAAATCATAACCGACATCAAAGATCGAATCCGAGAAGCTCAACATGTTTCTATAACAGGAAACGACGTACGCAATGAGCTGTCTTGTGGAGTAGAACTTAAAATCGAAACCAAATCCGACGGTATTCTGTACTATCTAGATCGCATATGGATTCCCGATCACAATAACCTTCGTGATTTCCTTATGAATGAGGCGCACAAAACTCGATACTCTGTACACCCAGGAGCCGACAAGATGTATCAAGACCTCCGATACACCTACTGGTGGCCTGGCATGAAAAAGGATATTGTGGTTTTTGTATCCAAGTGCCTTACCTGTTCCAAAGTAAAAGCTGAACATCAAAGACCTTCAGGACTTCTAACCCAACCTGAAATACCTGTATGGAAGTGGGAAAACATAACCATGGACTTCATTACCGGGTTACCTCGCACCTCCAGTGGGTATGACACAATATGGGTAATCATTGATCATCTTACAAAATCAGCTCACTTCATTCCGATCCGCGAAGACTTCAAGAACGAGAAGTTAGCTCGTATCTACATCAGCGAGATCGTAAGCCGTCATGGTGTACCTTTAAGCATCATTTCAGACCGCGATGGTCGTTTCACTTCACGAACATGGCAAGCCGTACAAGCCGCTTTGGGTACATGATTAGACCTCAGTACCGCTTATCATCCTCAAACTGATGGACAATCTGAACGCACCATCCAAACTCTTGAAGACAAGCTTCGAGCATGTGTCATAGACTTCAAAGGGAATTGGGACGCTCATCTACCATTAGTTGAATTTTCGTACAACAACAGCTATCATTCAAGTATCGGCATGGCACCTTTCGAAGCTTTATATGGTCGTAAGTGCCGATCACCAATATGTTGGCATGAAATTGGAGAAGCTCAAATCACCGGTCCAGAATTAATTCAAGAAACAACAGACAAGATCCATCAAATTTGAAACAATCTTCTAGCGGCACAAAGTCGTCAAAAGAGTTATGCAGACAAACGACGAAAGCCCTTGGAGTTTAACATTGGTGATCAAGTACTTTTAAAAGTATCACCGTGGAAGCGAGTGGTTCGTTTTGGCCAGAAAGGCAAGCTAGCACCACGCTACGTAGGACCTTTCAAGATACTCGAAAGAGTAGGACCTGTAGCATACAAGCTTGACCTACCAGAAGAGCTCAACAGAATTCACACCACATTACATGTATCAAAGTTGAAGAAGTGCCTCGCCGATGAAAACCTCCATATTCCCCTAGAAGATATTCAGATCGATGAATCTATGCACTTCATTGAAAGACCAGTAGAGATCAGGGACTTCGGAGAGAAATGTTTAAGACGAAGTCGTATTCCAATTGTCAGGGTACGCTGGGAATCGAAACGAGGACCTGAGTTTACTTGGGATCGTGAAGACTCAATGCGCGAGAAATACGCACATCTTTTTCCTATTACCCCCACTACTTAAATTTCGGGACGAAATTTTTAAAAGTAAGGGATACTGTAACATCCGTCGAAAAACGGGTTCCAAAACCCGCTTCATTTATTAATCGAATAGTCAGTTAAAATTTTAGTAGCTTATTTAATGCTCATTTTAAGTTTTAACAATACATAATTAATAAATGTACTACAATTTATAAACTATAATTAATAAACAATAAAAACGGCTGAAGAAAAAAATAAAGGAAGCTGCCGAGTTTCGAACCCGGGTCAGCCCGTTCAACAAACGCCCAGCATACCACTCCGCCACTTGACTTCTTTGTTATCATAGCAAAACAAATAATACTTAAGATGAAACTCGAGTTCAAACCGGACTTCCAGCGCGGCAGAACTCGCAATCACCGGAAAATCCGGCAATCCGCGAGTTCGGCCATTATTCCTTTTGACTATAACGTTATAACCGACGTCGACATCGGTTATAACCGACGTATAACAGTCAATTGCAGTCATAACCGCCAGAGAAAAATTGACCACGAATCAAGACCAAATTCGGACCCAATTCATACTGGTTCTTCCTTATAAATACTCACCCAAGTCTCTAGTAATCCTTTCGCTCAAAATCGCACCATTTCTCGAAGTCTTAGCACTCGCCGGAGATAATTTACAGTCGCCGGACTTTCACCGGAAAACCGAGACATACACCAAATCGGTAAATTTCTCAACTCTTTCGTTTTCAATCCATTTTTAGACATGTACTAACTTCAATCCTTCAACCAGAATCGGTTCCAGACGACGTTGCTTGAAATTCTGCACTCGCCGGAAAATCTCTGGAAATTCCGAAATCACACTGTAAATCGGTACAAACCTCTAAACCCTCTGATATCTCTTGTTTAGTCACTTAATTTCACAATTCGTTGATCAAAACTGTTAATTGATCCACTCAGACGGAAATCACAATTCAGAGCCGACGACTCTTGCCGGAATTCTGAAGAAGACATTCTGAGCGGTACATTCGATTCCGTAACTCTCTCTATCTATTTTAATTCAATTAATCATATGATAGATGACCGATTTAAACAAGAATAGTCGGTCACTTTTGTTCTGTGTGTTTGTAAACAAAGAAAACGAAGTCAGGAATAAGCATAAGTATAATTAAAATCACATAACCAAACGGGTTAGACACACAGTCCAACGGTGGACTGTGTGCGCAAACAAAACAAAACGTCACGAGTTCGAACCTTACAAACGCACCGACTTTCTGAATTAAAACCAATTTTTTTTAACTGAATCAGAACAGGTTCCAGTTTGTTTATAAGATTAATATAAACCGTAAGTTAAACAGATAAGACACACCGCCCAATTGTTGGCTGTGCGCTTACAAATCAAAGGACCTGAGTTCGATCTGGTTCCCTGCAAGCGGTTCAACCATTTTAAATCCTTTTATTATAAACCAAATATATTAACATTTAATTACTATATAAATATAATTAAAACATAGAATATTTCGGGTTAGACACGTAGCTCAGTTGGCAGAGCTGAGTGCACGCGTACGAGAGGTCCCGGGTTCGAACCTCACTCAGCGCACCAATTACAACTGTCCGACCGGTCAACGGACCGGTCAACGGTCAACGATCAACAAAAAGTCAACATTTTTTTTATATTTTTATTTATTTATTTAATTTAAAAATCAATAAAAATACTTAAAAATTATATTTTTAAACTTAGAAAATGACCTTAAACTCACAAATAAATCTAAAAATCCTATTAAAATTGTTAATAAAATCCACTTATTTTCCGAACCATTTCGTTATTATTTTAGGTTAGTTTTCCTCGTCGATCAAATCCCAAAACTCGTGCGCCTCCAACATCATCAAAAGAACGCACCCAATGTGAGTGAATCTCTACCAATTCCCCGTTTTAATAACATTTTGGGGTGTATCATGTGTCGCTTATTATTTATTACATCTAAACACTTGTGCATCCATCATATCCATGATCAAATGTGTATCCAATATGTATTAATTGTTTGTGTGGTTAATGTTTAGATTAAATTTATCATTTTCAGTACATACATCATCATAGGCTCGTCTGTTCCCCATTACCTATGAGCAGAACTGTTCCCCATTACCTATGAGCGGAACATGACGTTGCCAACATATGATCGGCTCCGTTTGATTGAGCCTTGATCTCACATACATCATCATAGGCTCGTCTGTTCCCCATTACCTATGAGCAGAACGTGACGTTGCCAACGTATACATTATCATTCATGACATATACTCATTCACGGTGGTTTGTGATTGTTTGTTTATATACGTTTGCTCACATATGATTATTGCACAATTTTTCCATATTAAATACAACAAGAAATCAATAACAAATGTTTTTAACAAGGTTCACTCGCCAACTTTTGTTGACCCAAAATTTCCCCATTTTTACACATGATACAGGTGATCCAGTTGAAGCAAGAAACATATAGGAGGGCCAAGAAGAATAAATCAGTTTAGACTTTGGATCTTTTATTTAGTTTTCATTTCCTTGTATTGTATGAATTTGGTTTGAACATTTAAGTGTAATTTGAATTTAATAAATATGAAACATATTAGTAAACATCATGAGCTTTGGTGATAACCCAATTATGCCCCGACTCTTATTCCGCTGCGGGTCGGGGTGTGACATAGGAGGTTGATATACACACGTCTTAAAATGGTTAAGGTAACTAACATCGATTTAACCTTTAATTTGAGGATTTTGTCCGCTAGCTCCTAAAAAACGTAGATCTAGGAATACTGGACCAACCAATCTTAAAATTGATCATTGAAATGTGTTTATCGGCATCAATAGGACATAATGGAATGTTCAGTTTCATAAAACACACAATTTTCATGATTGGTGTTCATCACAAATTTCTTTGTACGAGGTGACAGCTCGTACGAGGTGATATTCACACCTCGTACGAAGTGGGTGTTATAAAAATCTATTATTTCTTGTCACACCTCGTATGAGGTACCATTGGTCAAAACTGCAATGGTATATCACACCTCGTGCGAGTTAGGTCTCTGCCACTTTGTTCCAAGGCACCTCGCACAAAGAGTTTGAATTTTTTTTGCGAAATTTTTTTGATAAAAAGAAGTTATTCAAGCCCATCCACAACATATGTTGCGAGACGAATGAGAATCTTCCTGGGATGGCTCCATTCAAAGGAATTCTACAGTTCATGAGACGCTTATGAGTTACCAAGGCTATTACTGACAAACATACACCGTATCGCTCACACGTTGAACTTTTTTGGAAAGTTGCAAGATATGATGAGGATCAAAAAGTGTGAGTCCCAAAACAGATTCGGATCACAGTGGTTTGATTGTTATCACCCAAACAACTATAGATTAGTTGCTTGAATGTGTAAAAGTTAAGGATGAGGATTCTTGTATGGATCAAACAACAAGTGTTATATATGGAATCCCAAATGATATAATCACTAAAAGCACCTGGATGTTCAGATTTAGCACAAGAACAATAATCATAACACAAGAGAAATCACCAAAACTTGTTCAAGAACCTTGGACTAGGGTTTTCATTGATCACATATATATACATAGTCTGACTACCCAGCGTATTTAATAAATATGATGGGTTCTTAAATACGCTGCCATAAGGACATTTCTCTATAGTTACATTTTCAATCCTTGAACTTTCTAGAATACAATAAACTATTACAAAACCATCGAAAACCTACTAAATCCAGGTACCAATGATCTCAAAAGTTCCAACAAAAAGCAATATTTTCTGCAGTAAGGATCGATGACAAAGTCTTTGAGGTCAAGATTACAGAAACTTTGATTAGACAGGGTTCTCGAGTTCAACAATGACGAAAAGGATCTAAATGGATATCCCGAGCGAATGGTTAAAGGTTGTTTCTACCGAATGGGATACCTAGGATACGTCAATGTAACAAACTTCAAGAAAGCAAATCTGGGGAGGCCATACAAATTCTTCGTGCACTCTGTCATTGTAGCCCTAAGTCACAGAAAAGGAGGCTTTGACGACATCACGGATTATCAGATGTGCATGATTGCGGCCCTTGTTCTTAAAATGACATATAACTTCTTGAAGCTGATATTTGATAAGATGATGCTGAACATCTCGAATGAGAAATTTCTACAGTACCCACGTTTTATGCAGATGCTCCTGACAACCAATTTCCGAATCTCGCAAAGAGTGATGATGATGAACTAAAGCTGAGCCACATGGATGAAGATATGTTGAATAGGTTCAATCTGTATTTGAAGAAAACGTCCTAACCTACAACCAAACATTTCTTTGGAGCAATTCTAGACAAGCATTATATTCCTCTGCCAAAGGGAAAATAGAGGAAGGATGATATCGGTGATGAGAAAGATGAAGTTGAATATCTTAAGGTTTTGGAGCCAAGAAGAAGTGCTTACTTTGAAAAAGAGGAGGAAAAGAAGAAATGTAAACGCTCAACCCCAAAGAAAGTTTCAGGGGCGTCCACTACAACAGCTCCTAAGAAGTGTAAACGTGCGATTGTGTGTACGTTACTACTTGATGAACCAAAAGTTAAAGAAGTGGCAGTGAATAAACCTGTTATAGAAGAAGTTCAGGAAAGATGATAGTGATGGTGAAAGTTTTTCCTCTGAGGATAATGATTCAGATCCTAACATTACTACCGAAAGAGAAAGAGAAAGAAAAAAAGAGGAGGAACACAAGCGTGAAGAAGAGCGCAAGCGTAAAGAGGATGATGATTTGTATATACCTTCTGATTTGGATGAGGAGTTAGTGATTTCTAAGCTTGCAAGGAAGCCAGCAAAATGCACAAAAAGTAAAGAATCTGGTGCTGTGTTTATGCACTTTATGTCTTTCACTATGGGAACAGGCTAGAAAAAGTGTGTATTGAATATTGTATAGATTAGATACGAACACACGACCCAAGTGCGAATGAGAACTGGCTCGTACGAATGACAGTGTGACTCGTACGAGTGACATTGTGACTCATACGAGTTATAAACCGCTCTACTGGTACGAGTGAGCTTATTTGGCTCATACAAGTGACATCTTGTCTCTTGTACAAGCAACCCTTTGCATGAGCTGCTCATGTCTATGTATATGTGTTGTATGTTCATTGTTTGTTAAGTTTCTGAAGTTCCCTAAGGGGAGACGCTGGCGGATTCTCTCAAGGAATTACGCCAGCTAGACAAGATGTATACTCTTTAGGTATGAATGAATGCTTCCGCTATTTTTTGTTTTTACTCCCTTGCTATAACGTTCTACCGAATCGGTACTATCATACTCCCAAAATTCCGTCTAGAACCGCCATCACCGGGACCAACAATTGGTATCAGAGCTACGGTACTGATTCATTAAATCTAACAGTTGTTGAATCACCTATGCTCATGAATTTTGGACGTATGAGGGGTTTTAGATGTAAAACATCAAATAATCGGACAATTCACGGATATAATGTAAAATTGAAACCATAGGATTGTTAAAAACTAATTTTCAACCAGATCTATGCAAAAATCATCTTGAAATTCGAAGAAATAAAGATTCTGGATCGAAAATACATAATCAAGCTTGTTTGTTCGAGTGAGCCTCTGTGGCTCGTATCAGTGACAATTTGTCCCTCGTACGAATCACCACTCGTACGAATAACCCCACTTATACGAAGCACCACTCGTACGAATAACCCCACTTATACGAAGCACCACTCGTACGAAGTGTGGCATGCCTAAAAAAATTTGATCGTATTGATGAGACGAGTGCCCAGAAAAAATTTGGTGATTACAAATTTTTTCGAGATCTTAACATCTAATTCGGGCTGTTCGGAGACACCGTCTAGAGCTTCAGAGTATAGATTTGATGATACGATCACAAAATGTTGAAGATATTGGGGTAGTCACTGATACCTTCACACAAAGTTGATCATCTGGTGTAGTGACTTTTAATGGGCCTCAACGTTAAATCCACATTTGATCAAAACTGCAATTTTGGGAAATTTTCCGCAAAATTTGGTTTTTGTGAAAAGCTCAAGACGTCAGAATTTGCAAAATGAGGGGAATAAAAATTTTCACGTATATGTTATTGTTCTAGAATTTTTAAATTCGTGACCATGCAACAGTATTCGGGTGGTTCCGACTGCAGATTATTTGGGAAACACAGAGCATCGAAGATTCATTAGTATTGGGATAAAGTTGATGTCTATTTTTCATAAAAGTGGGGTTGCATAATTGAGTGTTGGAGGAGTTGTTCAGCGGATTTAGTAGTTGTGGTCACGTTGATGACTGAGTCTTCGTACAAGCCAGTTGCACACACGACTGCTTAGTGGTACAAAGTATCCAATTTACCTGCGTAGGGCAATGAACTGTTGTCCTGACTAACCGCCAGAAAATAAGGATGCTTTGTGGTTTCAATTGTCACTGGACTAACGAGGAAGGCTATATACTTGCAATTCATGACTAAAGAAGACGATATAAGAAATCTTTCAGATAAAAAATTGTGTACCAGTTGCTCACGAAATAGACTATACATTTAGAGTTTCATGATCAAAAGATGTTTAGAATTTTAGATCATGATACATATTGATGATTAAGGGTTAAATACCCGATCTTCGATATGGAAATGGATGCACATACGATTGCTTATCTTTAACTCTGCAAGGCAAATGAACTGATTTCAGGACTAACCGCCAAGAAATGAGGATGTTTTGTAGTTTTAGTTGCCCCAATCCAGCGGAGATAACTAGACATCTGTTTTGTAGTTTCAGATTTATGCAGATATTTATTGACTTGAAGTTTATTGTTGTGGTAATTCAAAGTTTCTATCAATTGCCGGTTGGGTTTTGAAGATCAGAGGATCGAGCATTGGAGGAGTGTGCTAAACCAAACGCGGAGGTGGTTAACATCGAAACAGAGATGCTACGTTGATTAATTTCAAGTTGTTGATTATTCGAGAAAATTTGAAGGTTAAGCAAATCAGAGGAGATCTTGAACTGTGCCAACAAAGACCTGAAGATTAATTTCTGGGGAAAATTATTTCAGGGGGAATGTTGCTTAAAGTAGATAATGCAAACTCGGATCATCAATAAAGGGGGAATTTGTTGACACGTTCTACGACATCAAAAGATACCTGATTGAAGTTGCCGAATATTCAAACACGGCTCTCAGATTTAAAGATCAAGATCAAGGTTCGATAGTGATGTCCAAGGGGGAATTTGTTGATGCACTTTATGTCCGTCACTGTACGAATAGGCTAGAAAGAGTGTGTATTGAATATTCTATAGATTAGATACGAACACACAACCCATGTGTGAATGAGAACTAGCTCGTACGAGTGAGAGTGTGACTCGTACGAGTGACATTTTGACTCGTACGAGTGATAAATAGCTCTACGTGTACGAGTGAGCTTATGTGGCTCGTACGAGTGACATATTGTCACTCATACGAGCAACCATTCACATGAGCTGCCCATGTCTATATATATATATGTTGTGTGTTCATTGTTTGTTAAGTTTTGGAAGTTCCCTAAGGGGAAACGCTGGCGGATTCTCTGCAGGAATTCTCCCAGCCAGACAAGATGTATACTCTTTCATTATGAATGAATGAATGCTTCTGCTGTTTCTGTTTCTACTCCCTTTCTATGACGTTCTACCGAATCAGTACTATCATACGCCCAAAATCCTTCTAGAACCGTCGTCACCGGGACCAATATGCTGCTAAAACAACTGGTTCTCCATCTGCGGTTAAGGCAAGAAAGACATTTGGGAAGAAGAGAAAGAAACATGTGGAGGTTGTTACTAGGAATGAAGAGTCTGTTGAACCACGAGCAACTTTACCACTACAACATCCACCTACTTCTCTAATACCACCACAACCTACTTCACCACCACAAATTATTTCACCTTATCCACAACACATAACACCACCACAACCATCCCTACCAAAACAATCAACTCCCAGACAACCAACTCCTTCTGTGTAACAACGTACTCGACAATCTGGACCTAACATTGAAGATTTTCTTTCTCAAAAGGTTTTGGAGAAGATATGTTTAATGAAGGAAGAATTAGTGACTTGGAAAAACAAATAAAAGAACATGAAAGTTGAATTAAGTTTCTTGAAGATGATAAGAAGAGGTTGACAGCATTATTGTCTGCACTGGTTGATGATAACGAGAAAGCCCAAGAGATTCATGTCAAAGTTTTGAAGATGAAAGGATTATAAAGCAGCTTGAAATAGAGAATATGAATTTGGTGTTTTTGCTTTCGAAAGTTACAACAGGGAATGAACGGCTACATCTGGTGGTTAAAGACCTGGTGACTGAGAAAGAAGAGAACGCTAAGAAGTTTGACATGCTGTTCAATGTGCTAAACAAAAGATTTGATATTAACTTCTCCACTAAATTTGACAAGATAGAGGTTGAAGAAGCAAAGTTGAAAGCTGCTACAAGAAAGAAGAAAGTTGAAGAGGAAACGACTGCTATGGGAAAGGGCAAAACACGAATAGATGTTGTCCCGATTCAACAGTCGTGTACAATAATGGTTGTTTATCATTATCTTCAATATCTTTTGGAGAAGCGAAAAAGGGATGCTGAGATTGATGCTATGGTTGATGAGTTTGATGAATATGAAGAGTTTAGGACAGGTGATGATGTTAGTGGTCAGAAAAGTGTGAATGATAATGTACAAGATGCTAGTTCTAATAAAAAGTTTGATGTTGATATGTACATGAATTACTCTACCAATCAGATAGATGATGCACAGAATCAGGGGGAGTCGAAGAAGAAGAATCCTTTACTTTCGACTTCGAAGAAGAATTGAATGGCATTAGTGCTACCAAGCCTAATGATTACTTATACAAGCACATACCAGATGCTGATGATTATGATCAGGTTGTCGTGAAGGATTATTCGGACGAAGACATAAAGGCAAAATATTCAGGTGAAGGAACGGATGACTTCCCAACCTTTGATGATTTACTTTCTGAAAATACAAATGATTTATTAAAGCGCAAAGTTGAAGAGGCTGTGTAAGAAGGCAATGTACCCAAAACGTCTTTCAAAGGAAGAGATCCCAGAGATGAAAAAGTATTGGTCTAAAGAGATGCCGGTTGAAAGGAAGTTCAAGCTTCCTTCAACAGGGGACAGATTGAAGAACTAAATATGAATGCTATTAAGAGAGAGTTCGGTTGTAATACCCCGACCGCGTAAAACAACAAACCGTGGCGGGAACGTCGGGGAGTCATGTCACAGAACTATTGTTTCACAACTCATGGAATTTAAAATTTTGTTTTATTAAGTTAAATGTTTACATTGTCTTGGGACAAACAAGAACAACACATAAATAAAATGTCTTTCATGTTTTAAGTCACTAAGGCCCACGTCCATTCCTACGTGAATCATGCATCATATTATCAAGCATTGACTCCTGAAACATATGTGAAAAGAGAGTCAGCATAAAAACGTTTCTTTTGGTTAGGGTTGTGAAAACCTTGTAGCCATGAATCTTGACCAAACCGTTTCTTTTGTAAAATACACTTGTAATAGATTGATTCAAAAGAAAACTTCATATGGTTAATATCTTTAAATGAAAATCATTGCGTGACATTGTTCAAAACCATTTGTTCGTGTTATAAACCATTTGTCTGTGTTATAAATCAATCGTTCGTGTCATAAACCAATTGTCCATGTCATAAACAAATCATCCATGTTTTTAATTATGAAAACTTTTGATCATTCTTTAGTGAAACATTCAAACCTGTGCTAACTATACCACCAAATGGTATCTTTAATAGACCACCAAAAGGTCTCTTTAACTAGATTAACAAATCAACAAATGATTTGTTAATCAGAAACAGTTTCTGTCATTACCCAAACTTCCATCGAATCCAGTGAATAGTCCGATAATGGGATTGTCAGTCCTATGGTACCATAACATACTACTAGTCGGCTCGGCCAAAGCTAATGAATGCCATTCGTGTTATGGATAACACATCAACAAGTTGTTCACATTATTGAAATCGTATTGTTTTATATATAAACCATAGAAATTGTTTTAGAAAACTGAAAATTATTTAGCACATATGAGTCACCCCAAAACATTTGCAAAACATAAAAGAGGGGAACTATGTACTCACTTCGAAAATCATTTTTGTATACATAAACCATGTATATTGTTTTGAAATTATGAAAATAATTATAGGCACATAGGAATCACCCCAAAACATTTGAAAACGTAAAAGAGGGGGAGCTATGTACTCACATAAGTCTTGCATAGGAAATATGTAGATTTGAAAAGATAGTTTAGCACATATGAATCACCCCAAAATATTTAAAAATGTAACAGAAGGGAAGTATGTACTCATTTGAAAACCATTTTGTTATATAAACCATGTATATTGTTTTGAAATCTTGAAAATAATTATAGACACATATGAATCACCCAAACATTTGAAAACGTAAAAGAGGGGGCTACGTACTCACTTGGGATTGTGAAAGTGTTCTTGATCAACAGAATAAACAAAGCTCAAACGTGTCCTAATGTGTCAGATAAATATGTTAGTGTGTCGGGACTACAAACGGGAGATCAGATAGAATGAAGGCTTATAAACCAAACGAGGGTTGGAACTCATGTGATATGGTTTACAAAACTTAACATTCTGATTTGGAAAGGATCCTAAGTGCTTTTGACCCATTATGCTACTTTAACGGGTCATTAGCGTAAACGTGTGATCATCCTATGATAACTCTTAAATGCCCTAAACATGTTTGAAAATGTTATAACATCAGTCTATATGTTAAAAATTTGGTTACATTTGTTTAAAATGGATTTATGCGCAAAAGGGCATTTTGGTCATCATTTTTTAAGAACATAGAAGTAACTTATCATAACACTAACCAAATGACGTGACCATAAGGTATAACCTCAGTAGGTTATTCCCTATAAAACTATGGTCACAAATATGTGTTTGGTCGGATCCTAAGATCGACCAAACGGGTCGGATTTGATAGTCAAAGCGGTGATCAAGACCGCTCGACTTACGACCCTAAATAAGCACTAAACTAGAACTGACGAGTTAGACATGTCAAAATATGTCTAACTAAGTTTATAAAACTGATTTGGTATCAAAACATGGTGTTTTGATACCCGAAAATAGTTTCGTCGTTAAAATGCACATCATGCGCATTTTTGACCGAAACTTTGACTTGTCACTTCGACTTGTAAACGTGGTAATCAGAATGTGAAATCGTTAGAATTATAAACTTCATGATTACGATCATGTTTCAAAGTTTAATTGCACTTTGACTTGACCAAATATGGTTAGAACCAAAAGTCAACCAGGGAGCCAAACTGTTCGACTTTTAGCTAAAAATAGCTAAAAAATGAAAGAACTAGGAGAAGTACTTACTCTGTTGAAGAACACTTTCAGAACTGAAGATAGGAGGCATCCAAAGGCTAGAAACAAGCTCCACGAAGGAAAGAAAGAGGAACTTCACACTTTGCTTTGAAGTGGTGCGAAAAAAATGAAAGAATCATGAGGTATTAATAGTATTTTAGGATTAAGGAGGTGATGACAAGTGTCCTCAAGTGTGGATTAGTGTCCTAACATTTGTTAACACCATATTAAGTGTGGCAAAGTGAGTGCTAGGTGTCAAAAACTGTAGATAGGTGGCAAACTTGGTGAAGAAGCAAAAATATTCATTATTTTATTGACATTTTGGCCCTTGGACTTATATTTTCACTTTATATAAAGGTGTTAAGACATGTGTAACTTGGATTATGCCCGGAAATATTGTGGATGTCGGTTCGTTCGGTTGTACGGCTACGCGTTTCGCAAAAATACGTAAAACACTTTAACGAACACGAAAATGATCGAAATTGTGCATAGATTGACATTTTTGCATTCTCATCAATAAAATACAATATTTTATTGAATACAAAAATATTTGGAAATAAAACACAGGGTTTCATTGAATACGAAATTGTTTGCAATTGTGCAATGATTGAAAAGGCACAAATGTCACAGTCTCCCCTAGTTTTGGAAATTTCTTCCCGAAATTTAATTAGAGGTAACTTTGTTAAAAGATGTGGATATTTCGCTTTCATCTGATCCTCTCATTGCCAAGTAAATTATGGGCCATGTTTAGATTCCCAGCGAACATTAACTATCGGTATACATCTACGCTTGAGTTTCTTGACTTCACGTCTAATATCTCCACAGGTTTCTCAACAAAGTGCATAGTGTCATCAACGTGAATTTCGTCGAGGGGAATGTGGAGGTTTGTATCGGCTAAACACTTTTTCAAATTAGACACATGGAATGTTGGGTGAATATTCCCAAGTTCAGGATGTAGCTCAAGTCGGTAGACCACCTTTCCAATTCTCTCAACGATCTTGAATGGTCCATTAAATCATGGTGCAAGTTTCACCTTTCCAAGGGGATACCTTGACAAGGACGTGATCACCAACTTGGAATTCCATGGGCTTGCGTCATTTGTCCGCATAAATCTTTTGACGGTTTCTAGCTGTCAGAAGGTTACCATGAATTTCTTGACTTTGTCTGTTGTGTCGTGAAGGAGTTCAGGCCCAGTGAGCTGAGCTTCACCGACCTCATTCCAGCAGACAAGTGAATGACATTTTTGACCTATAGAGCTTCGAAAGGCACCATATTGATGCTAGTGTGATAACTATGGATGTAGGAGAATTCGACCAATGGTAGATGCGAATCCCAACTACCACCAAATTCGATCACACATGCTCTAAGCATATCCCCCAGTGTTTGAATTGTCCTTTCAGTTTGTCCATCTGTTTGAGGATGATAAGCAGTGCTCAGATTGAGTTTGGTTCCCATGGCAGATTGCATGGTCTTCCAAAAGTGAGATGAGAAACAAGCATCTCGATTATATACGATGTTCAAAGGAACACCATGATGAGATACAATCTCATCAACATAAATCTTGGCGAGTTTGTCAGCAGATAGATCCTCACGAATTGCCAAAAAGTGTGCTGACTTTGTTAGACGATCGATGATTACCTAAATGGCATCATGACCTCTAGGTGTGCGCGGTATTTTAGTGATGAGATCCATGGCAATGTTCTCCCACTTCCATACCGTATTTGTGGTTGCTCAAGTAAACCAGATGGGCGTTGATGTTCTGCCTTAAGTTTAAGACAAGTTAGGCATTTAGACATATATAAGACAATGTCCTTCTTCATACTCGGCCACCAATACTGGGTACGAAGATCCTTATACATTTTGTATGCACCAGGATGGACTGAATAACTAGACTTATGAACTTCGTCCATCAATAAGGAATGGAGATTGTCTTGACTAGGAATCCATAAATGGTTCTTGTAGTAGAGTAATCTGTTGTCTTTGTTTCGAGTTGAAGTTCGAGTTTTTGTGGCAGCTCATATTTTAAAACGCTTTAGGTCACACATGTATGTTGTTCTTGAAGGATACGTGTCTGGATATCAGATTGAACTCGAACACAATGAAGTTTGACATGTTCCTTACGACTAAGCGCATCAGCCACAACATTCACCTTACCAGGATGGTAGCGAATCTCACAGTTATAGTCGTTCAGAAGTTCGACCCAACGCCGTTGTCTCATGTTTAGCTTCTTTTGATTGAATATGTGTTGGAGACTTTTTTGGTCAGTTAAAACCACACATTTCGTACCGTAAAGGTAGTGTCTCCAAATTTTGAAAGCAAAAACTATAGCTCCTAACTCAAGATCATGAGTTGTGTAGTTCTTCTAATGGGTTTTCAATTGCCTTGACGCATAAGCTATGACTTTGTCTCTTTGCATGAGAACACAACCAAGGCCTAGGTTTGATGCGTCACCATAGACAACGATATCATCATTGTCGTTGGGTAAAGATAAAACATGGGCATTACAGAGATTTTGTTTTAGTGTTTGAAAGGCTTCCTTTTGTTTGGGTCCCTACTCGAAAGGTTTATTCTTCCGAGTCAAAGTGGTAAGGGAACCACGATCTTTGAAAATCTCGCGATGAATCGTCGATAGTATCCAGCAAGACCAAGAAATGAACGAACTTCGGTAGGAGTAGTCGGTGTACACTAATCCCTAATCACACTGATTTTGGAGAGATCTACATGTATACCTTGTTCGTTAACAATGTGACCCAAAAATGGAACTTCTTTTAGCCAAATTCACATTTGGCGAATTTGGCGTAAAGTTGTTCTTTCTTCAGGAGTTCCGTTGTCAGACGGAGATGTTGTTCGTGACCGGCACGAGACTTCGAATAAATGAGGATGTCGTTGATGAAAACAATGATGAACATTTCTAAATAAGGTTTACAAACCCTATTCATTAAGTCCATGAAGACGGCAGGAGCATTCGTCAAACTAAAAGGGATGACAGTGAACTCGTAATGGCCGTATCGAGTGCGAAAAGTAGTCTTGGGAATATCTTCTTCGAGTACACGAAGTTGAGAATACCCAGAATGCAGATCAATCTTTGAAAAGCAGGTCACCCTTGTAGCTGATCAAAGAGATCATCAATGTGAGGTAGGGGATATCAATTTTTGATTGTGAGTTTGTTGAGCTCACGATAATCGATACACATACGGAAGGATCCATCCTTCTTTTTCACGAATAGGATAGGAGCACCCATAGGTGAAAAGCTCGGACGAATGAATCCCTTGTCTGAAAGTTCTTGGGGTTTCTTTGACAACTCTTGCATTCATACGGTGCAAGATGGTAAGGAGATTTAGCAATTGGGTTGGCCCCAGGTACAAGGTCAATACGAAACTCAACTTGATGAATTGGGGGTAAACCAGGTAGCTCTTCAGGAAATACCTCAGGATATTCCTGAACAATGGGGAGTCCTGAACAGTGTTGCCCTTGCCTTTTTCCTCTATGATATGTGCCAAAAAGGCTACATAATTCTTTCGTAGGTATTTTGGTCCTGGGTACAGGTCATGAGTTTTCGGCTACTAGAGGGTTTCTCACCGTGAACTTCTAAGGTTCCTCTAGATGAAAGAGGTATACGTACAACATTGTCAAAACATATCACCTCAGCATGGTGTTGGCTAACCAATCCATTCCTATGATGATGCCAAAACTCCTGAGTTGCATTGGTGTGAGGTCAATGGGAAAAAGGTAGTTATCCAAGTTCAATTGGCAACTACGAATGACATAGTCGAGCACAAGGGTTCACCACTAGCTATTTCCACCGTTAAGGGTTTTCCTAGTTTAGTTATAGGCATCGAAAGCAAAGGTTCAAAGGCTAGTGATATAAAGCTTCTATCGGCACCCGAATAAAAAAGAATAGAAGCAGGATGATTGTTAACAAGGAACTTACCATTAATGACTTCGTTTTCAGTACGAGCCTCGTTGGCATTGATGTTGAATGCACATCCACGGGCTGGATTTGCATTCGCGTTCACCAATTTTGGCAGTTGCTTCTAAAGTGACCCATCTCGCCAAAGTTATACCAAGAACCAGGTGGGAACGGAGGTCTAGCAGGGTTGGCTTGGGGTTGAACAGGGTTCTAAATAGCTTGTTTTGGGGACGAATGACAACATTGGCTAATCTAGAGAGATATTAAAAATATCGACGAAATATAAGATTGGTGGTCATTCGTTCGTTACTTAAAAACAAACAAACGACAGGCGGTGACTAATCAAAGTAAATGGGTCTTTGTGCCTATAAGTGGACACTCACCCCAAGAGTTCCCAGGTAAGAGTGACTAGTCCGATAATGCGGATTTGTACGAACACTATAGCCTTAGACAGAAACTCAGGGTACATGCCTCCACCCTTCTAATTAATAAAACCTAAACTTTGATGGGATTTTCAAAACATACAAGGCTTTTAGCCAAAACAAATCATCTAAGGATAGATGATTGATTTTAAAAACGAATTTCTAACTTGTGTATTTGTTTTGGTAGTCACCTAAGGATAGGTGATGATATTGTTTTAAGAATCTAAACGCAAGATAACTCGTGTTAGGGTCATAGGAAGGTTATAGTCTAGGTCAAAGCATTACTAATAACCTAATTCCCTATAACCATAAGCTCTGATACCAATTTTTCTATAACACCCCGACCGCGTAAAACAACAAACCACGGCGGAAACGTCGGGGAGTCATGTCACAGAACTATTGTTTCACAACTCATGGAATTTAAAATTTTGTTGTATTATGTTAAATGTTTACATTGTCTTGGGATAAAACAAGAACAACACATAAACAAACTGTCTTTCAAGTTTTAAGTCACAAGGCCCACGTCCATTCCTACGTGAAGCATGCATCATATTATCAAGCATTAACTCCTGAAACATATGTGAAAAGAAAGTCAGCATAAAAATGCCAGCGAGTACATAGGTTTTGTGAGTGTGTCAAATTCGTGGCTTTGTATACATATTGCAACACCTCGTCCGACTACAAGAGTCGTTAAGTGAAAACCTTGTATCAAAAGTGTTCGATATTGCAATACAATTAACCAACTAAACACAAGTTGGTTAGAGTTTGTGAAAACCTTGTAGCCATGAATCTTGACCAAAACGTTTCTTTTGTAAAATACACTTGTAATAGATTGATTCAAAAGAAAACTTCGTATGGTTAATATCTTTAAATGAAAATCATTGCGTGACATTGTTCAAAACTATTTGTCCGTGTTATAAACCATTTGTCTGTATTATAAATCAATCGTCCGTGTCATAAACAAATCGTCCATGTTTATAATTGTGAAAACTTTTGATAATTCTTTAATGAACACATTCAAACTTGTGTTGACTATACCACCAAAGGGTATCTTTAATAGACCACCAAAGGTCTCTTTAACTAACTAACAAATCAACAAATGATTTGTTAATCAGAAATAGTTTCTGTCATTACCCAAACTTCCACCAAATCCAATGAACAGTCCGATAATGGGATTGTCAGTCCTATAGTACCATAACATACTACTGATCGGCTTGGCCAAAGCTAATGAATGTCATTCGTGTTATCGATAACGCATCAACAAGTTGTTCACATTATTGAAATCGTATTGTTTTATATAAACCATAGACATTGTTTTTCGAAAACTTGAAAATGATTTAGCACATATGAGTCACCCCAAAACATTTGGAAAACGTAAAAGATGGCAACTATGTACTCACTTCGAAAATCATTTTTGTATACATAAACCATGTATATTGTTTTGAAATTATGAAAATAATTATAGGCACATAGGAATCACCCCAAAACATTTGAAAACGTAAAAGAGGGGGGGCTATGTACTCATATAAGTCTTGCGTAGTAAATATGTAGATTTGAAAAGATAGTTTAGCACATATGAATCACCCCAAAACATTTAAAAAATGTAATAGAAGGGAACTATGTACTCAGTTTGAAAATCATTTTGTTATATAAACCATGTATATTGTTTTGAAATTTTGAAAATAATTATAGGCACATATGAATCACCTAAACATTTGAAAACGTAAAAGAGGGGGCTATGTACTCACTTGGGTTGTGAAAGTGTTCTTGATCAACGGAATAAACAAAGCTCAAACATGTCCTAATGTGTCAGATAAATATGTTAGCGTGTCGGGACTACAGACGAGAGATTGGAGAAAATGAAGGCTTATAAACCAAACAAGTGTTGGAACTCATGTGATATGCTTTACCCAACTTAACATTCTGATTTGGAAAGGATCCTAAGTGCTCATGACCCATTATGACTCGTTAAGGTAGTTTATGCTACTTTAACGGGTCATTAGCGTAAACATGTGATCGTCCTATGATAACTCTTAAATGCCCCAAACATGTTTGAAAATGTTATAACATCAGTTTATATGGTAAAAAGTTGGTTACATCTGTTTAAAATGGATTTATGCGCAAAAGGGCATTTTGGTCATAATTTTTTAAGAACATAGAAGTAACTTATCATAACACTAACCAAACAATGTGACCATAAGGTAAAACCTCAGTAGGTTATTCCCTATAATACTATGGTCACAAATGTGTGTTTGGTCGGATCCTAAGATCGACCAAACGGGTCGGATTCGAAAGTCAAAATGGTGGTCAAGACAGCTCGACTTACGACCCTAAAAAAGCACTAAACTAGAACTGACGGGTTAGACATGTCAAAATATGTCTAACTAAGTTTATAAAACTGATTTGGTATCAAAACATGGTGTTTTGATACCCGATAATAGTTTCGTCGTAAAATGCACATCATGCGCATTTTGACCGAAACTTTGACTCGTCACTTCGACTTGTAAACGTGGTAATCAGAATGTGAAATCGTTAGGAATTATAACCTTGGTGATTACGATCACATTTCAAAGTTCATGAACTTTGACTTGACCAAATATGGTCAAAACCAAAAGTCAATCAGGAAGCCAAACTGTTCGATTTGTAGCTCAAAATAGCTAAAAAAATAAAAGAACTAGGAGAAGTACTTACTCGTGTTGAAGAACACTTTCAGAACTGAAGATAGGAGGCTTCCAAGGGCTAGAAACAAGCTCCAAGAAGGATAGAAAGAAGAACTTCACACTTTGCTTTGAAGTGTTTTGAAGTGGTGTGAAAAAAATGAAAGAATCATGAGGTTTAATAGTATTTTAGGATTAAGGAGGTGATGACAAGTGTCCTCAAGTGTGGATTAGTGTCCTAACATTTGTAAACACCATATTAAGTGTGGCCAAGTGAGTGCTAGGAGTCAAAAATTGGAGACAGGTGGCAAACTTGGTGAAGAAGAAAAAATATTTATTATTTTTTTGACATTTTTGGCCTTTGGACTTGTATTTTTACTTGTTTGCCATTTTGAACCCCTTTAACCTAATATTTAAGTTATATAAAGGTGTTTAGACATGTGTAACTTGGATTATGCCCGAAAATATCATGGATGTCGGTTCATTCGGTTGTACGGCTACGCGTTTCTCAAAAATGCGTAAAACGCTTTAACGAACACGAAAATGATCCAAATTGTGCAACGATTGACATTTTTGCATTCTCATCAATAAAATACAAGATTTTATTGAATACAAAAATATTTGGAATTTAAAACACAGGGTTTCATTGAATACGATATTGTTTGTAATTGTGCAATGATTGAAAAGGCACAAATGTCACATCGGTGTTCAGTACTTCAAGTACTTAAGTGATATAAAGTCATTACCATATTGGGATGTCAAAGAGTTAGCACAAACAAAGACGTTTAACTTAAAGATCAAATTCATGGATCAACGACCGTGGAAGCTCATCAAGTACGAAGCTCTTCATGGTTTTCCCTACTGGTAGCCACGGTATCCTCAGAAGATTAGCAAGTTTGATCCAGTAAGTAACAAAAGGATGTTGCTCTCGATATTAAAAGACTACGCACGACGAAGAATATGTCATTGCTAAAGATTGAACAAACTTTTATCAAATCTTCAAATGGTGGCACTATGACATGGAAACTAGTGAAGCAATGATCGTGGTTCAAAATGATGATTCATGGAAGATCACTGAAGAGTTATATGAGGCCGTTATTACTCACAAAAGGATCTATGGCTTGTGGAAGGGAATTCGTAATCTTGACCCAATGTGGCTGGTCAACTGCTCGAAGAAAGATGTTGAATGTTTCTTCTACAGCAAGATCAACTATGAGGAAAAAGACAAAGAGCAGGCTTTGCAATTCTAGGAAGTTATAAATGTTTGTTATGCTAACGATATTAATTTAGGAAAAGTCTGGAATACTAAATGGAGAAAGCCGAAAGAGAGCGGCGTGAAAAAGAGCGTAACAAAGAAAAAAATGTCGAAAGAATGAGAGAGGCAGCATTAAGAAGATCTCAGTTCGGTGATAACTACAACAGACCACCTCCTATTAATCAGACACATATTCCATCTAAGGAGCGTCGTAGGGCAAGGAAGCACTTTTTTGGGTGATAGTGTCAAATGCTTTTGAAGGTCTTTTTGAAGGATGACCAAGACTGCGGCATTATCCAAGGGGGATTTTTTTATTGCAGAATGTATGTAGCCTACGTCTTAGGTCACGTCTCATGTAATAGGGCTTTTAACGTTAGATTTTGTAAATGTTTTGTATGTATTTAGGCCACTTCGCATGAAGTGCACTTCGAACAAAGTGGCAACACCAACTCGCGCGAAACTGTCATGTCTATAAATAGAAGAGTTGGGGTCTTGAGTAAAAAGCTATTTTTTTGATATTGAGGTGAAGCCCTGTCAGTTTGCTGTCTTTAGTTCTTCCACGTTTATTAATACAAGAAGCATAAGCGTTTAAACAGTAGATACGATCTTGTGTAAAATTTACTAATGATGAATTCCACACACGTTGGTTAGCTCGAATCTGGTCCGCTGCTTTCAGGGGAAAGCCGATCCTCCCAAACATCCAACATCATATCCAAAACAGCAAACACCTCCTAGTTGTCAATAATCAACATCGCAATCTACTAAGAGACGTCGATCTCATCATACAGGTCCTACAAACGTTAATGATGATCTATTATTTGTTGGATTTGAATGAGATTTCTTCAATGATAAAAAATTAACTGAGTTAGAAAACATAGTTAAGTATCTTGTAGTAGAGAATGTACGGTTGGTTTCAATTCTTACAAATGTTACTTCTGAGAACGAGAGGCTTCATAAAGTAGTATAGGATCTGGTAGTTGAAAAAGCTTTGAATGCCAAGAAGTTTGATGTTCTGTATAAAGTGTTAGAGAAAATGTTGGGGATAAACTTTGATTCTGAGTTTGACATGATTGAGATCGAAGAAGCCAAGGATAGAGCCGCTGAAAGAGCTAGAAAAGCTGCAGTTGTAGTTGCGGGTAAAGGAAAGAATAAGATGAAATTCTAGTTATTACGCCCACTTAGCCATCACTATAATCAGAACTGTTGGTAAACTTTGTGATTGTTGGAGAAGTTGTTGATGTGATTGGAATTTCATAGAAGCAAAACTATTTAGAGAAAAAGAAAATGGAAGCAGAGATTGATAAAAAGATTGATGAATACGAGTAGGATGATGATGAAGATGTTGGTGGAGGTGATAAAAAGGATGATGATGATAAGGGTGACGATGACGACAGCACACAAGGTGGTACAGGTCTCTTAGTTCACGAATCCAAGATGAATGATTCTTTCAATTATGATGCATTCTTGAATGATGAAGCCAATTAGCAAGATGAATCACAAAGACAGGGGGAGACAAAAGATCTGGTTCACGATGAAGAGCAATCAAGAATCCTCACATTTTTTTCGCTGATAACAGTTGTTCCTGATATGCCACAACACCGAATCTTCTATTTAGAACATGGTGTTGAAGAGGGGGAGTTCATTCATAACTAGTCGAAAGAAGAAATTGCCAAGAGGTTAGGGATTGGTGAGAATTCGTTTGAGTTTGATTTTGAAGACGAGCTATACAACATCAGTGCTTATAAGCCTGAAGATTATGTGTATAAGTATGTTGCTGATGCTGAAAATTATGATATGGTTGTCGTGGAGGATGATTCTGATGATGAGACAATCAAATATAGTGGAGAAGGTACAGATGACTTCCCAACCTTTCAGGAAATGTTTGCTGAGGAAACACAATGATTTGTTGAAACGAAGAGTTGAGGAAACACGAAAAGATGGTAGTGTACAAAGACATTTGTCTAAAGAAGAAATTGCTGAGCTAAAAAGACGTGTCTCAAGGAGTTGTCCAAAAAAGAAAATTCCGACAATCGCTAGCTTTCTTCACTTGTGATTAAGTAAGTCGTTGGGAGACATATTGAGTTGGGGTTAGATTCTTGAGCTCGATGTTTATGCAATAAATTGGGAGTTTGGTGTACAGTTCTCAGGTACTAGAGTGATATTAAAACGTTGACATGGTGGGACATTGAAGAGCTGTGCCAGACAAAAGTCTATAAACTATATGATGAAGTTTCATGATCAAAGACTATGGAAATTAAACACGTATGAAGCTACTCATGGTTTTCACAATTGGGTCCCACAAATTCCTAAGAAGAAAATCAAGATAGACCGAGTCACCAAAGAGAAGGATGTCACGTTAATTGTGAAGCGGCCACATGTAATGAAAAATATACTGCTGATGAAGATTGAACAAGATTTCTATGAGTTCTTTAAATGATGGCAGTACGACATTGAATTAGGTGAAGCAGGATTGAACTAAAGGTTGAAGGAATTTGGAGGGTTATTAGGATACTAGACCCGATGTGGCTAGTGAATTGTTCGGAAAAAGATGTTGAATGCTTGTTTTACAACAAGATATGTTTTGAGGCGAAAAAGAAAGTTCAAGCAATGCAATACCAAGGTGTGATTAACGTATGTTATATATATGCTTGTTTCATCTATAGTTCTTCAGGTAAGCTGCTCCAATCAATAAAGAGTTGTGTGAAAAAGCTTTGTTGACTATTTTTTCTGCCTGAGCAAGGGTTTATATAGCTTGTGGTGCTGGTTGCACTTGAACCAGAGGGACAGAGGTTTGAACATACTATATCTGAAGAATAGTGGTTTGGACATACTGTACCAGAATAGTGTTTGTAGGGTGTGCAAAGTGAGCAGTGCTTTGCATATGTGGAGTAGGGGTATTTGGGTATAATGGACACTTTTTTGAGTGTAATCAGGTCTAGGACTTGGATGTGTGATAATAGGACCACTTGTTTGGCTCCTACACTCTAGCAAAATGGCCTAACCTATTAAACTTGTAAAACTTGATTTTAGATTTTTCCAACCCAACTTTCAAACCCCCATGCAGCCCTAGAAATTTTCTACTAGTTCTTTTGTAAAATTTGCTAGTCCTAACACTTAACATAGAAAATTGGTGCAAGATTCCATTTCTTCCAAATCAGTGGGGTCAAAGTGTTGAAGATCATTTAACTGAAAATATAAGTTTTCAGAAACTTGGTTTTCCCCATTTGCTGCAAAAGTATAGTTGGGTGAGTAAGAATCAGAGTTAAATCCTCCACCATAAGTTATGTCAATAAAATGATCATAACCCTGATCCTTACTTCCACCAGAGGTTTCCTCTTGACTGAAAAGTTTTGTACTACCAAAGTCATAGTCATCAGCAACTTTTCCTTACTCTTTTTCTGGTTAAGCTCTCTCTCATAAGTTAGGAGCCTACCATGAAGCTGAGTCAAACTCATCTCTTTAAACCAACAGAGTTTTTTGTTATGAAAGCAATAGTGTCCCATTTATCTGGTAATGATCTTAGAAATCGGCTATTCAAGGTTAAATTAGGAAAAAAACATTTACCAGTTTTAATTCACTTATTAGACAACTAAACCTCTCGAATCGTTGAGTTAATGATTCTCCTTTAATATGACCAAATGTTTCATACAGTTTGTTTAGAACTTCTCAGTTGTTTTCGATAACTTACTCTATACCACCAAACTGCTCTTTCAAAGCATCCCACAACTCCTTAGCACTGTTGCAATGCAACAAGCCATTATAGATATCATTTGGCAGAGCCATAGCAACGATAATAAATGCCTTGGCATCTAGCTCGATTTTTTAAAAATCTTGCTCGGAGTAGTTTTCCAGCTTCTTTAGTACTTGAACTTTTGGTCTTTAGCACTCGGCACCATTGGAGCATGTGGTCCGAAGATAACCGATTGCCAACAAACCATGTTCTGTTGAGCAAGTATGTGATCCATCTAAAGTTGCAAGATATTGTATTCCGATCTGACAAGTATTAGAGGTTTGTATAAAGTACCAGTGTTGTGTGGATCTTGCGAATTTTGAGACATTTTTGATTGTTTACAAACAGGTTTTTGTTATAAATACTTTTGAACATAAATAAACTTTTACTCTGCTTTTCAATCCAACGAATAAGGATATTGGTAGTAGGAGCTGACCTGTTTATATCAAATTGATTGTTTAGGTCGAATTTGATTGGCCAAGCTCTGATACCAATTGTTAGGATCTGAGTTTGATTGTTGTGATAGTTAAGATGAAAAGAATGAAAGAAGATAAAACTAGATGAAATATGTAGCGAAATAATTAACTTTTCAATCACAACAATGAAGATATTGCTTTCATCAACATGTTTTTATAAGTTAGTAAGTTTACGTATGCATGAAGAATACAACTCCCCCTCAACCTGATCACTCGTTGTTTGTTTGTACAAAAATGTCAAGGTGAAAGCAATGAATAGAACAATACATACACCATTCTATTTATTAGAAAAAACAAAACATCTGAAGAATCTAAGCTGACGTCACCTAGACAGCGACATCTAATAGCATAACAAACTCCTAACATCTGCTAGAGCCTAAGCACTGTTACATTAATAATACAAGTAAACTCTTTGATCATCATCTATTAAGAATCTTCTATTGAGCTTTATCATCTGTTGATCTACAGCAGACCTTGGCTTCATCAGACTTTTGCAGAGGTCCTCTTTGGCAGACCTTTGGTGTCACACCCCCGTACAACCATCAGAGCCGTGTGTGAACTAAACTGGTATCTTCATCGCACAGCGGAAGCAGACGTGATGGCTATGGTTTCTAATAAATGAACTCCCGCTAATTACTAGAATTCCCATGGGTTCCCTATTCTAACGTGCCATACTTGTAATCATAACCTGAGAAAGAACATGCGAAAAATCAACATAAAGTTGGCGAGTTCATATTTGGTATTTTTTTGTTTCCAATGAGTCATAAAACATTTGAAAGTCTTGCATTCGAAAAACCGGTTTGTGGGATCATAGTAATCCAAAGCATTTGAAATGTCATGTCTACATAACAGTATTGAAATGTTTCCATGTTGTTTGAAATCCGTGCATATAACTGTAATGGTTATAAATTGGTGATAAAATGTTTTCTGTTATCTTTGTAAACCGGTATTTAAATCGTAGTATGTAGTTTTCCTATGAAATCTAAGGAAATGTCAGTGTGTAACTAATACAACGACCTATGTGCCATAAGTAAGTAACCAAACCGGGACTTCTTTGACATTTTGGGATCACAAAAGCACCCTTAGCCGGTTATTATACCAAGAGTGGAGCGTGTCTCAAACTCGATGGAGCTATTCCTTTTGCACCTTGGTCACTACGTGATTAATGGTTACTATTGTTATTTCCTACTTACGCATAATGATCTGTTATAATCTAATCCCACAGCTACATACCAATTGTTATAAATCCTGTGTTATTGGGCCTAGCCCATGTTCTTTTGTGATTTGGGGCCTAGCCCATGTCCTTTTTGTCATTGGACTGAGCCTTGTTTTCTTGTCATTGGGCCGAGCCCATGTTTTCTTGTAAAATTGGGGCCCCGCCCCCTAGTTGTGACTATGACAATCCCGTCACTAGTCATAAAACTCATGCATGTTTATAAAAGCTTTATACAACTGTGAAAACCGGTAAGTTTAGCATAAACATTTCATAAACCATTTGAGTTCATTGAAATCTGTTTATAACATGGTTTAGAAATACATGATTTTCATTTCATCGAAACATTGTGTGCTTTCGCAAAACTTGCATGTCTTTCCAACCCCGAAAACATTTATATAAATGTAAAGCGGTAAAAAGTGGGGGTTATGAACTCACCTTGATTTCCTTGTGCAAAGCTAGCTTAATGTGATTTCCGTAGTGTTGTCTCCACAGCTTGACTTGCTAGCATGCAATGTAGTGTATTCCTAAAACGGAATAACTCGTAAGTTTCTAAGAATGACGTAGCTATACTACGTGATACCGAGCTCTACCGAATCGTTACTCATAGGATTCTATGAAATTACTATTGACTTAACTCGGTTAACCAACCTATGGTTTTCTTAGAATGGTCTTAGTTTTTGAACGACTTGAAATATATGTTTATATCTAAACATAACTATATTTCATGAAAATGATATTTAGATTGTTATGTACATTGACGGATAATATTACAATTCTTCGTAGTTTTCTTAGATATAATGTATATATACTCGAAAATATATCCGTATAGATAATACATTTCGTATTCGCACAATAGTCTGGCGTATTGATTTAAAATAAATAACTGTGTCGTCGTACGCTTGTTATAGTCTTGCGGATTTGCGTCGTACTTCGTTTGGCGTTTGAAACCGAATATGACCAATATATATTATTGTTATATAAATCCTTCAAAAATATCCGTACGTGCTCGCGTCGCCGACGTTAGAAATAAATATAACTATATTTATTTATAAAAGTATTCAATGCCACGACATTTGAATATATATAATATTCTTGTAATACGATTTCCGAATTCGTTTGTTTGAACTAATCCGCACCTTGTATTCGTCTTGTAAAAGCGTGCGGAATATTGGCGTTTCGAAATAGATATTAAACAATATACATATTTTTATGACATCGTTTGAATAATTTTAGCGAGGTTTGATATCAAATTTCCGAATTCGGCTTTGAATTAAACATAGATAAATATCATTTATCTTGTAGTTGTTTGCCGTACCTTTGTTATCTTGAAATTGCGTTCATGGAAAGGTTGTCGGCTCGAGTTTTGAATGTTTAAGTTAGCTTCGTCAAATAAATATATCTATATTTACTTTTTAATTTTTTTAGTTATCGCTTGAATCGGACGCTTTGTCTTGGAAATACTACGCGTTTCGTATTACGTGTTCTTACAAAAATCGGTTAGGGTTTCCTCTGTTTTCGGACGATCCCGACAATACTAGTTGTCGATTTATTTATCAAAACACAACATGCAATGTACGCAAACAATATATATAACTTATCGTCGTGTTTTCGATTATAACGTTTCGTCGTTTAGTTTTCCGATTTATATATTTAACGACGATTATAATTCCGATTTATATAACTAACAACGGCTTGGTATTAACTTAATGATATCCGAAGATAGCGTACGTCGAATCAATTGTTATTTTTAACTCATTGGCAATGTCGAATTGTTAACGGGTCGGGCCGAGCTCGGTTTGGCGATAAATATGTTAATATATATATATATATATTATATATATATATATATAAACTAATATAATTAAATTTTTCATCGTAATTAATTTTTACCGAGTCGTGGGTTGACTGTTGACCAGGTTTGACTCGTGTTGACTGGGTTTGACCAATTGACTGAGTTGACTTTTGTTGACCGCACAGAACCGAACACCGAACCGAACCTGAAATATACACATAAATATTCAAACTGAACCAAATCGAAAGGTAACGGAATTATTGAAACTGCTTCGAACTTGAACCGGGTCGAACCAAGTCGAACCCGAAACCTGAACCGGAGATGGACTGAACCGCAACTGATTTGAACGTAGCGAAACTGAATCCATGCTGAACCGGAACCCGAACCGAATCTGAACCGAATGAAACTCGAACCAAAACTGCAAACTTGAACCAGAACTGAACCGCCGGTTGCCGCCGGATTCCGCCTAGACCATCTCCATGGCTGCCGTTGGCCGGCCACTGTGCCGCCGACCGCGGCTTATTGCTGTCGTTAACACCCAACCCGAAAACAACACCATCGCCACCGCCTACTGTCGAGGGAAACCCCCAACCCGACAAAATACCCAAACTAACTCACAATCACCACTGTTAATCGGTCCTAGACCGCCGCCGGTGGTCGCCGCGGCTATACCACCACTACTGCCTCCGCCGGGACTCAATCGTCGCCGGCCGTCGTCGTGCGTCGCCGAGAACCCCACTCGCCGAGCATCTCTCTCTCTCCCAGGTTACTCTATCTCTCTCTCTGATCTGTCTGCGGTGTGTGTGTATTAGAAGGGACAAGGGAAGAGAGGGTGTGTGGATGTCACTGTCGGAAGAGGCGACCGGAGTCGCCCGGATTCCGGCGATCTGATTGAGGGAGAGGAGGAGCAGGGACAAGGGAAAGGGGCTAGGGTTTTCAAGTTTCAAAATGAAGAAGATTTACGGTTAACTTAGTTTATATATTTAGGGTTTTAATTAATGGGTTGGGCCTAAAGCCCGTTAGTCATACTCAAGCCCAAATATGTATCCAAGGCCCGTTTTCGTTTACCGAACTTCGTCTTTTATCGTAATTTATTTATTCGGACCCGAAAGCGTTTAAAATCATATCGAAGTCGGGTTTTGACGCGTAATCCGTTCGTTGCGTTAAAATTGCGTAGAATTCGCTACGGTTGTCGTTTTTATCTGTTTTTCGATCCGGTTTCTACTGCAAATAATAAAATTCAATTACGAAGCTAAATATATCATAATATATTCATATCGACCCTTAACTTGAGTCCGTTGCTTCCGTTCTGTTGCCGGTACGTTCCGTTTTCCGCGTAACTTCTACGTTGTGCTTTGTGACGTTCAATGATCCAATTTTTATCGCATAATCGTAACTGTATGATAAATACAAGTGTAAAAATTCGTATTTTTAGACGTTGTCAGTATTTGTTCGGCATCAGTTCGCTACTGTTCGATTGCGCGCTAAAGTTTTTGTAAATCGCCAAATCACGTAACGTGAAGCAGTCAGACGTTCCTAGGCTCTCCAGAGGCCTGATCGAGTTACTTTACATCTAATTATGCTAATGATAATGATATTACTGTTTGTTAAGCGCTTAATTAAAATCGGAAACTGCCGGTTATCACATTTGGCTTTAAGTAGAGTTTGTGTTCAACAGATGTTGTAAACAAACTTTGGCCTTGGCAGAATCTAGAGTAGCAGATGTTAAGACTTCGCCTTTGGGAGGAGAAGATCTTCAAAGCACTATTATTTGTAATCATAGGTTGTAGACTATTTTGGTTTCCAATCATCTGTTCTTTTGTGGGGTCCACTAGATCCAACACTGTTAGATTTTTTTGTATGTATATAGTTAACTTTGCACGAAGATACACTATCTTTGTACAAAGTGAAGACTCTCACCTTGCACGATCTGAGAAGTCTGTATATAGGAGTGTTGAGGTCTTGAGTTGTAAGCTGTTTTGTTGACTGATACTGCGAAACCCTGTCAGATTTCTCTCAGGATTGTAAACTTTAATCAGTATTAATGAGATAAAGAGTTTAAATAGTAAATCTTGAACTTGTCATTAGTTTAACATGAATTCCGCGGATATTGAACTAGGCAAACACATTAGGACCTGAGCTTATTGGATGAGTAGATCCTCACATTCACCCTCTATTTTCACCCTACATCACCCATTTCACTTCCCCATCATTAGCCACTCTCAATTACACCGATTTACACACACATTCACCTACACTATGGAGTTTACTCTTCAAATTCAAAGCTTGCATTTTTATCATGTTCAGTTGCGAATTTGTTATGTTTTCTTATACATTTTTGTGTATTACTCATATCTTGGTTATTATGAGATGAGGTTTGCATATTAGGTCTTGATATTTTTCTGGTCATGTTAGAGTCTTTATTCATGTTTTATCTAGTGGTTAATGGTTGCAGGCTTTTAGCAGAGTTTGTCTTCAACAGATCTGGTAAACAGACCTTGGCCTTGGCAGACTTTAGAATAGCAGATGTTGAGTCTTTGCCTTTGGGAGGAGTAGATCTTCAAATCACTATTATTTGTAATCAGAGGTTGTAACTATTTTGGCTTTCCAATCATATGTTCTTTTGTGGGGTCCACTAGATCCAACACTGTAGATTTTTTTGTAAGTATGTCGTTAACTTCGCACGAAGATACATTATCTTTGAACGAAGTGAAGACTCTCACCTTGCACGATCTGAGAAGTCTATATATAGGAGTGTTGAGGTCTTGGGTTGTAAGTTGTTTCATTGACTAATACTGCGAAGCCCTGTCAATTTCTCTCAGGATTGTAAACGTTAATCAGTATTAAACAGATAAAGAGTTTAAATAGTAAATCTTAAACTTGTCGCTAGTTCAACACGAATTCCGCGTATATTGAACTAGGCAAACAGATTAGAACCTGAGCTTATTGGATGAGTAGATCCTCACATTCACCCTCTATTTTCACCCTACATCACCCATTTCACTTCCCCATCATTACCCACTCTCAATTTCACCGATTTACACAGACATTCACCTACACTACGGAGTTTGCTCTTCAAATTCAACGCATGCATTTTTATCATGTTCAGTTGCGAATTTGTTATGTTTTCTTGTACATTTTTTGTGTATTACTCATATCTTGGTTATTATGAGACTTTGTTTGCATATTAGGTCTTGATATTTTTCGGGTCATGTTAGAGTCTTAGTTCATGTTTTATCTAGTGGTTAATGGTTGAGGGCTTTAAGCAGAGTTTGTCTACAACAGATCTTGTAAACAGACCTTAGCCTTGGCAGACTTAAGATTAGCAGATGTTGAGTCTTTGCCTTTGGGAGGAGTAGATCTTTAAAGAACTGTTATTTTTAATCAGAGGTTGTAGACTATTTTGGCTTTCCAATCATCTGTTCTTTTGTGGGGTCCACTAGATCCAACAATCTACCCCTAGAACAGATGATGACAAAACTCTTCATTCTTTCTGATCTTTATTTCCCATCAACATTTAACTGATTTTGCTTTGAATTTTAATTCGAAGTTCAAGGAAACCATATCTTCAAATCCCTTTCTAGTTCAATAGATCGTGGAGGTCATCTGCATCGAGACCACATGCATCATCCATTATTATCCTTTGAACATCACCATCTGATCTGAACAATGTTAATTTATGGGTTTTTGAGGATGACTTCCTCTTTAGAATTTTTGAATCAAATGATTTTCTTAGGTGAATAGTCTTGCGGATTTGCGTCGTACTTCGTTTGGCGTTTGAAGCCCAATATGACCAATATATATTATTGTTATATCAATCCTTCGAAAATATTCGTACATGTTCGCGTCGTCGACGTTAGAAATAAATATAACTATATTTATTTATAAAAGTATTCAACGCTACGACATTTGAATATATATATAATATTCTTGTAATACGATTTCCGAATTCGTTTGTTTGAACTAATCCGCACCATGTATTCGTCTTGTAAAAGCGTGTGGAATATTGGCGTTTCGAAATAGATATTAAACAATATATTTATTCTTATTACATTGTTTTAATAATTTTATCGAGGTTTGAAATCAAATTTCAGAATTCGGCTTTGAATTAAACGTAGATAAATATCATTTATCTTGTAGTCGTTTGCCGTACGTTTGTTATCTTGAAATCATGTTCGTGGAAAGGTTGTCGGCTCGAGTTTTGAACGTTTAAGTTAGCGTCGTCAAATAAATATATCTATATTTATTTTTTAATTTCTTTAGTTATCCCTTGAATCGGACGCTTTGTCTTGGAAATACTACGCGTTTCGTATTACGTGTTTTTAAAAAAATCGGGCAGAGTTTCCTCTGTTTTCGGACGATCCCGACAATACTAGTTGTCAATTTATTTATCAAAACACAACCTGCAATGTACGCAAACAATATATATAATTTATTGTCGTGTTTTCGAATATAACTTTTCGCCGATTTAGTTTTTCCGACTTATAAATTTAACGACGATAATAATTCCGATTTATATAATTAACGATGGCTCGGTTTTAACTTAGTGATATCCGAAGATAGTGTACGTGGACTTAATTATTATTTCTAACTCTTTGGCGACGTCGAATTGTTAACGGGTCAAGCCGAGCTCGGTTTCGCGATAAATATGTTAATATATATATATATATATATAAACTAATATAATTAAATTTCGCGTCGTAATTAATTTTTACCAAGTCATGGGTTAACACGTTGACCAGATTTGACCAGGTTTGACTCGTGTTGACTGGGTTTGACCAGTTGACCGTGTTGACTTTTGTTGACCGCACTGAACCGAACACCGAACCTGAAACATACATTTAAATATTCAAACTGAACCAAATCGAAACGAAACAGAATTATTGAAACTGTTTCGAACTTGAACCGGGTCGAACCGAGTCAAACCGGAAACCTGAACCGGAGATGGACTGAACCGCAACTGATCTGAACGTAGCGAAACTGAAACCTTGCTGAACCGGGACCCGAACCGAATCTGAACCGAATGAAACCCGAACCAAAACTGCAAACTGGAACCAGAACTGAACCGCCGGTTGCCACCAGATTCCGCCTCAACCATCTCCATGGCCGCCGCCGGCTGGCCACTGTGCCGCCGACCGCGGCTTGTTATTGTCGTTAACACCCAACCCGAAAACAACACTATCGTCGCCGCCTGCTGTCGATCGAAACCCCCAACCCGATAAAATACCCAAACTAACTCACAATCACCGCTGTTAATTGGTCCTAGACCACCACTGCCTCCGCCGGTGACTCAAACGTCGCCGGCAGTCGTTGCGCGTCGCCGAGAACCCCACTCACCATCATCTCTCTCTCTCTCCCCGGTTACTCTCTCGCTCTCTCTACGTTGTTCTCTCTCTCTGATCTGTCTGTGGTTTGTGTGTGTAATAGAAGGGAGAAGGGAAGAGAGGGTGTGTGGGTGTGACTGCCGGAAGAGGCGACCGGAATCGCCCGGAATCATCGCCGGATTCCGGCGATCGGATTTGAGGGAGAGGAGGAGCAGGGGATTCTTGCAAAGGGGCTAGGGTTTTCAAGTTTCAAAATGAAGAAGATTTAGGGTTAACTTAGTTTATAAATTTAGGGTTTTAATTAATGGGTTGGGCCTAAAGCCCGTTAGTCGTGCAAAAGCCCAAATATGTATCCAAGGCCCGTTTTCGTTTTCCGAACTTCTTGTTTTATTGCAATTAATTTATTCGGACCTAAAAGCCTTTAAAATCATATCGGAAGTCGGGTTTTGACGCGTAATCCGTTCGTTGCGTTAAAATTGCGTAGAATTCGCTATGGTTGTCGTTTTTATCTGTTTTTCGATCCGGTTTCTACAGCGAGTAATAAAATTCAATTACGAAGCTAAATATATCATAATATATTAATATCGAGGCGTAACTCAAGTCCGTTGCTTGCGTTTTGTTGCCGGTGCGTTTTGGTTTTCCGTTTAACTTTCGCGTTGTGCTTTGCGACATTCAACGATCCAATTTTTATCGCATAATCGTAAATGTAGGATAAATACAAGTAAAAAATTCGTATTTTTAAACGTTGTCAATATTTGTTTGGCATCAGTTTGCTTATTGTTCGATTGAACGCTAAAGTTTTCGAAAATTTCCAAATCACGTAACGGAAGCAGTTAGACATTCCTAGGCTTTCTAGAGGCCTGATCGAGTTACTTTACGTCTAATTACACTAATTATAATGGTATTACTGTTTGTTAAGCGCTTTAATTAAGATCGGAAATAGCATGTTATCACATTTGGCTTTAAGTAGAGTTTGTGTTCAACAGATCTTGTAAACAAACCTTGGCCTTGGCAGAATTTAGAGTATCAGATGTTAAGTCTTTGCCTTTGGGAGGAGAAGATCTTCAAAGCACTATTATTTGTAATCATAGGTTTTAGACTATTTTGGCTTTCCAATCATCTGTTCTTTTGTGGGGTCCACTAGATCCAACACTGTTCGATTTTTTGTATGTATATAGTTAACTTCGCACGAAGATACACTATCTTTGTACTAAGTGAAGACTCTCACCTTGCATGATCTGAGAAGTCTGTATATAGGAGTCTTGAGGTCTTCGGTTGTAAGTTGTTTTGTTGACTGATATTGCGAAGCCCTGTCAGATTTCTCTCAGGATTTTAAACGTTAATCAGTATTAAAGAGATAAAGAGTTGAAACAGTAAATCTTAAACTTGTCGCTAGTTCAACATGAATTCCGCGCATATTGAATAGGCAAACAGATTAGGACCTGAGCTTATTGGATGAGTAGATCCTCACATTCACCCTCTATTTTCACCCTACATCACCCATTTCACTTCCCCATCATTACCCACTCTCAATTTCACCGATTTACACACACATTCACCTACACTATGGAGTTTGCTCTTCAAATTCAAAGCTTGCATTTTTATCATGTTCAGTTACGAATTTGTTATGTTTTCTTATACATTTTTTCTGTATTACTCATATCTTGGTTATTATGAGACTAGATTTGCATATTAGGTCTTGATATTTGTCGGGTCATGTTAGAGCCTTAATTCATGTTTTATCTTGTGGTTAATGGTTGCGGGCTTTAAGCAGAGTTTGTCTTCAACAGATCTAGTAAACAGACCTTGGACTTGGCATACTTTTGAGTAGCAGATGTTGAGTCTTTGCCTTTGGGAGGAGTAGATCTTCAAAGCACTGTTATTTGTAATCAGTGGTTGTAGACTATTTTGGCTTTCCAATCATATGTTCTTTTGTGGGGTCCACTAGATCCAACACTGTTAAATTTTTTTGTATGGATGTAGTTAACTTCGCACGAAGATAAATGATCTGAAAAGTCTATATATAGGAGTCTTGAGGTCTTCGGTTGTAAGTTGTTTTGTTGAATGATCTTGCGAAGCCCTGTCAGATTTCTCTCAGGATTTTAAACCTTAATCAGTATTAAAGAGATAAAGAGTTTAAACAATAAATCTTAAACTTGTCGCTAGTTCAACATGAATTCCGCGCATATTGAACTAGGCAAACAAATTAGGACCTAAGCTTATTGGATGAGTAAATCCTCACATTCACCCTACATCACCCATTTCACTTCCCCATCATTACCCACTCTCAATTTCACCGATTTACACACACATTCACCTAAATTACGAAGGTTGCTCTTCAAATTCAAAGATTGCATTTTTATCATGTTCAGTTGCGAATTTGTTATGTTTTCTTGTACATTTTCTGTGTATTACTCATATCTTGGTTATTATGAGACTAGGTTTGCATATTAAGTCTTGATATTAGTCGGGTCATGTTAGAGTCTTAGTTCATGTTTTATCTAGTGGTTAATGGTTGCGGGCTTTAAGTAGAGTTTGTCTTCAACAGATTTTGTAAACAGACCTTGGCCTTGGCAGACTTTAGAGTAGCAGATGTTGAGTCTTTGCCTTTGGGAGGAGTAGATCTTTAAAGCACTGTTATTTGTAATAAGAGGTTGTAGACTATTTTGGCTTTCCAATCATCTGTTCTTTTGTGGGGTCCACTAGATCCAACAATCTACCCCTAGAACATATGATGCAAAACTCTTCATTTTTTCTGTTCTTTATTTCTCATCAACATTTCACTGATTTAGCCTTTGAATTTTAATTCGAAGTTCAAGGAAACCATATCTTCAAAATCCCTTTCTAGTTCAAGGTTCAATAGATCATGGAGGTCATCTGCATCCAGACCATATGCATCCTCCATTGTTATCCTTTGAACATCACCATCTGATCTGAACATTGTCAATTTATGGGTGTTTGAGGATGACTTCCACTTTAGAATTTTTGAATCAGATGATTTTCTTAGGTGAATAGTTATTTTTGATGAGTTTGGTGATTATGGCCTGCCCATAAGATTTGTAGGTGTATTATTTAGTTGGGCATTGGCAAAATCAGTGTGATGTAGCAGTTGGTTTTTCAGTCCCTCTTTCCCCTAGTAGTCATCATACATCTTTAAATCAGCCTCAGACATCTGCTTCTGCCTTTTTGCTTTATTTAAGGCAGCTATGGTCAAGCCAGATGCTAAGGACTACTTTTTAGATGTAAGGGTTTGTCGAGGACAACCATTGTTGGATATACTGGATTCTTTGGAACTGTAGGCTCCTTTTCTCGCAGCTGTTCCAATTTCTTGTATGTTTCAACAATTCTGGATTCTGACCATCTGGCAATAGGCCTTGCAGTACCATACTTTCCAGCAACAAGTTCTTCTGTCATTCTCTTCAGCTCCAATTTATGGGTGTTTGAGGATGACTTCCACTTTAGAATTTTTGAATCAGATGATTCTCTTAGGTGAATAATTATTTTTGATGAGTTTGGTGATTATGGCCTGCCCATAAGATTAGTAGGTATATCATTTAGTTGGGCATTGGCAAAATCTTTGTGATACAGCAATTGGTTTTTCAATCCCTCTTTCCTCTAGTAGTCATAATACATCTTTGAATCAGCCTCAGACATCTTCTTCTGCCTTTGCTTGATTTATAGGCAGAATGCTGAGGACTACTTTTTAGATGTAAGGGTTAGTTGAGGGACAACCATTGTTGGATATACTGGCTTCTTTGGAACTGTAGGATCCTTTTCTCTCAGTTGTTCCAATTTTTTATATGTTTCAACAATTCTGGATTCTGACCATCTGGCAACAGACCTTGCAGTACCATACTTTCCAGCAACAAGTTCTTCTGTCATTCTCTTCAGCTCCAATGCCTTGTTTTGATCAACTTGTTTGTATTTCTTCAAGTCTGGTGGAGTTGACTTATGTAAAGGGTCACTGAGCGTCTTTCTATTCTTTCTATTTATTCTTCTAGAGCGTCTATTGACCGATCTTTGAATTGTGCTCTGTTTGCTTTGTATGGTTTATACTGCATGAAATAATCAAGGTAATCATGTCTTAGTTCCTTCTGAAGCTCAACATTTATTGGCTTCTCAGACATGGACTTTCTCAAATCCTTAGCATAATCATCTATCTTTCTCACCTTGCTAAGTTCTAGTGACAAGATTCCATTAGCAGTCCTGTCATCATTCGCTTTACACATCTCCTTTCCAATAATTTCAGCCTGTCCTGCTTTCAACTTCAAATATTCATCTAAGTTTTTGGCTTGCGATAACCAAAGAGAGATGGGAAGGACAGTTGTAATGTATCCTCTGTTGAATAAAAAGATTCAATTTCACCTTGGATTACAAGAATCTCTAGAGGATATCGAGCAACCAATGGGATGACTTGTGATGGTGGTTGGAAATGAAGTGGATTTTGGTGGAAATGATGAGAGTGGTGTGGCTGGTATGGGCTAGATGATAAGGGAGTTGGTGACCAAACCTCCTCATTATCTTCTTGCACAAAAAAAGTTTTTCGTTTGCATGTGAATTTGATTTTAGGTGAAGATGGACGTGTTGGAATTCTTGATGGTGTGGGTAGTGGTTGTCTTGTTGTGGGAAAGGTTATCATGGTAGTGGTTTGTGAAACATCTGTCGATATATTTGTTGTACCAGCATCTGTTGGTTGATTTGGTGGAGATTGTGGTGATGGTTTCTTTTGATGTGGTTTTTGTAGTGAGGGTTTGCTTTTGGCTGCAGCAGAGGATACACTTCTTGTAGACCTAGCAGTGGTTTTAGGAGGGGGTGATTGGCTGTCAAACATTTCTTGTTGACTTTCTCCTTTTTGAAGTGCAAATGTCTTCCTTTTTCCTCGACATGGCCAGTTCTTATTTAATTTGGTTAGAAGCTTTGCTTTCGCGTGTATCTTGCCTTCTCTGCTTTTCTAAGGCAATCTCTTCTGCTATCTTGTTCAGGATCTCATCATCCCTTTTCCACTTCTAGCATCTGATGCCTCAGTAGAGGTTTTGATTGGATGGCTTTTGTTGCTGAACCTTTGATGGTTTTGCTTATGATGAAGGCTGCAACTTTCTAATCTTTTTATTTTCCCCGTTTTTGGCATCATCTTCCACTTCTTCTTGAAGTACAGTTAGAGGGGCAGAGCCAGTAGTCTTTAAAAGATGTTCCCTGATGGGCTTGATATTAGCTTATGTAACTTTTTGTTGGTGCAGATGTCTATAGCCTACTCTTAGCGTGGGCTAAATCGTTAGATTTCTATTTGTTTGTATGTATAGAGGCCACTTCATACGATATGATGATCACCTCATACGAAGTGATCTTCGGACGAAGTGGCAACTCCAACTCGTACGAAGTTGTCATGTCTATACATAGTAGAGTTGGGGTCTTGAGTCCATAGTTTTTTACTGATACTAAGCGAAGCCCTGCTAGTTGTCTGTAATTCTTCCACTTTTATTAATACAAGAAGCAGAAGCGTTAAACAATAGATCCGATCTTTTGTCCAACTTACTAACGATGAATTCTTCACACGTTGGTTAGCTCCAGTCCAGTCCGTTGCTTTCTGGGGAAAGCCGATCCTCCCAAATATGAAGTGACTATGTTCAAAATGTTAAACTTTATATTACGAGGAAGATGTACATTCGTATGAAGTGTTAAATGCTAAAGGTGTTTCTAAAATATCCGCCTCGTACGAAGTATATAAGCACACCTCATATGAAGTGTCTATAATGAAAATTGTTAAGTTGTATGCACACCTCGTATGAAGTGCATATGCACACTTCATACGAACTAAGATGTGTTGAAATTTTTGAAAATCTGTCTAATTGTTGGGTTATTATGTATGTGTAGGAAAAGAAGACATCATGTGAGCCAATACATAATATCTGATGTCTTCTTGATGGGAAGATCCCGGAAATCGCGCTTTATGGGGCGAATACCTATTACAAAGGCTCTAACAGACAGACATAAAAGCTACAGATCACATGTTGAACGATTTTGGGTAGTAGCTCATCTTCAGGAAGACCTAAAGGCTATAATATCTACGTTAGAGTCGAAAATGAGGATTTGGAAGTCAAGATTACGGAAGCCGTGATCCATAGAGTGTTGGAGTTTAAAGATAAGGAAAGTGATCCAATAGGCTATCCAGAACGAATGGTTAAAGGTTGTTTTTATAGAATGGGATACAGTGGCCACGAGAATGCAGCTCCGTTCAAAAAAGCAAATCTCGGCAGTCTTTACAAATTCCTTGCACATTCTGTTATACATGCACTCAGTCACCGTAAAGGAGGTTTTGACGATCTAGTTGACTATCAAATGTGCATTATTGTAGCTCTCGTGTTAAATCTGCCATACAACTTCAGCAAGTTAATCTTTGAGCGATGGTGTTGAATATGAACAGAGCGAAGTTTCTGCAATATCCGAGATTTATTTAGATGATACTAGATGATCAATTTCCGAATCTGAAAAGGGAGGAAAATGATGAGCTGATATTAGAGCACATGGATGTGGAGACAGTAGCTAGGTTAAATCTATACTTAAACAGGTCATTAGAACCTGTTTCGAAATCGATATTTGGTGTGATCAAAGATAAAAATCACATTGCTCCTCCAAAGGGAAAATGGAGAAAGGCTTCTAGCGGTGATGAGAAAGAAGAAGTTGAATGTTTAGAAGGATTTGAGCCTAAACGAAGCAGCTGGTACGAAAAGGATGAGACAAAGAAAGGTAAACTTACACCTACAAAGAAACAAGCTTATGGCACGTCATCTTCAACTCCTCAACGCAAACGTGCTACGGTTCGTACTTTATTAGTTGATGAACCAGAAGTTCAAGAAGCAGCAGTGAATGAACATGTTACAAAAGAAGTTCAGGAAGAAGATGATAGTGATGATGAAAGTTCGTCCTCTGAGGATATTGATAATATTGCTGTAGAAAGAGAAGAGAAAAAAAAGAGAGGAGGAACGCAAGCGTGAAGAAGAGCGCAAACTTAAAGAGGATGATGATTTGTATATACCTTCTGATTCAGACGAGGAATTAGTGATATTTAAGCCTGCTAGGAAGCCAGCAAAATGCATAAAAAGTAAAGCATCTTGTGTTGCTAAAACAACTTGTTCTCCATCTGCGGTTAAAGCGATAAAGAAATTTGGGAAGAAGAGAAAGAAAGATGTGGAGATTGTTACTACAAATGAAGAGTTTGTTAAACACCACCAACTTCACCACCACCACCTACATCACCACCACATATTATATCACCACAATAACCACTACAACCTTCTTCACCGCCACAAACTATTCCACCATCTCCACAACACACAACAACATCTCAACCATCCCCACCAAAACAATCAACTTCCAAACAGCCAGCTCCTCATGTGCAACACCATCTCAACCATCCCCACAATCTGGACCTAGTAAATTTCTGAATGAACAGTTTCCTAACATTGAAGACTTTTCTTTTTTAGAAGGTCTTGGAGAAGATATGTTTAATGAAGGAAGAATTCGTGAGTTGGAAAAACAAATCAAAGAGCATGAAAGTCGAATTAAGTTTCTTGAAGAGGATAAGAAGAGGTTGATATTGGTACATAATGTCTATTGCCTACGTCCAGATATGTTAATTATGTATATAGGGCTTAGAACGTCAGTTTGTATATGTTAATATATGTTTTATTTGTTTAGAAACTGACTCGTACGAGTGACACTCTGTCACTCGTATGAGGCAACCACTCGCATGAGTCATAATCTGTTACACACTCTCCTGCGAGTCATATCGACCTATAAATAGAGGAGTGTTGTGTCAGAACTGTAAGTGTCAGTTGGTGTTGTAACGCCTTGCTTTTTAGTACTTTTCTTAATTAGAATGTATAATCGTATTTCTATTTATGGAAACTTGTATTCGTATTTCTTTCCCAATTTTATAATCTGAGACTTGAATCGTAATAAAAATTGCATACTTGTTATATATACATGCTTTACATACATTCAATCGTTTAAACTGATACTTGTAATACGTGCAAAAACTTATACATTCACACTCGTTACTCGAATCATACTTATATGCGTTATATGCTTAAAACATGCAAAAATGACAAGTTAAACTAAGTTCAAGGACTAAATGTGTCAAAAAAAAAGAAGCTTCTGAAATAACCCACCTCACGGCCTGCGACCGACAACCTGGTACCCTCTCGCAGCCCGCTAGGCACCTTGCGACCTGTGAATGAGCCTTCTTCACCCTCTCGCGGCCCGCGAGAGGGGCATAATTCGGAGAAAGTGGTTTCTTGCTCGTGGATTGGTCCATTTTGTGTTTTTTGCATTTATTAAACCCAACTAACAACCCCTCAAACCTCATCTACAAATACCACCTCCTCCCAACTCATTTCACACCTCAAACACTTCTCTTCTTCTCTCTAAAACTCTAAAGCTCTCTCCCCATCTGAAAGTTCAAGACTTTCAAAACTGCGTTCTAACTCACCGTTACTTCCCTTCTTTGATCTTTCTTCCTTCTTAACACTTGAATCATCTTTGGGAATGTTTCCATAGGTTTTCTTTGGAAAACTACTTGAACATCACCCTATTTGAGGTCCCAAGTGTAAGAATCTTTTGTTTTAAAAGTGTTTCGACCAACAAGTGTTGTATCCTTCCAAGCCTGTTCTTGAAACAAGACTTGAGTTGGTAGTGTGTGATCACTTGGAAGCTTTGGCTATCCTACCTTCGATCCACCACCTCACTTGATGATTTTGCTTATTTTCGTCTTTTACTTTTATGTTTAACTTATTCATGACCATTCTTGTCGTCCTTGTGATGACTTGTGCATTGGTGAACTATATGAAAGAGGTTAAAGGAAGGTTATCCTCCTATCTCCATGCATGACTTCTATGAACTCCATGATAAATATGATTACGTATACTATATGATATACATATACACACACACACTAACCGAACTCTTGATGGTAATTGAATGATTATTCGTCATGGTACTAGGTTACATCACCTAAGTACTTAATTTTTCGTTACGATTCTAATGGGTATCCTAACCCATGAAAACACATCAATCCGAATGGTTATTATAGTGTCAAGAACGAGTACTAAGTCTAGATGATTATTTTCCCGTATGCATACTTTAATGTATTTAAATTCCTAATCCTCCATTATCATTTGAATACTTACCAACCTACGTTTTCCTCTTGTAGGATAACTCGGTGCTATCCTCCAAACTCCCCCAACACTTTCTGGGAATACCAAGTGGAAGCTTACAAAACCTTGAGTATGCTCGAACACCCTTTCTATGATTTACACCTTTGGGTCCAACATGTTAGTCTATCAAAATACACGCAATCGCACTTATACTATTATGCAATCACACAAACAATCCATCATACATGCTATAGTTACGTGATACACGATTTGTATAGTTGGAACAATCTTATGTGATGCTATTTGTCATTAACTACGTACGAGCCTCCCCCTTAACATGGATAGCGCTATAGGAGTAACGAATCGCCCGTATTCTTGAGGTTATGTGAAGTTTATTCTGTTTTACGGTGACACGCGAGGGTTGACGAATAGAACGCATGCCATGTTTACATTAATCTAGTATGCTAGCTTAACATGTGGATTCTTTTAAATCTTTTCATACTTATGCTATATCAAACTTGTGTACTCGCCAATACTTGTTGTATTGAACTATACTTTTAACATGTTGCAGGTTAAGGATGATGATCATGATGAAACTTAGTAGGGATGGCATAGAAACACATCTAGAATGCTAAGATTTATGTTGTTGAATCTATTGTATTTGAAATTTCGTGTTGTAATTGAAAATGTTGTTATGAAATGAAATGAGTTTGATTTAATTATTGTCGCAAATAATGCTATGATGCTTTGAGCAATCTATTTCGTCTCACTCGGATGTTTCCGCCATCGGTTGGGGTGTGACAGGTGTGGTGAACCCTGCTGAACTTTTTACTTCCTCTATACTTGTTCACGTTTATCAATACAATTCAAGCCATTTAAGCAGTAGATCTCACTTGTTTGTTTGTCAAGCTCACTAACAATGAATTCCGCCTCTGTTAGTTGAGTCAGATCGGTCTGGTGCTCATCTGAGGAGAGTCAATCCCCCCTCACAAGTGGTATCAGAGCCTTAAGGCCTGATTTGCTGACAAACATCAAGTTTTTGCATACTACCAACAATTTTAGATTCAGATTCACCATTGGAGCTTTCTACTTCTACACTTTCCCATACAGATCTCGGAATTGGACAAAATTGACTAGGATTTTAGGATATCACGTTAAAATCAACTCTAATCAATCCTTGACAATTTCAGATGTTAAATTGAACTTAATCATGTCAAAATTGGTAAAATTCATCTGTTTGGTGACCTAAGTTGTTTCGTACGGGTAGAGAGACCACTCGCACGAACGACTGTCCATACAATTTAACTCATTCGTACGAATGAGTAAACAAAAGATCTTAAAATCTACAAGTTAAAAAGTTAAAAACCGTGATTCACACGAGGAATTCATTCATATGAGCAACTCACTCATACGAAGCAAAAGTTTTCAGTCATACGAACATCCTGTTCGCACGAGTATCTTCTTTGTACGAATCATATTGTACGCACGAATATCTATCTTGTACGAACTAAACTTTGTCTCACGAACTGTTTTGTTATCCGCAAGAAGAAATTTTTATCATTCTAATTAGTTTTCCGAAAGTGTGTTTCTAAAATCTTTGCAGAAAAATGGCAGAAGAGTTTTATAACGCATTTGCTACATCAGTCGTCACAACTATCATAGCTCAAAACATGAACCTCGAGTATGAGATGGGTACGATGACGAATCCGCCAAAGTTAATGAACCTTGAAGAATTTGACAGTTGGAGTGAACGTTTTATGAATTGGGTTCAGGCGAATCATTTTACCTGCTGGTTTGCCATTGAATAAAAGTATCAATCTCCTGTTGGAGAAAACGGTCTCGAAAAGACATTGGCTCAACTCTCGGATTTTGAAAGAGAGAAGTTCATAAATGAGAAGAAAATGATGACCATTTTACAACAAGCCATCAAGGAAGACATATTGGCACTGTTACAGCATGATGATCACGCACAATCATTATAGAATGCTCTTGGATTGAAATTCCAAGGAAGTGCACAGTTGCGAAAAGGGAAGAGGGGGTTGTTAAGTAAAGAATTTGCCATCTTTCCTTTGATCAAAGGAGAGACAGTAAAACAACTAATTGAAAGATATTGTCATCTGGTTGTGCAAATGAAACGAATGGGAATCATAAAGATGAATTAAGAATTAGTTGATAAACTCGTAGATTCCATACCATAAGGCGAATGGTCTACCTATTTGACTATTATGAAGAATGGAACTGAATATGGTAATTTGTCGTTACCACGTTTCATTGAGAGATTGGAGGGACACGAACTTGAGATGCAGAAAATGGCAAAGAACAAAGGTGCCCAAATGCAAGAAGACGTAAATCTATATTTCAAAGGAAGTTCTGCTGCTCAGATACAGTCTCCAAAGATCCAAACTGCCTTTAGCGCTTACAACACACCGAGGCCACCGTCAAATCAACACAATAATTTTCAATCCTTTGCTACGGTCAATCCGAACACACCTCAAAGTCCATAGTCATCACATGGTTCGAGCAATCCCTAGATCGACCAAAACAATCAATCAAATTCTACTCAAAGGGTGCTATAGTGCAAAATCGTTGTTGATTTCCAGAATGCACAAAACTTCAACGAGAACACTACCAAGCAACATATGTCACTATTAGCTTCGGTTCTTTAATCTTATGACAATCTTGTAGCAGGCAAAATTGGAAATTCAGAGATGACCAGAGAAGACTATGATCAGATTGATTCGGTCGAGATTGAGTTGATCGACATCAAATGGTGTATGGCATCTATCGTTAGACGAGCACAACGCTTCATGGAAATCACCTTGAAACTGAATTTGGGTGGATTAGATGGTAAAGTTGGCTTCGATAAATCAAAAGCCACATGTTTCAAGTGTCGGGAGAAGGGACATTTTAAACACGAATGTCCAAACGGAGAAGATCAGGGTAACCAAAACTCGTTTGCCGACGACTACTATAAGAAAGCCATTTATCATCGTCCTCTACAAAGAACAAGAAGACAAAGGCTTTAACTGGAACATGTACATGTCCAAGAATGAGAGTTTGGCATTGGTCACAGAAATCATCGAAGAATCTGATGAATATTCAAAGGCAACTTTTGATGAATCTCCTGAAGATTATTATCACACATCGTAAGAAGAAGAGGAGCTGTTAAACAGTGCTTTTAAACATCTCTTGCCTAACGATATTTTGAAAACTTTTTCAGGTTATTTTGAACCAAGCCATCGATCATCTTGTGAAGAAAAGAAGAAGCCAGAAGTTGAAGCAAAGCGAGTTGATGAGAAGTTAACCGATGAGACCAACAAAGCGGTATGGCAAATGTGAAAGACGTAAATGTGTCAAAAAGTGAGTCTGTGGTAGAAAAATAATGCTTGAAATGTGTAGAGCCATGCAGTGAATGTGTTGTTAAAGACACACGATACAATGATCTCAAATATCTAACAGATAATTTTTCATGTGACTATAAATCTACTAAAGAGGCTTATGACAAATTAAGCAAAACTGTTAAACAATATGAAAAAGTGCTCAGAGAATATGACGGAACAGTTTATATGCTTAAAGCGACTATGATGGACAAATAAATGGCCATTAACATTCATTTAAACAAAATCGTTGAGCTAAAAAGTGAACTTGAGGAAATGAAACTTGAAACCGAACGGGTTAACAAATTGTTAATCAGTTATTCTACAAGTTCATACATCATTGATCACATTCTACCCAAGATTGAAAATAAAGAAGAATCTAAAAATCATGAAAACAAAAGTGCAAGTTATGATCATGTTCCACCACCCATGTGGAATAGTTATGCTAAAAAACAAATAGGGGTGGCAAAGGCGCTCAACTTAAAATTGAAAACTGAACAATCAAACGAGCTACCTAAGAACATTGATGTAACTTACACAAAATCTGAAAATGAATGTGATTCTGATGTTGTTAAAACAGTGGTTGAAAGTGTTTTGAAGAGTGAATCTGAGAAATCTGAATCGGATGTTGAAACATCGGAAAATAGTTTAAACACTGATCCAAACGTCATAGTTTACAAAATGCTTGCATCTGATAAACTATATTCTGATGAAGATTTCCCAATCCAGAATGTCAATCTTGATTGTGTCGAAAAATTGTTCAAGCTTATTGAGGTAAGCCATTCTGATTTAGAAAAACACGATGCATAATTTTACTCTAAATCAAAATGTGTTAACAAACCCTACCATCAAAGAAACAAAGATTATCCTAAGAATAGGATGGCTGGTTTGGGTTTTCGAAAGCGAAGAACGAACAAAAAGTCCTAAAAACTAAACTAAACTTCACAAAGAAAATCAATTTTTTTGGGACAACGACAGAAAAGGAAAAAGAGATCATTGGTACACAATACAATGATAATTTCAAGAAAGAAAAAGAAAGTAGGAAACAAGTCTTGGATTCCTCTGTTCGATAGGACAGCAGGACGTGCTATAAGTGTAAAAATGTTGGGCAAATAGCACGACATTGTTCTCAAAAATATCCATAACCTGTTTCTAACTCCAATAGATCTACTAAAGATGTGAAACAAAAGGCACCCATGGTTGTACCAAAACAAATTTTGAAAATAAATAATGAATCTCACAAAAAATGTTAAATCAACGATTCGACTGAATTCTAAATTTGAAATTGGTGAAACTTCCACAAAAAATCGTCAAAGTCAAAAGGATTCAAAGTTTTATTCAAAAAGGACCAATCCGAAAACACAAACATGGGTTGCAAAAGCCAAACCATCTAAAGTAGATCTGAAACCACAAGTTCCAACCAAAACAGAGCCTAAATAGAACGTCAAAAAACAAAGTTGGTCCGAAATTTGATATTCCGAACCCACCCAAGACCTAGCAGGCTTGGGTTCTTTGTTTAAATAGTTTCTTCCTCATGTGTGCAGGGATTCCCAAGATCGATATGTCAAAATGGATTATGGATAGTGGAGCTTCCCGACACATGACTAGGATGTTTGCGTTGTTGCAAGACGTCAAAGCTATCCGAGGAGGTTACGTAGGTTTTGCTGAAACACAAGGTGGAAGAATCGTTGGAGAAGGTTGAACCTGGGAACTAGAAAGACGCGTTAAAAGAAGTAAGCTGGGTGGAGGCAATGCAAGAGGAATTGCTTCAATTTCAGAAGCTAGGAGTCTGGAAGCTTGTTGACGTACCAGACCATCACAAAATGATAAACACTAGATGGGTCTTCAAGTGCGAGCGTGATGGTAAAGGGATAGTGGTTCGCAACGAAGCTCTACTCGTGGTACAAGGCTTTCACCAGCAAGAAGGGATAGACTACACTAAAGTCTATGCCCCAACCGCTCGTCTCGAAGCTATCCGCATATTCTTGACCTTTGCCTCTTGGAAAGGGTTCAAGGTGTACTAGTTGGATGTCAAATCTGCTTTCCTATACGGAAAAGTTAAAGAGGAGGTGTATGTCGGCCAACCATCGGGGTTCATCGATCCTATACACAAGGATAAAGTCTACCTTCTAAACAAAGCCTTATATGGTCTACACCAAGCCCCGAGAGCTTGGTATGAAATGCTTTCAAGACATCTTCTTGACAATGGCTTTCTGAGAGGAACTGTAGATTCTACCCTCTTTACCAAGGTAGTGGATGGTCATCTGATTATTGTGCAAATATATGTGGATGATATTATCTTTGGATCGACAAATGATAAGTTGTGCAAAGACTTCGAAGAAGTCATGAAGAAGAAGTTCGAAATGAGTGCGATGGGGAGATGAAGTTCTTTTTAGGACTTCAGGTTGATCAATTCTGATGGTATCTTCATCCATCAGACGAAGTATGTTCATGACATATTAGAGAAATTTGATATGATAGGAACTAAACTAAGTCTTTGGTGTGTATTCTTGCTAGCACTAGTATATACAAATATTATACAAGTTATATACACCAAGTAGAGTATTTAACATATGTATATAGATGAATTTCTTAAAAATTATATTTTGTGTTATACTTATATTTTTTATCCACTTTCATTTACTAAGAATAACTTTCTATGTTTATATAAACTCTTGGGTGGTTAAATCTTAACCCCTGTCATTAGGGTTGTCTAATTAAGATTAACGTTGTTAATCACAATTAAGGTTCGTAATCACGATTAACCATGCTAATCACCCCGTTAATCATATTTTAATCATGATTAAGATTTTAGAAAATTTCGTCATAGTTTCCCCTAAACTTTGGCGTTTTTCCACGTTTTGAAAACGTATTTTAAACATGTTTAAACTCCTTAATCATAATCAACTCAAATCAAGTTTCAAGCCACCAACTTTGCATGCATGAACCATACATATTCATCCTATTTATATTTTTAACAACACACTTAAACATGTTGAAATCTTCATATATTTTACTAGATCATTAAAACACCATTTTTCTCATGCTTTCTAACCAAGTTATTAACTTTAAACCAAGTTACTTTTTAAGGCGATCTTAGTAAAATCGTGGTGTTTAACTTTTCTAAAAGTTGTATTCATCACAAATCATCTTCAAGTTTATGTATAAATCCATGGAATATAAGGATAGTGATCTTATTTAGATCTAAACATCAAGATGTTTAGATCATCATTCCTAGCCTAGCTCATACAAGATCACGCACTTAAATATCTTACTTTAACATAAGCAACATTAATATAAACCTAATCTAACACCTAACAACATAATTTAGCACATTACTCTTGATTTAGCATACTTCTTAAGGTGGGTTTAGTGTTTTTAAGCTTGGTTTTGTTGTAGGATTCATGATGAACTTTTGTATATATAAACTATATATAATAACAAGTTTAAAAATTTGTGAGATTATGATGAAGATTAAGAAGAGATTTAGCTCCAAATGAAGCCCTAAAAATCCTCCATGCTTGCAAAGTCTTTAAACCATCTTAATACAACTTGAAAAGCTTAATTTAGGGTGTTTAATGGTGGCTAAGGGTGGTATATGGCGGTGCTTGGTGGTGGTGTGGGATGAGGGGGGAGAAGGAGATGTGATGAGTCTTTTTTTTATGTAAATGGAAGTGAAGATGAAGTATGGATTTGAAATTTATCATGCTCATCAATCTTCTTAGTCAACAAGATATCTTCACACCATGTTTCATCATCCTTTGCCATCACTATGTTAGGGTGCCCTTGGGGCCCACCCAAAATCGGGGGGGGGGGGGGGTAATAGATATTATATATATATTATATATATATATATATTTAAAAAGTTTACAATTAATTTGTAAGTGTAATTGGTTTAGGGAATGGAATGGAGGGGATTCTTGTGGGATTAGTGTTATGACTAAGTTCAGGAAGCCAAACGATGTCCAACTAGTTCATTAAAAGGGTTGTTGTTGTTTTCGGATGGTAAAAATATAAGTAGTTCGGTCGTCGGGTCAGTCTTAGACAATAAACGGAAGATGGGCTTTAATACCGGGAACGTTGTCTCGACTATAATATGGTAGCACCAATGTTGTTTTGAACATAAAATAACCTTAACTAGTTCACTGGATGATCCGTTTAGGTGTTAGGATGCCAAGAATGCTTCTTACTAGCTTCTCGGACAAATATCAGACAAGTTGTGCCAGTTATGGTATATTACCGGAAGCTTATGTTTAGGACATTCTGTTGATATCCCCAAGCATATTTAGGGTGTATAACATTATTTACGATTCATATGACCCTTAAAATGTTCAGTTTTGGTGTTTCAGACAATTTACTTTTTTACATTTTAACATTGTTTGGGAGAATTGTAACGACATGTATTTTTCGGAAAGTTAAAGTGCCATTCGTTGCTCGTTTGGACAGTTTTCAGAACTTGCTAGCATGAATACTGTGTTTCGGTGAATAGTGTTTTCAGCATTTGGCCAACATATTTGAACATAGTTTGTTGTTTTCTCGTGACGCGACGAATGTAGTGATGTTATTTGACATATTTAAGCATATCCTATGATTGCTAGACTTTACGCGATCTAATCATGCATTAATTAAGTCATAACGAACGCAATTAACTGTATAATCAAGTTGTGTAGTTGTACGGATATTACCATTATTTTGCCGGTTGTCACCTAACATGTAAAAACTAGTTTAGATAAACCCTTGAAAGTTTCAGAGCTAAAATTAATCGAATTCATGTCGAAAATTGCAAAATTTGTGAAAAATTAACACACTTCGCACGATTAGTAACCCCAATTCGCACGAAGTGTCCATCCACTTCGAACGAAGTGAGCATTTTTCAAAATTTGAATTTCCACTTCGTACAAAGTGTCAGATCGCTCGAAAACCCCACTTCGCACAAAATCCACTCCGCACGAACTGATTTTCGGTAAAATTTTCTCGTAGAGCGTGAATTATATATATTTTTATAATTCAATCTTCCTTCACACAAATTTAGTATTAAAATGATTTTCACCTAAAAAGTAAACTACTCACACAAAAGGGCAAGTGCACCCGTCGGGTGGTAATATAGTTTGTCGGTAAGAACCGGTATCAATCCGTGGACGCGGTGTCTCGATACTAAACTTTTGCTACTCTAAAACCCTTTTAATTGATGGATTGATTTTTGTTTCTAATTTATCAAGCAAAAAATAACAGTTTACTAACTAATCTAAGGAAGAACAATATCTAAAAGAGGTTTTCTAAACTAAGTATCCATTAATAAACATGTGACAACAAATGGGAAAGACTAGTGGTGATGCAAGCTCTAAATTCAACTAAGTCCCCGACCAAGGCTTCCTAGTTTTATAAATCTTAGGAAAACTAAAATGAAATAACATTCTAATCACCTAAAATTTATTCTTTTAAATTCACTTGCTAAGTTGATGTTAATCTTTAATGATGAGTTATTTGTTTGTCAAAACTCCTAACTCTACAAGTTGGGGAAAACTACTATGAACAACATATAAATCACCCTAACTTGGTTTAAGATAAGCAATGCCTTCATCGTGTTCTTGATATGAACCACAAGCATGGTCATACTAGACAACAATCTTGGCCTAAATCATCATACCAACATAAGCACAAACTATAGAATTCATATAAATATTCTTTTGACCTTTCCAAATCTAAATGCAAGAATCCATACGCATGTTCAAATTACCATTCAATTCATGTTAGCAATTACCATTCCAAGTTTCATGATATAAATCATACTAACAAGTTAATAAGATTCAACAATCATAATCTCTACGTGGGCTTTCGAACACAACATGTAAATACTTATGACCAAACATTCAAGAACAAGGACTTTAAACATGTACATGAACTCCAAGAACAAGATTTAACATAACTATGAAGATTAACAAAAACAATCATCACATTCCTCCCATGTTATCACATATTCATTAGCTTCAACAAAGTCTAAGCAACTACAAGTGATTAGCCCATTGGGCTTAAAGAACCACAAACATGCTTGCTAAAGTACCAAAATTCATGATTAAAATCAAGAAATTTCAAACGATAAACATGCAAGGAAATTGGATGGTTTATGAATGATCATCTTCTTGATCTTGGAAGCCCTCATGATGCTTGAAAGGGATGGAATCACCAAATATTGGAGTTTAGATGGTGGGTGAAAACTCCAGGGGCCTCTCTAAAAGAGAAGTTGTTCTAATTTTCTTGTAGGGCATGAGGAACAGGGCCTACTTGATTGTAGACAAGGTCATGCTTCCATGTGAAATTGGATGTTGACTCGATTTATCACTCCCGTTGGTTCTCCGATGTTAAAGACAACTATTCTAGAGTAGTAGCTAGGAGTTGGTAACATGAGAATATGTTTAAAGCTATTTTTGGGTCTGCTAGAGTTCTGAAGCAGAAAAGGGGGTGTACGCCTTCTTTTGTGGAAGCAATGATGCAACGCCTAGTTTAGGAATTAGGGTTACTGGCTTGGCCTTCTTTGTGTGAGGGAGGGTCTTGCTTGTAATAACATTTTGCCTGGGGGTAGGACCTTGTTTATGTGAGGCATGGCTTGCCCTTTACCATCACCAGCAACAAGCAATAGAAAGTCCTAAACTTCACTTTTCTTCTGTAGGTCCCCTAATCCATATGGATCTTCACAGGATCGTCTATCTAACCTAGAGTGCGGAATCCTGTATATCATATTATCACAGAAACGAGTACGATCAGCAATCACAATAAACCAGATCTTTATTGATTATCTATCACAATGATTACAATCGATCGAGATCACAAGAATTCTCTGTCATCTCTCTCTGAAGTGATTAACTGAGCAACCTTAACCCTATTGCAAAACTCTCTTTATATAGAGACAAGTTTGCAACTGCGCTAGGGTTTCACCACATGGGCTGCAAATTGGTCTAGGCCCAATTCGCCTACCACTCCCTATAATGTGTCTGGTTTAGCCCAATCACTTATAATCAACTACTACAATACTAAACCCGCTAACTGTTTATCGTTTTACTAATTACAAGATATCCAAAGACCAAATCTAAGCTATTGTCACAAATATGCACCAACAAACTCCCCCTTGAAAATAGCTTTACAAAACAATTTTGTCTTTAGCAATCTTACAATCTTCAACATCTTTGGTCTTTGGATAGCTTCAGCTTTAATAGCTTCTGTCAGCAACAAACTCCCCCTAATCTGATGCGTCCAATCACCAAATCTTCTAAATCATTAGCGTTTGAGAAAACTCCAGTTTAGCACTTGCATAGAAATCTTCAAAACTCTTCAACTTTTTCTGCAATGTAGAATGGAGGTTCTACCATGCATCCAATCAAACTCCTCTTTACCAAACTTTTCAGCAACACACTGCTACAATCTGTATACTATAAAACATACATCTGGAGAAACCATAAGAATTTTTCAACACCAAGTAAAAAAAATGTTATTATTCAAGATATGATAAAACAGTATCACAGATTAAGCACATCTCTACTCAAACCACAAACTTAAAACTTTAAGCACACTGAAGCTACAAGATGTTAAAAGTTTGAACTCCTCTTCTAACACCGTCTCCCCCATCGATAGCAACTCCTCCACGAACAACCATATTCCGCACGCTAAGAATTTACAAGAAAACGAAAATCTTTTTGGATTTTTATATTTTCTGAAAGCAAATAAATAACAAAATAATAAACACTCTATTTTTTGAGAATCACCGGGAAGAATATCATATTAGCAACATCAAACTGTTTTCACAATATTAGATAATTCTATATGTAATTTTCATGAAAAGCAGTTCAAGACGCTTAACAGTATTGATTATCCACTTAAACAAAATACATGAACATTTCAAGTACCATTTCCTAGTGATATGTTAAGATAATTTTAAACTGATATACTAGTGTGTCCCACTTCAGGACATACCCCCACGATCAAGGTATGCACAAATATTCCTCATAGTAGGTGAATATACCGAAATTCATCCTTTTTAATTTACAACGTTAGATAATTGGTGATCCGGTTAGTACTTCCGTACAACAAAGAGACCAATATCCAACAAGGGTTAGGGCAAATACCAAATTTTGGTACGATTACTGCAATTTGCACATTTGAATAACTCTCTAGGAGAGCTTCTTCAATTTATGGGATTTAACATTTTAGGTCTTTTAAGATATCCTGGTTGTGCCTAGGTCAGCATATATCTGGATGTAGCAAAAGGACAACCCTGATACCACGGATGAAATAACGAAATAAAGACCCAAAACCTCGGATTTTGGCAATCTATCAACGCAAGATTTATGGTTATAAAACCATACGCCACTGATATGTTACCCACTCATACACAGTTCGTTATGTTTATATCACCAAGGTAAGTTTATTATTTTATGCCTTTTGCCTACTAGTACATCATATGATGAAGCTGCTATACTATCATTGAATTTTGTTATGTTCATATCACCAAGGTAAGTTGATTATTTAATTTCACTGTGACAATCTAACTTACTGATGTACTATCATTTCTTCTTTTCCACACAGTGAAAACTCATTTTTTGTTTTCTATTTTTTTTATGTTGTCATTTTTGAAAAAACAATAAATTATTTACAAAATTCTTATGGAAAATTGGTTATTTAGGATTCCTCATTCCGTTGAGTTCAACTAAATGTTCAAAATGAGCCCTGTCAAATGCTTTTGTGTAAAGATATGCTAGGTTATCAGTGTGTTGACTCGCTGCAGTTCAATCAATTTCTTTTCAGCACAATCCCGTATGAAATGATGATGAATGTCAATATGCTTTGTGCGACTGTGTTTTATGGGATTGTTTGTGATTAAAATAGCCGCATTATTGTCTATCATAATAGGAGTACGAGTGAAATTCAAACCGTAATCGCGCATTTGCTGTTGGATCCAGAGAACCTGAGAGCAACAGCTAATAGTAGCAATATATTCAGCTTCACACGTAGAGGTAGACACGCAATACTGCTTCTTGCATTGCCATGACACGATCCTCCCTCCTAAGAACTGACAACCACTTGTGGTAGAGTTTCTTGTTGATTTGCTTCCTCCAAAGTCCGAATAAGTGAATGCAACAAACCTTCAAATTACTAGCAGCTGGATACCATAACCCAAATTTAGGTTTCCCCTTCAAGTAACGAAGAATCCGCTTCACCGCTTTCATATGTGACTCTTTTGGATTTGCTTCATATCTGGCACAAAGACACACTGCGAACATGATGTCTGGTCTTGAAGCAGTCAAGTACATCAAGAAACCAATCATTACCCTATATTGAGTCGGATCAACACCTCAAACATTCTCATGATCTGGACCAAGATTGTGATTCTCGCAAATAGGTGTGTTGAAAGTAGCGCAATCCTCAATTTTGAAACGAGACAAAATTTCATACACATACTTTGTCTGATGTATAAACATCCATCCTTCTTATGTTCAACTTGCAAACCTAGAAAGTAAGATAGTTCACCCATCGCACTCATTTCGAACTTGCTCTTCATTACCTCCTCGAATTCATGATACATGTTCTCATCAAATGACCGAAAAATGATGTCATCCACGTATACCTGTACCGGCAGAAAGTGTTCCTTCTTCCTTTTAATGAAAAGTGTGCTGTTAATCTTACCTCTTTCAAAACCATTCTTTAACAAATGTGTTGACATGTCTCATACCACGCCCTAGGTGCCTGATGGAATCCATACAATGCCTTATCAAGTCGATAGATTCGATCTAGATAATCTAGATCAGTAAACCCATCTGGTTGTGAGACATACACCACTTCTTGGACTTTCCCGTAAAGAAATGCACTCTTCACGTCAAGTTGGTAAACTTTGAAGCCCTTGAATGAAGCAAAAGCTAGGAACAAATGAATTGCCTCTAACCTGGCTACTAGTGCAAACACTTCATTGTAATCAATCCCTTCTTGATGATTGAACCCTTTCACCACTAACCGAGCCTTAATCCTTATCACAATCCCTCGGTCGTATTTCTTGCACTTAAACACCCAGTTGGTGCCTATTTCCTTCTTTCCTTTACGTAAGTCAACTAGCTCCCAAACCTTCAACTTCCTAAACTGAGCTAGTTCCTCTTGCATATCTTCAACCCAACAATTATCTAGAGCCATGAGCGCATTCTTCGGCTCCTCTTGGGAAATAAAGTAGCTATACAAACACTCATGTATCATCCCTATCTTCTGAATCAAAGTAAATAAACAGGAACCTTCAATCACACCTCTTCTTGTCTGAACACCTGCAGCATCACCTATAATGTTCTCAACTGGATGATCTCTGTTTGCGCAAGTAGTAGCAATGGTGTCAACAACTAAATTATCTCCCAGATTAGATCCAATCTCCCCGTGAATGTTCTTATTAGCAAACGGATTAGTAAAATCCTCTCCCTGAATAGGTTCAGACTCACTATCACTTGAATCCTGTGGAGCTGCACTCGAGGACGTTTCGGGAGCATGTGTCATTGATATACTCGATCTAGGCATGATGTCACCCTCATCATCTTCACTGATCACAGTTTGTATCACTTGAGACTCATATGCATTGGAAAAATCAGGAATATTAAATGATTTAAAAACGCTATCATAATCTTATAATATAGTAGGACCACTCATTGATTGTTGAGGTAAATAACTAGTGATTTCCATGTTAAACACAACCTCAATTTTACCAATTTTTAGATTAAAAACCCTTTTATTCGGTGTTCCGGGCATATAACCTAGAAAGTAAGCCTCGTCAGCTACCTCACTGAATTTTCACTTATCTTTATTTCGCACATTGGTGCAGGGTAATCCATATGTTTCAAAGCCTTTCAAGTTTGGTTTCCTGTTAAACAATAATTCATGACATGTTTTGTTAAATCGTTTAACTGTCAAAACTTTATTTAGGACATAACAAGATGTGTTCGTAGCTTCTCCCCATAAAAGAACTCGAAGCTTTGAATCAGAAAGCATAGTCCTAGAGGCTTCAATTAACGTCTTGTTTTTTCCTCTAAGCGACTCCATTCTGTTGAGGTTTATAAGGAGCAGAATATTGATGTTCAATTCCCTTGCGAAGACAATAGAGATATCGAATCTTATTCTTGAACTCCATGCCATTATCACTCCTTATCCTCTTGATCCATGCATCATGGACATTTTCCAATTTTGTAAAAAGATCTATCAGCATCTCTGTTGTTTTATCTTTTGTACCTAAAAAGAAAACCCATGAATATAATGAGAAATAACCGGTGACAACTAAACAATAGTATTTTCCACCTATGCTCCTTACGTTCACTGGACCGAATAGATCCATTTGAAGTAATTCATAAGGGGCATCAATGGAATTTACTGTTTTGGACTTGTGTTGTTCCTTATGTTGTTTTCCCTTTTGACATGGAAGACATTTATCTTCCACGTGAAACCTCTGCACTGACACCCCTTCCACTAAACCGTTTATAATAATATAATTCATTTTTCGGTAGTGGAGTGGGCCATTCGTCTGTGCCACAGGATTGACTCAGCCTCAGATGCTTTTGACAATAAACACGCCACCACCGAGGAAGAATCCTTAGCACCCATGTCCATGACATAAGTTTCATTTCTCCTTGGTGCTCTCACCACTATCCAATAATCTGGTATCACCAAACCAGGATTCAACACCATAGATTCAGACTTAGTAAAGTGGACCGAGAGACCCTTGCTACTTGAGACACGCTCATCAGATTGTGCTTTAGCTGCTCGACATAGTTCACTTTGTTCAATGTGATCTTCCCGTTGGTCACTTTTCCTTGACCTGTAATGTGCCCTCCTTTAGCAACTTCAAAATTCACATAACCTCCATCTATATTCTCAAACTCAGTCAACAATCTCGCATCCCCCGTCATGTGCCTGGAGCAGCCACTATCAACATACCACAAGTTGATAATCCTCCTTAGCAGCTCCTGCAAAACCTAACAAAATTTAGTTAGATTGGGGGACCCAAGCCTTAATGGTCTTGGGTCTTCCAGATTTATCAACCACCGGAACATTCATCCATTATCCGTCATTTCTAATAGGAGTCTTGGATCTCCGACCTGTTGATGGAAATGGTTTTTGGTTTCCACTAGGTCTTTGGTCCTGAGGTTTCCAAAACATGTTTGGATTGCGTGACAATTTGGTTTGATTCCATAAAATTCGATTGCGATAATTTCTAAAGCCTTTGTTATAAAAATTTTGACTACCAACATTTTGATATGGAGTTTGATATTGACCTTGACTTCTGAGATCACTTGATTTACCATTAAAGTTATTCATACTTGCTGAATAACTTCTAGGTCTTTCATATCTTCCTGATGCAGAATTCAGGCTGAAATCTTTGTTGATTTCTTTGAAAATGAGGAACTTGGTGAGTTCCTTTTTCAGCCTTATTTACACCAACAACAACACTCTGTCACTTGGTAGCAGATATCTTTGGTGAGTTAGAAACCTTCTGCTCACCATCAACAATTTTTTCTGGTGATTTTTCTCTCTTTTTCTCAGTCACTTGTGCTTCATTCTTTTTGTTAGGATAGCAGCTAGCTAGATGTCCCTTGTTGTGACATTTGAAGCACAATCTTCAAACTGAAGACTTCTTAATTGAAGTCTCTGGTTTAGATTCATCTGGTGACGATGATGATGATGATGATTCCCTTGAAGGATCTTGTTTAGTTTGCTCAATTTCTGATTTTTATATGTTTTTAATTTTAGCAAACTGCACATTTGACTCACTTTCAATAACAGTGGTCTCTTCTTTCATATCACTCCCTTTAAGAAAATCATTTTTTAACAAAAAATTGATTTTTTTCTTAGGGTGTGCATTCTTTGATTTCAAGACCGCTTCCCTGTTAGTATCCTTCTTGGCATGTTTAGACATGTCAACATTCCCTGATGTAGAACTACTAGCTCATCTTCGTCTAGCAAGAAAGAATAGTCATGACCAAGAGGTGGTGGAACTTCATTGAAACCTTTGAAGCCCACACTTGTCTATTCATTACTTTTCTTCAAGCCATTCATCATGTGTTTCATAACAAAAGATAAATATCTGAACTAATTCAATTTCTTTTCAAGTTCACAAATTTTCATTTGTGCTCCTGACAACTCTTTGCATTTTTCAGAAATCTCTTTTGTTTTCTCACTCATCGTATCATGAGATAAGTCAATAATTTGAAGTTTTTCATTTAGCTTACAGGTTAAAATATTGATTTCTTCTTCATAACCCTTAATTTTCTTCAAATATAATGGCTCATTTCTTTTTTACGAAAAAGTTTGATTCTTTTAAGCTCGAGAGTTCATTTACCAGACTTTGGTTTTGTTTTGTTAACGTGTCAACTGCACTTTGCAATTCACGACATTTTAAGCAAATAGAACTACCAGAGTTAGAATGTACCTATCATATTGATTTGCTTAGATCGGCCATGAAAGCAGCAAAATCAGTAGCCATCTTCTTATCTTCAGCATTCCGTTCTACATCAGATTTCATGTTTTCATTCGTCTGATCAGCCTCAACCTTTTTAGCTACAGTCTTTTGTTCGACCTCATCCTCAGCCTTGACTTCTGCAACATCAATTGGGGCTATCTCAGCCATGAAAGCTTGTGTGGCACAGTCATTACCTTCTAGATGAACACTCCAATCATAAGAACCTTCTCTAGTAGTAGGGATCAAGGCCTTTGATCAAGTGTTAGTTGATGCATTCCTGTTTCTTGAACCATGACCAGGAAAATCTTGAAAAGATGAGTTAGAATGAGTTTCAGGTTTAGGTCGTTGACATTCTCTAGCAAAGTGTCCGTAATTTTGACAATTGTAACACCTCACTTTCGATTTGTCAAAACCTACATTCTTTCCAACAAACTTCCTGTCCGTCCTATTCATGAACCTATTCACTCTTCTAGAGATCATAGCCACCTGTCATTTTAAATCCATCTCCCAAGGTCATCAGGGTCAATCTGATCATAATCTTCATCAAAGGTAGCAGGATCATATATTCTTCCCTGTATGTAGTTCTCATACAAAGCAACGAATGAAGCAAGCAAGGACAGATGATCTTTAGCAGCCTTGACACTCAGAAAAATAGACCTTGTATTGCTGTTATTATTGCTAGCTTGTTGTCTCTTTGCCTCTGATGATCCTCCTGAAGCAACTACAAAAGATACTTCACCATCAGCATTTGTCATAACCTGCTCATTTTCCCGTGATAGAAATGCAGTTGCTGAATCACTTGAAGCATTGTTGGAAGACGAAGATTGAATCCCTTTATAAATTCCCGAATCTTGAACCTGATCATATCCAGTTTCCTTCTTCTTCATGTTGAGCTCATAGGCTCTCAGTTTCCCAATAACCTCTGCCAAGTCTTTATCTCCATAGTCAGTTTCACCCTTTATCATAAGAGTATAAATATCCCACTTGGCAGGCAAAGCATCGAGCAACTTATCGTTTAGCTCAACGTCTGTGTCTCCCTCTATGTCTTAATTATCCATTAATGACATTAGATGATAATATGTAGTGATAATATCTTCGAGGGACTCATTTCTCATGCCTTTAAAGATAGCAAATTGTTTCGTCAACAAGTCAACCTTGTTTTTCTTCTCATCAGGATTGCCCTCATACCTCTTTTCTAGAGCATCCCACATCTCCTTCGAAGTGGTATCGCTTGAATGTATGTTTGATGCCATCAGGTAACGACATCTTTATAGTAGCTAAGGCCTTCTTCTCAGACTCATACATTCTCTTATCAACCTCTGACATGTTCACACAGGCACTAACACATTGTCTGTCTTCAAAGTCATGAGTTGGGTTTACATACTCATCTTGAATACAGATCCACACCATGTGTCCTGATATTTAATGCATGACTGAAACCTATCCTTCCAGGTATGGTTATTCTCTACCTTCAAAATTGTTGATGCATAATGTCTATTGCCTACGTCTAGGAAATGTTGGTTATGTATATAACGCTTAGAATGTCAAATATTGTATGATAATATGATTTATATGTTTTGTACATGACTCGTACGAGTGAGCTTAGTGGCTCGTACGAGCGACACCTTGTCACTGTACAAGGCACAACTCGCACGAGCCAAACACATCTCTTTCTTGTGCGAGTCATGTTGACCTATAAATAGAAGAGCTTGAGTGTTGTGTTAGATATCCGTTGGTGTGTGACTACGGGGAAGCCCTGTCAAAGTGTTTACTCGTCTATAACCATTCACGTTTATTAATACAAATCAAGGCGTTTAAATAGTATATCTTTCTTGTTTGCTTGTCCAACTCGCTAACCATTCACGTTTATTAATACAAATCAAGAGCTTGAGTGTTGTGTTAGATATCCGTTAGCTGAGTCAGATCACTCTGGTGCTCATAAGAGGAGAGCCAATCCCCTGTCACAAGTGGTATCAGAGCCTTGAGGCGTGATTTGAGGACAAACATCAAGGTTTAGTAGACAGCCAACAGTTCAACAGTTGCAGATCCAGATTCAACCATTGAGGATTTTCTACATCTATTCTTTTTCACACAGATCTCAAATTTAGACGAAATCATGTAAAAAATTGTAAAAATCATCCGTTTAGTGACCAGAGCTAACTTGTACGAGTAGAGAGACAACTCGTACGAACGACCATCATTGAATTAGACACTCGTATGAACAAGTAAACAAGTTTTCTTAAAATCTACAAGTTACAAAACTGTCATTCGCACGAGTAAGTAATTCGCACGAAGAAATCACTCGCACGAGTAACCTTTTCGTTCGCACAAGCATCTCACTCGCATGAATCTTTGATTAGCACGATTATCTTACCCTCACGAACCATCTGAGTTGCACGAGATCGCACGAAGAACATTTTAAGAAATTATTCTAAAATTTTGTATCTCTTGTCATTCAATCAGTGTTTTTCGAAATTGTTTTTCTGAAAATTTTGCAGAAAAAATGAAAGAAGAATTTTACAATGCATTTGCTGCTTTAGCAGTTATAAACACCGCAGCTCAGAATATGAATCTTGAAAACGAGATGGGCACAATACAAAGCCTCCAAAGCTTGTGAACCTTGAAGACTAAGATAGCTGGAGTGAAAGATTTATGAATTGGGTTCAAGCGAATCATTTTACCTGTTGGTTTGCCATTGAATCGAAATATCAAGCTCCGTTTGGAGAGAATGGTCTTGAGAAAACGTTAGCTCAACTCTTGGAATTCGAAAGGGAAATGTTCATTAACGAGAAGAAGATGATGAATATCTTGCAGCAAGCCATCAAGGAAGATATTTTGGCGCTTCTACAGCATGATGGATAAAAATTACAAGGAAGAGCTCAACTTCGAAAGGGAAAGAGAGCGTTATTAAGTAAAGAATTTGATCTCTTTACACTAATCAAGGGAGAGAATGTGAAACAATTGATTGAACGGTACTGTTACTTGGTGGTCCAAATGAAGGGCATGGGAATTATGAAAACGAATGAAGAATTAGTCGATAAGCTGGCAGATTCTCTATCTCAAGGAGAATGGTCTACATACTTGAGTATTCTAAAGAATGGCACAGAGTATGGTAATTTATCATTACCAACATTTATTGAAATGTTGGAAGGGCATGAGCAAGAGATGCAAAAAATGGCAAAAAGCAAAGGCGCCCAGATGTAACAAGATGTAAATCTATGTTACAAGGGTAAGCCTGATGTGCATATACAGATTCTAAAATTCAAATTACCTTTGGTGCCTTCAACACACAAAGTCCACAGTCAAATCAATCCAGTGGATTTCAATCTTTTGCTTCTGTCAACCCAATAATGCCTCCAGGCCCACAATCATCCAATTCACAGAAAAACCAGAACAATCAATCTAATCCCAATCAACGGGTTCTACAATGCAATATTGATGTTAATCTCCAACATGCTCTAGACTTCGACGAAAACACCGCAAAGCAACACATGTCATTACTTGACTCGGTACATGAATCGTACGAAAGTTAAGTAGCAGGAAGAATTGGGAATCCAGGATGATGAAATAGGATTACGATCAGATTGATCCGGTCGAAATGGAATTGATTGACACTAAATGGTGTATGGCTTCCATTGTAAGAAGAGCTCAACGATTCATGGAGATTACTGGAAAAGATAATTTGGAAGGACTTGATGGGAAACATGGCTTCGATAAGTCCAAAGTTACATGCTTCAAATGCCAAGAGAAGGGGCATTTCAAACGAGAATGTCCAAATAGAGAGATCAAGGGCAATCAGAACCCTTTTGCTGACGATTATTACAAGAAAACCATTTATCATCGACCTCAACCCAAAACTCCAAAGACAAAGCTCTCGTTGTCACTTAAGACGATGGAGGTTTCAACTGGAACAAGTACATCACGAAGAACGAAAGTTTGTCATTGGTAGGAGAAATCATTGAAGAACCTGAAGAATATGCAGAGGCATCTTTTGACGGAGCTCCTGAAGAATATTACAACACATCGTCGGAAGAAATGAAATTGTTAAATATTGCATTTAAACATCTCTTGCCTAATGACTTTCTTAAAACTTTTGCATGTTATTTTGATTCCAGCGATCGATCGTCTTGTGAAAAAGAGAAGAAGCCTGAAGAAGAAGAAGAAGAAGAAGAAGAGAGGATTGAAGTGACGTTGGAAAATCTGACTGACAAGCAAACAAAGCTTTTATGGCAAATGTGAATGAGGTAAATGTGTCTGTAAATTAATCGGTGAAAGAAACACCTTGCATGAAGTGCGGAAAAGGAAACACGATACAAAGAGCTGAAATGTCATACAGATAATTTGTCATGTGATTATTCTACAACAAAAGAAGCTTAGGATAAATTAAAGCAAAACAATTAAACAATTTGAAAAGGTGATAAGAGAAATGACAGAACACTTTCAATGCTCAAGGCAACTATAATGGACAAACAAATGACCATTAATATTCATTTAAATACAATTTTCAAGCTAAAAAGTGAACTTGAAAAAATGAAAATAGAAACAGAACAGTTTAACAAGTTGTTAATCTGTTATTCTACAAGTTCATACGTCATTGATCACATTCTTCCAAAAATTGAAAGCAATGAAGAAAATCTAATAGATGAAAACAAAGGTGCAAGTTATGATCGTGTTCCACCTCCTGTGTGGAATAGCTATGCTAGTAAGAAACCATCGGGGGTGAAAAGGCGCTCAATTTAAAATTGAAAACTGAAAAGACATATGAGCTGCATGCGAACATTGATGTAACTTACACCAAACCAGAAAAAGAATGTGATTCTGACATGGTTAAAACTGTGGTTGAAAATGTTCTGAGCATTGAGTCTGAAAAATCCAAATTGGATGTTGATGATCAGGAAATAGTTTAAACAATGATCCAAATGTCATCGTGTACAAAATGCATGGATTTGATAAACCATATTCCGATGAGGATTTCCTAATTCAGAATGTCAATATGGATCATGTTGAAAAGTTGTTCAAGCTTGTTGAGGTAAGCCATTATGATTTACAAAAACAAGATGCATCATTTTATTCTAAATCAAAATGTGTTAACAAAGCCTACCATTAAAGGAAGAGATACTATCCTGAAAACAGGAGAGCTGGGTTGGGTTTTCAAAACCAAAGAACGTATAGCAAGTCTCAAAAGCTAAATTTTGCAAAGAAAAACATTTTTTTCTATGGGACAACTACCGAAAAAGAAAAAGAGGTCATTGGTAAACAATCCAATGATGAATTCAAGAAGGAAAAAGTGAGTAGACAACGGGATTTGGATTCCTCTGTTCGAAAAGACAGTAGGAAGTGCTACAAATGTAAGAATGTTGGGCATATTGCACCACAATGTTTGCAAAGAAATCCAAAACCTATTTTCAACTCCAACAGATCTACCAAAGATGTGAGACAAAAAGCACCTATGTTTGTACGAAAACAAATTCTGAAAAGAAACAATGAATCCAATAAAAATGTAAATTCAACGATTAAATTAAATTCTAAATTTGAAATTGGTGAAACTTCCACCAAGAATCGTCAAAAGGATTCAAAGTTTTATTCTAAAAGGTCAATTTTGAAAACACAAACTTGGGTACCAAAAGTCAAACCATCTTTAGTAGAAGTGAAACCACCTAGTCTAGCCAAAACAAAGATAAAAAAAAATGTCAAGATCAAAGTTGGTCCAAAGTTTGATATTCTAAACCCACCCAAGACCAAGTAGGCTGGGGTTTCTCTGTTTAAATGATTTCTTCTGCATGTGTGCTGGGGCTCCCGAGATCGATCATGTCAAAATGGATTATTAGTGGAGCTTCGCGATACGTGACTGAGATGTTTGAGTTGTTACACGACGTCAAAGCTATCAGGGGAGGTTACAGTTGTTTTGCTGGGACTCAGGGTGGAAGAATTGTGGGAGAAGGTATTCTTACAAATGGAGTGGTTTCTTTTGACAAGGTGAACTACATTGCAGAGCTAGAGAACAATCTTCTGAGCATTTTGCAAAATTCACAACACACTTCAATGACAAAGAATTCTTAATTCTCAAGCCGGGATTCAAAATTCCTAAGGAGTGGATCCTCATGCGCGCTCCACGAGAGAATGATTTTTATGTCTTAGATATGAGTGTGGCATCCACAATGTCAAAGAAGGTTCAATGCTTCGTTTCTAAAACAACCGAGAAGGAGTCAATCTTATGGCATCGGAAGATGGGGCACATTCACCTAAGAAAGATGAATTATTTGGTGCACGACGACCTAGTGGGGGTATTAATCTGAAGAATTTTTCATTTATCTGATGATTGTCTGAGCTGTAAGAAGGGGAAACAGCATAAGAAGTCACACCCAAGGAAACTACTAATTCTATCAAGCTACCACTAGAAAGGCTTCATATGGATCTTTTTGGGCTAGTAAACGTGAAAAGAATTTCTGGAGATCTATATTGCCTGGTCGTGACAGATGATTTTTCAAGATTCTTATGGGTTTTCTTTCTGGAAAGCAAAGATGAAACGTTTGAAAGTCTTATCATTCTCTTTAAGAAGCTTGAAAAGTTGTATCACTTGCCTATCAAGAGAATCCACAGTGACAACGGTACTGAGTTAAAGAACTAGAGGATGCTCGAATTCCGCAACGAAAAGGGGATTCTTAATGAATTCAGTGCTCCCTATACTCCTTAACAAAATGGAGTAGCGGAATGTAAGAATCGGACACTGATCAAGACTGCCATAACAATGCTAGCTGATTCAAAACTTCCAATTAGTTTCTGGAGCAAAGCAGTCGCATCTGCGTGTTATACCCTCAATCGTGTGTTGACATTCACGCCTCACAACATGACCTGTTTTGAGCTGCTAAACCATCAAAAGCCGAACCTCGCGTTTTTGGAGCCTTTTGGATCGGTGTACTGTTCTGGACCCGGATGGTAAATTTGTAGCCAAATCCTTGGAAGGATTTTTCACCGGTTATGCTAGTCCACAAAATCGAGTCCTTTTGCCGAGTCTTAACCAGGTTATTCTTGCATAGCATGTTGATTGTCAACGATATACTACACCAACGCAGAAACCTGGGGATCCATAGCTGTTCAAATACAATGGTTTGTGGAATTCATTTGACCTACCGGAAGTACCATCAGAAGAAGAACTTGTTATGCTCTTCCAACAGTATCAAATCTCTAATCAAGAGCAAGTTTCTAGACCGTTGGTGATTTCCCCGTCACTTCCTGTCTCTAACACTTCTGATGTAGGTCCGAGCAATACTATGAAGGAATCAGTCTCTATACCAATCTTGAACACTACTGAATCATCTGCCCTTCAACCGATTAATGCTGACTCTGATCGTGAACTGACTTTTGATGACAGAGGATCCATTTCAGATGAAGGATTCATGCATATTGAAAGCTTTCTGAATACTCAGGCTGATCAATCCAATATCAGAAATGAAGCTACATCTTCTACACAGGTTTTTGATGAAGTGGTCATGAATTTGCAAAGTCAAGTAGATGTTCCAAGTGAAGTAATGCCAAGGACACTATCTTACCATCCACTGGAGAATATCATTGGCAGCTTACAAACTGGAGTGAAAATTCGCAATCAGATCAACATGGATCTAAGTTGCTTTTATAAAAGTGTTACTCCATTGTAAACCAGACTTTCTTACAGTTGCTTTGTTTCATAGGTTGAACCAGGAAACTGGAGAGACGCGTTGAAAGAGGAAAGCTGGGTGGATACGATGCTGGAAGAGTTGCTTCCATTCCAGAAACTCGGTGTCTTGAAGCTTGTTGACCTACCAGATCATCATAAAAGGATAAACACTAGATGGGTCTTCCATGAAGCTCGACTCGTGGTACAAGGCTTTCACCAGTAAGAAGGGATAGATTACACTGAAGTCTACACCCCAGTCGCTCGTCTCAAAGCTATTCGCATATTCTTGCCCTTTACCTCTTTGACATTTTTCAAGGTGTATCAATTAGGTGTCAAATCTGCTTTCCTTTATGGTAAAGTCAAAGAGGAGGTGTATGTCGACCAACCACCGGGGTTTGTCGATTCTATACACAAGTATAAGGTTTACATTCTGAACAAGGCATTATATGGTCTACACCAAGCCCAGAGAGCTTGGTATGAAAGCTTTCAAAACATCTTCTAGACAACGGCTTTCTCAGAGGAACTGTAGACTGTACCCTCTTCACAAAGGAAGTAGATGGTCATCTGATTTTTGTAAGAATATATGTCGATTATATTATCTTTAGGTCGACAAATGATAAGTTGTGCAAAGACTTCGAAGAAGTCATGAAGAAGAAATTCAAAATGAGTGCTATGGGGGAAATGAAGTTCTTTTTAGGACTTCAGGTTGAACAATTGCCTTATGGCATCTTCATTCATCAGACAAAGTATGTTCATGACGTGTTAGAGAAATTTGACATGTCAGGAACTGCGCTGGCATCAACTCCATCAGCCACAAATCATGGCATTTGTCCAGACGCTCATGGAGTCAAAGTCGATGAAACATTATATCACTCCATGATCGGATCCTTGATGTATCTTACAACTTCGAGACCTGATATCATGTATCCAACATGCCTATGCGCCCGTTATCTGTCCAATCCAAGAGATTTGCACTTGTTAGCCTCAAACAAATCATGCGATACTTGAAAGGAAGTCCAAGCACCGGCTTGTGGTATCCTCGTCATGACGACTTCAACCTTGCGGGTTACTCAGATTCTGATTTCAGCTGCTGCAGGCTTAATGCTAAATATGCTACGGTTGGTTGCAAGTTCTTCGGAACTCGTTTGGTAACATGACAATGCAAGAAACAGACCGCGGTCGCTCTCTTTACATGTGAGGCTGAATACGTTTCAGCATCCAGCTGTTGTTCCTAGATACTCTGGATAAAACAGCAGATGAGAGACTACAGACTGCAATTTCTTGATACGCCAATTTACATAGATAACAAAGCAGCTATTGATATCACCAAAAATCATATTCAACACTCATGTTCAACACTCTCTACTGAACATATAGAAATTCGACACCACTTTATCCGTGATTGTTACGAGAAAAAGTTGGTTAGAATTGAAAAAATCCATACTGATGACAGCAGATTTTTACACAAAAGCTTTTGACTGATCAAGATTTCAAAATCTTTTGAAATTTAATGGTTTAAAAAATCTGACATTAGGGGATACACTAGAGGTTGAATTTGAGGATGACTAGGACTTAACGTGATTCTCATCGGTATGACAGTATGCTAAAGATATGGAATGTTTGAGAAGGTAATTAAACAGGTCTTGCTGAGGATGTGCCAATAGACTTCACTCGTTCAGTAAATTGTTCTTTAGATATAAACCTAAAAGAAAAACTGAGTAATTTGTGGGTTGACATCTCTCGGATATATGGACTTATACTCCGAAATTTTGTTTGAGAGAATGCCAGATTCTATGGTACTTGGTCTTTATATTTAATCGATATCTAGGGTATTATCCGAGTTCTTCTGATTTTCCATTGGCAATGACCTAGAATTTGTATAATACTTTACGCATTATTTGCCTATAAAGGTTGCACAAAAAGATGAGTATGTCATAAACATTTACGACATCTGCAGTTCAAAAGATTCCTTAATAAAAATACCACCTAAAGTCGAGCCTTCATCTCTTTCTCTATATGAAATACTAACCTGAGCTCTAAAGGTCTCGCAATTCACCCCATTACACATATCAGTTAGATATATTCACCTATGAAATGAAATTCTGGGAACCTCGATACGGGAGTCTATTCTGAGATGGGCAACATAGTTACTTCATGTTCCTTAATTTTATTTAAACACATCTTGAAAAAATTGAGAAACGTATAGAGGTTTAAGTGGATAAGTATATTGGCAATCTGGGTAAATCTGTTTAAGAACTTAAAGTTACTACCAAGATCAACGGTACTTATGATTTGTCTAGATAACTGATAGATTCTCTAAACACAAACTCACAAAAAAATGTATGTAAGCACATCTTTACTTGTTCTTTCTTTTTAGAAAAATCCTAAAAAGATTTTCAGCTTATTTTTAGCAATCTCTCTTAGATTTTAGTCTACCGATGATGAAAACACCGTTAGTCCAAGTCAAAGCAACAGTTGCTGGAGGAAAGCTGTAGAGCATGGGCTGGGAGCTAATCAGAAAAGAAAATACCCTAAAACGTCAAAAGTTCATTAACTTGAAACTTTAAAGTTTTAAAATAAAGTTTTTTTGGTTAAACATCGGTCAACCAAGGTCATTCAGTTGGACTTGGATAAATCGGATAACCAGGGTCATTAACTTGGACTTGCTTAACTGAGTGGGTTATAAAAACAGATAACATTTCACAACAAATCAAAAAGATAAACAAAGTGCATAGAACTGACTCGTACGAGTGACACACTAACTCGTACGAGTGACAAAAGGCTTCATTCATGCGAATCGTCACTCGTACGAGTGAACCTAATGGAGTACAAAAGGGCTACTCATTCGCACGAGTCACACTATTGACTCTGTGTGATTGAGAGCTTAGTCTATACGATTCAGTTCCTATCATTCACTTTCTTGATCTTTGTTACATATCTATACTTCGGGGAGGTTGATTAGCGCACCTCTTACAATGGGCAAGGCACTACTACAAGTTTTGAGCCGTCATAATGCTGAAATTGGCCCAAAAGGACGTAAAACGTAGATTTAGGATAATCAGACCGGTAAAATATAAAATTAAACTCAAAATCGTTAAAATTGGCCCTTTTAACCTACAAAATCAACCTTCAATTTGTTAAAATCTACATGTTTTAAGTTCGGTTTGATAAGGTGTTATTTTGTGTGACTTACAACTCGTACGAATCATCACTCGTACGAGGAAGTCTGTTCAAAACCCTTAAAATTTGTTAAGTATGATTTTCAATTCGTACGAAGACGTGGCTAGTATGAGTGGGTTTTGTTCAAACTTAATTCATTGTCTAAATATCTGACTCGTACGAATGGTGACTCGTACGAGTGGTTAAGAGTTAACATTATCTGAACATTTTTCTAAGGGTTTGAAATATTTATGATTGAAGATCAAGAACTCTTCGTTCTCACCATTTCACAATATTTGTTGTCTTCTAGATGAGACTATTCCTGAGATTGCAGCTTACAGAGAAGTGCTAGATTTTTTGAGCCGACTTCCAATTACCAAGGCTCTAACTGACAGACACACGGCTTACCAATCACTCGTTGAATATTTTTGGCATGCCGCTAAATTCAGTGAGGCAGAGAATGCTATTTTGTCGGTAGTGAGGATTAACAATGAAGATATTCAAGTCAAAATTACTAAAGATTTAATCCGAACGGTGTTAAAGATCATGAAGAACACACAACTGGTTATTCAGAATACATGGTTAAGGGGTGCTTCTATTGGATGGGATACATAGGATTCGTCAACGCAGCTCCTTTTAAGAATGGAAATCTCAGTGCTCCATTTCGCTATATTGCACACTGTATTATTCATGCCCTCAGCCACAAAAAGGGTGGCTTTGATGATTTGATAGACTATCAGATGTGCATGATTACAACACTTGTTCTGAATCTGCCCTACAACTTTTCAAGACTGATCTTCTCTCAGATGGTACAAAATATACAACGCGAGAAGTTTCTTCAGTACCTACGTTTTTTTCAGATGCTGCTTGATCAGTTACATCCTAATTTAAAGAAGAAGAAAGATGATGTTTTAAAGCTTGAACATATGGATGTGTCCACATTGAAAAAGATAAATCTGCATCTAAAAGCCTTCCTCAATGCCAAGCCTGTATTCGGGCTATTATTCACAAAGACTATGTGGCGCCGCTGAAGGGGAAGTGGCGATAAGATTAAAGTGGAGACGAGGCTGAAGAATTAGAAGCTTTAGACGGTTTTGTTGCGAAGAGAAGCGCGTGGTTTTCTAAAGAAGATAAGAAGGGGGTAAGGGGACAAAACAAAAGCAAACGTCTACATCTTCCTCCACTGCCCCTCAAAAGAAGCAACAAGCATCTACCAGCACTAGTTTGGTAGACGAGCCAAAGCCAGAAGAAAATGTCGAGACATTGGCTGCTGATATCGAACGAGAAGTGTTTGGGGTTCAAGAAGGAATAGTTGAAAAGGCATCCTCCTCTAGCACTGATGAAGAGGATAGGATCACCGAAGAATGAGAAAGAGCCAAAGAAAGAGAATTGGAAAGATTGGCTGAAATACAACCAAAAGGAGAGGTGAGGAAACGTTAAGTGACAGGGGAGGATGATACTACTTATGTGCCTTCGGGTTCTGACAGTGACCACCCTGTTCGCAAATCTTCAAAGAGGTCTTCTAAACGTTTAAAAAGGCCTAGCTGTTAGAAGCACAAATTCTCTTAAAGATAAATCAAAGAGAAAGGGGCAAAAAAGGTTGATGAAGTAGAGAATGTTGAACCGACTCCTCAACCACCACCATCACCACCTCCACAACCTAACTGTTGGGCCCCTAGCTAAAAGGTTTACACATTGGAGTTGCATTTTGGGCTAAGGGTGTAGGAGTGGGATTCCTAGAGCCTTATGGGCCTAGGGTTGTAATTTGTGAGTTTTGAGATTAGTATAAATACATGTGTTCGGGTTGGGGTTCAGGTTGCTTGTTAATTTGTTATTCACGCTAAAGCTAGGCGATATCTTGTATCAGACACCATTCAGTGTATGCAAGTTGATTAATCGGAGATTGTTCTTGTTTATTCATCTAATCTTTCTTTCCGCAATCGATTAGTTGTTGTGATACCGTGTACAGATCCGAATCAGGGACTTACAGTTGGTATTAGAGCCTGTTGTTCGATACAGGCTCTTGGTGTCACGGATTGAAGAAGAACTGTTCAGATCTCGAAGAACTGTTTAGATTCAAGCAATTCGGATCCGGAATTGTCGAAGATCCCAAAGAATACGAAGGAGATCATCCATTTCGGATTGATCCCGGACAACTATTCATCGTCCTTCTCAACAACCTTATCCGGATTACTCGCATTCCGGATAAGGATCACTGTTTAAATTATCTTTTGCTTATCTGTTTGTAGGAACTTTGGAATACTGTTGAATTCGAATAAGGATCTGTTATTTCGGATCAGGCTCTCGTCAGTCTTCCCGATCAGGCTTCCATTCCGGATCGGTTTTCCTATTTCGGATCATCTCTCATCTTGCAATCCGGATCATTCTCTATTTCGGATTTCATCTCCATTTCGGATTGACTTTTCATCTCGGATCAAGATAGCATTTCGGATCTCCATTCCAGATAGATTTTTCATCTTGGATCAAGAAAGCATTTCGGATTCATCCGAGTTACTGTTGTTGTGTCTCTAATAGCATTCCGATTACTGTTTCGATTCTCATTTCGGACCACTATCACGGACTCATTAAGGACTGTTAATAATCAGAAAATAAACTTAACACTAATTTTTTCGATAAAATTTAAAAAAAATGAACAATTACATGACAGCTTAGGATCTGACAAATGCCACCCTGGTAGATTTACAGTCACAGACACTGGCTCTTCACCAAGAGCTAGACCAAGTCATTGGCACTTCTACAAAGGTGTCCCGTTTGCTATATGGTGACGAATATTATGAATGGAAGTTTAGGTTTGAGCAATACTGCAAGGCTAAAGAGCCACGGGTTTGGAGATGTATCATGAATGGTCGTCGAACCATAGTTTATAGCACTAATGATGATCCGGACACAAGGATCCCCAAACCTAGTCATTTGTGGACTCTGGAAAACGAGAAGATAATCAAAGAAGATGAGAAAGCCTCGGCTGTTCTAACAATGGCACTCGGACCCGACATCTCCATAGCTGTTAGAAATTGCTAGACGGCTAAGGAGGTGTGGGGCGAACTATAGAATTCGTATGAGGGAAACATGGATATGAAGGCAAGCAGGGTTAATCAGCTGAATCAACAGTTCAGCTCATTTAACCACATATATGGAGAAACTATTGAGAATCAAATTCAAAGATACGTGAAGCTTGTCTACCAGATGATTTCAGCGCGAAATTTCTCTTACGAATAGTGCTCTGAATAGACAGCTATTGAACTCTTTGCCCAAGAGCTGGGATGCTGATGTGGGCATGATCAAGAAGACGAAAAATCTGAACGATGTGACCCTCACAGAAATGGTTGCAACTATCAAGTCATGTGAGATAGATAATAAACAGAGGGACATCATCATCAAAGAAGTCTGATGGCAGCTGGTATTATAGGGCAGAACACGACATTAATATCTCAGAATCTTGTTTACAGCCCTCTCAAGGAAGCTCGCACACACCGGGTAACTCTAACTTAGTGTATAGACCTCTCACCTCTGCAAGAAGACCCAATATGTTTATGGTCTTCAATCTCAGACTCCTACGATGATCTCTGTGGCATAGGTTCAGACACAATATCATCCCAGTATCCTAACATGGTTTATAGTGTTGTCATTCCTGCAACAACTCAACAAGGCGGCATTCCTCAATCTATTGTTCCCACACCAGCTGTGTCCAATTATGCTTTTCTCACAAAAGAGAATGAGGAGAAATTGGCCATAGCTGCTTCAATGATTAATAGTTTAAACGCTTTCTTAGCAGGTGACTTGACTCCTCCATCTGTTCTCCCAACTAAAGTAGATCAGATCATGGAGGAGGATTTGGACGAGATTGATGTGTCCTGGAATATTGTGATGGCTGCCTTACGTGTCAACAAATTTCAAAAGAAGTACGGGAGGCAACCATTGAGGAATCTGAAGACTGGGCTAACGAAATATAAGCTTAGGTGTTATAGATGTCATGAGCCAGGGCATTTCGCATGGGAATGCAAGAAGACGCCATCTGGATATGTCTCATCTAGAGTGGCAGATATTCAGAACAGTGACAGGTAGCTCGTGTCCATCTCTCCATCAAAGTCTTCTTCAAGTCCCTCGAGCAGCTTTAGCGGGAAATCAACAACCTTGGTGGCACAACAGCACGAAGGTTTCAACTGGGCAGATGTTGCAGCTCAGATGGAGACTCTAAATCTCTCCAAGAACAACAATCATTGCATGATGGCGTGAACAGTTGAGACACCTGATCTCTCGGAAACGGTAAATCGCATCTCTGTTCAGATAGTTGTCATTTTAAATTATCACAAATATGCGCCCATAATTCGACTCTTTTAGCTGAGTATAATCAAGCTGCATCACAAAACATCGCCCTTAAACATAAGAACAAGCATTTTATGGAAAAGGTCGAAGCACAGAAACAAGACATAGCTCAGCTAAAGCTTGACTTCAACCAACAACAATGTTGGGTATACGACTATAAGCTAAAATTAGCTGAAAAGGACATAGAACTTCAAGCAGCTTCAGCCAAGCTAAATTCCTTTACAGGAAAGCTTCAAGAAAACGAATTAACTATTAAAAAATTTAAACTTTGAGTAAGCTGGTCAAGGACTTGTGCAATATGCAGTGGAATATAAGAACAACAAAACAAAAGGCATTAGGTATAATAGGGCTCCTCCACCATATAATCATAGCTACACACGAATGCCTGATTTTGAGGTAGAACTAGAAAATGAAGAAAATATGATGTTTGGTAAACCCTCGGATTACTTTTCAAAACCGTGGAAGCCCTACTACCCAAAGTTATCTAAGCCAACTGAACTCAAGAAGGACGCTGGTTTTGTCCCTTCCACACCAGTTTCACGAGAATCTGGTGACATCTCCTCTTGTAGTTCATATGGTTTTTAGAAAATGACGCCTAAATAAGAGGCAGCGACACCACTTAAGGAATCAAAGCAAGAAAATCCTCCTGAAACTGACACAGTGAACGCTACTAACGCTTCTACTTCATGTGTAGAAGAAATATTAGTTGAGGATATTATAGGTGGTGAAGAAGAATGTCTGAATTCAAATTCGGATGATTCAGCTACTGATTATGATTTTTATAAACTTACTTTTCACATTTTGAATCTTTTCCTTGTTGAACAATCAAAATTCTCGGACAATGTTGGTTGTGTTGATAACTTAGACGTTTTTAATCCTGGTTTTTCATCTGATGCTGATGTTTTGAATTCTAATAATGCATGTGATAACTCTTGTGATGAAAACATAACTTTTGCTACAGGTAGATGATTCAGTTTCCTCAGTTCCCACTGAAGAGACAGAAAGTTCTTCTAACGAAGCACCGCCTGTTGATGCTATTCCTAGGGTCGACAATGAGGAAATCCATCAACCAACTGACTCTGTGATGAGTGACACTAGCAAAGTACTAGAAGAATTAGGCGAATCAGATTCTTCGAATGAAGATCGGTTGACTGATTCTAAAATGACAGAAAATGAGTAACCTCCCTCTGCTGATTCAGATAAAACCTTTGAAACTGCATCTGAATCGGAATCTCAAGCTCTTCAACATATAGATATTTCTTTTGCTACTAACAATTAAAGCTCATCATCTGACAGTTTAGAAAAGTATGTCCCTTCCGAATCACCCGTTTCCTCTGAAAATCCGCCAAGCAAAATGATTTGGAATCTAATAAAAAGAAACGGAGAACACGTAGATCACAAAAGAAAAAAACCAAACAGGCACCTCAGCCTACTGAAAAGGCTCTGCTGATTCAGTTTCTCATACTGAGAAATTGACTCAGCAGGCCCAAACTGAATCTGTTAAGCCACCAGTTGAACGGGAATCAGTTAAAATTTTTCCTAAGTTTACCAACTCCAAACTATCTAATTCAAATCATAAAACTTACAAGTGTGCTGATGGTTGTGAGCAGGTTACAGCCAAAACTATGACCTTGTGCCAGCCGTCAGTACCAACAAGCAAGAAACTAACAGACAAGTTGCCTAGAATTTCCCAGGCTGAACAGACTATTTTCTTCCAGAGGAGGCAGACCTATTTGAATTGTGGATTTCCCAGGCATATTGCACAACACTGTCAAAATGCATTTATGCCTTTCAACGCCCTTCTTCAAAAAATCAGAGAGCTATGCCCAATCGCTTACATCAGGCTCGATTTGCTCCGGCTAAGCCCTCTGATCAAGACTAGAACATGGCCAAGAGACAAAATCAAAAATCTGTAAGAGCTTCAGGTGCTCTAAATCCTTCTAGCACTCCGATAGTTGTGCAGAAGTCTTACTCACCAACCTGGAGGCCTAAAATCTTAACCAAGACCCAGTCTTCTATCCTAAAATCGGACAAATCAAAAGCATCACCAACCTCATCCTCAACTAGTTTAATTTTAAATGAGGTCCTGATGTTGATGCAAATGGAACACCCAGATCATCAATGGCCTGGGTTGCAGCTTCTAACTAAACTTGTTGAAATGTTCTGGTACAGCTTTGGAGGACTCTCGTCAGACTTTGGTTATAGGCACATGACAGGAGACATCTCGCAGTTGAATGACATTTAGTTTTTCGATGGCGGGTTTGTCTTCTTCGCAGGTGGTGAAACGGGAAAGATAACGATGAGAGGAACGGTGTGCAATGGAGCTCTCAGCTTCAAGAATGTGAACTATGTCCCAGAGTTGAAGCACAGTCTCTTGAGTGTGTCTCAGCTCTGTGATAATCATTTAGATGTGCACTTTACAAAAAAAGGATGCTTTGTGTTGAAACTAGGCCTCATTATTATTGATGAATGGATTCTTCTCAAAGCTGAATGCAAAGGAAATGAATACGTCATCAATGACAAGGCCCCATCGACAAGCTTAACTGTTTGTTCTCCCGACCGCTGAGCACGATGCAATGTTGTGGCACAGCCGACTAGGACACATCAACATGAAGAATCTCAACAGACTTGCAAAAGTTGGTTTAGTCAGAGATTTGCCTATTCGGGATTTTATGCAGATTGAAAAGTGTGAATAATGTGCTCGTGGGAAACAACATCGAAATCCACACAAGTCAAAACACGCACCGTCCATTTCAAAAGTCTTGGAATTACTTCATATGGATCTTTTTAGTCGGACCGATATTCTAAGCATTGGCGGGAAGGCATACTGTCTGGTTATCATTGATGGCTACTCCCGTTTCACTTGGGTATTCTTTCTAGCACAAAAGAGTGAAACAACTAAGTTAGTCAAATAGTTTATCATCCTAATGGAAAACCAGGCAGACATCACACTGAGGGCTATTCGATGTGATAATGGAACAGAGTTCAAGAACGCCACTTTGAATTCTTTTTGCTCCTCCAAGGGAATTGATCAACAGTTTAGTGCAGCCAGAACTCCTCCACAGAATTGGGTTGCGGAATGCAGAAACCGCACACTCATTGAAGCAGCACGTACTATGTTGGTCGAATCAGAACTACCTCTTATTTTCTGGGCAGAAGCAATCAATACCGCTTGCTACATTTAGAATCATGCCCTGATTAATAGAAGGCACATGCAAACGACATATGAAGTGGTTGAAGGTCACAAACCTTCAGTCTGTTGGTGCATTATGTCTATTACCAATGTCTAGGATATGTCTGTATTGTATATAGGGCTTAAACATCATTTGTTTATATCATAAATGTTTATATTATACATTTTGTACTGGCTCGTACGAGCGAGATAGGATGGCTCGTACGAGTGACTCTTAGTCATTCGTACGAAGCAACCACTCGTACAACCTAGGTATCTGTTTAACGAACACTCCAGTACGAGTCATGTCGACATATAAATAGAGGAGTGTTATGTGATAACTAGTTACTGTTAGTTCAGTTGGTACATTTGTTTACTCACGTCATTGAATACAATCAGAAGCAGTTAAACAGTTAGATATTTCTTGTTCGTTTGTCATCCTCTCTAGTAATGAATTCCGCCTCTGCTAGCTGAGTTAGATCAGACTGGTTGCTCATCGGAGGAGCCAATCCCCCGTTCACAAGTGGTATCAGAGCTTTGTGGTCTGATCTGGTGACAAACGTCAAGTAATTGCATGTCACACCCTGACCCGCTGCGGAATTGGTAGTCGGGGCATGATTAGGTTTCATCAAAGCTGACGACATTTACTATCATAACGTTTCATATTTATTATTTACAATTTAATGGAGAAATAACAACAAACATACACGCACAACATGTTCTAACATAACATTCATGCATTCTTTATTTTTCTTCTAAGGCAAATTCCTATATGCTCCTTGCTTCAACTTGTTCACCTGTATTATGTGTAAAACAGAGTTTTTGGGTCAACAAAAGTTGGGGAGTGAATCTTATTTAATCATTTGAAAGAAATAGTTATATTGATTATTTTAATACAAAAATTTGCAATAACCAATCATGAGCATACGCATATGTAATTCTAACCACAAATGACATAATATAAAACAATGCACACTAACATGACCAATGGTGAACTGTGAGATCAAGGCTTAATCAAACGGAGCCGATCTTATGAGACACGCGATGCTCAACTCGTATCCAACGAGGAACTGATCGGCCTAATGTGAATGATTGCACGCAAATGAGAAAAATGTAACCTCACAATACAACAAACAACATTACATAACACGTTAGTTCATATAATGGTAAAAGCACAAGTATTTGAGTTAACGAAATATGTAAACGACACATGATACACCCTAAAACATGAATAAAAAGGGGAATTTGTAAGGATTCACTCATAGTGGGTGCGTTTCCTTGAATTGACGACGAACGCGCAAGAATTTGGATTTAACCACGAGAGAAACTAACCTAAATAATAATGTAATAATTTGATAAATAAATAAATTTTATTTGAAATTAATATTTTCATTTAGTGCTCTTTATTAGATTTTTAGATTAATTTTGGTAGTATTTAATATAATTTTTAAACTTAAAATGCATTTTAAATGATTTTTAGATGATAATAATAAAAAAATAAATAAAATTAAAATAAAAAAAAACATTTGACCTTGTCAGGTCTGACTGGCTCTGACCGGTCGGATAGCATGTGAAATTGGCAGCGTGTGAGATTCGAACTCGTGAGTTGGGAAGAGGATTCAACTTGGGTTGAGTTTGAGGGTTCGGTTGGTGTTTTATCCTTCTTCTTCTCATCCTTGAAATCTCCATTCCTAATGTGGTTTTCGGTGAGCTGTGTAGCTAGCTCCATTGCTTCTTCCAAAGTTGCAGGTGTAGTACTGATCACAGGGTCCTGAATCTTCAAAGGATGACCCCGAATGTAGTGCTCGATCAGACAATAGAGAGGGGTGAACAAATTTGGAACCATTTGGCTCAACTCAAGAAATCTCTTGTTGTAGGTTATGTGATCTCCCTCTTTTTGTTTCAAGAAGTAGAACTCATCTTCCAGTTTCTTAATTTCGCTTCTTGGGCAGAAGCGTCTTGTCTTGAGTTCTCGAAGTTCTTCCCAAGTTAGGGTTACAACGGCTTCGACGCCTCTTCTGCCCTTCTCAGCATTCCACCATGTGAGGGCTACTCCATACAGACGTCCTATAGCATAGCACACTATGCGGTCATTGGGACAATCACAGTTGAGGAAAGTACTCTCCATCTCTTCGAACCAACGAAGGAGAGCAGTGACCCCTTTAGTTCCTTCATACTTGGGTGGGTCACATGAGTTGAAGTGCTTGTAAGTGCACCTGGTGGTATTTAGGGAGGGTTGGCAATGTTTTGACCATCTTGGTTGATTGGGTTAGAGGCAAGGGCTTGTTGGACTTGAACTACGATGTCGGGAAGTACGGCGGCCATTTGTTGAGCGATTTGGGTAGCCATGCGCTCGTGGGATCTTCCTGATCTCCTACCTCTATGAGAGTGACTAGAAGACATCTACAAGGAATACGTATCGAGTGTATGAGTTTGACGTTTTAGGTGTCATGTGTCCTATAAAAGATTAATATCAACAAAACAAATGAGAGAAAAACAAATTCACTACATCCATAGGATGTCTTGGGCCTGGCTTATGTTTGGGTCCCCCATATGTTCCCATACTTTAGCCTAGGTAGTCATGTGGGCCCCCTTGACTACTGGCTTTGTAGAGTTCACATTGGTGTTGGCATGTTAACACTCGCGCCACCCGAATGAAAATCGTAAAACATGATTGCAAGGTATAAGGTCGGAGGGTGTCCATGTATAGACACAGTGACAACTCAAAGTGGGGTTAGTTCACACGACGTTTGATGTGGCATGCTTTGGCCTAATAGGTCCTTCGTACTCTCATCTCTAGTCCCTAGGTAGGCAAACTAGTCCGTTATATTGGATTTATACGAATGCCAACCTAGACAGGACGTTTCCACTACCGGTACTCGTACCCTTCCAGTTAATACATGTCCGTCGTAGAACCTACTTTGATAAGATTGAAAAATGAAAACATCACAAAGTCTTGAGTAAAGAGACATGAGAATGTTTTGAATATGTGAGAATTGAAACGTGCGTGATGAATGTATATGTAAGCATGTTATGTTTGATAATATGTATAACACACTAAGTATCACTCAAAATGATATTGGAAGTGTTTCCATGCATTTGTGTGTGAAATAAATATGAAACAAATAAACATCATGAGTTTGCATGTAACCAAAAATCATATAAACAATAAAAATCTAACCGACTATAGTATAGGCTCTAAGGGTCTAATAACCTATCCTATATCCCTATAGTCAAAAGCTCTGATACCAATCTGTCACACCCTAACCTATAGCAGAAATGGTAGTCGGGGCATGATTGGGTTTTCATCAAAGCTCATGACATTTACAATCATAAAGTTTCATATTTATTATTTACAATTTAATGTAGAAATTACAACAAACATACACGCACAACATGTTCTAACATAACATTCATGAATTCTTTATTTTTCTTCTAAGGCAAATTCCTATGCGCTCCATGCTTCAACTTGTTCACCAGTATTATGTGTAAAATAGAGTTTTTAGGTCAACCAAAGTTGGCGACTGAATCTTATTTAACTATTTGAAAGAAATAGTTATATTGATTATTTTAATAAAAATGTGCAATAACCAATTATGAGCGTACACATATGTAATTCTAACCACAAACAACATAATATAAAACAATGCACACACAAACATGACCAATGATGAACTGTGAGATCAAGGCTCAATCAAACGGAGCCGATCATACGAGGCACGCGAATGATTGCACGCAAATGAGAAAAATGTAACCTCACAATACAACAAACAACATTACATAACACGTTAGTTCATATAATGGTAAAAGCACAAGTATTTGAGTTAACAAAATATGTAAACGACACATGATACACCAAAAACATGAAAAAAAAGGGGAATTTGTAAGGATTCACTCACAGTGGGTGCGTTTCCTTGAATTGACGACGAACGCGCACGAATTTGGATTTAACCACGAGAGAAACTAACCTAAATAATAATGTAATAATTTGCTAAATAAATAAATTTTATTTGAAATTAATATTTTCATTTAGTGCTCTTTATTAGATTTTTAGATTAATTTTTGTAGTATTTAATATAATTTTTAAACTTAAAATGCATTTTTAAATGATTTTTAGATCATAATAATAAAGAAATAAATAAAAAAAAAATAAAAAAAAAACATTTGACCTTGTCAGGTCTGACTGGCTCTGACCGGTCGGATAGCATGTGAAATTGGCAGCGTGTGAGATTCGAACTCGTGACCTCCCGTATACGTGCACGCGGCTCTACCAACTGAGCTACGTGTCTAACCCGAAAGAAACTCCATTTTAATTAGATTTATATACAAACTAGATTTAAATATATACTGCTTTTATTATAAAACGGTTTTTATAATGATCAAACCGGCTTCAGTAACCCGGATCGAACTCGGTACCTTATGTTTCGTGTGCACACAGCCCAACCAGTTGGGCTGTGTGTCTAACCCCTATAAACCCGGATTTGCATTTGTTTTATACACTTACCCAAAGTTGTTTTGAACAGTCTTTAAAAAAATTGGTTTTTATGTTAGAGGATCGGCTACGTGTGCGAATCGAACCCGAGACATATGCTTGTAATTGCACACAGTCCACCATTGGATTGTGTGTCTAACCCGGTTAAATACTCGATTTTATTTTCATTTATACACTAATCGAGACTTCTTCTTCTTCATGAATAAGAACCAAAAATTTTTAACCCGACTGATCACTTGGTTAAACAGTTTTGATTAACTGTTTAAAAAACTAAACACTTACATAAACGAACATAAGAGTTTTTAAGTGATTGAATGAAGTTGTACCTTTCTGATCAAGGTTCTGGTAATGTGCAAAACAATTCCGGCGATGATGATTTGCATATTTTTAGAGAGTTTAGAAGTTTGAGTGATCTTGAGAGAATGAGCAAGTTCGTATGAGATGAAATGATTGTGTATTTATAGCCCATCATCGATTTCAGTTTTGATTCAATCATTCCTTCGGTTTTCAAAACAAACATTGATTTCAGGAAGTTACACAACAAATTGGCTTCGGTTTTGTGATTGAAACTAATGTACGTGATCGGTTATATATGATTTCATAACCGAAATCGTTAATTATGATTGATTGATCAAATGGCAGTTACAGGTTTTAAGCTCCAAATTTGCAGGTCTTAAATGTTAGTTTTATTATAAAAATTATTTGTTTTCATATTTATAACAACATGTTAAAATCGAACTTAATCATGTCAAAATCGGTAATACTTCATCCGTTTGGAGACGTAGCTGCGTCGTACGAGTAGAGAGACCACTCACACGAACAACTTTTCATACAATTTGAACCATTCGTACGAATAAGTAACCAGAAGTTCCAAAAATTTACAAGTTTCAAAATTTTACAAGGGGATTCCCACGAATTACACATCCGTACGAGTGGACTTTTTCATCCGTACGAGTGAATCTCATTGTTCGCAAGAGTTACTTGTTAAATCATATTATCCGTACAAATCTCTGATTCGTACAAACGGATCTCAATCGCACGAATTGTTTGTCATCCGCACGAAGGAATTTTTCTGTACTAATCGGTTTGTTCGAAAAGTGTGTTTTTGAATTTTCAACAGAAAAATGGCTGAGGAATTTTACAACACATTCACTACATCGGCTGTCACAACCACAGCTGCTCAAAACATAAATCTCTAAACGACATAGGTACAATGACTAAACCGCCGAAGTTGATGAACCTAGAAGATTTTGGCAGTTGGAGTGAGCGATTCATGAATTAGGTCCAGGCAAATCACTTTACTTGCCGGTTCGCGTTCGATGTTAAGTATCAAGCTCCGATAGGTGAAAATGGCCTCGAGAAGACTCTAGCTCAACTCTCGGATGTTGAAAGGGAAAGGTTTATAAACAAAAAGAAATTGATGAATATTCTGCAACAATTCATCAAAGAAGATATTCTGGCGTTAATACAACACGATGATGATGCACAATCATTGTGGAATGCTCTTCGTTTAAAGTTTCAGAGAAGTGCTCAGCTTTGAAAGAGTAAATGGGCATTGTTGAGTAAAAGAGTTTGATATCTTTACACTGAGTAAAGGAGAGACTGTGAAGCAATTGATCGAAAGATACTGTCATTTGGTGGTACAAATGAATAGAATGGGAATTATGAAGACCAATGAAGAACTGGTTGATAAGTTGGCAATTCTCTACCGCAGGCCGAATGTTCTACTTATCTGACCTTATTGAAGAATGGAACCGAGTATGGTAATTTCTCATTACCATGTTTCATTGAAAGATTGGAGGGACATGAACTCGAAATGCAGAAGATGGCAAAGAACAAAACCGTCCAAGTTCAACAAGATGTTAATCTATACTTCAAGAACAGTTCTGCTGCTGAAATTCAGTCTCCGAAGATTCAAACAGCTTTCAGCACCTACAGTTCGCCAAGCTCACCATCAAACTAGAATAGTGGCTTTGAATCCTTTACATCAGTTGATCTAAACGCCTTCAAGCCCATAGTCATCTTATGGTTCAAACCAGCCCCAGATCAACCAGACTACTCAATCTCATCCTAATCAAAGAGTCATACAATGCAACATTGCTGTAGATTTCCCAGAATGCGCAGAATTTTGATGAGAAGACCGTGAAGCAACACATGTCTTTACTAGCTTCGGTACTTGAGTCTTATGATAGTCTAGTCGCAGGAAAAATCGGAAATTCAGAATTGACAAGAGAAGATTATGATCAGATAGGTCCAGTTGAAATGGAGTTGATTGACATCAAGTGGTGTATAGCATCGGTCGTTCGACGTGCACAGAGATTCATGGAGATAACTGGCAAAGAAAACATGGGAGGTCTAGATGGAAAGCTTGGGTTTGATAAATCCAAAGTTAGTTGTTTTAAATGTCGGGAAAAAGGACACTACAAATGTGAATGTCCGAACAGAGAAGTTCAGGGTAACCATAACCATTTCGCCGATGATTATTACAACAGAGCAATTTACCACCATCCTCAGCCTAGATCTCAAATGGTGCCAATCGAAGACAAACAGCCAGAGACCAAAGATAAAGCACTGGTGGTGACACAAGAAGATGAGGGCTTCAACTAGAACAAAGATATTTCAAAGAATGAAATTTGGCTTTGGTTGCTGAGATTATTGAATACCTGAGGAAGAATCAGGGGCATCGTTTGACGAGGGTCCTGAAGATGATTTCTATTATTACACATTGTCAGAGGAGGAGGAACTTTTGAACAGTCCATTCAAACACATTTTGCCTAATGATATCTTAAAAACTTTTGCAGGTTATTTCGCACCTAGTCATCAATCATTGTGTGAAGAACAAAAGAAGCCAGTTGGTGAAGTAAAAGTTGATAAAAAGATGGAGAAGTTGTCCGATGACATTATCAAGGCATGCATGGCAAAAGGCAATGAGGTAAATGAGTCAAAGACTGAGTTTGTGGTTGTAAAACCATGTCTAAAATGTGTAGAGCCATGTAGTGATTGTCTTGCAAAAGACACACGATATGGTGAACTCCAAAGTTTAACATATAATTTGTCCAGTGATTACAAATCAACTAAAGAAGCACACAACAAATTAAGTAATTCTGTTAAACAATACACAAAAGCACTTAGAGAAAGTGACGCAACACTCTTGATGCTCAAAATAACAGTAATGGGCAAGCAAATGGCCATTAATATTCACTTAAACACTATCGCTGAGCTAAAGAGCGAGCTTGAGAAGGTAAGAATCGAAACTGAACGGATTAACAAGCTGTTAATCAGTTATTCAACAAGCTCTTATGTCATTGATCACATTTTACCTAAAATTGAAAACAAAGAAGAATCAGAAAAGGTTGAAAGCAAAAGTGCGAGTTAGGATCGAGTTTCACCCCCTATGTGAAATAGTTATGAATGCAAAAAGCCAGCAGGGGTGGAGAAGGTACTCAATCTAAAACTGAAAACTGAACAATCAAATGAGTTGCCTACAAACATCGATTAAGTTACACAACTTCTGATAGTGAATGTGATTTGAGGTAGTTAAAACTGTGGTAGAAAATGTTTTAAAAGTGAATCTGAAAAGTCTGAGTCTGATGCTGAACCATCAGAGAATAGTTTGACCAATGATCCAAACATCATAGTTTATAAAATGAAAGGATCAAATAAACTATTTTCTGATGAAGACTTTCCCATCCAGAACGTGAATCTGGATTGTGTTGATAAAATGTTCAAGCTTGTGGAGGTATGTCATGTTGATTTATATAAACATGATGCATCTTTCTACTTTAAATCAAAAAGTGAAACCGACCCTACTATCATAAAAACAGAGATTATCCTGAAAATAAGAGGGCAGGGTTGGGTTACCAAAAGCCATGAATGAACAACAAGTCTCAAAAACTTAATTTTACCAAGAAAATCAACTTCGTTTTTGGGACAACAACAGAGAAACAGAAAGCACCTATGACTGTGCCAAAGCAAATCTTGAAAAGAACAAATGAATCCTACAAAAATGTTAAACCAATTATTCAACCTTATTCAAAATTTGAAATTGGTGAAACATCAACTAAACATCGCCAAATGGATTCTAAATTTTATGCTAAAAAGGCAAATCTTAAAATGCAAAAATGGGTGGCAAAAGTGAAACCGTCGAAGGTAGAACCAAAACCTTCTGTTCCAAACAAAACTGAGCTTAAAAAGAATGTTAAAACAAAGTAGGTCCGAAATTCGACATTCCGAGCCCAACAAAGGACCAAGATGGCTTGGGTTTCTTTGTTTAAATAGTTTCTTCGTTTGTGTGTAGGGACACCCACGATCGATAATGTCTAAATGTATAATGGAAGTGGAGCCTCCAGGCACATGACAAGGATGCTTGCGTTGTTACACGACGTTAAAGCTATCCGTGGAGGATACGTAGGTTTTGCAGGAACGCGAGGAGGAAGAATTGTCAGTGAAGGAATTCTCACGAACGGAGTTGTATCGTTTGATAAAGTGAACTACATCACGGAACTCGAGAACTATCTACTCAGTATTTCGCAGATTTGTGACAAGAAATTCACGACACATTTCAATGATAAAGAATGCTTGATCTTAAAACCGGGTTTCAAGATTCCGGAGGAATGGATGCTGATGCGTGCACCGAGAGAAAATGACTTGTATGTTCTAGATATGAGTGTCGCATCAACAACATCGAAGAAAATGCTTTGTTTCCAAAGCTACCGAGAAAGAGTCGATATTATGGTATAGAAAGATGGGGCACATTCATCTGCGAAAGATGAATTATCTTGTGCATAACGACCTAGTGGAGGGTGTTAATTTGAAGAGTTTTCAATTATCTGATAATTCCTTGAGCTGTAAAAGGGGAAGCAGCACAAGAAATCACACCCACGAAAGCTGCTGAATTTGATCAAGCTACCATTAGAGAGGCTACACATGGATCATTTCGCACCAGTAAACGTCAAATCTATTTCTGGTGATCTATATTGTCTTGTCGTTATAGATGATTATTCAAGATTCTCATTGTTTTTTTTTCTAGAGAGAAAAGACAAAACATTTGAAACTCTTATGATCCTCTTTAGAAAACTCGAAAATCTGTATCACTTGCCAATCAAGATAATTTACAGTGACAACGGTAGAGAGTTCAAGAATAAGCGGATGCTCGAATTCTGCAAGAGAAGGGGATTCTTCATGAATTCAGTGCTCCTTATACTCCACAGCAAAACGGATTGCTGAACGAAAGAATCGCACACTGATCGAGACTGCCAGAACTATGCTTGCCGATTCGAAATTGCCAATTAATCTAGAGTGAAGCAGTCGCGTCAGCGTGTTATACCTTGAATCGTGTGTTAACAGTTAAGCCTCACAACAAGACATGCTTCGAGTAACTTAATCAGCGAAAGCCTAACCTTGCATTTTCGGAGCCATTTGGATCACCGTGTACTGTATTGGACCTGGCTGGTAAATTTGGTGCCAAATCCTTAGAAGGATTCTTCGCGGGTTATGCTACTCCTTAGAAACGTGTCTTCTTGCCGAGTATGAACCATGTTATTCTTGCGCAGCATGTGGATTGTCAAAGATATACGACGCCAACGAAGAAAATGGGGATCTGTGGCTGTTTAACTACGATAGCTTGTGGAATTCTTTCGACCTGCCAGATGTGCCATCAGAAGAAGAACTTGTTATGCTCTTTCAACAGCATCAATATCTAATCAAGAGCAAGTTACCAGACCGTTAGTGATTTCCCCCGTCACTTCTTGTGTCTACCACATCTAATGTAGGTCGAAGCACTTCTCTTCAAGAATCTGTCCCTGTACCTAATGTCAACACTGCCGAATCATCTGCCCAGCAACAGCCAAATGCTGACTCTTATCGGGAACCGACTTTCGACGATGGTGATCTAGTTCTGATGAAGGATCTGAACAGATAGAAAGCTTCTTGAACACATAGGCTGATCACTCAAACCTCAATAATGAAGCTTCATCATCTGTACCGGTTGTGGATGAAGTCATCACAAATTTGCAAATGCAAGTAGATGTTCCGAATGAAGTGATGCCGAGACTTTTTCATATCATCCGTCAGAGAATATCATAGGCAGCTTACAATCGGGAGTGCAAACTCGCCATCAGATCAACAAGGATCTAAGTTGTTTCTATACTCATATTGCTCCACTTCAAACTAGACTTTCTAATAGTTGTTTTGTTTCTCAGGTTGAGCCAGGAAGCTGGAAAGACGCATTAAAGGAAGAAAGTTGGGTGGATGCGATGCAAGAAGAGTTGCTTCAATTCCAGAAACTTGGAGTCCGGAAGCTTGTTGACCTACCTAATCATCACAAAAAGATAAACACTAGATGGGTCTTCAAATGCAAACGTGATGATAGCGGGATTGTCGTGCGCAACAAAGCTCGACTTGTGGTTCAGGGTTTCCATCAGTAGGAAGGGATAGATTACACCGAAGTCTATGCCTCGGTCGCCTGTCTTGAAACAATCCGCATATTCTTGGCCTTCACCTCATGGAAAGGGTTCAAGGTGTATCAGTTAGATGTCAAATCCGCTTTCCAATACGAAAAAGTAAAAGAGGAGGTGTATGTCGGCCAACCATCGGGGTTCGTCGATCCAATCACAAAGACAAAGTCTACCTTCTGAACAAAGCCTTATATGGTCTGCATCAAGCCTCGAGAGCTTGGTATGAAATGCTGTCAAGTCATCTTATAGGCAACGACTTTATTAGAGGAACCGTAGAGTCTACCCTCTTTGGATTGAGAAATGACAAGCTGTGTAAACACTTCGAAGAAGTCATGAAGGCAAATTTGAAATGAGCACGATGGGGGAGATGAAGTTCTTTCTAGGACTTCAGGTCGATCAGTTACCTGATGGTATCTTTATCCATCAGACGAAGTATGTTCATGACATATTGGAGAAATTCGATATGGCAAGAGCTAAACCAGCATCAACCCCATTAGCTTCTAATCATGGCATTTGTCCAGATATTACTGGAGTCAAAGTTGATGAAACTCTATACCGCTCCATGATCGGATCCTTGATGTATCTCACTGCTTCTCGACCTGATATCATGTATCCAACATGCCTGTGCGCCCGTTATCAGTCCAATCCAAGAGATTCACACTTGCTCACCGTCAAACGTATCATGCGATATTTGAAGGGATTTCCAAGCAACGGCTTGTGGTACCCTAGACATGACGACTTTAATCTTGCAGGTTACTCGGATTCTGATTTCGGTTGCTGCAAACTCAACACCAAATCTACGACGCCTGGTTGCCAGTTCTTCGGAACCTGTTTGGTAACGTGGCAATGCAAGAAACAGCCCGCGATCGCTCTCTCTACTTGTGAGGCTGAATATGTTTCAGCATCCAACTGTTGTGTCCAGATTCTCTGTATTCAACAGTAGAAGAGAGACTTCGGACTACAATTTCTTGATACGCCAATATATGTAGATAACCAGGCTGCGATCGATATCACGAAACACTCATGTCAACATTCTCCAACCAAACATATTGAGATTCGACACCACTTTATCCGTGATTGCTATGAGAAATAGTTGGTTAGAATTGAAAAAAATTCACAGTAATGACCAAAAAGCATATTTTTATACCAAAGCCTTTGATCGAACAAGATATAAAAATCTTTTAAAATTAAATGGTTTAAGAAATATGACATCAGGGGATATACACGAGGTTGAGTTTGATGATGACGATGACTTGACGTGAAAACTCACCAGTTTTACGCATTTTATGTATATTCTTTCTTAAAAACTCTAAAATCCAAAAAATATGTTTTTGATTTTAGGGGGAGAAATTTTGGGAAAATACAAAAACATTATAAAAGTCAAAAGAGTTTTGTGAAAAAGGGAGATCGTATTATATCAATATGACAGTCACAGTATGCTAAAAAATTGGAATGATTAAACAAGTAATTAAACAGGTCTTACTGAGGATATGCCAATAGGCGTCACTCATTTAGTAAATTGTTTTCAAGATATAAACCTAAATGAAAAACTGAATAACTTGCGGGTTAACATCTCTCGGATATATAGACTTAGTACTCCGAAATTTGTTTGAGAGAATGCCAGATTCTGCGATACTAGGTCTTTATATTTAATCGATAACTGGGGTACTATTCGAGTTCTTCTGATTTAGCGTAAGCAATGGCCTAGAACTTTTATAATACTTTACGCATTATTCGCCTAAAAAGCTGCATAAAAAATTATTATGTCATAACCTTTGTGACATATGCAGTTCAAAAGAGTCCTTTAAGGAAAAAAACCTAAAGACGAGCCTTCATCTCTTTGTCTGTACAGTAGTACTAACCTGAGCTCTCAAGGTCTCGCAATTCACCCCTTTACAGATATTAGTTATATATATTCACCTGCGAAATGATATTCTAGAGTATATTCTGAGATGGGACACACAATTATTTCATGTTCTTAATATTACCTAACATATCTTGAATCATTGAGAAGAGGTTTAAGTGGATAACAATATTGGCAATCTAGGTAAATCTGGTTAAAAGCTTAATGAGTATACCAAGATCAATAGTACTAGTGATTGGTTAAACACTTGATATGATCTTCTTGAAATACAAAACTCACAAAAATATGTATTTTTACTTGTTATTTCGTAAAAATCCTAAAACCCAAAAAGATTTTCAATTTCCTTAGCTTTTTACTTTTGTTTTTAGTCTACCGATGATGTAAACACAGATAGTTGAAGTCATGGTGACATCTTGCGGAAAGGAACCTGAAGACCATGGGTTGGGAGCTAATTTGAATTGAAAATTTTCTTCAACATCAATAAAGTTCATTAATTTGAAACTTTACAATTTAAAATAAATATGTTTTGGTCAAAGATGATCAACCAAGGTCATTAACTTGGACTGGGTAGGCAAATCAGGTAAATAGGGTCATTAACTTGGACTTGCTTAACTGAGTGGGTTTTAAACAGATAATTATTTGAATAAAAATAATAAAATATTCAAAAAGTTTAAAAGATTCAAAACTGATTCGTACGAATCACACTGATTCGTATGAACAATGTTTGGTGGTTCGTTCGTACGAACGAACTCAAACTAGTATAAAAGCTCTCTTACTGCGCACGAACCAAAGTTAGTGTCATTGTGCGAAATTTGTGCGACTACATTCTGAACTTCTCATTTCTTGACATATATCAAGTATTATCACATTGTGGAGGTTGATTTGCACACCTCTTGCAATTGGAAAGGTAACTTTGCTCAATCCTAGCCGTTATAATGCTAGATTTGAACCAAACGGACTTGAAACATAGATTTAGGGAGATTGAACCGATAAAACTTAAAATTGACCATAAAACATTAAAATCGATCCTAATAACCAATAATCGACTATCAATTTGTTAAAAACAACATGTTTTAGGTTCGGATTAAACTTGGTGTTATTAGAACGTTTCATCATTTGTACGAAGAAGTCGTTTGTACGAAGCAAGGTTTTTCAGTGTTATGTCTTTTCATTTGTACCAATTAACTGATTCCTACGATGAAAAATTCTTAAATGTTAAAATTTCAAAACTTATTGATAAGTGTTGATGATTCGTACGAAGTAAAAATTCGTACGAAGCAAGTTTGGAAAAAATTGAAAAATTTCTAAGTCTAAAAGTCATATGTACGAAGTAGTGGTTCGTACGAATGATAATTTGTTTCAAACTTGTAAATTTGTGTAATTGTTGATTTGTATGGTATTATGGCTCGTACGAATGATATAGTGAACTTGTATTGTGTACTGGTCATGAAACATCATTTTCGCCATTCCACAACATATGTAGTTTGAGAGATGAGACTATTCCAGAGATCGCAGCTTATCGAGATGTATTAGAATTTCTTAGCAGAATTCTAATCACGAAGGCACTTACAGATCGTCACACAGTATATAGATAGCATTTTGAATTTTTTTGGAATGCGACTGAGTTCAGTGCTGAGGATAACACGCATAGTATCGGTAGTTAAGATTGATGACGAGGATATTCTGGTGAAGATAACGAGTTGATCCGAACAGTATTGGACTTCAAAGATAACGAAGATGATCTTACTGGCTTTTCAGAATACATGGTGAAAGGATGTTTCTACCGGATGGGATATGCAGGTTTCGTGAATGCAGCACCATTTAAGAAGGGGAATCTGAGCATGCCTTTTCGATATATTGCACATGTTGTGGCTCACGCTCTTAGCCATTGGAAGGGAGGATTTGATGATCTTGTGGATTATCAGAAGTGTAAGATCATTGCACTTGTCCTTAACTTGCCATATGACTTGTCCAAAGTTATATTTACTCAGATGGTGCAAAACATTAGCGGGAGAAGTTTTTACAGTATTCGCGGCTTGTTCAGATGTTATTAGATCATTTACATCCAAACCTAAAGAAGAAGAAAGAAGATGTGCTGAAACTTGAACACATAGATGTTTCGACGCTGAAGAAGATGAATCTGCACTTGAAGGCATTTCCTTATGCGAAACCAGTTTTCGGAGAGATAGTAGACAAAGATTATATTTCTCCAGCGCTTGGAAAATGAAGAAAAGATGATAATGGCGATGAGAGTGAAGAAATTGCTGCGTTAAATAGTTTTGTTGCAAAACGCAGTTCGTGGTTTATAAAGGATGGTGAAAAGGGTGCTAAACGAAAGACTACAGCTACAGCTTCTTCATCAGCACAGCCAAAGAAAAAGGCTGCAGCAGAAAGTTCTGGATTACATGACGAACCAGACATTGAAGAGAATGTTAAAGATATTGTTGCGGATATAGAACGTTAGGTTTTCGGTAAGGTAAAGCAGCTGAAGATGTTTCGCCTTCGAGCACAAACTCAGATGAAAGACATGCTGGTGAGAAGAAGAGAGCGCAAAAGATAGAGAAAACGGATCAAGATGAATTAAAGAAAAAGGTTGAAGAACGAAAGCGTAAGGCTACAAGTGAGGATGATACCACATACGTACCTTTGGATTCTGATCCAGATACTCCTCTGCGAACACCTGTAAAGAAAAAGGCTAGAAGGTTTAAGCGCCCAGCAGCGAGAAGTTCTGAGTCTTCGACCGTTAGATCAAAAGAGACTATACCAGAATACACAGTTGAAGAAGAGTCGTGTTCGAGCCAGCTCAACAAATTCCAACTTCGCCACCACGACAGGCTGATCCACAACCGCCACCACAACCAACTCCACCACAGCCAACACAGCAAGCAGCACCACAACAGCAAACTACATCGCAACAGCCACCACGAACTTCACACACTTCACAGCCCCAGTTCGATTTTGATTTTGACTTCAGTGATATTCCTCGGGGTGAAAATTTTTCGTTCAATGATCCGTGTGTGGATGAGCTGCATAAACAAGTTTTGTTGAATACAGTAAAGATAGATGAGCTGCAAGAACAAATTACTATGTTAAATGAAGAAAAACAGGAGATGCATCAACACATTAGTGTTTTGTCTGAAGATAAACAGCAGCTTGAAGCCATGCTTCCTAGTATCGTGTCTGAGAAGGAACAGCTGAGACTTCGTATGGCAGAGTATGAAGAACAAAGGCTTTAAAGTGATAGAAAAATGAATTTGTTTGAAGAGATATTGAGAAACAAGCTTGGAGTAACATAGCTGTCGAAATCGAGGAGATAGAACGCACTAAAGCTCGAGAACGTGTCATAGAAAGAGAACATCTCGCGAAAGAGCAGTCAGATGCACAGGGAAAGGGAAAAGCAAAGGTTGTTGAGGATCCTATTATTGTTCAAACTGAGCCAGAAGCTGAGTCTGTGCCGGTTACATGTAGATATTGTGGTTTATCAGGTGCTGAACATGTTTATATTGATTAGGAAACTGATAGATGTGGATGTCAACATGATTGATCTTTCTTAGAGACATCGTGACTAGTTGTGAAAGAAAAAGTTGGAAGGATAGAAGAAGCTGTTGAAGAGTTTGAAGAGGAGGCTGAGAAAGATGACGAAGAAATAAATGATATTTTTTCTATTCTGATAGTAGTGATGATAATGATGATGATAACATAGGAGGATCAGGTGTATGTGTAACTGATTCGAGTGTTAATGAAGAAATCGATTTTTCGGTGTACCTCAATGATTCTGCTAATCAGGCTACTGAAGGTGGAGTTAAAGATAAAACTAAATATTATGTAGATGCTCAGCATGCAGAATCTTCTTGGTGATTAACTTATCTACCGTTCTTGTCGTGCAAGAACCAAAGATCTTTTATCTTGAGCATGACGTTGAAGAAGGATAATTCGTTCATACTTATTCTAAGGAGGAAATCGCCGAAATGTTAGGAGTGAATGAAGAAAACTTTGAGTTTGATTTTGAGAATGAGCTGAACGAGATAGATGCGTTCGAGCCAAACTAGTATGTGTTTGAACATGTTGAAGACGCGAACAAGTATGACAGAGTTGTCGTGGAGGATGATTCTGATGACGATGTGAATATTGCTGATCAGAGTACAGAGGACTCCCCAACTTTTGTCGAATTATTTGCAGCTGAAAATTCAGACGGTTGAAGCGCAAGGATGCAGAAGCTTCAAAGGAAGGTACTATTCCTCAACAATTGAACAGTGTTGAAATTGCTAAAATGAGGAAGAAATGGTTTAGGAATGCACCAGCCAAGCGTAAATTCAAGCGTCCCTAGCATTCTTCACTCGTGATACTGATATATCACTAGGGGATATCATTAGCTAGGGTTGGTATTGAACAGCTAAACTCTATGCAATCAAGAAGGAATTTGGGATTCAGTATTTCCGATATCTACGCGACATCAAGTCCTTGCCTTACTTGGATATTAAAGAATTGGTCGCAGACAAAGATGATAAATCTAAAGATGAAGTTTCATGACAGAGGCTATGGAAATTGATCAAGCTGGAGGCTTTACACGGTTTTACTCACTGGAAACCTCACTTTCCCAGACGCATCACAAAGATCGATCCAGTGACAAAGGAGAAAGATGTAACGCTTGTCGTAAAAAGGCCTAAAGTGATGAAAAATATGCCTATGTTACGAATGGAGCAGGAATTGTATACGATCTTCAAGTTGTGGCATTACGATTCAAATACAAAAGAGGCTGTTATTTGTGAGCACCCAGACGAAGATTCGTGGAAGATTGCAGAGGAGCTGACCGAAGCCGTTATAGCCCACAAACGCATATACGGGTTATGGCGTGGCATTCGAGTGCTAGACCCGATGTGGCTAGTCAAGTGCACAAAGAAGGATATTGAATGTCTATTTTATAGCAAGATCAGTTTCGAGGAGAAGGATAAAGAACAAGCTCTCCAATTCCAGAAGATTGTTAATGTCTGCTTTGCGAGTGATATTCATTCAGGATCGACATGGAACACTTCGTGGAGGAAGCTTGAGGAGACAGAGCAGAAAAAGAAAGAGAAGAACGAAGCTAGGATTGCAGAGCGTGCGTCGTATAGCATTGTTTAGGAGCTTTCAGTTTGCAATATAGTGAACCGACCTCCTCCAACCGATAACGATAGCATTTGAGGAGCGTCGCAAGCCACCGAAGAGATTCTTTGGGCGTTAGTGTCAAATCATGAGAAGATTTTTTTGAAGACTATCCAGACTTCGTTAACATCTAAGGGGGAGTTTGTTGCTGCATTATGTCTATTGCCTACGTTAGGATATGTCTATATTGTATATAGGGCTTAAACGCCATTTGTTTATATGTTAAACGTTTATTTTATACATTTTGTACTTGCTCGTACGAGCGAGATAGGATGGCTCATACGAGTAACTCTCAGTCATGTCGACCTATAAATAGAGGAGTGTTGTGTCAGAGCTACTTAGTGTTAGCTCAGTTGGTACGACGAAGCCCTGCTGATTTGTTTACTCCGTCTGTACTTGTTCACGTCATTCAATACAATCAAAAGTTGTTAAACAGTTAGATCTCTCTTGTTCGTTTGCCATCCTCTCTAGCAATGAATTCTGCCTCTGCTAGCGGAGTTAGATCAGACCGATTGCTCATCGGAGTAGCCGATCCCCCTTCATACGGTCAAGCATTTCCGCAAATTCGGATTCCCCTGTGTTTTCCTACTCATGGATGCAAAGGGAAAATTTGAATCACGCAAAGATCCAAGCATCTTTGTCGGCCCACTCTAAGAACACTTCTTATCGTGTCTACAAAAAGATCAACAAAATGGTAGTTGAAACCTATAATGTGGGTTGGCTGGAGGAGAATCCCAAGGACGCACAAATTGGTCCCGACTGGCTCTATGATTATTCTCTTTGTTTAAATCTGTTGATGTCTCTTCTGATATGAATGAAGGTACAGGCACAAGTTCTGAACACCCACCGATGCCTATCTTAACTGAGGATGATGAAGATGCTGAACAGATGCAAGAATCTTTCAAGCAGCTGAGTGTGGATCACCTGGATTCAATACAACTGTGTCTACACCTCCACCAGCATCGCAGAATCAGGAAACTGTTTCTAAAGAGATCCCTCAGACGGGTTCCCCTGAAGTTCAGGCTCCAAACACAGAAACTCATGTGGCAAATGAAGGAGCTACGACTCCTAATGTCTTAAGCTCATCTCTGTTTCATGAGCCTACACCAACAGACTATTCTGTTGATTCATCAGTCAACATTCCCACTGGTGCAACTAATGAGGGGGAGCCATCTAGAGTCGCATCACAAAGCTTTACAAACTTGCATTCAGATCTCCGAGTTTTTGCTACGCCTATACCACAACGTCTACAGCGTGATCATCCGATTGAAAATGTTATTGGTCCTGTTACTACTGGAGTTCAGACCTGTAGTCAATCAGGAGATATCAATACATGTCTTTACTCTTGTTTTATCTCACAAATTGAACCTAAAAGCATTGATGTCGCCTTGCAGGAACCAGGTTGGGTTGACGCTATGCATGAAGAACTCAATCAGTTTGAGAAACTTGGGGTATGGCAATTGGTGAAGCTTCCTCAGGGAACACGTGCTCTTGGAACTTGTTGCGTATTTCACAACAAACAGGATGATACTAGTGTGATTGTGAGGAACAAAGCTCGATTGGTTGTTCAGGGCTTTCGCCAGATTGAGGGGTTGGATTACGATGAAGTTTATGCATCGGTGGCTAGATTGGAAGCCATTCGCATTTTCTTGGCATATGCATCATACATGGACTTCACAGTCTATCAAATGGATGTCAAGACTCCGTTTCTTTTCGGCACGGTGAAAGAGGAGATATACGTGGCACAACCACCGGGTTTCACTGATCCTGACAAGCCAGACTATGCATACAAGTTGGACATAGCTTTGTATGGGTTGCATCAAGCACCTCGTACATTGTACGCAGCCCTAAAAGAGCATCTGCTTGCTCACAGATATACCTGGGGAACCATTGATCAGACTTTGTTCATCAAACGTGTTGACAAGGACATCATTCTTGTTCAAATTTACGTAGATGATATTATTTTTGGTTCTACGAAGGATAGGTTGTGTCACGAATTTGATGAGGTCATGTAAAAGAAATTCGAGATGAGTTCATTGGGGGAGGTGACTATGTTTTTGGGTCTTCAAGTTCGTCAGAGTTCACAAGGAATCTTGATCCATGAAGGAAAACATGTCAATGACATTCTTGCCAAATTCAAGCTTACAGATTCAAAGCCTATGGCTTCGCCTATCGCTTAACGGCCCCTGTTGAATGAAGACGCAGAAGGGACGCCTGTCAATCCAACCATGTACTGTCTATGATGGGTTCACTCATGTATCTCATGGCAAGTCGGCCAGACATCGGGTTTGTCATTCCCAGTCTTCTCGATATCAGGCTACTCCTAAACTCTCTAATTTACATGATGTTAAAAGAGTTTTTAGGTAACTCAAAGCGGCATCGTCACTTGGGCTCTGGTATCCTAAAAATTCTTAATTTTAACTGTATGCTTTCTCTGGCAGTAATCTTGGAGGTACAGACAGGGACATGCGATCAACTTCAGTTGGATGCCAATTCTTGGGAGATAGATTGATCTCTTGGCAATGCAAGAAGCAACAGATGGTCTCGCTTTCTACAACGGAAGCAGAATATGTCGCAGCATCAGCTTGCTACTCCCAGGTTTTACGGATGCAACACCAGGTTGCAGGATTATGGTTTGACATATCTAAACACAACAATTTATTGTGATAATGATGCCGCTATCCAAATTGTCAAAAACCCTGTTTTTCACTACAAAACCAAGCACGTAAACATCAAAGTTTATTTTATTCATGATTGCTATGAAAAGGGTCTCGTTAAACTTGAGCAAATCTACACCGATGCAAATGTTGCGGATTTGTTCACGAAACCCGTTAGCAACATGCGTTTTCAAGTGCTTGTGGATCTTCTCAAAATGATCGGTTTTCTGACTGAGCCTCCTTTATCATTTCTTTTTAGTTTGTTTTTATTTTCTATTTGCCTCATAAATTTGTTCGTATATATGCACAAATTTAGGGGGAGAAAATCACAAAAATACAAAACAATTTGAAAAATTAGAAAAACACAAAAACATTATAAAATTCAGAAAATGACAAAAATAGTTTCAAACAGTTTTGCAATGATTGTGAAATTTCTCGTGATAAAGGTTTTGGCTAACACATGTAAGGTGTTGTAGCTGTAACGACTTGGATCGGAAGTGATATGTTGATAGGCTTAGAGCTCAAACCGATATTATAAGCTAAATGATATAAACATAAAGAACTATATACCTATGGGTCACACAACATTCGAATATGATTTTATGGTCTTAAATCTTGTGTTATAGTTGGCGAATATTTAAGTTGTTTGTTGTTCATACTGCTGAGTCATCCAGGGATATCCTGGCTGTCGTTCGGTTGCATCCAGATTATATGCAGAACTAGACACATCCGGGATATCTTAAAAGATCCAAATTTTGACAAAAACCTTAATTGCTCCTAAAAGCAAAATTCGCACCAAAAGGTGTATGTCTCACCCTCGTTGGACACAAAACATTGAAAACTTTGAATGTACGATAGTGCATACCTGTGATCAAATGTCTAACATTGTAAAGCTAGGATGATTCCAGTATAAGTTACCAAAACATCTTAAACCGTTGTGCCTACCTTGATTGCAGGGGTATGTCATGGAGTGGGACACACGGGTATCATAGTATAACATTACCTTAAGCGTATTATAAAGCAAAAAATAGAATGTTGGGCGCTAGGTTTAAATGTACAAACATATTGGCAATCGCTTAGACCAGTCTGACCAAGCTCACACTGAAAAGTGTTCCTTAGTCTGCCTGAAAACGATTCGATCCCATAGCAAAATTATGTATATGTTGTATTGATTTTGTTTAAATGCTTTGCTTATTTCTGTATATTTAGTAAAGTCTGTTTGGTTGTGGATTAGTTAAATTGTTGAGTTTTGAGTTAGATGATTTATGTCAAGGGGTATTGGACTGGCCTACGGAGTTTTGGAATTGGGCTAATCCAATAGAATTTTTTAGAATTTTGAAATTGAACAGTGTTGGGCCCATTATAGTACTGTTCCGGATTGGGCCTTTTGAACCTTTCCTGATCGGCCCATTGACCGAATTGGCCCCCTCCTCCTTTGACCATTTCGAACTAATTACTGTTTCGGACTGGGCTTTCTGGTTTGGAATTGGGCCTCTTGAAATTTGTCCGGATTGGGCCCAAATCAATTTGATCAAGCCTACTTCGGATTGTATCCGAATTGGAAACCGGATGATGTTCAGTTGGATCCAGATTGACATGGGCCTAAATTCTCAGCCCAAGCCCATTCTGGAGTAGTATATCAGATTCTCATGGCTTCATTTCGGATCATTCACTAAAAGTTTTTCTCCAAAACACTCGAATCATCATCCTAATTAGATTGTCTTCACTTTTCATCCGAATTACATCAAAATTAGGTAAAATGCCCATAATCATCAAAATTAAATGTTAATCTTCAAATCTTCTGTAATTAAGCATCTCGGATGGTATCTCAAACTTCAACAAATTGTGCATTCCGGACTCCATCTCGGATGAGTATTCAACCGACATGGATGAACTCGGATTCCATTTTGGATGGCATTCATCTGAGATGATAAGGGGTTCATCCGAATTCCTGTTTGAACCCTTTGATTCCGGATCTCAGTGTTTGAACTCTTCGAAATAGTTTTTAACACTTCCGGATTAAGTGTTGAACCCTCAATTGAACCTTGAACCTTTCAAATTCACTAATGACCTTTTCTTGTGATTGAACTGTTATTGGACATGTTTATTGGACCCCCTTGTATTTGACTTGCTTATTGATCTGCCAATCAGTTTTGAACTAATGGATTTTTGACCTCTTAGTTTAAAGTTGACCAGTTAACTTATGTTAACTTGGATATCTGTTTTGATTAGTAAATGTTTTGCTGAGTACGGTTTAATTGGTTGTTCTTCTGGTAGAAATGGCTAAAGCGGGTTTTGATTTGTTTATTAGTTGAAGAGTAGTTCCATAACCAGGCGGGTTATTTGTCGGATCCACCAGCGGATTTTTTCCAAGAATTAAAGTCTATGATGGTGGGTCTGAATGACTGCCGGATCATGTATGCACTCCGAGCGAATCCTGTTATCTATCGTGATTTAGTGCAAACGTTTTGGAAGCGGGCGAGATTTCATTTGAGGGTGCTGACAGGAAGCCCTATATTAGTTCATCTATTCAGGGGAAGGAGATTATCGTGAACGAAGCATGTATTCGGGAAGTGTTGAAGTTTACAGACGTAGCGAGCGATCCGATGATATATGATAAGGTGAAGTTGATGCCAGTGTTGACGTAGATGAGTTATGAGGGAACATATCCACCGTTGTTGAAGAGATGTTTCCGGCGTACTGGAGATTGTTAGTTCACATGTTCATGCATTGCGTATCGGAGAATAAGGGCGGGTTATATTAGCCGAACCAGACGCAGACTTCAGGGTCGTATATTTGGTGATGGATTGGAAATATAATTTTTCTTGTTATATTTTCTAGAATATGAAGAAGATTCTTGAGCAATCTAAGAAGAAGATGTTTTTGTTGTATCGTCGATTCGTGCAGCTGATTCTGGATGCCCGTTATTCTGATTTGGCTAAGGATGCTTCTGATACGAACTTGCTGAATAGAAGCTCATGGGTCCGACTATTTTTAGCACGATGAAGAAGAATAGATCGATATCAAAGACAGTTTTTGTTGGACGTATACCGTTGAAGAAGTTTGGGAAATTTTCTGAGGTGATTGGTCACGATATCTCAGCACATATGCCGATAAATGCTATGGTGCTGAAGAGCATGACATACCGGTGGTAGAGAAAGAGATTGAGGTTGAAGATTTAGTTACTAATGAGGATACTAATGATGAAGAAGCTCTTTTGGAATCTATTATAAAATCTGAAGTTCATCCGATTCCAGAGCTATAAGAGCTTACTACTGAGAACTTAGCGGCTCTTATTGCACATCTACAGAAGATTTAGGAGCAGCAAGGGAATCCTCCTCTCGTGTTGTCTCATTTGGATATCCCAGTTACTGACGTGGATACAGCTGAAGATGTTGAAGAAGAGGAAGAACCATTATTGAAGAAGCGACGACAGAAGCAACGAAGAACCTATTCATACTGACGAACCCATTCATACAGAAGTCTAGATACAAACTAAAGCTCGTATTGATGATACTACTAAAGAACCGATCACTGTTACATCCTCGGTCACTGTATCTTTGACCGATCTTTCCATTGCTGAGCCTGTTACTTCTAAAGAACTGATAGTTTCTCTTGTTGCCACTCAGTCTACTGTCGTGTCCATTCCAGCTGAATCTGTACTCGAGCTGATGGATTTTGGTGGTGGTAGTGGTAGTTCTTCTGGTGTTGGAGGCTCGTGGGCAGGGGGTATGGTTCTGGTGTGGTTAGGATGATGATATTAAGTATTTGAAGCGATCAGAAAAGAGAGCATTCGAGTTCAGTGGGATTGATAGTGATGAGAAAGACGTTGATGTAGTTGATCTGAAGAAGAGGGTGGTAGTACTCGAGCACGAGGTTATTCTTAAGGATGCACATATGGCTTCTCTATAGACTCGGTTAGACACTCGTGATCATACGATAGACCAACTTCAAGGTGACGTTTCGTTATTTATGACTATGGTTTATGATCTGAAGGCGAAGTTGGAGAATAAGTTTGGGCGTGAGTTTTCTGATCCGATTGAAGATCCTATAAATGTTGAACATTGTCATCAAGCTGCAGAAAAGAGAGAAGCAGATAGAATAGCAGCTGAACAGCTCGCAGCCGATCGTCAGGCTGGTTTAGAAGATTATTGAGCGCTCCAAAGGGGAAGGTTACTAGTACGAGTTAGAGAAGGCTAACTGCTCCAAAGAAGAATCAAATGGTTTTGATGAAGAACGTCGATGTAAATCCGCTGGACGAGAACTTTTAGTTGAAAGATCCTACTAATCAGTTTGATAGGTTTGTCATGGAACTTGAATCAAGCTATTACAGTAAGGTTGGGAATAAGTCAAGTGTGCAGAGCTAGACTTATGATCATATTAAGAAGATGTGGATGATTGTTCGACAGGACTGTACACGCGAATATTACTCCAAGGAGTCCCAGTTTGAGAGATGGACGAAAGTCGCTTTGACTGTTCTTCTCAGGGCTACGTATACCGATACCGATACGACTGAGCATGGTCCAGGATGGAGATTTTTTAAGAAGCTGGAGCAAGAGGTGAAGAATGGTTTCAAAACGATGAAGACAGCTGAACCGTATTCTATGGGCAGCTAAAGGTGTTAAGGATGCAAAAACTTGCAGAAGGTTTAAGTCTATGATGTGGCCTCCGACTGATAAAGAACTAGTTATCCCAGTCGCTCCAACATTTCCCAATGGCATTTTGAAGAATTTTAACTTTTGGATGTATGATCCAAGGTCGGGAATGTAGTGATTGTCACGAAGGAGAAAGCCTTTCGTGTGAACGACGTGGTTGATTTAGTAAGCTTTCACGATGAAGACCTGCAGGTTCTAGCAACAAATCAAATTCAAACAGCAAAGTTGTACTTGGCGTGTGCTAAGGATTGGACAGCAGCGATTGTGTAGGTCCACGTGGAGGATAAAGATTAACCTACTTCCTTGTTTATATAACACATATACAAGTGCGGAATCCACGTAAGTATGCAAACCAGAGAAAAGTAACACAAGATAACCAAAGATTCAATATCTTGATTAAATGAAGAGAGCTAGTACAAACATATACAAACAATCCTCATATAGACTCAGGATATTCTTTCTGTGCTCTCTTTCTCTTGTGTCACACACTATCGCTGGTGAACTATGAGGTGCATGTCCATTTATATAGTACAAACACCCAGCATCATATGAAGAATGTCACTGGCGGTATGAAATACTACAAACCACGAAGAACATTTAGAGGTTGTTGCTCGTACGAACAATCAATGGCTCGTAGGAATAGAAACTTGTTCGCACGAACAAGCAAAATGCTTGTTGAAAGGGCCATTCGTACAATCATGTGAATGATTCGTACGAACAGGAAATTACTCGTACGAGCAAGCAACTTGCTAGTATGAAGTGCCTTTCACTCGCATGAATAAGTTGATCTTTGGAGAACGTTCAAACAGACATGTCGTACACAAGGCTTAACAATATGCACATATGCAACTGTTTTACAACACAGACAAAACTAAACGTCGTACTAAATCAAGATTAGAGGATATCTTGATTTGGTTGACATGACCAAGCTATACAGACATAATAAACAAAGACCGTACAAATACTACCGTAACTATGAACAAGCGACAGACACAAAAGTGCATCAACAAACTTCCCCTTGGCTGTTGCTTGGTCTTTGGTCTTCATTTCTGATGGACTGCTGGTCCCACATTCACTGAACACTTTCAAGCATCATTGACTGAGGATCAAACTCCTCAACATTCTCCAAAAACATCAAACACTTCCTATTTCCTCTTGAGTACCATTGGAGGCAATTGGATCGGCCACGATCTTCTGTTCATTTAACACTATTACGGAAGTTGCAACATAGCTCTCTAGTTGCACAGATGAAGCTAAAGCATTAAGATTACTAGGGTCTTCACTATCGTGATCATGTTTACGCTGGATCTCCTGTGCTTTGCATCTTTCATTCCACATAATGTTCAACCGCTTTTTGCTCATTTCAAATTCGTCTTGAATACCATTAAACCTTCAACCAGTGTAGAATTACGAGAATGATACCATTCTCTCAAGTCGTTATGTTTTTAGCAGTTAATGTTTCGGTAGATCGTTGTACAGCCGCACTATGTTCTTTCGGCCTATTCAATTCAATCCCACGAGCATTATCAGCCACTCTCATTTGTTGTAGCTGAGCTTCCCTTTCTGTATCTGCAACCTTCAACCTCTCATTCTCCTTAGTAACCTGTTTTCCAATAGTTTCCTTCAAAGAATTTATCTCCAACTTATGCTTAATAACTGTTTTCCAATTTGAAGACATAAACTTCGAGTGCTTGTTAATCTGAGTTGCCGCATCTTGTAGCTGAGAGAAAAGAAAATTCACTTTCTCATCCTGTTCCATTTCAAAGAATAATTGCCTGCTTTGTTTTGTACTTTGTTGATGAATTGCGGATGGGGATTGTTATACTGAAGAAGTAGTGAGTTGTTGAACTGGAGTAGTCTCAACTCAAGGTGTTTCAGCTGCTGTGGTGGCTGCAGTTTATGGTTCAAAGGTTGTAGTGGGTTCCAATATTAGAGTTTCAGCATCCTCAGATGTGAAGGCAGACTGAGTTTCTTCGATTGGTTCCAGTACGGTTTCTTGTTACATGGTTGTAGGTTGTGTGATCTCAGGTTGAGCTGATGAGGTTTCCATAGATGTTTTAACCTGTTTCTTTCTACGAACCGCAAGTTTCCTTTTGCGAGCTCATTCAGTATCAGCCTTGGATGGAACATAGTCAGCATCTGGATCTGTTGGAATCTTTCTAATCTGCCTAACCCCACGCTCCTCAACATAGCGTTCATACCCAGGTTCAAGCGGATTGTCATTAGAATCTGATTCTTCATCCGTTGTTTACAACTTTCACCACCATCACCATTTTCATCATTGTCATCATCATCACCTTTTCCCTTTTGATGACCAAACTTATCTTCAATCATCTTTTTCAAAGTTGGTTCTTCATTATCTGACTCACTATCATCATGGCGCCACTTATCGTTTTCTGGTGCAACATATTCATCATTTCCTTGTAACTTTTAGATGCTACTCCTCTAAATATCGTCAACAAATGTTCCATAATAACCTCAACTTTAAACATCGTTGTCGTTCTTCGGAAGATTCGGATGTTGTATATTCAAGATCAATTGAAGAAAAAGAGTTTGCATCAAAAAATTATTTCCACCATATCCGGTTCTTCTCAGGATTTCCTTCATGTTTTAAAAAATATACTTTGAAGCACTGAACAGTTTGTTCAATGTCAAAGCTATCATCATTCCAACTAAGTCAGCCATGTCATAACCACTTTGTCTGTTGCTTAAACACTGAATTAAAACATGTAGAAAGAACTTGTATCGGAGTGGCAGCCACGCTTTGTTTAGTTGTCCTACGAGAAAATCTCCAACACAATTCATTCGAAGCAAACATCCACGTTGACACTTCAACGGAACTGAGTATGGAGCTTCAGGATCATCGCCAAGCTGCAATGCTGAGTTAATTTCTTCAACGGAAACATCTACGTCTAAGCCACTCACTTTTCCGTGGATAAAATCTTTTTCATTCACTTCAACATCGTTAGCCGAATCCAAAAATTCCTTGATCAATGTCTTGTATACTGTAGTTTTATGCGTGATATCACAGTGTATCCTTGAGTCGTGGAAAAACTTCATTATACCATTGTACTCAGTGAATTTATCTTCCTGATCTAAGTAGGCAACTATGTTGTGTCTTGGCCCTGACATAATTTCCATTCCTGACTTGTCAGTTCTCTTCGTTGTAGGCTTTTTTTATGTTCTTTTTGTTCCATCCTGTACACCAAAGATAACAGAATAAGAAGAACATAAATACACTAAGGAAACATACACAAAAAGTTTTTATTAAACTTTCTGTATGTATGTATTAGCTAGAAGAAGAGTTACCAACTCATACAAATAACAATTTATTCATACGTAGAACAACTGGCTTGTACGACAACAACTTACTCGATCAAACAAGAAACTCACTCGTACGAGTAACTGGTTCGTGGAACAACAGGTTACTCTTGCGAGTTATAGTTCATTCATACGAAGCAAAGTCAACTTGTTCGCACAGAGAACTTCAAGAGAAGATTATGCATGAAGAACTCGTTTTTCGTCAACAGGGTCTTTACTCAAAGTTTGTTGTTCGTGTCAGGCAATGTCAAACAGTCAGGTAATGTTCAAACCGCTCATCTTCAAGGTATACCATCATTATCAAACATACCTTAAAGTTACGAGAAGCAACTTAAAAGGGGTGAAAGGATGAAGTAAGTAAGGTGAAAGAAAAGTTATACTGAAGAACTACATCACCCTTTATACCACATTCTTATACTCACACGAAGAACACTGGATCGCACGAAGAACTCTCAACCGTACAAGGACTTTCTTGAACAATGAACTAGGGGCTCCTTCGTATGAAGCATAACTATTCGTACGAAGAGCTGTCATTCGTACGAGGAACCTTTGATTCGTACAAGAAGCAACTGATTCGTACGAATCCAGATTTCTCCAAACAGAAACATTAGTTCTTCGTGAACCTTAGGTTTTTCGTTGACCTGTTTAGATCTTTGTACATATCCACACAAATTCACAAGTTAAGTTAGGAAATGTGCTCATTAAACAGATTTTGTTCTTTGAGATGAATTTACCCGTTGTAAGAAAGTACTTTATGAAGTTACGATATCAAAGCAAATGGTTTTTAGGGCGTATCTTGGTGGAAAACATTTGAGTTTCAACTTTGGATAAATAAAAAAAATAATTTAACTTAAAGACAGAGTAAAATAAAATAACTACTACTAGGTACGAACAAACTATACAAGAACTAGCAATCTTTTTCTGAGTTTCAAGGTAAGAGAATCATACCAGCTTTTAATTTTGTCAAAAACGAGTATTTTATTAGAACATCAAATTAAATAAATTAGTATTCTACTAAGATTATCGGTATTGTTGTCCATATAAGCTCAACTTATCAGATGTATTCATGATTAAGGGATATGATTAATATATGAATGATACTTACTAGCCGGTGTTCAACCACTTCACGACACATTCCCGTATCAAGACATGCACGAGAGAAAATCTTACCGGTGAGTATACTGCTTATCATCTGTTTGAGTATATGATGTGAGATACTCACTTATTTTGATTGAAAACAAGCCCTACGTGATTAAATCACTTATTGATGAGGAACTTGATTTTCAAATGCATGCAGGGCACAGGAGTAAGTCCATGAACTAGGTTAGTACCATCATACCAACAAAGAGACGAACTTATCTCCCGCATAAAACTGTGATTTATTATCACTTATTTTTGGGTGAATGTGATATTTTTATCACTTATTGATGGTCGTATGCAGTATTTACACGTGTATGGTATCATGGAAGTTTTAGACTTGCGTCCCCGTTATTTTCGGTAAAAGATTCAACCATGATACCTGGATGATAAGCAAGCATAAATACCGCATATCTCAGAACCTCGGCATACTTCAAATGAAATTTCAGTACCAAGACCATATGCCAATGAATGGTTCCCACCTGGCTTTCAGTCCGTTATGTTTATATCAACCTGCACATCTTAATCTGATTGTGAGCCTACCGATGATCATTAGGCAAAAGGTGTTTGAATGGACCGTTCAAAAGTTCCTCCTCTTCTGATGAAGTGTGATAATAGTAATCATCATCATCGGGTCCTTCACTAAAAGACGCCCCTAATTCTTCTTCAGGTTCCTCTATGATCTCAGCAACCAAAGCCAAACTCTATCCTTTTGAAATATACTTGTTCCAATTAAATCCTTCATCTTCTTGAGTAACAACCAACGCTTTATCTTTGGTTTCAGGCTGCTTATCTTCAATCGGCACCATTTTGGTTCTTGGCTGAGGTCGGTGGTAAATCGCTCTTTTGTAGTAATCATCAACGAAAGGATTATGGTTTCCTTAAACCTATCTGTGAGGACATTCTCTCTTGACATGACTTTTCTCCCGACACTTAAAACAAGTAACTTTGGATTAATCAAATCCAAGTTTCCCATCCAAACCTCCCAAGTTTTCTTTACCAGTAATCTCCATGTGTGTGACGAATAATCGAAGCCATACTCCATTTTATATCTATCAACTCCATCTCAACTATATCTATTTGATCAAAATCTTCACGTGTCATTTCAGAATTTTCGATCTTCCCAGCAACTACACTATCATAAGACTCAAGAGCTGAAGCTAGAAGAGACATGTGTTGCTTTGTTGTCTTCTCATCGAAATTTTGTGCATTTTGAAAATCGACGACAATGTTTCATTGTAAAAATCTTTGATTAGAATGAGATGATGAAGTAGTTGGTTGTTCTGGGGTTGACTTGATCTGTAAGATGACTGTTGGCTTGAAGGCGTATTTGGATCAACTGTTGAAAATGATTAAAAGCGACTGGTCTGATTTGGTGGTGTGCTTGGCGAGCTGTAAGCACTGAAAGCTGTCTGGATTTTTGGCGCCTGAATTTGAGAAACAAAACTATTCTTGAAGTAAAGATTAACATCTTGTTGAACTTGTACAGTCTTGTTCTTTGCCATTTTTTGCATTTCCAGTTCATGACCCTCAGTCTCTCTATGAAACGAGGTATCGAGAAATTGCTATACTCAGTTCCATTCTCCAGTATGGTCAAATAAGTAGACCATTCGCCTTGCAATAGAGAATCAGCCAATTTGTCAGCAAGTTCTTCGTTGGTTTTTATAATTCCCATTCTCTTCATTTGAACCACTAAATGACAGTATCTCTCAATTAGCTGCTTCACAGTTTCACCTTTGATGAGTGTGAAAATACAAACTCTTTGCTCAGTAACGCCCTTTTACTTTTCTAAGTTGCAGAATGTTCATCATTTTCTTTTCATTGATAAATATTTCACGTTCAATGTCTGAGATTGAGCAAGGGTCTTCTCAAGGCCATTCTCACCAACTGGTGCTATATATTTCGCTTCAATTGCAAACTAGCAAGTAAAGTGGTTAGCCTGCACCCAGTTCATGAAACGCTCACTCCAGCTATCAAAATCTTCTAAGTTCATGAGCTTTGGCGGTTTCGTCATAGTGCCCATCTCGTTCTCAAGATTGATATTTTGAGTCACTGCGGTTGTGACGACTGATGTGACGAATGCGTTATAAAATTCTACAGACATTCTGATGTGAAAATTTTAACAAACACACTTTCGAAACAAACTGGTTAGTGCAGGAAAATCTTTCGAGCAGATGAAAAATACTTCGTGCGAATGAAACTCGTTCGTATTAGTCACAAAGTTCAAAACACTATGAAATTCTCACAACAAAAACTTATGCGAACATGTTGTTCGTGCGAGCAAGATTCTCGTACGATTGTCAAGTTCGTACGAAATACTTGGTAAATTCTGAAAATTTGTAAATTTTTATAAACCTTGTATAATTCGTTTGTACGAAATATCAATTTATACGACACAGTTAAGTCTCCAACCAGATAATTTTACCGATTTCAACATGATTTAGTCCAATTTTAAGTCTGAATTTGTTAAAGATTGATCAGAATGTAGATTAACGTGAGTTCCTAGAATCCTAGTCCACTTCGTCCACAAATTCGTCGAAAATCCAGTTCAGTTTCGAAAGTGACGAAGATGAAAGTGAATCCACGTCTGAAACAGTTGGTAGTCTGCAACTACTTGTCGTTGGTCAGTAGATCAGATCTCAAAGCTCTGATACCACTAATGAACGGGTATCTGCTCCCGAAATAAGCAACCGACCTGATCTCGCTCAACTAGCAGAGGCGGGATTCATTACTAAAGAGGTAGACAAAACGAACAAGATAGTACTTACTGTTTAACTGCTTCTGTTGTATTAAAAGACGTTCAAATACAGACGCGAGTAAACAAACAAGCAGAGCTTCGCCATACCAAGTGATCAATCACTGTCTAGCTCTAACACAACACTCCTCTATTTATAGGTCGACATGACTCGTACTAGTGTGCGTGTTGTAACAATGACTATGCTTTATACGAGTATGTGCTTCGTACGAGTGAGACACTCGTACGAACCACTTAGTTTTGCTCGTACGTACCCCAACCTAACAAAACATATAAAATTTACATTTTAACATATAATCATTGACATGAAAGCTCTATATACATTACAGATACATCCTAGACGTAGGCAATAGACATTATGCACCAACAACTGGCACAACTTGTCCGATATTTTTCCGACAAGCTAGTAAGAAGCATTCTTGCCATCCTAGCATCTAAACGTATCATCCAGTGAACTAGTTAAGGTTATTTCATGTCCGAAACAACATTGGTGGTACCATATAATAAGTCGAGACAACGTTTCTGGTGTTAAAGAACATCTTCTGTATATTGTCCGAAAGTGACCCGACGACGAACTAGTTATATTTTTACTACACCAACCATTTGATGAACTAGTTAGACATCGTTTGCCATCCTGAACCTAGTCGTAACACTAATCCCACAAGAATTCCCTCCATTTCCTAAACTAACAACACTTACCAATTTCTTATAAATATAAATTTTAAAAAATAAAAATAAAAACCTAATACGCCCCCTTACGGTTTTTGGTGGGCCCCATGGGCTGTGACAACCTGGAAACTTCTCATACTTTCGTGTACTATTGTTGACTAAATTCTTGTGCATGGCACTTGGAAACCTTTGTGTATGACACTTGGGAACTTCTTGTAACGTTGCGTACCATCATTAACAAACTAACTCTTTGTGCGTGGCACTCTAAACATGTACGTTACATGCTAAACCGTGTTTACTCAATTTTCGGGACGAAAATTCTTTCAACATGGGGATAATGTGATATCCCGGGTTTTTCGGATAACTTGCACGTGACACTTGTCGAATAATATATGTGTTAAGTATTAAACGTGCATGGAATGAATACGTGATGAGTGTTGGTGTGATTGTTTAGTATAAAGTAATTAGTGTAGATATGTACACGAACCGAACCGCGACACGAACCAACCTCGATCCTTTGTGACTTTAGGAGTTAACAAAGTTTAAACCTTGAACTTAAGTTTTCGGCCAAAAGAAAACAAGGATCAAACCTAGACCTAGAGTTCCAACTACTCGGCCGATAACAACCTAAACCGAAAACCGTTGCATGCCAAACCTAGAACCACTCGGCCAAAACCCCAAACCAAACCAACTCACCTTAATCTTTGGCCGCAAGATAAAACTAAAACCGACCCAACCCAAGTCCCTCGGCCACAAACACTAACCAAAACCGAAACTCATAGCATGCAACTTTAGTCCCTCGGCCACGTGATCAAGACCCAAACCAAACAACCCAAGATTCTCGGCCAACAACACTTATCCCAAACCGTAAACCTTATCATGTGCGCCTATAAATTCAGATCATGCATGTTTCCTTCAAAATCCGAAAACCCTAACCAACAAGACTGCCGTCGGCAGCTTTATTCTTGCACCCTCCGATCGCGAACAACTTTCCCCTTTATCATGTCGATCTGAATTAGTCTTGTTCACCCTCTCGGTCGCAACAGCTTTCCTTTCTTCCCTTCCGGACGCAGCATCAACCATCGCCATCTTCTCTCATCACACTCACGGTTCGTTTAAGTTGTTTCGGATGATATGTATGCTTAGATGTTTAAGTTGTTTTGGATGATATGTATGCTTAGATGTTTAAGTTGTTTGGATGATATGTATGCTTAAATGGTTTAGTTGTCTTGAATTATATCTATGCTAGAATGGTTAGTTGTTTCGGACGATGATTGCTGAATGAAAGCGGCTTTGTTAATCCTTGTTTATATGTATGATAGTTGTCGGAACATATAAGCTTGCCAAGCATGATTGAACGAATGTTAGACTAGCTGATTTGTTAATGATGTTTGCGTTAGATGATTGTATGATTGCGGAATGTTTAAACCGAATTGAATGTTATATTGAAAGCTGATTGTATAGGCTGTAAATTGTGTATAAAAACTAAAGTTATTGAGAAGGGCTTGCATGGATAGGTTACTAGTATTAATCTAGGACTAGAAATCAGTTCTAGATCGCTTAGATTAATCGCATGAACGGGATTACACGAGTTTATAATAATAACATGCTGAAACAGGAAGCTGAGTGAAAGTTACAGCCGATTTCATCTGGCTGTAACTTGGTCGTTAGTTGTCGAAAAACGGATTTCTGATGTCTAGAACGTAGAGATTTGAATAAGGAATCTAATGGCGCTGGATTCATAATTTTCTGAAATCGTTTGATATTTTTAAAGGGCTAAACAAGTTAAGTAGGTAAAGCTGTTAAAATTCTGGAATTTTGTTGGTTGTTTATCAAGCTAGATTTTAAAATTAGTAGAGAGTTGAGTCATGATTTTGTACAGCAACTAGGTATAGAAATTTCCGGGCAACTCCAACTGGAATTTTGTTAATCGGACGATCAGTGATTTTTAAATAAATTCTTCCGTAGACTGCAGTCAGAAAGCGGTAAATCTGACTGCAGCTTAATGAATTAATATTGATGGTTAATTGGTAGAGATTCAGGACTTAGAAAAATTTATAAATTTCTATGGTATAAATGTCACCTACTGTAAAAATATGGGAATTTTTAGAATGCTGGAACTATTTTATAAAAATCCTAGAAAATAGCTGAATAATTGAGTGTTAAGCAGAAAGTTGTTAACTTGTGATTTTATGCATTAAAGTGTTGCATGGATTTGGAATATGTTCATGATAAGTTGTTTGATTACTATGATCACATGAGAATACTTGCATGCATGTTTGAGTGTTAGATATGTTGTTTGTGTGTATCACTTTGTGAGTAAATTGCGTGTGGAATTTGTATTGGTGTGATTACACACTGACGTGGAATTAATTGGTTTGTTAGGACGCAACTAGCGGTCCCATCTCTTATAACATCTTTGCTACACTAACCGAGCAAATAAAGGTGAGTTCACGGCCCCTAACTTTATCCGGTTTTTAAACAACAGGGGGAGAAACATGTATACACTCTCAAACTCAATCTCTTTACGTTATACGAATTTAACGTCACGCAACTATACGGTAACTAAGTTAATGTTAATGTAATGTTATGGGCACTAAGCAGCTTTATCACTTAAGTCCTCGACAATCTCCTCGGATCGTTAGTATTTGGGTTAAATAGCGGGGGAATTATAAGTAGTACTACTGGGTCTGACGAGCCCCATCCGAGCTAGTCGCGCTAGCCGACCGGGTATGGTCAACGGGTGTATGATTGGCCTAACACCGCCATGGTCATGTGAAAGGCCTGGCAAAACGGAGGCACAACAGTTAGCTTCGATCGCGAACACTTAGTGACATGACTTTAGGCTAGCTACCTATATACATTAATATTGAACTTAATTACGGATCAACTTAATATTCCGGGTTTGGAATATTGGAAACATCAACTTATTATCCCGGGTTGGGGATAATGGAAATAACAACTTAATATTCCGGGATGGGAATATTGGAAGCAACAAATTATTATTCCGGGATTGGAATAATGGAACTAATATGTTATCCCAGGTTGGGGATAACGGAGTAACAAACCATAACCGAACAAACGAATTTATGAAAACCTGTGAACTCACTCATCTTTAATGTTGACACTTGTTTCTTTACATGTTTCTCAGGACGCTAGGAGCTCTAGGTGCACGCACATGCATTGAACAAGACGTCATTATCGAGTCTTATTTATTAATATTGTTTTGGGATTTTTCATTTGTTTTGGCGTTTGTGTTGGCGCCCGCATCACTACTTATTTATGCTTCCGCTCAAACTTTAAAACCAATGCTCTGCTAAATATTGGTAATTGATATAAAATCTACAAAGAACGATTTTGTAAAATGTATAATCAAATCATGTAGAGTCGTTCGACGTACTAGTGTTTCAGATCCTGGTTTGTTCACACGTCTCGCGGTAAAACTCCGCAAGTGGAAATTGAGGGTGTGACAGATTGGTATCAGAGCCACTAGCTATAGAGAACCAGGTTTGCATTAGAAGTAGACCTAAACTATAGCTGAAATCACGACACTAGACTTAGTTTGGCACTGAATTATTATATCTTGTTATGTAATATACCACAACTGTGTTTGGTAGATTATGCCTTCATGATAAGAAAAGAAAACAACTGATAACTAACTACACGACCTAACAGGCAATGTCATCATCCTCATCGTCATCATCATCCAACAGACCTACGCCACCAAGGGCACCAGGAAAGGCACCAATGGTGGAACTCATACCACCTTATGGCATGGAGACACGCTCAGCGGCGAGGAAAAGGCTCGCTCTGGGGGAGGAGTCGTCGTTACGTCCAACTATTGCTGTACCGGTTGAACCGGTTAATCCTGTAGAAATAGGAATTGCCATGCTTAGAATCCTGGTACATACACAACAAAAACAGTTAGAAAGAATGCAGGAAACCATCTTAGCACAAGGATGGATGATCCGACACCTTACAGGAAAGACTGACTCGCTCGAGGAAGAGCATCGTACGAGTAAGATAGCTCGTAACACCATAGCCAGAGATCTGCGTGCTGAGCAGATAAGAGCTGACTGGCTTGAGGACAGAGTCCTGGAAAATAGTTGGAACATTCAGGAACTGCAAAATCAAGCACTTGCACCAGCACCGGCCCCTCCAGTGCCGGTAGAGGAGGATCCAGAGGAGGATCCTGAAGAGGATCCGGAGGAGGACCCAGCTGAGGAAGCTGGAGATGCCGCACAGGATGACGGCAATGACAGTGACTTGGGGAATGGAGATGTAGACGACTGACACGTCTCGTTTATATTATTTGTTTTCCTTCAGTTTATTATTTTCCACTTGTGTTTAAACTTGAGACTTTATAGTGAATTCGTATGTTTGATTTGCACTTTTGTAAGACGTTGAGATTTCAGTTAATCAAGTATTTCTTTTGACTATTTAACATATTGAGTTGACATAACTTAATAATTATTAAAGTACGAAGTAGGATAACTCTATTGGATATATAGACTTATCGGAGTGTGTTTATGTTGTGTTTCGAAAATCTAAATGGCGACTGGAAGACGTGGAAACCTTAACTTGACGCCTGAAGAGCTAGCTGCCATGATTCAGGAGCATGTGAACGCAGCATTAGCGGGTGTTCAGAACCAGCCGGCAGGTAACCATTATTAAGTTTTCGCGTGAAAATCTAATAGTGAGGCTAGTACAATTCCTTGCTGACTTCCTGTTCTCTGTCAGTAGGAGGGGGCTTTAACCCCTACAAGATGTTCCTTGACGCAAAGCCAAGCAAATTCTCGGGGGCGGAAGGACCCATTGGACTGGTCCGCTGGATCGAAAAGTCGGAATCCGTTTTTGAAATGTGCAACTGCTTGGAGGCCAACAAGGTCAAATACGCCGCCTCAACACTGGAAGAGGGGGCACTGACATGGTGGAATGCCCAAGTCCAAACACGTGGACTGTTAGTTGCAAATGCAATGGCATGGGCTGAGTTCAAGGCCCTGATTAAAGAGGAGTACTGTCCACGAGACAGAGTGCAACAATTGAAGCAAGCTCTATGGAACCACAAGATGGTGGGATCGGAAATTGAAGCCTACACTGCAAAACATCATGACTTAGTATTCCTGTGCCCAGAATTGGCCAACACGGTGGAGAAAAGACTCGAGTTCTATCTAGGGGGTCTGGTTCCGGAAATTCAGGGTATGGTGATGTCTAGTAACCCTGTAACAGAACATCAAGCAATCCGATTGGCTCACAAACTCACCGATAAAGCGGTGGAACAGAAGAACCTGCCAGCACGGGGTACCACCGAAGTCGCCCCAGATAACAAAAGAAAATTTGAAGACTCCACTGTTCGACAGTCTTCGTCATCACATCCGCAGCAAGGGAACCAGAAACGGTTCAATCATTACCACAGCCACCGGGGTCATCAAAATCATTCCGCCAACAACAATAACAACAACCAGAATGCAGGCGGCTATGTAGGGCGAAAGCCGCAGTGCAATCGCTGCAATCTTCATCATCACGGCCCTTGTGCCGGAATTCGCTGCCACAGATGTGGCAAGATGGGACATGCGGCAAAGGCTTGTCGTGGGGAAACCATGCCCCGACAAAATCAGAATCAGCCCCAAGGTCAGCAGCAGGGTATAAACCGGGGATGCTATCAGTGTGGTAGCACCGCTCATTTCAGAAAAGACTGCCCACAGTTGCGCAATAACAACAATAATGGTGGAAACAACCACAACAACCACAACAATAATAACAACAACAACAATGGGAACGGTGGCACAGGAGGTGCCAAAGGTCGTGCATTCACATTGGGCCGCGGAGAGGCCAGAAACGACACGAACGTGGTCACCGGTAAGTTTCCCCTTAATGAACATTTTGCTTCTGTGCTTTTTGATACGGGTGCGGATAGGAGCTTTATATCCGAGTCTTTTAGGAAAAACCTAAATCTCACGCTTAAATCATTAGAGACCCCTTATGTTATAGAATTAGCCGATGGTAAATCTGTAGATGTGACCCAAATAATATCCGGCTGTCAACTCAAACTCGCGGGCCACACTTTTACCATCGATCTGATGACAACTACACTGGGTAGTTTTGACGTGGTAGTCGGAATGGACTGGCTATCCGACGTCCGGGCTGAAGTTCTCTGCTTCGAAAAGTCTATCCGTATTCCACTCACGAACGACGAAATCCTGACGGTACAAGGCGACAAGGCAAGCGCCGTCACCAACATTATCTCATTTATGCAAGCGCAGAAGTATCTTCGGAGAAAGAATTCCTTCGCTTTACTCGCACTAATTACCGAACAGCCTAAGGACGAGAAACGTATAGAAGACATCCCTGTCGTCCGTGATTTTTCCGATGTATTCCCAGAAGAACTACCTGGTCTTCCACCACATCGACAATTGGAGTTTGAAATCGAATTGGCAAGCAATGCAACTCCCATCGCCAAGGCTCCATACCGCCTAGCTCCAGCCGAGCTGCAGGAGCTGTCTACCCAACTTCAAGAGCTGTTGGAAAAAGGATTTATCCGACCAAGCGTTTCGCCATGGGGAGCTCCAGTCCTCTTTGTCAAGAAGAAGGACGGGACTTTCCGCATGTGCATCGACTATAGGGAACTCAACAAGGTTATAGTCAAGAACCGATACCCGTTACCTCGCATCGATGATCTATTCGACCAACTGCAAGGGTCAAGTTACTACTCTAAGATTGATTTACGGTCCGGTTATCATCAGCTACGCGTCAGGGAGGAGGATATCGCTAAGACAGCATTTCGCACTCGGTATGGCCATTACGAGTTCTTGGTCATGCCATTCGGTCTCACTAACGCACCTGCAGTATTCATGGACCTCATGAACCGCGTGTGTAAACCATACCTCGACAAATTTGTCATTGTGTTCATCGATGACATACTCATCTACTCCAAAAGTGAAGAAGAGCATGCTGAGCATCTAAGATTACTGCTAGGATTAATTCAACAGGAAAAGCTATATGCCAAGCTTTCGAAGTGTGATTTCTGGATCCGGGAAGTTCAGTTTCTCGGGCACGTCGTGAATGAAAAGGGTATCCACGTAGACCCTGCCAAGATTGAAGCCATCAAAAACTGGGAAGCACCTAAGACACCGACGGAAATCCGCCAATTCTTAGGATTGGCTGGTTACTACAGACGCTTCATCGAGGGGTTTTCAAAGATTGCACAACCGCTTACTACCCTCACCCAGAAAGGTATCAAGTATAATTGGGGTGACAAGCAAGAAGCAGCATTTCAACTGCTGAAGCAGAAACTTTACAGTGCACCCATTCTGTCCTTGCCGGAAGGGACAGATGACTTTGTAGTGTATTGTGATGCTTCCATTCAAGGATTGGGATGCGTACTCATGCAACGCGATAAGGTCATCGCGTATGCGTCACGACAGCTGAAAGTTCACGAGAAGAACTACACGACGCATGACCTAGAATTGGGAGCAGTAGTGTTTGCACTTAAGATTTGGAGACACTACCTTTATGGAACGAAGTGCACAATCTTCACTGACCACAGAAGCCTCCAGCACATCTTTGATCAGAAGGAGTTGAACATGCGACAGCGTCGCTGGGTCGAACTCATGAACGATTATGAGTGTGCCATTCGGTATCACCCGGGTAAAGCTAACGTGGTAGCTGATGCCCTCAGCAGGAAGGAACACTTGAAACCTCGTCGTGTACGAGCACTACAACTCACTATTCATTCGGGGCTACCCGATCAAATACGCGACGCCCAGTTAGAAGCAGTTAAGGAGGAAAACATCAAAGCCGAATCAGTGGGAAAAATGGAACGCGATTGGGAAGTAAAGCCCAATGGAGCCCGGTATTTCATGAATCGCATATGGGTACCTCTCTACGGGAACCTCAGAGAGCTAGTCATGGATGAAGCTCACAAATCTCGATACTCTATCCATCCGGGTTCGGATAAGATGTATCAAGACCTTAAAGTTGCGTATTGGTGGCCCAACATGAAAGCCGATATAGCCACCTACGTGAGTAGATGTTTGACTTGTGCAAAAGTCAAGGTGGAGTATCAAAAGCCATCGGGGCTACTCCAACAACCTGAGATCCCAGTGTGGAAGTGGGATCAGATCTCAATGGATTTCATCACTAAACTCCCGCGAACCTTGGGTGATTGTGGATCGTTTAACTAAGTCCGCACACTTCCTAGCTATCAAAGAAACGGATAAGATGGAGAAGTTGACTCGCATCTACATTAAGGAAGTAGTTTCTCGGCACGGAGTGCCAACGTCGAACATATCAGATAGAGATGCTCGCTTCACGTCAAACTTCTGGCAGTCACTCCAGAAAGCGTTGGGAACACGCTTGGATATGAGCACAGCTTATCACCCTCAGACTGATGGTCAAAGCGAAAGTACCATACAGACTTTGGAAGACATGCTTAGGGCATGCGTAGTGGACCTCGGAAATAATTGGGAAATTCACCTGCCTCTAGTAGAATTCTCATATAACAACAGCTATCACACGAGTATTTCGGCAGCACCATTTGAGGCATTATACGGTCGTAAATGTAGATCACCGGTCTGCTGGGCAGAAGTCGGTGACAGTCAACTCACAGGCCCTGAGTTAATACTTGAGGCTACTGAAAAGATTGTACAAATCAGAAACCGCATGGCGGCGGCACGAGATCGACAGAAAAGCTACGCGGATCAACGACGCAAACCGCTCGAATTTCAAGTAGGCGACCGCGTCCTACTAAAGGTGTCACCCTGGAAGGGTGTAATCCGCTTTGGAAAACGGGGCAAACTTAACCCACGGTACGTAGGCCCGTTTGTAATCTTGAAACGTATCGGACCCGTAGCATACCAATTAGACCTTCCTGCCGAACTCAGTGGAGTTCACAACGTATTTCACGTGTCAAATCTGAAGAAGTGTCTATCAGATGAAACTTTAGTTATTCCATTGGATGAGATCCAAGTGGATGAACAACTACACTTCGTGGAAAAGCCTATTGAGATCATGGATCGTGAGATCAAGACTAGAAGGCACAGCAAAATTCCAATCGTTAAAGTTCGTTGGGACTCTAAGCGTGGACCGGAGTTCACGTGGGAAAGAGAGGACCAAATGAAAAGCAAATACCCACACCTCTTTGCAACTGAGCAGCTAACTAACGATGACAGTACCTAAATTTTCGGGACGAAAATTCTTTCAACATGGGGATGATGTGACAACCTGGAAACTTCTCATACTTTCGTGTACTATTGTTGACTAAATTCTTGTGCATGGCACTTGGAAACCTTTGTGTATGACACTTGGGAACTTCTTGTAACGTTGCGTACCATCATTAACAAACTAACTCTTTGTGCGTGGCACTCTAAACATGTACGTTACATGCTAAACCGCGTTTACTCAATTTTCGGGACGAAAATTCTTTCAACATGGGGATAATGTGATATCCCGGGTTTTTCGGATAACTTGCACGTGACACTTGTCGAATAATATATGTGTTAAGTATTAAACGTGCATGGAATGAATACGTGATGAGTGTTGGTGTGATTGTTTAGTATAAAGTAATTAGTGTAGATATGTACACGAACCGAACCGCGACACGAACCAACCTCGATCCTTTGTGACTTTAGGAGTTAACAAAGTTTAAACTTTGAACTTAAGTTTTCGGCCAAAAGAAAACAAGGATCAAACCTAGACCTAGAGTTCCAACTACTCGGCCGAGAACAACCTAAACCGAAAACCGTTGCATGCCAAACCTAGAACCACTCGGCCAAAACCCCAAACCAAACCAACTCACCTTAATCTTTGGCCGCAAGATAAAACTAAAACCGACCCAACCCAAGTCCCTCGGCCACAAACACTAACCAAAACCGAAACTCATAGCATGCAACTTTAGTCCCTCGGCCACGTGATCAAGACCCAAACCAAACAACCCAAGATTCTCGGCCAACAACACTTATCCCAAACCGTAAACCTTATCATGTGCGCCTATAAATTCAGATCATGCATGTTTCCTTCAGAATCCGAAAACCCTAACCAACAAGACTGCCGTCGGCAGCTTTATTCTTGCACCCTCCGATCGCGAACAGCTTTCCCCTTTATCATCTCGATCTGAATTAGTCTTGTTCACCCTCTCGGTCACAACAGCTTTCCTTTCTTCCCTTCCGGACGCAGCAGCAACCATCCCCATCTTCTCTCATCACACTCACGGTTCGTTTAAGTTGTTTCGGATGATATGTATGCTTAGATGTTTAAGTTGTTTCGGATGATATGTATGCTTAGATGTTTAAGTTGTTTCGGATGATATGTATGCTTAAATGGTTTAGTTGTCTTGAATTATATCTATGCTAGAAGGGTTAGTTGTTTCGGACGATGATTGCTGAATGAAAGCGGCTTTGTTAATCCTTGTTTATATGTATGATAGTTGTCGGAACATATAAGCTTGCCAAGCATGATTGAACGAATGTTAGACTAGCTGATTTGTTAATGATGTTTGCGTTAGATGATTGTATGATTGCGGAATGTTTAAACCGAATTGAATGTTATATTGAAAGCTGATTGTATAGGCTGTAAATTGTGTATAAAAACTAAAGTTATTGAGAAGGGCTTGCATGGATAGGTTACTAGTATTAATCTAGGACTAGAAATCAGTTCTAGATCGCTTAGATTAATCGCATGAACGGGATTACACGAGTTTATAATAATAACATGCTGAAACAGGAAGCTGAGTGAAAGTTACAGCCGATTTCATCTGGCTGTAACTTGGTCGTTAGTTGTCGAAAAACGGATTTTCTGATGTCTAGAACGTAGAGATTTGAATAAGGAATCTAATGGCGCTGGATTCATAATTTTCTGAAATCGTTTGATATTTTTAAAGGGCTAAACAAGTTCAGTAGGTAAAGCTGTTAAAATTCTGGAATTTTGTTGGTTGTTTATCAAGCTAGATTTTAAAATCAGTAGAGAGTTGAGTCATGATTTTTGTACAGCAACTAGGTATAGAAATTTCCGGGCAACTCCAGCTGGAATTTTGTTAATCAGACGATCAGTGATTTTTAAATAAATTCTTCCGTAGACTGCAGTCAGAAAGCGGTAAATCTGACTGCAGCTTAATGAATTAATATTGATGGTTAATTGGTAGAGATTCAGGACTTAGAAAAATTATATAAATTTCTATGGTATAAACGTCACCTACTGTAAAAATATGGGAATTTTTAGAATGCTGGAACTATTTTATAAAAATCCTAGAAAACAGCTGAATAATTGAGTGTTAAGCAGAAAGTTGTTAACTTGTGATTTTATGCATTAAAGTGTTGCATGGATTTGGAATATGTTCATGATAAGTTGTTTGATTACTATGATCACATGAGAATACTTGCATGCATGTTTAAGTGTTAGATATGTTGTTTGTGTGTATCACTTTGTGAGTAAATTGCGTGTGGAATTTGTATTGGTGTGATTACACACTGACGTGGAATTAATTGGTTTGTTAGGACGCAACTAGCGGTCCCATCTCTTATAACATCTTTGCTACACTAACCGAGCAAATAAAGGTGAGTTCACGGCCCCTAACTTTATCCGGTTTTTAAACAACAGGGGGAGAAACATGTATACACTCTCAAACTCAATCTCTTTACGTTATACGAATTTAACGTCACGCAACTATACGGTAACTAAGTTAATGTTAATGTAATGTTATGGGCACTAAGCAGCTTTATCACTTAAGTCCTCGACAATCTCCTCGGATCGTTAGTATTTGGGTTAAATAGCGGGGGAATTATAAGTTGTACTACTGGGTCGGACGAGCCCCATCCGAGCTAGTCGCGCTAGCCGACCCGGTATGGTCAACGGGTGTATGATTGGCCTAACACCGCCATGGTCATGTGAAAGGCCTGGCAAAACGGAGGCACAACAGTCAGCTTCGATCGCGAACACTTAGTGACATGACTTTAGGCTAGCTACCTATATACATTAATATTGAACTTAATTACGGATCAACTTAATATTCCGGGTTTGGAAAATTGGAAACATCAACTTATTATCCCGGGTTGGGGATAATGGAAATAACAACTTAATATTCCGGGATGGGAATATTGGAAGCAACAACTTATTATTCCGGGATTGGAATAATGGAACTAATATGTTATCCCAGGTTGGGGATAACGGAGTAACAAACCATAACCGAACAAACGAATTTATGAAAACCTGTGAACTCACTCATCTTTAATGTTGACACTTGTTTCTTTACATGTTTCTCAGGACGCTAGGAGCTCTAGGTGCACGCACATGCATTGAACAAGACGTCATTATCGAGTCTTATTTATTAATATTGTTTTGGGATTTTTCATTTGTTTTGGCGTTTGTGTTGGCGCCCGCATCACTACTTATTTATGCTTCCGCTCAAACTTTAAAACCAATGCTCTGCTAAATATTGGTAATTGATATAAAATCTACAAAGAACGATTTTGTAAAACGTATAATCAAATCATGTAGAGTCGTTCGACGTACTAGTGTTTCAGATCCTGGTTTGTTCACACGTCTCGCGGTAAAACTCCGCAAGTGGAAATTGAGGGTGTGACATGGGCACCTCAACTTACTGATGGCAAAAGATGATGAAGCAAGGTGTGGAGATTTCTTGTTGACTAAGAAGAGTGATGATCATGATAAATATCAAATCCATTCTTCATCTTGTCATTCACTTACAAAAAAAACTTATTACATCTCCTTCTCTCACTCATTTCATGCCACCATCAAACACCACCATACACCACCCTTTACCACCATTAAACACCCAAAAATAAGCATTTTCAAGTCATAGTAAGATGGTTTAAGTACTTTACAAGCATGGAGGGTTATTAGGGGCACTTTAGAGCTCTTATTACCTCTAAATCTTCATCTTAAAGTTCACCAAGATTTTGCAAATTGGTAAGACTTGATTTCACTAAATTTAAGTTTTACATTATATGTAGTTTATATATATAAATGTTCATCTTGAATACTACAACAAAACCAAGTTTAAAAACACTAAACTGACCATAAAATATACTATATGTGATGTATATTATGTTGATTATGTTGTTATGTGATAGATTATGTTAAAGTAGGAAGTTATATAGATGATCTTGTGTGATTTATACTAGTAATGACGATCTAAACATTCTTATGTTTAGATCTTAACAAGATCATCAACCACATAATCTTTGCACTTCATTTAAACATGAAAATGGTCTATGACTAAGATGACTTTTATAAACATTAAATGTTATATGCAAAATGCGAGCTTGGAACTTGATATGAGTTTTATTATGATTAAAGGGTTTAAACATGCTTAAAATACGTTTTCAAAACGTGGAAAACGCCATAGTTTAGGGGAAACTATTGCGAAATTTTCTAAAATCTTAATCGCGATTAAAATGTGATTAACGGGGTGATTAGCATGGTTAATCGTCATTAGTAACCTTAATTGTGATTAACGACCTTAATCGTAATTAGACAAACCCCAATGACAAGGGTTATGTCTTAGCCATCCAAGAGTTTATATAAACTTAAAAAGATATTTTTAGTAAAAACAAGTGGGTAAAATTTATAAATAAAACAATAAATATAATTTTGAGAAAATTATATACATATCTTTCAAATGCCTTATTTGGTATATATTACATGTATAAAAAGTGTATGTACTAGTGTTAGGAAGGATACACACCAAACACTTTAAAACCATTCACTTGGAAAAATACCCTAAATATATACACATGAACCCCATCTATATCATAATAACAAACGAACAATCGGACAAAGGAATAGCGGACGAACGGACGTCGGGCAAATCGATTCACAACCATAAGTATTAACAAGACAATATATACTTTCGGAACCAACACAAAATATATAATAAACCCTGCATCGAACAAAGCGCGTAGTCATCGGTAATGGCCATTCTAGCGTCTCGACCCGGAGCGTGCGTACATTATGGATGACACATTGTCTCTTTCGACACGAGAATAAATATATATTCGGCTACTACGACGAAACTCTAAAAATAATAATATATGTTTTTAGACAAGAAAGGTATGAATGTATGTTATATATGTTAACACTTATAAGAATCCAAAAAGTATAAGGTAAATATTCCTATGTATATATACACACAAGTATAATAGTACGCATAAAATACGCTCAAAATACACTTGAATGAATGCGAGAATACTTGGACTTAAAATCCATTTATATAATAAGTTAGGCTAGGCCATTAACACATCAGTTGGGCTAGGCCCATCATCATATAATATATCAAGTTAGGCCAACCTACATGACTTAAATAGGTTGGGCCCATTCATACAAAGAAATTAAATATTAAAGTATACAAATGCGTATAATACGGTATAAATACCAAATAGTATAGTATAAGAATACGTATAAATATGGGATAAATACCAAATAGTACAGTATAAAAATACATAAAAATACCCAATAGTACAGTATAAAAATATGTATAAATATCAAATCAGTACCAAATAATACAGTATACAAATACGTATGAATACCCAATGGAAAGATATACAAATACAAGTATGAATACGGTATACATATACGTATAAAAATACCTAAGTACATAGTGATGTACTCATATACACATGTTGAAGTGTACTTTCGCGAAAAGTACCATACAAATACATTGATGAATGTATAAGGTTAAAAATAAATATTTTTACACTTATAATTATGAAAGGGTTACAACTTGTAGAACAAATGTACATTTTTTTTCAACTTGACATATTATTACTAGTGAACGAGGTTCACTAAACTCAAAGTATATATGTATTTGGAGAACATATATAACACACATAACGAACAAAAGTCGTGCGTGGCACAGAGACTATCAAATGGCTAGGCCCATTCTCACTTGTGTGAGGCACAAAGACTCTTATGGGCTAGGCCCACTTATACTCGTACAAGGCACGTAGACTCACGAAGGACAAGGCCCGTTCATACAATTGATGGATACGAGAAATATATATATATATATATATATACAAAAGAGGTGTATATGTATTAAAACAAACATATGGAGCAAATGGCAATATATTTAAAATACATAAGGGATCAAGATACTTAACTTATATAATAATGTGCAAGATGAACAACGTGTACACATTTAACATTAACTCAAGTGTCTAATGAGTTAGAGCACTTGTAGGTTGTTACACGCTTTTGGGATAACAGAATTTCTAGCATATACATACGGATGCAAATCAGTGAGTTCATGTCCCCCTTTTGTCTTAAATGTTTTCGGTTTATAACACTCGGGGGGAATACATGTTTTCGATGATATGGTTTAGCTATGGAATGGAATAGTAGACATGTGCAAATAGGGTGTCTCTTAAGTGCCATTAATCTTTTATAAGACCGTGGAACAAGAGTGGTAGATCTATCGTGTGTAGCGAGCCCCACTCATGGGTCCTTGTGTCGCCGCATGTAGCGCTTTTGTTGTCCCAGCCGGTTGGACCGGAAGAAATCGTCTAGGGTTGCGTACTTCCTATGTCGTCACACATATTAATGTCCTTACGAAACATTAATGTTCATTGACGCTTTACATACCACATATTTCATATACGAACTCTCTAATGTTTTTAAGATTCGTTTGGTACGCACACAAAACGCATGAACTCGCCAACGTCTGTTGATGTTTTCAAACATACATGTATTTCAGAAAATTGAAGTGGCTCTTGGTGCAGTTAGTTACGAACTTTTCAAGGTAAACAAGTAGTCGATGTCATCCATATTTTAAAGGGCTTGGTCTATATATTCCGTCTTCAAACGGAATATAGGATGCAAAGTCTTGATGTTTAAAAGTTATTTTGAACAAGCCTTTTTTTGTAAACTTTAAATTACTTATGTCGTCTTTTATTTCCAAACAACTTGTGGCTTGTAATGCTTATTTATGGTGAATGGATGAACATCGTACATGCTTTTATTTCATATAGTTGTTTACTTATATCGTATGCGATGAAAACTAATCAAGTTCACACCACGCGCTTCCACTATGAACAGGTGTGACATATTTGTATCAGAGCTTTGATTGTAGTGAACAAGTATTCCTTCTCGAGTCTAGTCTATAATCATTAGGATCCTCTCATTAAAACATTTTTATTTGTAAAAGGTTTTCATTGCATATACAAAAACGCAAGATCCACTAACAACACTCTTTTTAAATATATAATGTAAGGACATTATCTGGGCCATAGTTTATATGGGATAGACTTGCAAAACTAGATTGACTCGCACAATTGGATGCTTATATACTTAATAAGTAATGATATTATTTATTGATATATACATGTTGTACGGATTATCTTGCAAGGGTATGATAGCTTCCTCTACCAGGAGTGGCATATACGATGATGTTGACCCGATGGAGGTTGCATCAGACGATGAGTATCCACACCTGATTGAGATCATTTCCTCTGATGATGATTGGAGCCAGAAGAGGTTCACTACATTGAGTCTGACGATGAGGACTTAGAGGATGTTCAGCCACTCGCGCTGCTGGATCCTACATGGATGACGTCCCAATGGAGGACGATGTTTTAGCTGCATCACTCTCACTCCACGATATCATACCCATTGATGTGATCCCTCTAGTTGTTGTCCCACCTATTATCGAGTTGTCCAATGACAAGAAAGAGGTCCCCGTCTTCCATGTGGATCACCTAGATGACGATCTAGGTGATGGCGAGGTTATTAAAATCACCATCTTGGAGGTGTCATCCCTTATTGTGTCGGTCATGGACATATCCTCATCTTCATAAGACACGAGTGATCATGCTTCTTCATCAGCCATCCGTTGTGCTAGGTTGGAGGTGGATGCCACCGACAACATTTTTTATACCATTCCAATTACCACAATTTCTCCTACACCGAACCTTACTTCCACTACTACCCCAACAGCTACTCCTACATCACGACACACTCCAGATATCCCTGCCCCTCCTCATACCACTGAGACACCTGCCGACATACCTGCTCCTCCTAACGACACCCCACTTCCTAGCAGCCTTTATTCATTAAGACCCCTCCCTCATACCGGTGCATCTGTCATTTTCACTCACGAGATTCCTTCACCACGCCCTGGAGAGGGATCTTCATGCCAGCCATTTCAGTCATCTCGCCATATGTCCACATCATACCCTTACCACCCAGTCATCACCCTACCTACACTAGGGACGATCTCGCCAGTCCCTACAGCTGAAGATCCTGGAGTTGGAGCGTTTCCGTGATACCTGCCAGCACCACCACCTGCCTACCCACGACCACCTACTCAACCGCCACCATCATCACCACTACCCCCGTCTCCACCACACTCACATCCATCTATTGGTCTTGAGGCTCGCGTGCTGACTATGGAGCAGCGAGCCAACGTCTCGGACACTTGTGTTAGCCGTGTGGAGGATGAGATGGATCATCTCCATAGTTTGGTCGTTCCTACCCCACCCCCTTCGCCTCCTGCACCGTAGTTTAACTAAATACAGGTACTGGTTACGAGATTCGAGGACCTGCTTTTGATGTATATATGAAGACTAGGTGCAGGCTATCGACACTTGAAGACTTTTGAAGACCGATGGGGAAGAAAAGATTTTACCACGTTTATGTATTATAAACTTGTATGACCAGGGTTATGTATTCCCATGTCCTTATTTTTATTTCCTGAAAACAATGTAACAAGTTGTCGAATATGAAAGCTTGGCATTATGCTTTTCTTTATTGCATATTATAATTTATCTTATGCATGTCTTGTTATTGTGGATGATGTTTGGTTGACGTGATGATTATATATATATATATATATATATATATATATATATATATATTATATTTAGCCAACAATTATTAGTAAATATTTGTCTAACACCCTTCGATACCTATTACAAGAAGACGATGCCACCGAGACGTACGACCAACGCGAACGCGCTGCCAATGACTAAGGCGGAACTAAACGAGCGCATCTCCCAAGCGATAGCACAATATGAGGCTAACTGCACTCAGAACAGCGGCGACACTTGAGGTTCATCTGGGGGCAACCCAATACCGGTAATATTGGTTGTCTACGACACCATGCAATACTCTCGTTTATTCTATTCGTGCTTTAGACATTTCTCAAATCTGATTTATCTATGCAAATGTTTCAAGTTGCTCATACAAGCAGTTTTTGGGCTGCAAACCTCTTAATTTTGATGGCACTGGAGGGGCCATGGTATTTGTCTATTGGACTGAAAAGACTGATTCGGTTATCAGAATGAGCAAGTATCCTCCTGAGCAAAGTGTCACATATTTTACTGTGTTATTCGTAGACGGAGCACTGTCATGGTGGAACCTCCAAGTTCAGTCAAAAGGGGAATAAGCCGCTTATTCTATGACGTGGGAAGAACTCAAGGAGTTATTGAGGAAACACTACTATTCAAGGGCTAAAATACAAAAACTTGAGAGCGAGTTCTAGAACTTGAAGATGATCGGGGTTGACGTTGTTGGGTATACGCAACGTTTCCATGATTTGTCAACGGTTGTTCTATATCTAGTGTAACCAGTGTTCAAGAGAATCGAGCGATACATTTGGGGACTTGCTCCTGAGATCTTGAGCATGGTTACTTCTTCTAAGCCTGCTAATATCAGTGAGGCAATTGATTTTGCTGTTAGTCTCATTGAGGAGGCTTTTCATTTAGGAAAGTTGTCAAGGACTGGTTCTAGCAAGAAGGAGACTCATGTGGAGACTGCGAGTGATGGAAAACGGAAGTTCTCAAACTTTAAAAAGTGCACTCGAGCGAATAACAACCATTCTATCAAGCGAAGAGAAGTGAACACACCAAAGGAAGTTAAGTCTTTTGCAGCAACTAACATAAACAGTGGTAGAGGTTATACATGCTTCTCACCGAAATGTGATAAGTGTAAGTATCACCACTTGGGCCCTTGCAAAAATACCAAGTGTGACAAATGCGGTAAGACCGAACACAGCAAAGAAACTTGTTGGGTGGGTACTAGACGTGGAAATAGAAATCAAGGTGGGAATGGAAATCAAGGCGGTAATGGAACCATGGTGGGAATGGAAATCAAGGCGGTCATGGAAACCAGGGTGGTAATAGTAATAACTATCAAGGCGGCAACGGGAATGGCAAAGGTCAAGGATGCTACGGGTGTGTAGATAAGGGCATTATCGGAAGGATTGTGTAGCACCCCGACTGCGTAAAACAACAAACCGCGGCGGACACGTTGGGGAGTCTTGTCATATAACTATTGTTTAACAACTCATGGAATTTAAAATTCTGTTTGATTAAGTTAAATGTTTACATTATCTAGGGATAAACAGAAACAACACATAAATAAACTGTCCTTCATGTTTTAAGTCACTAAGGCCCGCGTCAATTCCTACGTGAAGCATGCATCATATTATCAAGTATTGATTCCTGAAACATATGTGAAAAGAGAGTCAACATAAAAATGCCAGCGAGTACATAGGTTTTGTGAGTGTGTCAAATTCGTGGCCTTGTATTCATATTGTAACACCTCGTCCGACTACAAGAGTCGTTAATTGAAAACCTCGTATCAAAAGTGTTTGATATTGCAATACAATTAACCAACCAACACAAGTTGGTTAGTGTTGTGAAAACCTTGTAGCCATGAATCTTGACAAAAACATTTCTTTTGTAAAAACCTTGTAATAGATTGATTCAAAAGAAAACTTATATGGTTTATATCTTTATGTGACATTCATTGCGTGACATTATTCAAAACAATTTGTCCATGTTATAAAACATTTGTCTGTGTTATAGATAAATCGTCCATGTCATAAACCAATTGTCCATGTCATAAACAAATCATCCGTGTTTTTAATTGTGAAAACTTTTGATCGTTCTTTAATGAACACATTCAAACCTATGTTGACTATACCACCAAAGGGTATCTTTAATAGACCACCAAAGGGTCTCTTTAACTAGACTAACAAATCAACAAATGATTTGTTAATCATAAACAGGTTCTGTCGTTATCCAAACTTCCATCATCAGTCCTATGGTACCATAACATACTACTGGTATGCTCGGCCAAAGCTAATGAATGTCATTCGTGTTATGGATAACGCATCAACAAGCTGTTCACATTATTGAAATCGTATTGTTTTATATATAAATCATACATTGTATTTGAAAACTTGAAAATGATTTAGCACATATGAGTCACCCCAAAACATTTGCAAAAGGTAAAAGAGGGGAATTATGTACTTATTTTGAAAATCATTTTGTATATATAAACCATGTGTTTTGTTTTAAAATATTGAAAATAATTATAGGCACATATGAATCACCCAAAAAAAATTCAAAACCTAAAAGATGGGGCTATGTACTCAATTTGAAAATCAATTTTGTATACATAAACCATGTATATTGTTTTGAAATTTTGAAAATAATTATAGGCACATATGAATCTCCCCAAAACTTTTGAAAACGTAATAGAGGGGGGCTATGTACTCACTTGGGATTGCGAAAGTGTTCTTGATCAACGGAATAAACAAAGCTCAAACATGTCCTAATGTCATGTAAATATGTTAGCGTGTCGGGACTACAAACGGGAGATCAGATAGAATGAAGTCTTATAAACCAAACGAGTGTTAGAACTCATGTGATATGGTTGACCAAACGTAACATTCTGATTTGGAAAGGATCCTAAGTGCTTTTGACATATTATGACTCGTTAAGGTAGTTTATGCTACATTAAACTGTCATTAGCATAAACGCGTGATCATCCTATGATAAGTCTTAAATGCCCAAACGTGTTTAAAAATGTTATAACATCAGTTTATATGATAAAAATTTGGTTACATGTGTTTAAAATGGATTTATGCGCAAAAGGGCATTTTGGTCATCATTTTTTAAGAACATAGAAGTAACTTATCATAGCACTAACCAAACGACGTGACCATAAGGTATAACCTCAGTAGGTTATTCCCTATACAACTATGGTCACAAATATGTGTTTGGTCGGATCCTAAGATTGACCAAACGGGTCGGATTCGAAAGTCAAAGCGGTGGTCAAGACCGCTCGACCCTAAATAAGCACTAAACTAGAAGTGATGAGTTAGACATGTCAAAATATGTCTAACTAAGTTTATAAACTGATTTGGTATCAAAACTTGGTGTTTTGATACCCAAAATAGTTTTGTCGTAAAATGCACGTCATGCGCATGTTTGACCTAAACTTTGACTCGTTACTTCGACTAGTAAACGTGGTAATTAGAAGGTGAAATCGTTAGGGATTATAACCTTCGTGATTACGATCACGTTTCAAAGTTCAATTGAACTTTGACTTAACCAAATATGGTCAGAACCAAAAGTCAAACAGGTTGCCAAACTGTTCGACTTTTAGCTCAATATAGCTAAAAAAATAAAAGAACTAGGAAGAGTACTTACTCGTGTTGAAGAACACTATCAGAACTCAAGATAGGAGGCTTCCAAAGGCTAGAAACAAGCTCCAAGAAGGATAGAAAGAATAACTTCACACTTTGCTTTGAAGTGTTCTGAAGTGGTGTGAAAAAAATGGAAGAATCATGGGGTATTTATAGTATTTTAGGATTAACGAAGTGATCAAGTGTCCTCAAGTGTGGATTAGTGTCCTAACATGTGCCAACACCATATTAAGTGTGGCAAAGTGAGTGCTAGGTGTCAACATTTGGAGATAGGTGGCAAACTTGGTGAAGAAGCAAAAATATTTATTTTTTTTTTTGACATTTTTGGCCCTTGGACTTGTATTTTCACTTGTTTGCCATTTTAATCCTTTAACCTAATATTTAGGTTATATAAAGGTGTTAATACATGTGTAACTTGAATTATGCCCGAAATGTCATGGATGTCGGTTCGTGCGGTTGTACGGTTACACGTTTCGCAAAATGCGTGAAACGCTTTAACGAACACGAAAATGATCGAAATTGTGCAACGATTGACATTTTTGTATTCTCATCAATGAAATACAAGATTTTATTGAATACAAAAATATTTGGAAATAAAACACAGGGTTTCATTGAAAACGAAATTGTTGGTAATTGTACAATGATTGAAAAGGCCCAAATGTCACAGATTGCCCGAAGGAAAACGAGGCTCGAGGGAGAGCTTTTGTCATAGGAGCTAAGGCTGCATGCCAAGACCCGAACGTGGTTATGGTACGTTTCCTATAAACCAACACTTTGCATCCATTCTATTTAATATTAGCACTGACTTTAGCTTTTATCTATACAGTTTAAAAATATACTTGGCCTAGAGTCGAGTAAAATAGGCGTCCCATATTCTATAGAATTAGCGAACGGAAAATTAGTCGAAACGCGAGAAATTATTAGAGGTTACCACTCGAACTTGGAGCACAAAAATTTTCTATCGATCTTTTACCCGTCGACCTGGGTAGTTTTGACGTGGTTGTTGGAATTGACTGGTTGTCCGACAACCGAGCGAAAGTGGTTTGCCATGAGAAAACCATCTGCATTCCTTTATCAGATGGAGAAACACTCGTCGTACATGGAGAAAAGCGTGAGATGTCCTTACGGATAATTAGTTGCATGAAGGCGCAAAAGCTGCAAAATGGTTGTATAGCCTTCCTCGCTCACGTAGTAGACAAAGAAACTAAGAGCCGAAGTTAGAAGACATTTCGGTCATGTAGGAGTTTCCAAAAGTATTTCCAGAAGACTTGCCGGGACTGCTTCCCCAACGCCAAGTGGAGTTTTGCATCGATTTGGTGCCAGGAGCAGCACCAGTAGCGAAGTCTCCTTACCGATTAGCTCCGTCCGAGATGCATGAGTTATCCACTCAACTTTAGGAGTTATTGGATAAAGGATTCATTAGGCCGAGTTTCTCACCTTGGGGAGCTCCAGTATTATTTGTTAAAAATAAGGAAGAGAGCTTGCGTATGTGCCTAGACTATCGAGAGTGAACAAACTTACTATCACGAACCGATATCCCTTACCTAGAATTGACGACTTGTTTTATTAGCTACAAGGCTCAAGCTTCTATTCAAAGATTGATTTGTGATTGGGCCACCATCAATTGATGATTCAAGAAGAAAGCATACCCAAAACGGCTTTTCAAACTCGTTACGGTCACTACAAGTTCCCTGTGATGTCGTTCAGCTTAACAAATGCACTGGTGGTGTTCATGGATCTCATGAACCGCGTGTGCAAGCCGTATTTGGATAACTTCGTGATCGTATTTATTGATCACATATTAATATATTCGCAATCGAAGGACGAACATGAGCAACATTTACGAACTATCTTGGAAACTTCTAAGAAGGAACAACTTTACGCGACGTTTTCCAAATGCGGATTTTAGATTCGCGAAGTTTCTCGGACATGTGGTGAACGAGAAAGGAATTCATGTCGATCCTTCCAAGATTGAGGCAATAAAGAATTGGGAAGCACCTAAGACGCCGGTGCAAGTGCAACAATTTTTGAGGTTAGCGGGTTATTACAGACGGTTTATAGAGAATTTTTCAACCGCTAACGTCCCTGACTCAATTGGATAAAAAGTTTGGCTGGGGCGACAAATAAGAAGCTGCATTTGAACTATTAAAGGACAAACTCTGTGACACAACAATCTTATCTCTACTGAACGCTACCGATGACTTTGTCATATATTGTGATACGTCGCATCAAGGTCTCGGTTGCGTGTTGATGCAATGAGACATTGTCATCACGTACGCGTCTCGGCAAATTAAAGTGCACGAAAAAAACTATACCACGTACAACCTCGAACTAGTTGCGATGGTATTCGCGTTAATGGCGTCATTACTTATATGGTACTCGTTGTACGATTACGAATCACAAGCGTTTTCAACACATATTTAATTAGAAGGAATTAAATATGCGGCAAAGACGATGGTTGAGTTATTGAACGATTACCATTGTGAAATAAAATATCATCTGAGCAAAGCGAACGTAATGGCGGACGCCTTGAGTCGCAAATAACGAGTGAAAACTCTCAAGGTCCGTACCTTAGAAATGACCATACAAAATAACCTTACTTCTCAGATTCACGATGCGCAACTAGAAGCACCTAAACCTAAGAACATACCAGCCGAGTCACTGCCCGAAATGGAAAAGCAATTGGTGCCAAAGGAGGATGGAACATTATACTTTATAGGACGAATTTGGGTTCCATTCTTTGGCAATCTACAGGTAATTATTCTAGATGAAGGACACAAGTCGAAGTATTCTATACATCCCGGATCAGATAAGATGTATCAGGATTTAAAGGAATTCTACTGGTGGCCTAACCTTAAGGGCGACATTGCTAATTATGTCAGAAAATGCCTTACTTGTGCCAAGGTTAAGGCGGAATATCAAAAGCCTTAGGGACTACTGTAACAACCTGAAATTTCCGTTTGGAAATGGGAACATATTTCAATGGACTTTATTACTAAGTTACCTAGGACCTTGAGAGATCACCACATGATTTGGGTTATCGTTTATCGACTTACAAAGTCCGAACATTTCCTACCAATCCGTGAGAAGGATAGCACTGAAAAACTAGCTGAATTATACCTCAAGGAAATTGTGGCATGGCATGGAGTGCCTATTTCTATCATATTGGACCGAGCCGATCGATTCATGTAAAGGATTTGGCAATCATTCCAAAAGGCCTTTGGATTGCGATTGGAGCTTAGTATGGCCTTTCACCCTCAAACGGACCGCCAAAGCGAGCGAACGATACAAACCATGGAGGATATGCTACGTGCTTGGGTGGAAATTGGGATACTCACTTGCCTTTAGTGGAGTTCTTATATAATAACAGCTATCACACTAACATCTAGGCCGCCCCGTTTGAAGCTCTATATGGACGCAAATGTCGATCACCGCTATGTTAAGGGGAGACCAGGGATAAACAAATCACTGGTCTAGAATTAGTCAAGCAGACCACGGACAAAATATTTCAGTGTCGAGACCGTATCAAGGCGGCTTGTGACCGATAAAAGAGCTATGCCGTCAAGCGACGAAAACCACTATCTTTTGAAGTCAGAGACAAAGTGTTATTGAAAGTCTCGCCTTGGAAAGGCGTAGCAAGATTTAATAAATGTGGAAAGTTGAACCCACACTATATTGGACCCTTCGAAATCTTGGAAAAGATTGGAACTGTAGCGTATTAGCTAAACTTACTGAACGACCTAAGTAGCGTACATGACACATTCCATGTGTCTAATCTCAAGAAAAGTCCTACTCAAGAAACGGTTATCATTCCAATGGATGAGATTCACATTGACGACAAACTACATTCTACTACGACAAACGGTTATAGACTGGAAGATCCACAAGACATGGAGAAGTCGTATTAAACTGGTCAAAGTTCGTTGGAACTCACGTCACGGCCCTGAGTATACGTGGGAACGGGAAGACCAAATCAAATCCAAGTACCCGCATTTGTTCCAAGGCTCCTCTGCAAATAATAATATAGCTTGAATTTCGAGGCGAAATTCTTTTAACGTGGGAAGAATGTGACATCCGGCAAAATAATGGTAATTTCCGTACAATTTAACGACTTATTTTATACAGTTAATTGCATTCATTACGACTTAATTAATGCATGACTAGGTCACGTAATGGCTAGCAATCATAGGACATTGGTAAATATGTCAAATAACATCGTTACATTCACCGCGTCGCGAGAAAACAAAAAACTATGTCCAAATATGTTGGCAAAATGTTGAAAACACTATTCATGCCAGCTAGTTCTGAAAATTGTCCGAATGAGCAACAACTGGCACGGAAGCATTTTATGGATGAAATACAAATAAAAATACCTAATTAGGGACACTAAATACAAAGTAAAATGTCCGAAGGGCCAAAACTCAACATTTTAAGGGTCGTAGGACTCGTAAATAATGTTATACACCCTAAATAAGCTTGGGGATATAAACGGAATATCCTAAACATAAGCTTCCGGTAATATACCATAACTGGCACAACTTGTCTGATATTTGTCCGACAAGCTAGTAAGAAGCATTCTTACTATCCTAGCATCTAAACGGATCATCCAGTGAACTAGTTAAGGTTATTTCACGTCCGAAACAACATTGGTGGTACCATATAATAAGTTAAGAGAACGTTTCTGGTATTAAAGCACATATTCCGTATGTTGGCCGAAAGTGACCCGGCGACCGAACTAGTTATATTTTTACCATCTGAAATCAACACCAACCATTTAATGAACTAGTTAGACATCGTTTGCCATCCCGAACCTAGTCGTAACATTAATCCCACAAGAATACTTACAAATTTCTTATAAATATAAACTTTAAAAAATAATAAAAACCTAATACCCCCCCTTACGGTTTCGGGTGGGCCCCAAGGGCACCCCAACTTAGTGATGGCAAAGGATGATGAAGCATGGTGTGCAGAGTTTCTCGTTGACTAAGAAGAGTGATGATCATGATAAATACCAAATCCATTCTTCAACTTGTCATTCATTTACAAAAAAAACTCATCACATCTCATTCTCTCCCTCATCTCACGCCACCGTCAAATACCACCATACACCACCCTTTGCCACCATTAGCACCCAAAAATAAGCCTTTTCAAACCATTGTAAAATGGTTTTAGGACTTCGCAAGCATGAAAGGTCATTAGGGGCACTTTGGAGCTCTTATTATCTCTTAATCTATATCTTAAAGTTCACCAAGCTTTTGCAAAGTGGTAAGACTTCATTTCACTAAATTTTAGCTTAAAAACACTAAACTCACAATAAAAATATACTAAATATGATGTATATTATGTTGATTATGTTGTTATGTGATAGATTATGTTAAAGTAGGAAGTTATATGGATGATCTTGTGTGATTTATACTAGAAATTTATGATATAAACATTCTTATGTTTAGATCTTAACAAGATCATCAACCACATAATTCTTGAACTTTATTTAAACTTGAAAATGGTCTATGACTAAGATAACTTTTATAAAAATTAAACCTCATAATTTACACTAAAATAGTGTTAAAAATATTATCTTGATGTTAGTTAAAATTCTATATAAAGTACAAGGATCATGTGTGGATTTAGTGTAAATGTTATATGAAAAATTTGAGATTGAAACTTGATTTGAGTTTGATTATGATTAGAAGGTTTAAACATGCTTAAAATACGTTTTCAAAATGTGGAAACGCCATAGTTTAGGGGAAACTTTGATGAAATTCTCTAAAATCTTATCGTGTTTAAAATGCGACTAACAGGGTGATTAGCATGGTTAATTGTGATTAATAACCTTAATTGTGATTAACAACCATAATTGTAATTAGGCAAACCTTAATGACAATGGTTAAGTCTTAACCATCCAAGAGTTTATATAAACATAAAAAGATATTTTTAGTAAAACAAAAGTGGGTAAAGTTTATAAATAAAACAATAAAAACAATTTTGAAAAAATTATATATGAATCTTTCAAATGCCTAATTTGGTAGGATATATTACTTGTATAAAATGTGTATGTACTAGTGTTAGGAAGGATACACACCTAACATACACATGAACCCCATCTATATCACAATCACAAACGAACAATCGGACAATGGAATAGGGGACGAACGAACGTCGGGCCAATCAAATCACAACCATAAGTATTAACAAGACAATATATAATTTCGGAACTGGACAAAATATATAATAAACCCTGTATCGAACAAAGCACGTAGTCATCGGTAATTACCATCCTAGCATCTCGACCCGGAGCGTGCATACATTGCGGACGACACATTCTCTCTTTCGACACAAAATAAATATATATTCAGTTACTATGACAAACTTTAAAAATAATAATATATATTTTTAGACAAGAAAAGTATGAATGTATGTTATATATATTAACACTTATAAGAATCCAAAAAGTATAAGGTATATATTCCCAAGTGTATATATACACACAAGTATACAAGTATAATTATATGCATAAAATACGCTCAAAATACACTTGAAGGAATGCAAGAATACTTGGACTTATAATGGGCTAGTAAATGCTCATTTATATAATAAGTTAGGCTTGGCCATTAACACATCAGTTGGGCTAGGCACATCATCATATAATACATCAAGTTAGGCCCACCTACATGACTCAAATGGTTGGGCCCATTCATACATAATTCCTTTGGGCTGGGCCCATTCATACAAAGACACTAAATAGTAAAGTATACGAATACGTATAAATATGGTATTAATACTAAATAGTACAGCAAACAAATATGTATAAGTACAATATAAATACCCAATAGTACAGTATAAAAATACGTATAAACATGGAATAAATACCAAATAGTACAGTATACAAATACGTATAAATACAGTATAAATACCCAATAGTACAGTATAAAAATATGTATAAATACGGTTTAAATACCAAATAATATAGTATACAAATATGTGAATATAGTATAAATACCAAATAGTGCAGTGTAAAAGTACGTATAAGTACGGTATGAATACCCAATGGAACGATATACAAATACTAGTATGAATACGTTATACATATACGCATATAAATACGTAAGTACATAGTGATGTACTCATGTACACTTGAAGAAGTGTACTTTCACGAAGAGTACCGTACGAATACATTGATGATTGTATAAGGTTAAAAATAAATATTTTTACACTTATAATTATGAAAGGCATACAACTTGTAGAACAAATGTACATTTTTTTTCAACCGGACATATTATTAATAGTGAACGAGGTTCACTAAACTCAATATATATATATATATATATATATATATATTTGGAGAACATATATATAACACACATAACAAACGAAAGTGGTGCATGGCATGGAAACTCTCACATGCTTAGGCCCATTCTCCCTTGTGCGAGGCACAAAGACTCTTATGGGCTAGGCCCACTTATACTCGTGCGGGACACCAAGACTCACGAAGGGCAAGGCTCGTTAGAACACTTGATGGATACAAGAAATAAAAATATATACAAAAGAGGTGTATATGTATTAAAACAAATACATGGATAAAATTCCAACATATTTAAACTACAAAAGGTATCCAGATACTTAACTTATATAATAACGTTCAAGATTGACAACGTGTACACATTTAACATTAACTCAAGTGTCTAATGAGTTAGAGTCTTGTTATGCGCTTTTGGGATACCCAAATTGCTAGCATATATATACAGACGCAAATCAGTGAGTTCATCTCCCCCTTTTTCTCTTACATGTTTTCAGTTTATAACTCTCGGGGGGAAATACATGTTTTCGATGGTATGATTAGCTATGGAATGGAGTAGTAGATCATGTGCAAATAGGGTGTCTCTTAAGTGCCATTAATCTTTTATAAGACCATGGAACATGAGTGGTAGATCTATCGGGTGTAGCGAGCCCCACTCATGGGTCCTTGTGTGGTCGCATGTAGCGCTTTTGTTGTCCCAACCGGGTGGACCAGAAGAAATCGTCTAGGGTTGAATACTTCCTATGTCGTCACACAAATTAATGTCCAAAAATGAACTTCATCTCCCCCATTGCATTCATCTTGAATTTCTTTTTCATGATCTTTACACAGCGTTTCATTTGTCGATCCGAAGATGATATCATCCACATAGATTTGTAAGATGATCAATTGCCCATCACTTCTCTAGTAAAGAGTGTACATTCTACTATACCTCTGGTGAAGCAGTTCTCTAGAAGATATTTAGTAAGTCTCTCGTACCAGGCCTTCGGAGCCTAGTGTAAACCTAGACCACCTTATCCAATCGGTAAACCTTATCCTTGTGTATTGGATCGACAAACCCTGGTGGTTGTTCAACATACACTTCCTCTTTAACTTTTCCATAAAGAAATGTGGATTTCACTTCCAAATGGTACATTTAAACCCTTTCTATGACGCGAAGACCACGAATATGCGGATAACTTCCAAACGTGTGACAGGAGCATAGACCTCAGTGTAGTTTATCCCCTCTTGCTGATGAAAACCTTGGACTACGACCCAAACTTCGTTTCTCACCACTATCCCTCTATCATCTCGCTTGCATTTAAAAACCCACCATTTATTTATTTTCTTGTGGTCATCGGGTAGATCAACAAGCTTCCAAACTCCAAGCTTTTCAAATTGTAACATCTTTTCCTACATAGCTTCTACCCAGCTTTCTTCCTGAAAAGCTTCCTTCAATGTCTTTGGTTCAAGCTGTGAAATGAAACAACTGTAAGAAATATTGTCTTCCAGTGGTTCAACTTTAGTGTAAAAGCAACTTAGATCACGTTATAACTCCTGTATGTAAATCTCTAATGATATTCTCTGACGGATGGTTTGAATAAGTTCTTGGCATCACTTTATTAGAGACATTCACTTTACTTTAAGATTCATAACATTATGTTCAGCAACCTGTTCTGAAGTAGCTACATCATTCCTAGCACTTGATTCACCAGCTTGATTGTTTAACAGACTTTGAATATGTTCTTACACTTCATATGAGTTTGATCCCGCATGTCATACGTAGGCTCTTCATCATAATCAGGAATCAGACTGATCGAAAGAGGGTGCCGTGTTGTTTACAGCTGGTTCAGCGACAGGTTCAATGATAGGTTCTGGTTGAGAATTGCTCGGACCTGCTTCAGATGTACTTGTACTATTTTGAGATTATGAAATCACCAACGGTCTAGAAACTTGCTTTTGGTTAGATGCTTGATTAGTTGATATAAGGTAACACCAAACCGTCATGGAAATGTCGGGGAGTCATGTCACAGAACTATTGTTTAACAACACATGGTACATAAAGTTTTGTATTATTGAATTTAATTGTTTACATTGTCTTGGGAGAATGAAATAAAAAACATAACAATTGTCTTGCAACGTTTAAAGTCACTAAGGCTCAAGTACGTCCTATGTCCCAAGCATGCTCGAAGTCAAAATTAGCACTTGAAACATATATGATAATAAAACGTCAGCATAAAGATGCCTGTGAGTAACATAGGTTTTGTGATGATAATTTATGGCTTTAAAAGTTAAAAGAAATGTTCAACTAGTACAAAAGTAGCCATGATCCTTTACAAGAATGTTTCTTTTATGAAATCATATGAAAATCAAATTATTTAAAAGATATGATGCATGGTTGACTTAATAACCAAAATAGCTCGTGCCTTGTATAAAATAAGTCATGTCTCGTATTTTGTTTGAAGTGGTTAAGATAACGCTAAGTTATGAAATACAATGAAAGCACTTATATATAGGAAGTACCAGCGGCGTATTTCCATGCTTTTATTATATTACACACGTCACGCGATTTAAATCACATGAGCCAACAATTGAGATGCCTTGTTTAAACGAATGTCATGTATAAACCAATGCCATGTATAAACAAAATGTCTTTTCTAAAAAATGTCTATGTATAAAACAATGTCTTGTATAAACCAAATGTTATTTATAAACAAATGTCCATGCATAAACCAATGTCTTGTATGCCAAACAAAAGTCTGGTTTAAACCATATAATAAATCTCTTCTATAAAATAACCAAAATGTCTTGTCTTGTCAAAATCTCTTGTATAAAACATGTGTTTTGAATAAACAAAGTTCTTGTTTAAACAAAAACTCTTGTCTTATAAATCAATTGCTTTTATTGTGTAGACACATATATATTGATTATTGGCAAATACATTCAAGCCTTGTTGACTGTTGAATAAACCCTTATAAAGACAAAGGTTTATCAAATGTTCATCGGATTATGTCATTCCCTAAAGTCACTTCCAAACAAACCTAGGAAGCGGGAATGGGATTGTCAATCCTATGGCACCATTACATAGTACTGTCGGCATGATCAATGTTAATGAATGTATCATTGTGTATTCAACGCACCAATATGTCTTGAACAATGTAATCATGTCATAAAAATGTTTTAAAATCATGTACTTGGCATACTAAGTCAATATACCAAGCAAAAATGTTTTTTAAATCATGTACTAGATATGCTAACTCAACATACGAAGTAAAAATGTCTTTGAAATCATGTACTATATGTACTAAAAAAGCAAAACATGTATAATGTCATGAAATCCTATACTATATGTACTAGATAAGCAAAACATGTATAGGATTGGATAGAATGAAGTCTTATAAACCAAACAATTGTTGGGATCGTGTGATATGTTTTATAATACCTTACATTCTAATTTGGAAGAGTTTCTAAATGCTTTGACCCGTTACGACTTGTTAAAATTGTTTACGCCACTTTAACAGGTCGCAAACGTAACTATGGGTTTGGATGGTTAAATAAGTCCTATGATGCGTCTTATCTGTCAAAACAAGTTTTTTATGTTCTAATATCAGTTTAGATGTCAACACTATGCTCTTACATGTTTAAAACCATTTTATGTGCCAAAAGGGTGTTTTTGGCATTTTTAAAGTACGTAAAATCAACTCATCATATAACTATATGACTATATAGTATAACCTTAGAGGGTTATTCCCTAAATTACCATGGTCATTAAAATAAGCTTGTTCGAATCCTAAGATTGACCAAACGGGTCAGATTCGAATGTCAAAGAGGTAGTAAAACCGCTCGAGTACGACTAAGAAATAAGCATTGAAGTACAAATGACGAGTTAGACATGTTTTAACATGTCTAGTAATGTTATAAAATTGATTTTGTGTCAAAACCTTAAGTTGTAATACCCAAAATGTTTTCAATGTAAAATGCATTTTTATACATTTTTTTACTTTTAACTCGTAAAAACTTTGACTCGTCATCTCGCCTACTCAACGTGGTAATCAGAAGGTGTAATCGCAAGGGATTAATACCTTCATGATTATGATCATGTTTCAAAGTTCAATTTTAACTTTGACTTAACCAAAGTGATCAGAACCGAAAGTCAAACAGGAAGCCAAACTGTTTGACTTTTAGCTCAAAATAGCTAAAATAGTGAAAGAACTAGGAAGAGTACTTACTTGTGTTGAAGAAAACTTTTAGAACTCAAAATAGGAGGCTTCCAAAAGCTAGAAATAAATTCCAAGAAGGATAGAAAGAAGAACTTCACACTTTGCTTTGAAGTGTTTTGAAGTGGTGTGAAAAAATGGATGAATCAAAGGGTATTTATAGTGTTTTAGGATCAAGGAGGTGATGAAAAGTGTTACCAAGTGTGGATTAGTGTCCTAACATGTGTTAACACCAAATTTAGTGCCAAAATGAGTGCAAGGTGTTAAAAATTGGAGATAGGTGGCCAAACTTGGTGATGAAGCAAACTTTTTTTTTTGACAATTTTGGCCCCTTGACTTGTATTAATCCATGTGTAACTTGGATTTTGTCGGAAATGTCATGGATGTCGGTTCTTTCGATTGTACGGTTACACGTTTTGTAAATAAAGTATAAAACTTTATCGAACACGTAAATGACCGAATTTGTGCAATGATTGACATTTTTGCATTCTGACCAATAAAATGCAAGATCTTATTGAATAAAATGTCCGGGATTGTATAATGATTGATAAATATACATTCTCGAAAATAAAACACAAGATTTTATCAAATACAAAAAATGTTCCAGAATTGTTCAATGACTAAAAATGAACAAATGTCACATATAACAACACTAGTTCTTCAGCTGTTGGTTCTTCCGGCAGGTCTAACGAATTCCACTTACTCTCATAATTAAACATCCAGGGATCCTCAGGCTTTTGCGTTGGAGATGTGTGGCTTTGAAAATCAACATTCTGAGCTAGGATAACCTGGTTTAAGATTAGCAAATAAACTCTTTTATGAGGACTAGCGTATCCCACTTTTGACGTTAACTCCTTCCACTAGATTGTTGTGAACCAGGTTGTACATTTTCGAATGTGGATATGCCACAATTTTGGATGCCATAAGATCGATTCTTTTTCTGTTGCCTTTGTAACAAAACATTGACCGGTTTTCGAAGTAGTGGATGCAACGCTCATGTCAAGGACATAGAGATTATTTTCTCATGGAGCGCGCATGCGGATCCACTCTTCGGGAATCTTGAATCCCTGCTTCAGAATGGGGCATTCTTTATCATTGAAGTGAGTTGTGAACTTCTTATCTCAAATCTGCGAAATGCTTAGCAAATTGTTTTCTAAATATGTGATGTAGTTAACCTTATTAAAAGATACCATGCCGTTTGTGAGAATATGTTCACCAACTATATAACCTCCTTGTGTTCTAGCAAACACTACATAGCCTCCACGAATAGCTTTTACTTCATATAATAAGGCTAGCATTCCTGTCATGTGTTGAGAAGCTCCGCTGTCCATTATCCACTTTGAAATGACTGACCTCGAGAGCCCCTACACATGTAAATAATTATTACTTAAACAGTGAAACTCACCTTCTGTCCAACCTTTAATTCAATTTTATCTTTCTCTTTGGTTGGCACAGTGGTTGTTTTCTTAATTGAAGAAGATGGTTTGGATTTAACCACCCAAGTTTATGCCTTTGAATATGCCCTTTTTGGATAAAATTTGAATCCTTTAGTTCGTTTTTAGTTGATGATTCTTCAACTTCAAAGTTTGAAAATTTTACAATTGATGGCTTCACATTTTTTTGTGGATTCGTTGTTTCATTTTAGGATCTGTGTTGGCACAAACTCCGGACCCTTTTATTTACATCTTCTATAGTCTTTCTCACATGATGAACAAGTTTTAGATTGTTTAGGGAACATTTTTGTGTAATACTGCCCAACTTTGTTGCATTTGTAGCAATTCTAACTGTCGTTTCCTACATAGGAATCAAAGGCTTGTTCACGGAGTTCTTTTTCCTTTCTTAAATTCGTCATTTGAGTGAAGTTTATCCGATCCAATCATTTTGTAAACCACCACATTATCATCCTAAACTACTTCTGATGATGAAATATAATTCTTATGAAAACTTTCATCGTTTTCAGAATGTGAACTTGACTCAGGTGTTTCAAGATTCGACTTCGCACTTTCAAAATTAGTGTTGTCAAAGTCATTTCCTAACACATTTTTACCACTGTTTTCATAACATTTGATTCCCATTCATAGGTAATGTCAATCTTTTCAGGCAGCTCATCTTTCTTTTTTTCAGTTTTCTGTTTGGGATTAAGCGCCTATTCCCCCCAATCTAGATATTTCTTACCATATTTGTTCCACATTGGGGGTGGGCATTGATTATAAACATGCCTTGCCTTTGTTTTTCAAGTTCATTTTCTTCCTATTCGGTTTTATCAAGTTGTTGAGTAAGAATATGATCAATCACGTAGGAGGACGTTGAGTAAGAATATGGCTTCGAGTTATGTTTTTAGCTTTTCAATGGTGTTTATGTGCATATTAATTGCCATTTGTTTGTCCATAACAGTAGCTTTTAACATTGATTTTAGAGCCATGTCCTCTCTACTAACTTCCTGAAATTGTTTGATTGATTTGCTTAGTTTATCATATGCAACTTTCATGTTTCGAAATTCACTTGTCACGTTATCAGCATGTTTCTTTAATTCGGTAAATTTTAGGTCCTTTTCTAAACATTCCTTGCACGGCTCTAGCATTTCGTGCATGGTTTCTCAACTTATTTTATCACAACCTTGATCTCTCTTATCGACTTATCAACTACCTCTGTCATTCCATCGTTTTCAGATTTTTTGCATTCATTTCCTTCGTTACACCGATAATTTCTTCTACTAGCTTCTTGGAATCTTCTAGTGTTGGTACATAATGGATTTGACTTGAATTTCCTCTAAAGAAACCTGTAAAAGAATTATAAACATTAGAAGGAATCATAAATTTAATTGCATGATGAATCATGTCTTCCTCGGCACAACGATCTTAGTATAGTGCATCAAGGCATTCTTCAGCATTTTGATCAAGCGTTTCGTCAAAACTGTCTCTCTTTCTTCATTCCGACTCTCCTAAACCACTTCATCAAATACAGGTTCTTCTATGATTTCAACAAGCAATGACAAACTCTCGTTGTTTGAGATGTACTTGTTCCATTCAAATTCCTCATCTTCTTGAGCAGAGCTTTGTTCTTTGAAATTTGATGGTCCATCTTCAATTTACACCATTCTAGTAGTTGTTTGAGGAGGAGAATTTTATGATATATCACTTTTTCGTAGTAATCTTCTCCGAAAGGATTATGATTACCCTGTACTTCTCTGTTTGGGCATTCTCTCTTGAAATGTCCTTTTTCTCGGCAATCAAAACAAGTTACTTTCGACCTATCGATACCCAACTTTCGTGTAAATCTCCCAAACTGTTATGTCCTGAAATTCCATGAAACGCCAAGCTCTTCTAACTATACTTGCCATACACCATTTGATGTCAATCAACTCTAATTCTTTGCGGTCGATTTGATCGTAATCCTTTTGGTCTTGTTTGGATTCCTGATCTTACCGGCCACTAGGCGCTCATAAGATTCAATTACTGAGGTGAGTAGAGCCATGTGTTGTGAAGCCATTTGCTCGTTGAAGTTTTGTGCATTTTCCTAATTGACCGTGATGTGACACTGAACAACTCTTTGAGTAGGGTAAGACTGGTTGTTTTGGTAGTTGTTGAAGTTATTGGAACTTTGGACAGATTGTGAAGTAGATGGAGAATTTGGTACATAGCTTCAGAATGAAGTTAACCAGTATTGTCGCATGATTGCTCCCTTTACCGGATGAAAAATATCAAAATCTTTCTTTAGCAACGACTGTTTGCTCTTGATCATCTGTGTACTGCCTTGGAACTTGACTTTGAGGGTGTTCCATAAGGATTGAGAAGTGTTATCATGTTATAGTAAACTAAGTATGTCTTCTTTAATGCCTAGTTGTAATATGTTCATCATCTTCTTCTCCTGTTTAAACAAATCCTTCCCTTGCTCGGTGTATTACATCAACACCTTTTCAAGACCCGTTTCTCCAACCGGAGTAGCATAACCCTCTTCTATGGCATACCAGTTCTCGAGATAACTCGCTTGCACGCAGTTGGTGAAGCGTTCGTGCCATCCCTTATAATCTTCGAGAAACATAAGTTTAGGTGGCTTGGCCATAGTTCCTATTTCATTTTCAAGTTTTATATTTTGGGCTGCGGCGTTTGTTATGTCGGTCATTGTCGCGAATGCGTTGTAAAATTCTTCATCCATTTTATCGAAAAATTTGTTAGAAAATTTGTTAAACACTGTTTGGTGCCAGGTGTCGCTTCGTGCAAAGGGTACGCAAATTTTGAAAAATGCTAAAAAGACACTGCTTACAAGTTGTTATGTACTCCATACGAGGTGTTGTACGCTTCGTGCGAGGTGACAACTATGATTACTAAAAACTTGTTTTGTGCGATGTGCACTTCGTACGAGGTGTATAGTCTGCTCGTACGAGTTGCTCTGGTCACTTTTGAACGAGGTGTTCTCACAGATTCGTGTTTTTCGCAATTTTTAACATAAATTCGGTTAATTTTAGACATAAGTTTCAGGGGTTTGTTTAAACTGATTTGAACATGTTATACTAGAATCTTAGTCCAATTCATCCATGAATTTGTCTAGATCTAATAAACTAACAAGAAAGAGTAGAAATAGAGATCTTCAATGGTTGAAACTTGATCGATTGTCTTCAAATCAGGCCTGCAGGCTCTCATACCACTTGTGGGATAATCGACTTTCCTCCTAAAGCACCGGACCGGACTTGAACTTAACTAACGTGCACGAAATTCATCATTAGTAAGTTGAAAATGATCAGATCAACTCTCTCTGAAGTCATTAACTGAGCAACCTTAACCATAATGTAAAACTCTCTTTATATATAGACAAGTTTGCAACTAGGCTAGGGTTTCACCACATGGGCTACAAATTGGTCTATGCCCAATTTTCCTACCACTCCTTATAATGTGGTATGGTTTAGCCCAATCACTTCCAATCAACTACTACGCCAACTGTTTATCGTTTTACTAATTACAAGATATCTAAAGACTAAATCTAAGCTGTTGTCACAAATATGCACTAACAAACTCCCCTTTGAAAATAGCTTCATAAAACAATTTTGTCTTCAGCAATCTTGCAATCTTCAACGTCTTTGGTCTTTGGATAGCTTCAGCTTTAATACCTTCTGTCAGCAACAGACTCCCCCTAAGCTGATGCATCCAATCACCAAATCTTCTAAATCATTAGCGTTTGAGTAAACTCCAGTTTAGCACTTGCATAGCAATCTTCAAAACTCTTCAACTTTGTCTACAATGTAGAAAGGAGGTTCTACCATGCATCCAATCAAACTCCTCTTCACCAAACTTTTCAACAACACACTGCTACAACATGTATACTATAAAACAAACATCTCGATAAACCATAAGAATTTTTGCAACACAAGTTAACAAATTATTATTATTCAAGAGATGATAAAACTATATCATATATTAAACGCTTCTCTACTCAAACGACACACTTAAAATTTTAAGCACATGAACCTGCAAGATATTAAAATTTTGAACTCATCTTCTAACACCGTCTCCCCCTATCGGTAACAACTCCTCCACGGACAACCATATTCCTTAAGCTAAGAATTTACAACTAAAAGTAAATGTTTTTGGATTTTTATATTTTCTGAAAGCAAATAAATAACGAAATAATAAACAATCTGTTTTGTGAGAATCACCTGGAAGAAGATCATATCAGCAATATCAAACTGTTTTAAACACCATTAGATAATTCCATATGTAATGTGCATGCAAAACAGGTCAAGATGATTACCAGTATTGTTTATCCACTTAAACAAAATACATGAACATTTCAAGTACCATTACCTAGTGATATGTTAAGATAATTTATACTGATATACTAGTGTGTCCCACTTCAGAATTTACCCCCACGATCAAGGTATGCACAAAGATTCCTCGTAGTAGGTGAGTATACCGAAATTTTACAACGTTAGATAATTGGTGATCAGGTCAGTACTTCCATACAACAAAGAGAACAATATCCAACGAAGGTTAGGGAAAATACCAAATTTTGGTACAATTAATGATTTTTGCACATTTGAATGACTCTCTAGGAGAACTTCTTCAATTTATGGGATTTGGCATTTTAGCTCTTTTAAGATACCCTGGTTGTGCCTAGGTCAGCATATATCTGGATGCAGCAGAAGGACAACCCTGATACCTCGGATGAAATAACGATATAAAGACCCAAAACCTTGGATTTTGACAATCTATCAAAGCAAGATTTAAGGTTATAAAACTGTGGTCCCGTGGTCGACAACGGTTCTAGACGAAAACTTTGGGGATAGAACAGATTCAGTAGAATGAAATAGACATGTAGGCACAGAATCAGCGGAAGATTTTCAATTCATTCATTCAAACTGAAAGAGTATACATCTTGACTGGCTAGCAGAGTTCATGGAAAGAATCCGCCAGCGTTTCCCCTAAGGGAACTTCCAAAAACTTACAAACAATGAACACACAACACCTATTTATAGAGATGACAGTTTGTGCGAAGCGAGCCTGTGTCACTCGTACGAAGGGTCATTCGTACGAGTGAGATGTTATCACTCGTACGAGTAACAAAGTCACTCGTATGAATCACATTATCACTCATACGAGACACATGTCACTCGTACGAGCCAGTACTCGTTCGCACTTGGGTCGTGTGTTCGTATCTAATCTATACATATTCAATACATACTCTTTCTAGCCTATTCGCACAGTGACAGCCATAAAGTGTATCAATAATTTCCCCCTTGGACGTCATTGTCGAAGCTTGAACTTGAAATCTGAGAGCTGTGTTTGAATATTCTGCAACTTCAATCGGGCATCTGTTAACGTTGTCTATGTGAAGCAACGTTCCCCCTGAAATAATTTTCTCCGTAAATTAATCTTCAGGTCTTTGTTAGCATGGTTCAAGACCCCCTCTGATTTGCTTGATCTACAATTTTTTCTCAAATAATCACCAACTTGAAATTAAACGATGCAGCTTCTCCGTTTTGACGTTAACCATATCCGCGTTTGGTTTAGCGCACTCCCATGATGCTCGATCCTCCGATCTTCAAAACCCAACCGGCAATTGATAGAAACATCAAAATACCACACTGAAAAACTTCAAACCAAAAATATCCACAAAAATCCTCTCAATCAGCAAATCATCGGAAACAAATTATCTGGTAACACATCGAATCTGAGAAACATTCTTTGGTAATCAGAATCACATTCTTCCTTTTTAATCACAATAACAGGTGTATAGCTATCTCCGCTGGAATGGGGCACTGAAACTACAAGACATCCTTGTTTTCTTGTGATTACCAAAAAAACAGTTCATTTGCCTTGCAGAATTAATGATAGGCAGTTGTATGTGCTCCGATTCCACATCTAGGATCAGGTAGTTAGCCCTTAAGCATCAATCTGTAACATGATCTGAACATTCTTCGATCACACATTCTAAATGTATAGTCTATTTAGTGAATAGACATAAATGTTATCTCATCTCTAATGAATCTCCGATCCTCTGTGTATCCTAGATAATCTGCAGTCTGAACCACTCGGATACTGTTGTAGCGTCACAAATTTAAAAAATGCAAGAATTTTAACATATACGTGAAAATTTTTATTCACCCTCATTTTTGAAAATTTTGACGTCTTGATTTCTTATGGAAATGAAGATTATGCACGACTGCAGCATATGGTACCAAAATTTGAGAAAAATTTCCCAAAATTATAGTTTTGATCAAATGCTGACTTAACGTTAAGGCTCATTAATAGTTACTACACCAGATGATCAACGTTTTGCGCAGATATCAGTGACTACCCCAAAATTTTCATCCCTTTGTGATCGTATCATCAAATCTATACTTTGAAGCTCTAGACGGTGTCTCCAAACAGCCCGATTAGACGTTAAAATATTGAAAAAATTTGTAATCACCAATTTTTTCTGGACACTCGTCTGGTCAATACGATCAAAAAATGCTTTTTTTTTCGTCACCACTTCGTACGAGCTGGACTTTGTACGTGTGGTGCTTCGCACGAGTGGTGCTTCCACGAGTGGGTCGTATGAGTGGAACTTTGTGCGAGTGACCAATTGTCACTCGTACGAGCCACAGAGGCTCGTTCGTATGGACAAAATTGATTACGTTTTTCAATCCAGAATCTTCATTTATTTGAATTTCTACATGGTTTTTGCACAGATCTGGTAGAAAATCAGTCTCTTACAATCCTAGTTTCAACTTAACCTTATGTCTGTGGATTGTCCGTTTATTTGATGATTTTACGTCTAAAACCCTCGTACGTCCAAAATTCATCAGCGTAGGTGATTCATCAACTGTTAGATTGAATGAATCGGTACTGTAGCTCTGATACCAGTTGTGGTCCCGTGGTCGGCAGCGGTTCTAGACGGAAGCTTTGGAGATAGAACAGATTAGGCAGAATGAAATAGACATGTAGGCACAGAATCAACGGAAGCTTTTCAATTCATTCATTCAAATCGAAAGAATATACGTCTTAACTAGCTGGCAGAGTTCTTGGAGAGAATCCGCCAGCGTTTCCCCTAAGGGAACTTCTAAAAACTTACAAACAATGAACACACAACACCTATTTATAGACATGGCAACTCATGCGAAGCGAGCATGTTGTCACTCGTACGAAGGGTCATTTGTACGAGTGAGATGTTATCACTCGTACGAGTAACAAAGTCACTCGTACGAGGCATATGTCACTCATACGAGCCAGTACTCGTGTGTTCGTATCTAATCTATACAATAATCAATACATACTCTTTCTAGCCTATTCGCACAGTGACAACCATAAAGTGCATCCACAAAAAACATACGCCACTGATATGTTACCCACTCATAAACAGTTTGTTATGGTTATATCACCAAGGTAAGTTAATTATTTCATTCCTTTTGCCTACTTGTACATCATATGATGAAGCCGCTATCACACTTAAGCAATATAATTTTAATTTCAGTGTGATAGTCTAACTTGCTGATGTACGATCATTTCTTCTTTTCCACACAGTAAAGACTTATTTTTTATTTTCTATTTTTTTTATTTTTTGATTTTTTTTGAAAAATAGTAAATTATTTACAAAATTTCTTATGGAAAACTGGTTATTCAGGATTCCTCATCCCATTGAGTTCGACTAAATGATCAAAACAAGCCCTGTCAAATGCTTTTGTGTAAAGATCTGCTAGGTTATCTAGTGTGTCAACTCGATGCAGTTCAACAATTTCTTTTCAGCACAATCCTGTATAAAATGATGACGAATGTCAATATGTTTTGTGCGAATGTGTTTTATGGGATTGTTTGTGATTGAAATAGTGACATTATTGTCTATCATAATAGGAGTATGAGTGAAATTCAAACTGTAATTGCGCATCTGCTATTGGATCGAGAGAACTTGACATCAATAACTACCCACAACAATATATTCAGCTTCACACGTAGAGGTAGACACGCAAGACTGCTCTTGCATTGCCATGAGACGATCCTCCCACCTAAGAACTGACAACCACCTGTGGTAGACATTCTAGTTGATTTGGAAATCACTAGCAGCTGGATACCATAACCCAAGTTTAGGTTTCTCCTTCAAGTAACGAAGAATCCGCTTCACTGCTTTCATATGTGACTCTTTTAGATTCGCTTGATATCTTGCACAAAGACACACATCGAACATAATGTCTAGTCTTGAAGCAGTCAAGTACATCAGAGAACCAATCATTGCCCTGTATTGAGTTGGATCAACATCCTCCACACTCTCATAATCTGGACCAAGATTGTGATTCTCGCAAATAGGTGTGTTGAAAGTAGCGCAATTCTCCATTTTGAAATGAGATAAAATGTCATACACATACTTCGTATGATGTATATGTGACATCCCGGTTTTTCGGATAACTTAAACGTAATACTTGTTGAGTGAATTATATGCTATGTATTAAACGTGTACGAGTTAGTGAATACGTGATGTGCGATTATGTGATTGTGTTAGTTATAAAATAATCATGGCAAATATGTACACGAACCGAACCGCGACACGAACCAACCTTAAACTCCTTGTGACTCTAGGAGTGAACCGAGTTCTAACCCAAACCTTAAACTCAAACTATTCGGCCGCAAGATCAAACCCAAACCGAACCAACCCAAGTCCTCGGCCGCAAGACACCCAAACCGCAACCCATTCATCTCTTGCGCCTATAAATACAAACACATGCATGGGTCTTTCTTCACAACACACAAAACCCTAGCATCTAATCAGCCGTCGGCAGCTTTCCGCTTGTTCCATTGATCGCGAGCAGCCGATCCTTCATCCCTTCAATCGCAAACAGCTCATCTCTTCCACTTGTTCACTTCCTCGATCACAAAACAGCCTACTACTTCTTCTCGGTCACGGATCTTCTTCGGTCACAATTACTCTTGGTCATCGGTTCCTTATCTTACTCACGGTTCGTTTACCTTATCAATAAAAGATTAGAATTTATCGTATGTTACAAGATCATATTCGGATACATGTGTTTTGATTTTGTTGTTTTCGGATTGTATGATTGAATGAAGTGAGTGTGATGTTTCGGATTGTTAATGCTAGATTGAAGGTTGGATGTTTATTTAAAAATCTGAAATCATAGGCTGTATTTGTGTATAAAAACTAGAGATGTTGATTAGGGTTTGCATGGATATGTTATATGTATTGATCTAAGATTAGAAAAACCGGTTCTTGATGGCCTAGGTTAATTATATGGACGGTTTATGCGATAGAATGCTGAAACAGTTTGCTGAGTAATAGTTACAGCCGACTTCATCTGGCTGTAACTCGGTCATTGGTTGTCGAAAAAACGGATTTTCTGATGTCTAGAACGTAGAGATTTGAATAACGAATCTAATGGCACTGGATTCATATTTTTTTGAATCGTTTGATATTTTTAAATGGCTAAATAAGTTCAGTAACTAAAGCTGTGAAAATCCTGAAATTTTGTTAGTTGTTTATCGAGTTGGATTTTATAATCAGTAGGGAGTCGAGTCATGAATTTTGTACAGAAACTAGGTATGGAAATTTCCGGGCAACTCCAACTGGAATTTTCTTAATTGGACGATCAGTGATTTTTAAATAAATTCTTCCGTGGACTGCAGTCAGAAAGCAACGAATCTGACTGCAGCCTAGTATATTAATATTTATGGTTAATTGGTAAAGATTTAGGACTTGGAAAATTTATATAAATTTCTACAGTATAAATGTCACCTTCTGTAAAATAATTGGAATTTTTGGAACGTTGGAACTATTTTATAAAAATCCTAGAAACAGCTGAATTATGAGTATTAAGCTGAAATTTGATAACTTGTGATTGTGTGCACTAAAGTGTTGCATGGATTGGATTATGTTCATGATAAATTGTTTTGATCACATGAGGATACTTGCATGCATGTTTGAATGTTAGGTATGTTGTTTGTGTGTATCACTTTGTGCGTAAATTAAGTGTAGAATTTGTATTGGTGTGTTCACACACTGACTTGAAATCAATTGGTTTGTTAGGACGCAATTAGCGGTCCCATCCCTTACAACTTCTTTGCTTCACTAACCGAGCAACTAAAGGTGAGTTCACGGCCCCTAACTTTATCCGGTTTTTAAACAACAGGGGAGAAACATGTATACATTCTTCAAACTCAATCTCTTTACGTTATACGAAATTAACGTCACATAACTGTTCGGTAACTAAGTTGATGTTAATGTAATGTTATGGTCACTAAGCAGCTATATCACTTAAGTCCTCGTGAATCTCTCGGATCGTTAGTATTGGGTTTTAATAGCGGGGGAGTTATAAGTAGTACTACTGGGCCCGACAAGCCCCATCCGAGCTAGTCGCGCTAGCCGACCGGGTATGGTCAACGGGTGAATAATTCGGCCTAACTTCGCCATGGTCAGTGTTAGGCCTGGCAACACAGAGGCACAACAGTCAGCTTCGATCGCGAACACTTACGTGACATAACTTTAGGCTAGCTACCTATATATGTTAACATTGAACTTAATTACGAATCAACTATATTATCCCGGGTTGAGGATAATGGAAACAACAACTATTTATTCCGGGTTTGGAATAATGGAAACAATATTATCCCAGGTTGAGGATAATGGAAACAACAACTAATTATTCCGGGTTTGGAATAATGGAACCAACATCGTTATTATTCCGGGTTGGGATAATGGAACTAAATTGTTATCCCGGGGTAGGGATAACGAGGGAAACAAACTCATAACCGAATAAACGAATTTATGAAAACCTGTGAACTCACTCATCTTTAATGTTGACACTTGTTTCTTTACATGTTTCTCAGGACGCTAGGAGCTCTAGGTGCACTCACATGCATTGAACAAGACATCTTTTATCGAGTCTCATTTACAAACATTGTTTTGGGTTTTTCATTTGTTTTGGCGTTTGTGTTGGCGCCCGTTTCTCTACTTATTTTATGCTTCCGCTCAACCACTTAAACTAATGCTTCTGCTAAACTTTGGTAACTAACTAAGACAATCTAAAATCTACGATAATTGGTTAATCAAATGATTTTTGGAAAACGTATTATCAAATCATATAGAGTCGTTCGACGTACTAGTGTTTTAGATTCTGGTTTGTTCACACGCCTCGCGGTAAAACTTCGCAAGTGAAAATTGAGGGTGTGACAGTATAACATCCCATCCTTCTTTTGTTGAACTTGTAAACATAAAGTAAGACAGTTTTGTTGGTGCATATTTAACAGCTTAGATTTGATCTTTGGATATCTTGTAATTAGTAAAATGATAAACGGTTAACGGGTTTAGTTTTTATAATAGTTAATTAGAAGTAATTGGGCTGAATTAGACACCATATAGCTTATGGATGGCGAATTAGGCCTAGACCCTATAGCAGTCCATGTAGGGAAACCCTAGCCCAGTTGCATAACATGTCTCTATATAAAGGGTGGTTTGCATTAGGGTTTAGGTTGCTGGTTTAGTTGCTTATTCAGTTGATCAGAGAATTACTTCAGAGAGACTTGAGAGAGAGAGAGAGTATTGAATTGATTGTAAACACATTATGTTGGATAATAAATAGAAGACAGTTTGAAAGTTTATGTTCGTGTTCGTGTTCTTGTTCGGTTTTATGTGAAATTTTATCTAGGGGATTCCGCACTTGATATTAGATAGACAATTCTGTTAAGATCCATACGAATTAGGGGACCTACAATTGGTATCAGAGTAATCGGCACTTGATTTTGCTCGGTTCATAATCATAAAAACAGAAAAGGTTGGGTTTTTAGACGTTTTGGAGGTTGTTTTGAAGTTTGGACGGCTGAACTAGGGTTTCTGCTGCTGTACTAGGGTTTTGCAGCGATTTCAGATTAATAGCAAGGCCTTTGGGATTGAAGGAAAGCCTCTCGTATCAAAGGTAAAGCATTTCGGATTGAAGACTTGAATTTAGGATTAGAAACTTGCAATTTGGATCATCAGACCTGCAACTCGAATCATAAAACTTGAATTTCGGATCAGAAAATTCAATTCGGATCATTAGAGTTGCATTTCGGATTAGAAAAGCCTATCTCTGATTCCATCTCGGATTAAATTTCAGATCAACAGTGTATTCCGGATTCCATCTGGGATCAGAATAGTCTAATCAGGATTCCATCTCGGATCAGAATAGTTTATTCCGGATTCCATTTCGGATCAGAACAGTACATTCTGGATTCCATCTCGGATCACTATTCCGAATCACCATCTCGGATTAGCAATTCGGACTAGTGTTCCGGTTTCCATCTCTGATTGATTATCCGATTTACTGTTCCGGATTTGGTACTGTTCCGAGTTCTATACAAAAAGGTGGAAAGTTAATCAGTTGACGTAACCGGAGTTTATCGTCTTCAGACATAGAATTTGATCCATAAACAATCCTGACAAACCGGTTCCACAGTTAGACTCGTGTGATTTTTAGGACAAAAAAAAGGCACGAAAATTCCTAAAATCATAATCGGATAATATACATCATTAGAATCGTATCATCGAGACGAGTCTAACAGTACAATTTAGTGACCACTCATTTCGGACAACTTTTAACGTTTTTAATGAGCCGGTTCGGTAAAAATATCGAATATGTCTAACCTAAATGAACCGTTAAGAATGGAGCACGAGGCTGGTACAACTAACAAACCTCCAAAAATGCTGAAGGTATAGAATTACCTAACATTGAAGGGCATGTTTCAATCGTTCATTGAATACCTGGACACACGGATGTGGATTTGTATTCTAGATGGATACGCTACCCAACGCATGACTTTGAGGGCAGAAGTCGTGTCACTCCTTATGTGAACATGTCAGAAGCTGAAAAAAGGATGTATGAGTCTCTGAAGAAAGCCTTAGCTGCTATAAAGATGTCATTATCTGATGGCATCAAACATACATTCAAGCGTTATACTATGTCGAAGGAGATGTGGGATGCCCTAGAGAAGAGGTATGAGGGCAATAGTGATGTGAAGAATAACAAGGTTGATCTGCTAAAGAAACAATTTGTTGTGTTTAAAGGCATGAGGAGTGAGTCCCTTGAAGATATTATCACGAGATACTATCTTCTAATGTCAGAAATGGACAATTATGACACAGAGGGATACATGAATGTGGAGATAAATGATAAGTTGCTGGATACTTTACCTGCAAAGTGGGATATTTATACTTTGATGATAAAGAGTAAAGCTGACTATGAAAATAAAGACATAGAAAAGGTTGTTGGGAAATTGAGAGCTTATGAGCTCAACATGAAGAAGAAGGAGACTGGATATGATCAGGTTTAAGATCTAGGGATTTATAAAGGGCTTACACCTTCATCTTCCAACAATGCTTCAAGTGATACTGCAACTGCGTTTATTTCATGTGTAAATGAGCAGACTGTGACAAATGCTGAGGGAGAAGTATGTTTTGTTGCTGCTTCAGGAGGCTCGTCAGGGGCAAAAAGACAACAATCAAGTAATAGTAACAGCAGTACTAGGTCTATGCCTCTGAGTGTCAAAAGTGCTGAAGATCGCCTGGCATTGCTTGCTTCTTTCGTTGCTTCCTACGAGAACTACATTCAGGGAAGAATATCTGATCCTACTACGTTTGATTAAGATTATGATCAGATCGACCCTCATGACCTAGAGGAGATGGATTTGCAATGGCAGATGGCCATGATCTCTAGAAGAGTGAAAAGGTTCATGAACAGAATGGGCAGGAAGTTCGTTGGAAAGAGTGTGGGTTTTGACAAGTCTAAAGTGAAGTGTTACAATTTTCTAAACTACGGACATTTTTCTAGAGAATGTCAACGACCAAAAACTGAATCTCGTTCTAACTCATCCTTTCAAGATTCTCCTGGTCATGGTTCAAGCAATAGGAATGCGTCAACAACACTGGATCAAAGGCCCTGATCTCTATTGCTAGAGAGGGTTCTTATGATTGGGGTGTTCATCTGGAAGGTGATAACTAGGCCTCACAGGCATTCATGGTTGAGATAGCCCCAGTTGTTGATAAAGAAGAGAAAGCTGATGCTGAGGCCGAGCGAGAGAAGGTAGCTGAAAAAGCTGATGGAGAACAGGATGCTGCAGAGAATAAGAGGGCTGCTGATTTTGGTACTTTAATGGCTGATCTAAGCAAATCAACAGGATAGGTACATTCTAACTCTAGTAGTTTTGTTTGTTTAAAGTGACGTGAACTGCAAAGTGAAGTTGACACGTTCACAAAACAAAACCAAAGTCTGGTTAATGAGCTCTCAAACCTAAAAGAATGAAACTTTTTTGTAAAATGAAATGAGTCATTATATTTGAAGAAAATTAAAGGTTATGAAGAAGAAATCAATATTCTAACATGTAAGCTTAATGAAAAGCTTCAAATAATTGACTTAGCTCATGATACGATGAGTGAGAAAACAAAAGAAATTTCTGAAAAATGCAAAGAGTTGTCTGAAGCGCAACTTAAAATTTGTGAGCTTGAAAAGAAATTAAATCAATTCAGAGATTCAATTTTTGTTATGAAATACATGATGAATGGCCTGAAGAAGAGTAATGACAAGACATGTGTGGGCTTCAAAGATTTAAATGAAGTTTCACCACCTCTTGGTCACGACTATTCTTTCTTGCTAGATGAAGAAGAGCTTACAGACTTTGTGTCAACTTCACCTGGTTGTTCCACATCAGAGGATGTTGATGTGACTGAGAATGCCAAGAAGGATAATAACAGGGAACCAATTTTGAAAACTAAGAATACACATCCTACAAATAAAAAATAAAATTTTTGTTAAAAATGTTGATTTTGTTAAAGGGAGTGATATGAAAGAAGAGGTCACTGTTATTACAAATGAGTCTAATGTAGCTAGTTGATGTCCTAACAAAAAGAATGAAGCACAGGTGAGTGAGAGACAGAGAGAAAAGTCACCGGAGAAAATTGGTGATGGTGAGAAGAAGCTACTAACTCACGAAAGATATCTGCCACCAAGCAACAAAGTGTTGCTATTAGTGTAGATAAGGCTGAAAAAGGAGCTCACCAAGTTCCTCGTTTTCAAAGAAATCAACAAAGATTTCAGCCTGCAGCTACATCAGGCAGATATGAAAGACCTAGAAGTAGTTCACCAAGAATGAAAAACTTTAATGGTCAATCTAATAATTTTAGAAGTCAAGGTCAATATCAAACTCGATACTAAAATGTTGGTAGTCGAAATTTTTATAACAATGACTTTAGAAATTATTATTTTCAAAATTCATGGAACCAAAACTAGAATTTCCAAAGGTCACAAAGTCCAAACATGTTTAGGAAACCTCAGGACCAGATACCTAATGGAAATCAAAAACCATTTCCATCAACAGGTCTAAGATCCAAGACTCCTGTTAGGAGTGATGGATATTGGATGGATGTACCTATGGTTGATGAATCTGGAAGACCCAATGTGACAACTAGCAAATAACTGGTAATTCGGTACAATGTAATCACAAATTTCATATTATAATCTCATGCATAATTATTGTAATTTAAATTCAAAACTGAGTCGTACGTCATTAGGGTAAGTAAATGTGATCATAACATATACTGGTTTCTGTTACAATGAGAACTAGACCAAAACAATGCCCTAAAAGTGTTGGTAGAAAGTGCTGGACGCACTAGTTGCGGTGACACTAACTGTGTCAGAAAACCCACTGAAACAAATCAGAATAAGGAATAACGGCATGTTAAGGTCATACCTGAGTCCATATACAAATGAAAATACATATTTGAGAACAAATATGACAATAATACATAACTCTCCGGTGTAACGCCTAAATTGCAAAATTGTCCGTTTCGACCAAAAAAGCGACAAATGGCGATTTGTCCGCAAGACTAATTCAGAGGATTCCGGATGTCAAGGTAAGAATAAAAGAATGTTAAACATCCTAAAATAATGTGAGAATAGCAAAAATGCACATAACACATCGTTTCAGGTCATTCGGAAAACAGTTCACAACTTGACCGGAAAGCGGCCGATCGTCGAAACGACGAATATTTTAGTGGCCAATAGCCTCATCCGGGCGTCTAGTGAACTAGTTAAGCGTTATTTGGAACTCGGAATCCATTCAACTAACATGAGGTCACGGAAAAACAACTTTCGGAAAAGTTCAACGGCGGATCATAAAAGTGCCGATATCGATCGAACGGTCGAACGAAAGACATATCGGCCATCCTAATTCATCATGTATTCATCTAGCAAACAAGTCATGAATATTTTTGGATCGGAAATGCACTAATTTGACACCATATTAGTTGTGGTAGTCGAAAACAAATGCTTCCGATAATAAATATATAGTTTCGTTTATTACCAAACATTTCGACGATGAGCGATCTAGCGACGTATCCGTCATCCGAAACTTATTTTGGAGGATCATATTGATTAAATGCCATGTAATTACACCCTAAAAACAAATCTTATGCTTAAGATGCTAGATCATTAACCCTAATCACCATACTTACCCTAATTACCAAAATATCTCCATTTAACATGTGGTAAAAATAAATTTACACTTCACCCCCTCCATTTTGAGGGTCACAAAGTGGTTCCCACCCACTTGATTTTGGTTGAAAAATGGTGATGTTATGTATGGTGTAGATCTTGATGGAGATGGAAAGATACGTATGATTATATAAGTTAAACTTCACAATATCCTTATCATTTTCCTTCAAAATAATTTGCATCTTTCTCCTTCCTTTTCCCCCTACACCCACGGCTACACCATCACCACCACGCACCCCCAAAAACACCGCATTTTATACCATTCAAGCCTAATCGAGACCTCTAAAGAAGCTTGCATGGATGGAGCTCATTAGGGATTCTTAAGGAGCTTACTTTCATTCTAAATCTTCAAGGAACTTGTGCACCCATTGTGAGCTAATCTCCTCCATAATTTAGCTTATGTTTATGTTTAGATTATTAGTGTACAAGTTGATCATCTTGAACATCAAGAAAAGATAAGTTAAAAACCCTAAAAGACAACATAAAAATAACACTAAATATTGTTTATTTTGTGTTGATTGTATGCTTATATGATTGTTAGATTGTATATGAAGTTGTTTATGCTGATATTATGATATAAAAGTGAGGTGATCTTGTGTGATTTAGTATAAAAATAAGGATTTAAAAATGATAAGGTTTAAATCTAAACAAGATCATCACCTTCATCATCCATGTAAAATATTACAACTTAAAGATAATTTTTATACATAGGAATGATTTTTATAAGAAGTAAACATATGTATTTAAGTTGTAATCACATTAAAAATGTGTAGTAATCAAAGGGTTACATGCATGAACTTGTTCAAACAACATGCTAAAATATTGTTTTGCGAAGGTAATAAACATTAAAAACCCTCTTGATTTACTAGGATTTTAAACAACAATAGTCATGGACGATGATATGTAGATTATGTTAAATAAATATTAGATGGTTTGTTGATGATGATTATGAGTTTAAACAGGTTTTAAATACGTTTTTAAAACGTGGAAAACGCCATAGTTTAGGGGAAACTATGGCGAAATTTTATAAAAATCTAATCGCGATTAAAGCATGATTAGTGGGGTGATTAGTGGGACTAAACGTGATTTGTAACCTAAATCGTCATTAAGTGAACTCTAATGACAAGGGTTATCCCTAAATAAACAAGTGTTTAAACAAAGTTGTAAATACATATTTTTAAGAAAAAAATAAATACTTTTACAAAAATTCTTATATGGAAAATAATACAAGTATTTGTATGAATATTTGTTACTAATAAATGGTATGTATACATGTGTGTATTGTATATGTATGTATTAGAAATTTAGGGTATTCACAATAAAATACTCAATCTTATACAAAATTCAAACACTTTAACAATATACCAAGTATTGGTGACATAATAAATACATTCTAACAATGCGTCGAAACAATAAATCAGACAATTAAAACAATGCGAACAATAGGCGGACATTAAATATTACAGCATCGCGTCGACGACCCTCGGGTGAACCGCCGGCACGAAAGGTCGCTATGACAACGGGCGATCCTCGACGAAAATGAGCATACAATGAACAACGCCGACGATGAGTTTAAATATATTTTCTTTTAGGACTCAACATATATATATATTATCGGAACCAAAAACCCGGAAGGTTAACTGTATTAAAAGTTAGAAAAATTATAAGTAAACACTTATAATAAAAATGGGCTTATATACATATACATTTGGGCTAGGCCCAAAATTGTTAATATAATATGTTAGGCCCAAATTCCATATGTATTCATTGATGTGGCCCAAAAACAAATAAAAGCCCAAAGATAAAAAGACATGGGCTAGGCCCAAAGACAAAATTACATGGGCTAGGCCCGGTGCCAAGAAAACATGGGCTAAAGCAAAAGACACAAAATTACATGGGCTAGGCCTGGTGATAAGAAAACATGGGCTAGGCCCAAAGACACAAAATTACATGGGCTAGGCCTGGTGACCAGAAAACATGGGCTAGGCCCAATGACATGTGAAGGGCAAGTCCCAGTTCACACATTGTTTGAAAATAATAATATATGTATATATTTTTAAGAAATATATATAACAATATTCATCGAACAAACGAACTACCAACACTATAATAACATTCTAAGTTGTTCAATCAATAAAAAGAAACATATAACAAGAAGTCAAGATGAACAACGTGTACAAGGTCCCTTGAGACCTAGGTGTCTAATGAAACCAATACGCGTGTAGGTTACATACGTTGCGGACACCGAAAGTTAAACAGTACGACTTAAAGGAATGCAAAAACTGTGAGTTCATGTCCCTCCTTTCACTTACTATGTTAGCTATGGGTTAGCAGATAACAGATCATTGTGCGTAAGTAGGAAATAACAGTAGTAACCATTAATCACTTAGTGACCAAGGTGCAAAAGAGGTAGATCTATTGAGTTTGAGACCCGCTCCACTCCTGGTTGGTATACCCATTGGAGTGCTTTTGTGATCCCAAAATGTCAAAGAAGTCTCGGTTTGGTTACTTACTTATGGCACTAGTATGTCAGGGTGCTCGCGACACACTGATAGATCCTAAATTAACTCATTGATGCTAATAAAATACTTGGATTTCAATACAGGTTTTCAAATATGACATTTGGATACAAAAACATTAAACTACACGAACTTGCCAACTTTATGTTGACTTTTCAAAAATTACATGTGTTTTAGGACACAGGACTTGAGCTGGTGATGAGGTTCTGGTATGGGATTTTCAAGACAGCGATGTACTACCTTTTGGAGGGTTTGCCTTTTATATCCCAACCCCGTTTGGGTATATAGAGGTCAAAGCCTCAGCATGATTTTGTGATGAAACAATATCTTATTTTGCAACATGTATTTTAAACTATGGTTGTAATGGTAATTGGATACTGATAACAATGTTCTTTCACTTTTGAAGTGTGTAAATGTATAATGAAACTCAGTAATGGCATGACATCGTTATTGTTAATACTGTTTACTAAATTGGATGCAATGATTACCTAATAGTCACACACTTGCGCTTCCGCTACGACCAGGGTGTGACAGGCTGGTATCAGAGCTCCGATTGTAGTGAACCAGGGAAAACTTTTTACTAAAAGTTTGGTCTACAATCACCAGGGGCGCACACATGAAAAAAAAGTTTAAAACATGATAGAAATGTTATGGAATTAAAACAAAATAAAAAAAAAAGATTTTCATTGTGTCATTATAACACAAGGATCTATCACACGAACTCAACTATCAGCAATGAGCAGAATTAATACATGGTTAGTCAATAATGGATAGACACAAAACAGTAAGATTGCATGGAATACAAAAAAAGAACAAGTCGCGCATGAGAATTGTTGAGTAATATAAAATATATCATAAATTACTAACATGTATATATATGCATTGTACGGATTAATTGCCAGGACTATCTCTTCAGCATCGAGTTATGAGGAAGACCCAGAGGAGTACATATCCGATGATGGATATGATCCTGCTGCCGAGGCCCAACCTTTAGGGGATGGAGCCGAAGACGGAGACTATGAGGACTTTTCAGCCATTTGCACTGATCGATCCAATGGAGGTAGATGTACCCCAGGCAGACGACGTACTAGCCGTCCCTCAGCCCTCGCATGACATCATAGTGTACGGTCGCCAAGAGGGCGAACACACTATTGTACATCTGGTCGTGCCCCTTGCTGTAGTCCCTCCCGTGATTGATTTAGACGATGACGACGACGAGATACCAGTGTTCCACGTTGAGCACATGGAGGACGACCTGGGCGATGGCGAGGTCTTTGGCGATATCGCTATACTCTAGATTCCACCCCCAGATTTCTAGTCGTGGACATCTCGTCATCCATCGATGTTGCTCCGAGTGAGCATGAGGCAGACGATGCTTCATCTGCCGCCCCAGGCACTCCTGCATCTATGTATTCACCCCCTGCGGCCTCACCGGCTCGCGTCGGTTCGTTCCCTGTCAGAGTCCCGACCCCTGGACCCACTCACTGTACAAGACCTGCCCGTTACTACTCTCTGAGCGGCACTCCACGTGCCCCCGAGCAGCCACCACCATATTTCTCCGAGAGGTTTACGTACCACCCCGTTTTCAACCCATCTGCAACTAGACCTTCTCATATGCCAGACCTTCTTTCTCTGATAGAGTACCCCCCATGTATGACCCACGTCCCACACCACCTCCAGCAGGTATGTTTACTTCGACAGCTCCACCGGGCATGAGCCCTTCAGACCCTTATCATCCCTCACACTTTCCTCCGATCCCTGTGGTGGAAAGGGTGACTTCACGTGACCTATAGCTCTCTCTGATCTTTCATAGGATTTGGGAGTTAGAGTCCCAGCGTACTGCTCGCGCCACTACCAGAGTGACACCCCCACCACTGTCGTCACCGATACCACCCCTACCATCATACCCACCTCCATCACCACCACCACTACCCCTGTCACCACCACCGACTCCACCTTTCTACTTCCCATTCCACCACTGTCATGCCCATCCGAGGCACGAGTGCAGGAGCTAGAGCAGTTTCAGACGGATGCTACTAGGCGCATTTCCTAGCCTCGAGGAGGAGATGGCCTACTATCACAGTATGTTCCCACGATCACCATTTCCACCACCCCCTCCACCCTAGTAGCAGGTTTGTAAATATCTTTTGGGATCAGCTGTACTTTTGTTGTTGTGGCTCATGAAGACCCAGCCTTGAAGATCCCAGCTTTTGGAAGACAACTTATTGACGTGAAGAAGCAATGTAGTAGAAAATGGTACTTTTGTAATGTAATGTCACACCCCAACCGATGGCGGAAACATCAGGATGAGACGAAAACGAGATTGCTCATTGCTCACAACATTAATAAGTGATAATAATTAATTAAACCATATTTCATTTCATAAGAATTGTCAAATACATCAATGAAACAAAACAAAGAAACCACATAACATTTGCAAAGTCATAACAAAATTGATACATTGACATTAAACATAACGTCTAATTTGTGTGTATCTAGTCCTTGCTATATTGTTTTCATAGCATCCTTGTATCATGTTTTAAAATAGTGTCAATGCGAAAGCAAAGGCGAGTACACAAGTTTAGGCATAGCATATGTATACGAATAAGTTTAAACAATCCTCAAGGCAACCAAATCTATACAAGAGCAATATCAAGACATGCAATACTAATAATCAAACCCTTAACACAATCATGATGTTTTAACATGACCGCACGAATAACACGATGGAGGTGGATGCATGAATTCCTATAGTGCTAAGCATGTCAAACAAAGGCTAAAAATAGTTAATGACTAAAGCATAGCATAACGAATATCCAAGACAAGCATCAAGTATAAGATTCAAGTTTTCATGTATATGGGATCGTTTGTGTGTTTCATAAAGTTTAAGTGTTCGTGATTTTGTAATGGAAACATGTTACACCCGAAAAGTGTTATAAACAAAAGTGGGTCGAGTGTACTCACAGTTTTGCTAAGTCTTTTCTACACTTGACAATCCGTGAGGACGTTGGTTCGAGAATGACGCCGAATTATCCTACAAGAGGAAACGAGGCGTATGAGTATAGAGTTTCAACGGGAGATTAGGAGTATTCGAGCATGATTAATAATAAGTTTGATAAAGTATTATGATACGAAAGTATTCACTAAGATGAAACACTCGTTCTTTACACTATAGTGACTCTTACGAGTTGGATGTGATTTCATAGGTTCGGGACCTATTAGAATCGTGACAAGGAATTACATACTTTAATGTTAAATTTAATAACTTGATAGGTGATTATAAGTTCATTGTCAAGGTTTTGGTTTTAAAATTATAATATAGTTATATATGTGTCATTATAATCATGTAGGAGGTGGCAAGATGAACCATCCACTTTGTAACTCTAGTGTCATGTATGTCAAGTATGAGGTGGGAGGTTAAACCATCCACTTTGAACCTCGGATTATGTTCACCACTACACATGTTACCATTGGTAAAAAGGAGGGTACAAGAACTATATACTATACAAGAATGTAAAGACAATAATGATAAGGTGTCATCTAGATACCAAGTAGCCAAGTATTCAACAACCCGACGAGCACACGAGGACAATCGTCAACGGCTTTGTGGGGTTGAGACACTTTAGGTCTAGCAAACTAGTTTGGGATCTTGATGAAAATAATCAAGTAATGTGTTGTCTCAAGTTAGGATAGCCCAAGCTTCCTTGTGGACACACATGAACAAGCATAATAGCTTGCATCACTTGTGAACTTAATGCTCTTCAAAAACAGAAAGTTTAGGGTGTTAAAACAGCCCTTAGTTCATGTTAACAAGCTTGGTTAGGCTTTACTAATCATAAGCTTGATTGTAAGCACAAGAACACAAGTTTGATAAAATTTGGACAAAACAGAAAGTTTGTGGACATATTGGGCCATTTTCAGGTCTGGATTCTCCATGAAGAACCCTAGGAATTCAACCCAAAGTTTATCCAAGGAAGTAGGAAAAAGAATGGAGTGATTTCGTTAAGAAATGAGTGAGTTACACTCACTTTAGTGAAGATGAGTAATTCTGCTCGAACTTGGAATTTGGTAGCTGATTTGGAGAGTTTGAGAGAGGTTTAAGAGAGACTAAAGTGTAAATAAAAAAAATTAGTAAATTAAGTTGTTGCCCTTGAAACTTGCGGCCGAACAAGGTTGTTTACAGCCACTAGTCTCTCTTTTTTTGTGTAGGAACTTAGATTGTGCAAGATCATTGTTAAATTATGTTATATTAATGGGTTTCCTACTAACCACTAATATTATAAGATTGGTTGGAAGTTGATATTTTGAAACACAAAACAATAACGCCTTCAACTGTTCGATCAGAACTGTTTGTGATGTTTAGTTCTTATTATTATTATTATTTTTGCAATACAATATATTTGAAGATAATAACATCAACTATATGTACGTTGTTGTTTAACGTGTTATTATTATTATTATATATTATTATTATTATTATTATTATTATTATATTATTATTATATTATTATTATTATTATTATTATTATTATTATTATTATTATTAGAATTAACCATATATTTAATAGTTAACAAGTATGTATAAGTTATAGATACTAGTATGTCGAGTATCGGTCGCGCATATGCATTCGAGATTGATAACGTATAACCTGAGTATTGCAACACGTATAAGCATGTATAAAAAATAGAATTTCATAACAATTAAAGTCTCGGATTTACATTGGTTTAAAGCAAAAACGAAGTAAAAAGGAACAAGCTTCCAAAAATAGAAATAAAGATACGTTTTCTAATTAAGGAAAGTACGGGAAAGCAGGGCGTTGCAGTCTCCCCTCCTTTAGCAAATTTCGTCCCGAAATTTAGGAAGACATAACAAAGAGATATGGATACTTAGTCTTCATATCACTTTCAAGTTCCCAAGTGAATTCGGTGCCACGTTTACCTTCCCATCGAACCTTGACAATAGGAATACGACTGCGCCTCAGTTGCTTGGTTCGTCGGTCCATGATTTCGACCGGTTTCTCCACGAAGTGCAAAGTATCATTGATTTGAAGATCTTCGAGTGGAACTTGGAGTCCTTCTTCAGCAATACACTTTTTCAAATTTGAAACATGAAACATAGGATTCACGTTGCTGAGCGCTTGATGTAGATCTAGTCGATACGCTACCTTGCCAATCCTTTCGAGAATCTTGAAAGGACCCACGTAGCGAGGAGCGAGTTTGCCTTTCTTACCAAAACGAACAACACCTTTCCAAGGTGCAACCTTGAGAAGTATGTGGTCACCTATATCGAATTCCAAAGGTTTGCGTCTTCTATCAGAATAGCTCTTTTGTCGGCTTCGAGCTTTGAGAAAGTTGTCACAAATCTGTAGGATCTTGTCCGTCGTCTCTTGTATAAGTTCGGGACTGGTGAGTTGTACATCTCCGATCTCGTGCCAACAAATAGGCGAACGACACTTGCGACTATACAATGCTTCAAATGAAGCCATTTGAATACTTGCGTGATAGTGTTGTTGTACGAGAGTTCTACCAAGGGTAAGTGCAAATCCCAGTTGCCGCCAAAATCGATTACGCATGATCGAAGCATATCTCTAGATTGATAGTACGCTCGGTCTGACCGTCAGATTGAGGATGAAAAGCGGTGCTAAGATTCAAACGACTGCCAAGGGTGGATTGGAAAGTTTGCCAAAGGCGAGAAGTGAAACGAGCATCGCGATCAGAAATAATATCAAGAGGAGTACCGTGACGACTAATGATTTCACTCGTATAGATACGAGCCAATTTCTCGACTTTGTAATCTTCACGAATGGCGAGGAAGTGCGCGGATTTGGTCAAAGGGTCGATGATAACCCAAATGTTGTCATGACCAGACGAGGTACGAGGCAAATTCGTGATGAAATCCATGGCTATGCTCTCCATTTCCAGACAGGAATTTCTGGTTGTTCGAGCAAACCGGAGGGACGTTGATGTTTTGCCTTTACTTTGGAACACGTAAGGCATTTGGAGACGTAGAGAGCGATATCACGTTTCATTCCAGGCCACCAATAGGATGCGCGCAAGTTATGGTACATCTTATCAGCTCCAGGATGAACGAAGTATCGGGATTTGTGAGCTTCATCCATCAAAGTAGTCCGAAGATTGAGACGATTGGGAATCCAAATGCGACTATTGTAGTAAAGAATACCATCAGGCTTAGCTTCGAGTGGGTTTTCAATTCCACAATTCAACTCGTTATCGAGGTTACCCTCGTTAATGATGACAAATTATGCTTGTCGAATCAACTCGTTGAGTTTTCCCACGATTTGGTAGCAACGAGCACTCTTGACATGAGTCGTACGACTAAGTGCATCGGCCACGACATTCGCCTTACCAGGGTGGTAGCGGATATCACAGTCGTAGTCGTTTAACAATTCTACCCAACGACGTTGACGCATGTTGAGTTCCTTTTGATCAAAGATGTGTTGGAGGCTCTTATGGTCGGTAAAGACCGTACACTTTGTACCATAAAGGTAGTGTCTCCAAATCTTTAATGCAAAAACAACTGCACCAAGTTCAAGGTCGTGAGTAGTATAGTTTTTCTCATGAATTTTGAGTTGTCTCGACGCGTAAGCGATTACTTTGTCCCGTTGCATGAGAACGCAATCAAGACCCTGGTTAGAGGCATCGCAATACACGACGAAATCGTCATTCCCATCAGGGAGAGTGAGGATAGGAGCATTACAAAGCATGTCCTTGAGCGTTTGGAAAGATTTCTCTTGCTCGGGACCCCAAACAAAAGGTTTATCTTTTTTAGTCAACGAAGTCAAAGGAACGGTAATCTTCGAGAAGTTCGAGATGAAACAGCGATAATACCCAGCTAGGCCAAGAAACAAACGAATTTCAGAGGGCGACTTAGGTTCAATCCAATTCTTCACAGCTTCTATCTTTGTAGGGTCAACATGAATACCAAGTTCATTGATGGTGTGACCTAAGAATTGAACCTCTTTTAGCCAAAATTCACACTTGGAGAATTTGGCATAAAGACGTTCGGTTGGCAAAAGCTGAAGAATAAGACGCAAATGTCGTCCATGTTCTTCTTTTGTCTTGGAGTAGATTAGGATATCGTCGATGAATACAATGACGAAATGATCGAGAAAATGCTTACACACACGGTTCATGAGATCCATAAACACTGCAGGAGCGTTGGTCAAAACAAAAGGCATGACCACGAACTCGTAGTGTCCATAACGTGTGCGAAATGCGGTTTTGGGTACATCTTCCTCGGAAACCCGAAGTTGATGATAGCCAGAATGGAGGTCAACCTTTGAAAAGCACTTCACGCCTTGCAATTGATGGAAGAGATCGTCAATACGAGGAAGTGGGTATCGGTTTTTGACTGTAAGTTGATTGAGTTCACGATAATCAATGCACATCCGAAAAGACCCATCTTTCTTTTTGACGAACAAACACGGGAGCGCCCCAAGGGGAAGTACTAGGGCGTATAAAGCCTTTATCAAGAAGCTCTCAAGTTGGCTTGATAGCTCTTGCATCTCCGATGGTGCTAAACGATAGGGAGCTTTCGCAACAGGAGTTGCGCCAGGGATCAGATCACTACGATAATCGACATCTCGAGGAGGCGGAGGACCAGGAGATCCTCGTGGAAAACAAAAGGAAACTCACAAACGATAGGAACATCACTTATGCTAGGACCTTTGTCTTTCTTTTCCACAACGTGGGCGAGAAAGCAAAGTACTCCTTACGCAAGTACTTGTTCGCTTTGATGCACGACATAAGCTTAAGACCTTTAGAAGGTTTCTCGCCATAGACGTGTAGAGAATCACCTTGAGGAAGAGGAAGACGAATGAACTTCTCAGAACAAACAACTTCGGCACGTACTCGCTTAAGCCAATCCATGCCTACTATGATGTCAAAACTACCCATTTGCATAGGTATGAGGTCGACGGAAAACTTATGATCATTTAGGATTAGAGAGCAACCAGAAAAAACGGAGTCAACAGAGATGGTCTTACCATTAGCGACTTCGACAACAAAAGGATTAGGCATTTTAGTTCGTGCGCCCTTAAGCAATGGAGCGATCTCAACAGATACAAAACTTCTATCCACGCCAGTATCAAACAGACAAGTAGCATTGATATGGTTCACAAGGAACATACCAGTGATGACATCATTCGAACTTTGGGCTTGAGCTGAGGTGAGTACGAAAGCTCGTCCTTTCGCAGGTTTGTTTGTTGTTGCTGTTGGTTGTTGGTGTGTTTCGGGCAAACGTTGGCGAAATGGTTAGGATCGCCACAGTTGTAGCAGGTTCGACCAGGTGCAGCTTGAGTTTGGCGGTTTGAGTTAGGATTGGGTAAAAGGGCTTGGGTTTGCTGGTTCTAGGGTAGGCGACAGTAGTTGGAGAGGTGTCCGAACCTATTACATTGGCACATTTTCGGCATGAGGTGCCAACAGGGTGATGGTAGTTGCAAGTGGTACACTGAGGATGAGGGCCAGTGTGACCACATGCAGGTTGGTTGCTGTTTTGGGTAGTGGCGATGGCATTTAAGGTGCAGGGTTAGGCGGAGTGACGACCACGTTGTTTTGAGAAGAAGCCTTCCGCTTCTTGTTCTTGTTGTGGTGCTTTTTGGCTGGAGGGGTAGGTGATTCGGTGGTGTTGGCAATGGCTTGGTGCGCATGCTTCGTAGGGACCTTGTCGTAGGCCCCTGAAGGATGTAGTTATGGTTGAGTTGGAGGGTTATGGCATAGGCTTCCTCAAGGGTTTTCGGGTTGGCTGCGGCTACATGGTTCATGATCACCGGTGAGAGGCAACGGATGAGCTTGGCGATTGACTTGGGAACAGTATCGACTTACCCAGGGCAAATGATACTTAACTGTTTGAAGCGTGCGATTAATCCTTCAGCGCCGCTCCCGTGTTGTATGAGATTCCAGAACTCGTTTTCAAGTTTATGGGCCTCGTGGGAAGGACAGAATTGCTCCTTCATGAGCTCCTTAAGCTCTTCCCAAGACATCGCGTGGGCCGCTTTGTTGCCACACATGTTTCGCTTGGTGGTCCACCACTCGAGGGCTCACTTGCGAAAGACCCCAGTGGCATTAAGGGTTCGGAGTTCCTCAGGGCAGCCGCCCTAAAGGAAGATAAGCTCCATTGAATCAAACCAATTGATCATGGCGGTAACACCGTCCATGCCTGTGAATTCCACTAGTTTACAAGCCATGAAATGCTTGAATTGGTAAGATGGTTTAGGGGTATCGGCTTTGGAATCAGCGGATGATTTAGGTGTGGCTTCGGCGTGTGTGGTGTGGATTTGGCTAACAATGTCGGGTATGATCTTAGCCATTTGCCCGGCCATTTGCTCCGAAACAAGCCCAATCAGTTCTTGCTTCGATATCGAGTCCTCGTTGTTGGATTCCTTCTGGGAATCTGTCTTCTTGGACTTCTTTAGGCGGTTCAACGAGTTACGGAAATGACGCATCTAGAGGTTGTAAATAAGACAAAAGCATGAGACTTGATTGTAATAAAGAAAATAGGTTTTGCATGCATGAGTATGAATAAAGTTCACATAAGTTTCACATAAGAAGCAAGTGTTCATCAAGTATGGTTCACATAGTTTGCATGAGTTCAACAAGTATAACACGTATACTCACGTATGAATACAAATAAAGAGTATAAATTTAGTTTGTTCACGAGGATTAGTATTGTTTTTTATTGCAATAAACGTGTGAGTGTGTAACGGTTTGAAATGAATGAGGTAACAAGTATAAAATCACACAAAATTGAGATAACATAAAAGATAGGCTCATTAAAACATAGGATTGTTTCGGGTAGAGAAACGTCGACTATTCCAAAGTGAATCGAAGATCCTTTCAAATTAGAGAAACGTGCTTTGACTTATAGGTAAAACGCTCTCGTCGATAAGTGATTAACGACATTTTACCCTTCCAGTTACTACACGTCTCTAACCGATCGAAAAGTCGAGACTTTGGCGAGATTGAAAATCAAGGAATGGGACTAGTTGACAAGGTTCGGGTTTCACCCCTAACTTGACAACATCGTACCCTAGGTGTGGTTTGTTTCTTACTTAACGAGGAGCAAATTCCGACTCGCTTGTAAGACCACTAGAGTATGAAATGGAATTTTCCATCAAGATGTGGATATCACTCCTAGCTTGATGGCGTAACTTCGTGAAAAATCGATTACGCGGAATGAGGGATTTCACCAAAAATTGTTGACCATTGGGTCTATCTTGGTGCAAATCGTCTCGTTTGCATTACGAGTGTCTTCAAGTGTATATTGTGTAAAATGCCTTAGGAAAGGCATGTTATAAACATTAGGGCCAAAAAGATAAGGAAAAAGCAAGTAGGAAGAATAAAATTTTAAGCATGATATAGGAATGGTCAAAATGGGACACTTAAACTATAGACTAGGTCGAACATGGCAATTCTACCTAATTCCCTATAATTATGGCTCTAATACCAATCTGTCACACCCCAACCGATGACGGAAACATCGGGATGAGATAAAAACGAGATTGCTCATTGCTCACAACATTAATAAGTGACAATAATTAATTAAACCATATTTCATTTCATAAGAATTGTCAAATACATCAATGTAGCAAAAAAACAAACAACATAACATTTGCAAAGTCATAACAAAATTGATACATCGACATTAAACCTAACGTCAAATTTATGTGTATCTAGTCCTTGCTATATTGTTTTTATAGCATCATCTTCTTCAACCGTAACATGTTTTAAAATAATGTCAATGCGAAAGCAAAGGCGAGTACACAAGTTTAGGCATAGCATACGTATACGAATAAGTTTAAACAATCCTCATGGTAACCAAATCTATACAAGAGCAATATCAAGGCATGCAATACTAATAATCAAACCCTTAACGCAATCACGATGTTTTAACATGACCTCACGAATAACACGTTGGAGGTGGGTGCGTGAATTTCCTATAGCGCTAAGCATGTCAAACAAAGGCTAAAAATAGTTAATGACTAAAGCATAGCATAACTTATATCCAAGACAAGCATCAAGTATATGATTCAAGTTTTCATGTATATGGGATCGTTTGTGTGTTTCATAAAGTTTAAGTGTTCGCGATTTTGTATATGGAAACATGTTACACCCGAAAAGTGTTATAAATAAAAGTGGGTCGAGTGTACTCACGGTTTTACTAAGTCTTTCTACACTTGACAATCCGTGAAGACGTTGTTGGAGTATGACGCCGAATTATCCTACAAGAGGAAACGAGGCGTATGAGTATAGAGTTTCAACGGGAGATTAGGAGTATTCCAGCATGATTAAAAATAAGTTTGATAAAGTATTATGATACGAAAGTATTCACTAAGATGTAACACTCGTTCTTGACACTATAGTGACTCTTACGAGTTGGATGTGATTTCATAGGTTCGGGACCTATTAGAATCGTGACAAGGAATTACATACTTTAGTGTTAAACTTAATAACTTGATAGGTGATTATAAGTTCATTATCAAGGTTTCGGTTTTAGAATTATAATATAGTTATATATATCATTATAATCATGTAGGAGGTGGGAGGATGAACCATCCACTTTGTAACCTCTAGTGTCATGTATGTCAAGTATGAGGTGGGAGGTTAAACCATCCACCTTGAACCTCTGATTATTTTCACCATTACACAAGTTACCATTGGTAACAAGGAGGGTACAAGAACTATATACTATACAAGAATGTAAAGACAAGAATGATAAGGTGTCATCTGGATACCAAGTAGCCAAGTATTCAACAACCCGACGAGCACAAGAGGACAATCGTCAATGGCTTTGTGGGGTTGAGACACTTTAGGTCTAGCAAACTAGTTTGGGATCTTGATGAAAATAATCAAGTGATGTATGGTCTCAAATTAGGATAGCCCAAGCTTCCTTGTGGACACACATGAACAAGCATAATAGCTTGCATCACTTGTGAGCTTAATGCTCTTCAAAAACAGAAAGTTTAGGGTGTTAAAACAAGCCCTTAGTTCATGTTAACAATCTTGGTTAGGCTTTACTAATCATAAGCTTGTTTGTAAGCACAAGAACACAAGTTTGTTGAAGTTAAAACACAAGTTTGATAAAAGTTTAGAAAAAACAGAAAGTTTGTGGACATTTTGGGGCATTTTTTGGTCTGGATTCTCCATGGAGAATCCTAGGAATTCAACCCAAAGTTTATCCAAGCAAGTAGGAAAAAGAATTGAGTGATTTCGTTAAGAAATGAGTGGGTTACACTCACTTTATTGAAGATGAGTAATTCTGCTCGGACTTGGAATTTGGTAGCTGATTTGGAGAGTTTGAGAGAGGTTTAAGAGAGACTAAAGTGTAAAAATGCTTGGATTAGAAGTGGTATTTATAGGGAGTAATTAGGGTTTAGGTTGATGAGTATTGAATGTAAGTAGTTGGTTGAAACAAAATAAATAAATAAAAAATTAGTAAATTAAGTTGTTGCCCTTGAAACTTGCGGCCGAACAAGGTTGTTTACAGCCACTACTCTCTCTTTTTTTGTGTAGGACCTTAGATTGTGCAAGGTCATTGTTAAATTATGTTATATTAATGGGTATTCTACTAACCACTAATATTATAAGATTGGTTGGAAGTTGATATTTGAAACACAAAACAATAACACCTTCAACAGTTCGATCAGAACTATTTGTGATGTTTAGTTCTTATTATTATTATTATTATTATTTTTGCAATACAATACATTTGAAGATAATAACATAAACTATATGTACGTTGATGTTTAACATGTTATTATTATTATTATTATTATTGTTATTATTATATTATTATTATATTATTATTAGAATTAATACATATTTAATAGTTAACAAGTATGTATAAGTTATAGATACCAGTATGTCGAGTATCGGTCGTGCATATGCATTCGAGATTGATAACGTATAACCTGAGTATTGCAACACGTATAAGCATGTATAAAAAATAGAATTTCATAACAATCAAAGTCTCGGATTTACATTGGTTTAAAGCGAAACGAAGTACAAAAGGAACAAGCTTCCAAAAATAGAAATACAAGACACGTTTTATAATTAAGGAAAGTACGGGAAAGCAGGGCGTTACATGTAAAAACTTGTATTGACTATGGTTGTGTATCCTTAGTCCTTTTTGACTCTTCGCAAACAAATTGTAACAAGTTGTCATTGTATAAAAGTATATTTTCTTTATGTTACATTGTATTTCTTTTATGTTATGGTTGATTATGTTATGATGTGGTGATTTTATGATTGATGCATTGCACCGTGGTGATATTATGATTTATACTTTATGATGTGGCGAGCTATGTGTATGATGATGGGTGTGCGTATGGCGTTTGCATATATTCATTTATTTATTTATCATGTACCGATGTGCTATTGTATATAAAAAAATTAATAATATATATATTTTATTTAAAAATTAAATAAATATATAAATAAATAAATAAATTGTAATAATAACTATTATTCGACTAATTGTGAGCGATATATTGTGTTAGAAGACAATGCCGCCGCAATAGGCGACATTCAATATTACAGTCGCGTCGACGACCACGGTGAAGCACAAGTCGCAATGGACAAAGCGTCCCCGATGACAAGGGCGAATCCGAGAAGCATACAATGAACAACGCCGACGATGAGTCTAATATATTTTTACGACTAACATATATATTTTTTCAGAAACCCAATAATTACAACACCGGAAGGTTAAGTGCATTAAAAGTTAGAAAAATTATAAGTAAACCCTTATAATAAAAATGGGCTTATATACATATACATTTGGGCTAGGCCCAAAATTGTGAAAATAATATGTTAGGCCCAAATTCCGTAAGTATTCATGGATGTGGTCCAAAAACAAATAAAAGCCCGAAGACAAAAAAGACATGGGCTAGGCCCAAAGACAAAAAAGACATGGGCTAGGCCCAAAGACAAAAAGACATGGGCTAGGCCCAAAGACAAAATTACTTGGGCTAGGCCCGGTTACAAGAAAACATGGGCTACGCCTAAAGACACAAATTACATGGGCTAGGCCCGGTGACAAGAAAACATGGGCTAGGCCCAAAGACACAAAATTGCATGGGCTAGGCCCGGTGACAAGAAAACATGGGCTAGGCTCAATGACATATGAAGGGCAAGGCCCAGTTCACACATTATTTGAAAACAATAATATCTGTGTATATTTTTAAGAAATATATATAACAATATTCATCGAACAAACGAACTACCAACACTCTAAGAACATTCTAAGTTGTTCAAGCAATACAAAGAAACATATAACAAGAATTCAAGATGAACAACGTGTACAAAGTCCATTGAGACCTAGGTTTCTAATGAAACCAACACGCATGTAGGTTACATACGTAGCGGACACCGAAAGTTACAGTACGACTTAAAGGAACGAAAAAACTGTGAGTTCATGTCCTTCGTTTCACTTACTTTAAGTTTTGTTTTAAACTATCTAGGGGAAATACATATCATGTCAAAACAATATGTTAGCTATGAGTTAGCAGATAACAGATCACTGTGCGTAAGTAGGAAATAACAGTAGTAACCATTAGTCACATAGGGACCAAGGTGCAAAAGAGGTAGATCTATTGAGTTTGAGACCCGCTCCACTCCTGGTTGGTATACCCATTGGAGTGCTTTTGTGATCCCAAAATGTCAAAGAAGTCTCCGTTTGGTTACTTACTTATGGCACTAGTATGTCAGGGTGCTCGCGACACACTGATAGAACCTAAATTAACTCATTGATGCGAGAACATTAAACTACATGAACTCGCCAACTTTATGTTGACTTTTTTAAAAATTACAGGTGTTTCAGGACGCAGGACTTGAGCTAGTGATGGGGTTCTGGTATGGGATTTTCAAGACAGCGATGCACTACCTTTTGGAGGGTTTGCCTTTTAAATCCCAACCCCATTTGGGTATATAGAGGTCAAAGCCTCAGCATGATTTTGTGATGAAACAATATCTTATTTTGGAACATGTGTTTTAAACTATGGTTGTAATGGTAATTGGATACTGATAACAATGTGGTTTCGCTTTTGAAGTATGTAAATGTATAATGAAACTCAGTAATGGCATGACATCGTTGTTGTTAACACAATTTACTAAATTGGATGCAATGATTACCTAATAGTCACACACTTACGCTTCCGCTACGACCAGGGTGTGACACCAAAGACCATTAAGGCTTGGGTCCCCCAATCCAACTAATTTTGTTGGGTTATGCAATAAGGAGGATATCAACTTGTGGTATGTTGATAGTGGCTACTCCAGGCACATGACGGGGGGTTGTTGACTGAGTTTGAGAATATAGATGGTGGTTATGTGAATTTTGCAGGTGCTAAAGGAGGGCACATTACAGGTCAAGGAAAAGTGACCAATGGGAAGATCACATTGGACAAAGTGAACTATGTTGAGCAGCTGAAGCACAATCTGATAAGCATGTCTCAAGTCTGCGACAAGGGTCACTCAGTCCACTTTACTAAGTCTGAAGCTTTGGTGTTGAAACCTGGTTTGGTGATACCGGATCATTAGATAGTGATGAGAGCGCCAAGGAGAAACGAAACTTATGTCATGGACATGGGTGCTAAGGATTCTTCCACTGTGGTGGCGTGTTTACTATCAAAAGCATCTGAGGCTGAGTCATTGTTGTGGCACAGACGCATGGCCCACATCCACTATCGAAAAATGAACTATATTATTAAAAATGGTTTAATGGAAGGGGTGCCAGTGCAGAGGTTTCACGTGGAAGATAAATGTCGTCCATGTCAAAAGGGAAAACAACATAAGAAACCTCACAAGTCTAAGACAGTAAATTCCATAGATGCCCCTTATGAATTACTTCATATGGATCTTTTCGGTTCGGTGAATATAAGGAGCATAGGTGGAAAGTACTATTGTTTAGTTGTCACAGATGATTACTCACGATATTCATGGGTTTTCTTTTTAGGTACAGAAGATGAGACAACATAGATGTTGATAGATCTTTTTACAAAATCGGAAAATGTCCATGATGCACGGATCAAGAGGATAAGGAGTGATAATGGCACGGAGTTCAAGAATCAGATTCTGGATCTCTATTGTATTTGCAAGGGAATTGAACATCAATATTCTGCTCCTTATACACCTCAACAGAATGGAATCGCTGAAAGGAAAAACAGGATGTTGATTAAAGCCGAGAGGACTATGCTTTCTGATTCAAAGCTTCAAGTTATTTTCTAGGGAGAAGCTGTGAACACGACGTGTTATGTCCTGAACAAAGTTTTGAGGGTTAAACGGTTTAACAAAACATGTCACGAACTATTGTTTAACCGAAAACCAAACTTAAAAGGCTTTGAACCATTTGGATTACCGTGCACCATTGTGCAAAATAAAGATAAGCAAAAATTCGGTAGGGTAGCTGATGAGGGTTACTTTCTAGGCTATATGCCTGGAACTCCAAATAAAAGGGTTTTTAATATAAAAACTGGTAAAATTGAGGTTGTGTTTAACATGGAAATCACTAGTTATTCACCTGAACAATCAAGGAGTGGTCCTCCTATATTATATGATTATGACAATGTTTTTAAATCATTTAATATTCCTGATTTTCCAATGTAGATGAGTCTCAAGTCATTCAATCTGTGATCAGTGAAGATGGAGAGTGTGACTTCATGCCTAGATCGAGTATATGGATGACAGATGCTCCAGAAACTTCTTCTAGAGCAACTCCAGAGGACTCTAGCGATAGTGAGTCTGAACCTATTCAGGGGGAGGACTTCACTAATCCGTTTGCTAATGGTAACATTCAGGGGGAGGTTGGATCGAATCTTGGAGATAATTTGGTTGTTGATACCATTGCTACCACACGTATACACAGAGATCATCCAATTGAAAACATCATAGGTGATGCTGCTGCAGGTGTTCAGACAAGAAGAGGTGCGCTCTAAGGGTCCTGTTTATTTACTTCAATTCAGAAGACTAGGTTGATTCATGAGTGTTTGTTTAGCTACTTATTGCTCAAGAGGAGTCAAAGAATGTTCACATGGATCTAAAAGATAATTGTTGGGTTGAAGCTATGCAAGAGGAACTAGCTTAGTTCAAGAAGTTGAAGGTTTGGGAGCTAGTTGACTTGCCTAAAGGAGTGAAGGAAATAGGCACTAAGTGGGTGTTTAAGTGCAAGAAAGACGACCGAGGGATTGTAATAAGGAATAAGGCTTGGTTGGTAGTGAATGGGTTCAATCAGCAAGAGGGGATTGATTACAATGAGGTGTTTGCACCAGTAGCAAGGTTGGAAGCAATTCGTTTGTTTCTAGCTTTTGCTTCATTCAAGGGCTTCAAAGTTTACCAACTTGACATGAAGAGTTCATTTCTTTATGGGAAAGTCCAAGAAGTGGTATATGTCTCACAACCAATACTGATCCTGATTATCCAGATCGAGTCTATCGACTTGATAAGGCATTGTATGGATTGCATCAGGTACCTAGGGCGTGGTATGAGACACTGTCAGCACATTTATTAAAGAACGGTTTCGAAAGAGGTCAGATTGACAGTACACTTTTCATTAAAAGGAAGAAGGAAGACTTTCTGGTGGTACAGGTATACGTTGATGACATCATTTTTGGGTCATCTGATGAAAACATGTGTCATGAATTCGAGGAGGTTATGAAGAGCAAGTTTGAGATGAGTGCGATAGGTGAACTGCCTACATTTTGGGTTTACAAGTTGAACACAAGAAGGATGGGATGTTTATACATCAGACAAAGTATGTGTATGACATTTTGTCTCGTTTCAAAATGGAGGATTGTGCTACTTTCAATACACCAATATGTGAGAATCACAATCTTGGTCACGATCATGAGAGTGTGGAGAATGTTGATCCAACTCAATGCAGGGCAATGATTGTTTCTCTGATGTACTTACAGCTTCAAGACCCGACATCTTGTTAGCAGTATGTCTTTGCGCCAGATATCAAGCGAATCCAAAAGAGTCCCACATGAAAGCGGTGAAACGGATTCTTCGTTACTTGAAGGGGAAACCTAAGCTTGGGTTATGGTTTCCAGCTGCTAGTGATTTGAAGTTTGTTGCTTTCACTGATTCGGACTTTTGAGGAAGCAAATCAACAAGGAAGTCTACCACAGTGGTTGGCAGTTCTTAGGAGGGAGGCTCGTGTCATGGCAATGCAAGAAACAGTCTCGCGTGTCTACTTCGACGTGTGAAGCAAAATATATTGCTGCGGGTAGCTGTTGCTCTCAGGTTCTCTGGATTCAACAGCAGATTACAATTGGAATTTCACTCGTACTCCTAATATGATAGACAATAATGCCACTATTTCAATCACCAACAATCCGGTAAAACACAGTCGCACAAACACATATTGACATTTGTCATCATTTATACGGGATTGTGCTGAAAAGAAATTAATTGAACTGCATCGAGTCGACACACTAGATAACATGGCAGATCTTTACACAAAAGCTTTTGACAGGGCTCATTTTGAACATTTAGTCGAACTCAATGAGATGAGGAATCCTGAATAACCATTTTTCCATAAAATGATTTTGTAAATAATTTACTGATTTAAAAAAATCAAAAACATAAAAAATAGAAATTCAAGAATGAGTTTTCACTGTGTGGAAAAGAAGAAATGATAGTACATCAGTAAGTTAGACTGTCACACTGAAATTAAAACTAAAATTGCTTAAGTGTGATAACAGCTTCATCATATAATGTACCAGAAGGCAAAAAGCAAGAAATAATCAACTTACCTTTGTGATACACATATAATAGACTGTGTATGAGTGGGTAACATATCAGTGGCCTATGGGTTTATAACCTTAAATCTTGCATTGATATATTGCCAAAATCTGAGGTTTTAGGTCTTTATATCGTTATTTCATCCGGGATATCAAGGTTGTCCTTCTACTGCATCCAGATATATACTGACCTAGGCACAACCAAGATATCGTAATAGAGCTAAAATGCCAAACCCAAATATTGAAGAAGCTCTCCTTGAGAGTCATTTAAATGTGGAAATTTCATTAATCGTACCAAAATTTGGTATTTTCCCTAACCCTCGTTGGATATTGGTCTCTTTACTGTACGGAAGTACTGACCTGATCACCGATTATCTAACGTTGTATTTCAAAAGGATGAATTTCGATATACTCACCTACTATGAAGAATCTTTGTGCATACCTTGATCTTGGGGGTATGTCCTGAAGTGGGACACACTAGTATATCCGTATGAATTATCTAAACATATCACTAGGTAATGGTACTTGAAACGTTCATGTATTTTGTTTAAGTGGATAAACAATACTGGTAATCGTCTTGTACTGTTTTTCATGAATATTGCATATAGAATTATCAAATAGTGTGAAAACAGTTTGATGTTGCTGATATGATCTTCTTAACGGTGATTCTCAGAAAAACAGAGTGTTTATTATTTCGTTATTTATTTGTGTGGTCCCGTGGTCGGCGGCGGTTCTAGATGGAGGTTTTGGGGATAGAGCAGTTCCGGCAGAACAAACATAAACATTAAGCACAAGAGAATCAGCGGAAGCTTTTCATTCATTCATTCATACCGAAAAGAGCTTACATCTGGTCTGGCTGGCGGAGTTCCTGGAGAGAATCCACCAGCGTTACCCCTCAGGGAACTTCCAAAACTCTCAAACAATGAACACAAAACGCCTATATATAGACATGACATTTCATGCGAATCAAGCCTGAGTCACTGGTACTTATATTTCGTACGAGTGAGTCACTCGTACGAATATTTCGTACGAGTAAGTGATTCGTACGAATCATACATGATTCGTACGAAACAGTACTTGTTCGCACTTAGGTTATGTGTTCGAATCTAAACTAATATAATATTCAATACACACTCTATCTAGTCTAGTCGCACAGTGACGACCATAAAGTGCATCAACAATTTCCCCCTTGGACGTCACTCTTGAAGCTTGAACTTGAAATCTTGAGAGCTGTGTTTGAATATTCTGCAACTTCAATCGGTATCTGTTGACATTGTAATTCCTGCTTTATTTAAGATCCGGGTTTGCATTATTTACGTTTAAACACCATTCCCCCTGAAATAATTTTCTTCAGAAATTAATCTTCAGGCTGTTGGTTGCATGGTTCAGAAACCTCCTCTAATTTGCTTGATCTTCAAATTTTCTCGAACAATCACCAACTTGTTATTAAACAATGTAGCTTTCTCTATTTCAACGTTTAAGGATATCCACGTTCGGCTTAACACACTACCTTGATGCTTGATCCTCTGATCTTCAAAACCCAACCGGCAATTGACAGAAACTTCGAAGAACCACACGAAAAAACTTCAAACCGATGAGTATCCGCAAAAATCTTTTCAATCAGCAAATTATCAGAACAAAGTAACTGGTAACACATCGAATCAGAGAAACATTCTTTGGTAATCAGAAGCACATTCATCCTCTTTATTCACAATAACAAATGTATAGCTATCTCCGCTGGAATGGGGCACTGAAACTACAAGACATCCGTGTTTTCTGGAAATTAGTCCGAAAAACAGTTCATTTGCAATGCAGAGTTAATGATAGAATGACGTTTCACATCCACGTCGTCGTGTGTGCTTCCACTTCCACATCGGGGATCATGTGGTTAGCCCTTGAGCATCAATGTGAAACATGATCTGAAAATTCTGAACATTCTTCGATCACCCATTCTGAATGTGTAGTCTATTCGTCAATAGACATGAACGCTATTTCATCTCTAATGAATCTTCGATCCTCTGTGTTTCCCAAATAATTTGCGGTCCGAACCACCCGGATACTGTTGCAGCGTCACGAATTTCAAAATGTCATAATTTTTATGAAAATTTTTATTCCCCCTCATTTTTGCAAATTCTGACATCGAGTTCTTATGGGAATGTAGATTATGGTGAAAATGCAGCATATGATATCACAAATTTTGCCGAAAATTTCCCAAAATTTGCAGTTTTGACCAAATGCTGACTAAACGTTAAGGCACAATAATAATCACTACACCATATGATCAACGTTTTGCGCAGGTATCAGTGACTATCCCAAAATCTTCATCCCATTGCGATCGTATCATCAAATTTGTACGTTGAAGCTCTAGACGGTGTCCCTTAACAACCCGAATTTAACGTTAAAATCTCGAAAAAATTTGTAATCACCAAATTTTTTCTGGACACTCGTCTTATTAATACGATCAAAAAATGCTTTTTTTTCTGCGAAGCAGGTGTTTCGTATGAATTATGTTTCATATGAATCATGTTTCGTACGAATCATGTTTTGTACGAAACTTATAATGTCTTTCGAACCAGAATCTTCATTTCTTCGAATTTTGACATGATTTTTGCACAGATCTGGTCGAAAATCAGTTTCTAACAATCCTATGGTATCAATTTAACATTATGTTCGTGGATTGTCCGTTTATTCAATGTTTTACGTCCAAAACCCCTCATACGTCGAATAATCATGAGCGTAGGTGATTCATCAACTGTTAAGCTGAATGAATCGGTACCGTAGCTCTGATACCAGTTGTGGTCCCGTGGTCGGCGGCGGTTCTAAACGGAGGTTTTGGGTATAGATTAGTTCTGGCAAAGCAAACATAAACATTAAGCATAAGAGAATCAGCAGAAGCTTTTCATTCATTCATTCATACCAAAAGAGCTTACATCTGGTCTGGCTGGCGGAGTTCCTCGAGAGAATTCGCCAGCGTTTCCCCTCAGGGAACTTCCAAAACTCTCAAACAATGAACACACAACGCCAATATATAGACATGACATTTCTTGCGAATCAAGCCTGAGTCACTCGTACTAATATTTCATACGAGTGAGTAACTCGTACGAATATTTCGTATGAGTAAGTGATTTGTACGAATCATACATGATTCGTACGAAACAGTACTTGTTCGCACTTGGGTTATGTGTTCGAATTTAATCTAATACAATATTCAATACACACTCTATCTAGTCTATTCGCACAGTGACGACCATAAAGTGCATCAACAATTTGCTTTCAGAAAATATAAAAATCCAGAAATATTTCATTTTCTTGTATATTCTTAATGTATAGAATATGGTTGTTTATGGAGGAGTTCTTAACGATAGGGGGAGAAGGTGTTAGAAGATGAGTTCAAAAATTTTAGATCTTGCAGGTTCATGGTGTTTAAAATTTGAAGTATGTGGTTTGAGTTGAGAAGTGCTTAACCATTAATATTGTTTTACTATCTCTTGAATAATAATAATTTATTTAACTTCTGTTGAAAAATTCTTATGGTTTCTCAAGATGTTTGTTATATAGTATACTGTAGGTCCACCTGCGGATGGTGTTAAACCAATTCCTTGTTCATATGACATACACACAAGTGCAGAATCCAAGTGTGCATGCAACCAAAGCAATGTAAACGCGGGGTAACCAAAGATTCACTATCTTGATTAATGATTGAGAACAAGTACAAACATATACACACAATGCTCGTATGACTCAAACAAACTTGCTGTGTTCTTGTGTCTTCGTCTTCAGAGATAACCAACTCAAAGGGTAACAAGTTCTCTGGGCTGACCAACTAGCTCTCATGCAACCACCAACTAGGAGGTACATGTCTGCTTATACAGTGTCTGTCTAGTTTTCGTACGAAACACTATTCTAGACATATGGAACACACTATTTCACACAAGACACAACTTTAATGATTTTGGTACGAGTCAACTGTTTCGTATGAAATGCTTATTTCGTACGAAACAAGTAACACACTTGTTACTCATATTATTTCGTACGAGTTATGTGATTCGTACGAATTCTTTGACTCGCACAGAATCCATTTCTCTTGAAAACGTGTGTAGACTTCACCTACACAAGACATATCAGTACGCACACATGCAACTGCTTAACACAGACAAGCTAAGATGTCATACAAGATCAAGATAGAAGGATATCTCGATCTATTCGACATGACCAAACCTATACACACACTTGAGCAAAGACCGTACAATTACAACTATAATTAAGAACAAGCGACAGACACAAAACTGTATCAACAAACTCCCCCTTGGATGTTGCTTGGTGTTCGGTCTTTGGTCTTTGGTCTTCACATAGAATGGTTTGGAGTATCAACAAACTCCCCTTGAAGATCCGTTATCCATTGATAGATCTACTATCCAATGATTAGAGCATCAGGTCTTCGAACTTCTAAGAAACTTCAAATCTTTCTTGTTTCCTCTTCTGACTTGTCAGACTTCTTTGTTGGGTCTTGAAGCAGTAAGATACATTAGAGATCCGATCATAGCATGATAGAGAGATGGTTCTACATGTTCACCCATTCCGTCTGGAGTAATCCCATGATTTTGAGCTAATGGAGTTCCCAAAGGCTTTGAGTCATCCATCTGAAATCACTTGAGAATATCTCTGACGTACTTGGTTTGATGGATAAAAATCCCTTCGTTTGATTGCTGAACCTGCAAACCTAGAAAGAAAGTCATTTCTCCCATAGCGCTCATCTCAAACTCCTCCTGCATAACCTGTTCGAATTCTTTGCACATTAGAGTGTTAGTAGACACAAAAATAATATCATCAACATAAACCTGTACTAACAGTAAATCCTTGTCTTGTTCCTTGATGAAGAGAGTACGTCAATCAGGCCTCGTCGAAAACCATTCTTCAACAGATAGGTAGACAACATTTCATACCAAGCCCTCAGAGCTTGATGAAGACCATATAACGCCTTGTTGAGAAGCCAAACCTTGTCAGGATGGAGAGGATCTTCAAAACCTAGCGGTTGCTCAACATATACTTACTCTTCTACCACACCATGAAGAAATGCACTCTTTACATCCATCTGATAAACGGTGAACTTCTTGAAGGACGCATAAGCCAAAAAGATTCTTATGGCCTCAAGTCATGCAACCTGTGCATAAACTTCATTGTAATCGATCCCTTCGACCTTATTAAAACCTTGAACAACCAACCGCGCTTTGTTTCTCACAACAACACCTCGGTCATCCTTCTTGCACTTGTACACCCATCGTGTACCAATCTTCTTGTAGCCATCAGGCCTGTCAACCAATTTCCAGAAGCCTAACTACTGAAACTGCTGAAGTTCTTCCTGCATGGCTTCAACCCACGAGTCTTCTTTCATTGCCTCCTTCCAAGATTTTGGCTCTACTTGGCAGACATAGCAGGCAAAAGACCAATAATTTAGACCACCAGATTCCCTGATTTTCGAATACAATCCAGCAATCTGGTTGTTTCGAAGCTGATTACGAGTATACACACCACTCTGGACATCTCCAATAATATTATGCTGAGGATGGATATTATGAATACGAGTTTCTGGTATATCAGGAACTCGAGAATTGATATCCAAATTGTTGATTTTCAAATCAACAGTTACATCGATAGCTGGATTTGATGACGTTGTAGATGCCTGACGTTCAGTCGTTCCTTGAGGTTGAATATTTGATGTACCATCCAAAATTCCAGGAACCGCACCAGAGGCAGCTTCATTTGCATCGTGAAACTCATCATCATCTTTTGATGAAACATTATAATCCGCAGCGTCTTCGAATTCCTCATTTTGAACAAGATTGTTAACCGAAGTCGACACTTGAGGATTAACAATAATTGGTCGAACTAATGACGAGTCTACTGCAGCATCACTTTCCAATAACATCTGAACAGCAGCTGTTGCATCTTCAAAAGTTGGCAGATTAAAAGAGTCAAATATCCCATCGTAGTCAAACATCCAAGACAAATTCCTTGACTTCACCCCATTCTTCAATCTTCTTCGAAGACAAATTCCAGACCTGGAAATTAGGAGTAGCATATCCAAGAAAGAAACCTTCGATAGCCTTCGGACCAAACTTTCTATGTGGGTCGATCATAGTGCATGGAGCTCCATAAGGTTCTAAGAAAGAAATATCCGGTTTCCTTTTATGTAACAACTCAAAGCATGTCTTCCCATGTCTCTTCACCATCAGAACTCTATTCATCGTGTAGCACGCAGTAGCAACAGCTTCTCCCCAAAATTGGACGGGAAGTTCTGATTCAACTAACATGGTTCTTGCAGTTTCAATAAGAGTTCTATTCTTCCTCTTAGCGACGCCATTTTGTTGTGGAGTGTATCGAGAACTTTACTCATGCAGAATACCCTTTGAGGAACAATACTCATCCATAACTTGAATCTTGAATTCAGTGCCATTGTCGCTACTGATTCTCCTTACCTTCAAATTGTACAAATTTTCTAGCAGAGTAAGGAGGTTCTTGAGGATAGTAGGAACTTCACTCTTGTGTGCCAACATGTTTACCCATGAGAATCTGGAATAGTCATCAGTAACTACCAGACAATAAGAATTACCAAAGGTTGTCTTGTGTTTCATAGGTCCAAAGAGGTCCATATGAAGACGTTCTAGTGGCATATTCACTATGTTGATCTTCTTCACGGTATGGGACTTTCTCGTTTGCTTCCCTTTTTGGCATGATACACAAACGTCTTGAAGATGAAAATTCTTCACTGGTACACCATTCAATAGAATGTTCTTCACCAAATAGTTCATTTTCCTCAGGTGAATGTGTCCAATACGTCTGTGCCAGGAGATTGATTCCTTCTCGGTGTCTTTAGAGACAAAACATGTGACTTGTGTAGATGTAGTAATAGCTTGGCTCATATCAAGAATATACAAATCATTAATTCTTGGAGCCGACAGGAGAATCCATTCTTGGGGATCTTGAATCCAGGCTTCAGCACATAACATCCGGCATCATCAAAAAGTACCGTGAACTTCTTGTCGCAGATTTGAGAAACGCTAAGAAGATTGTGATCAATTTGCCGCACATAATTGATCTTGTCGAAGCTCACAACACAATTGGAGACCATTCCTTCTCAAATGATGTATCCACCTTTGTCACCAGCAAAGCAACATAACCACCTCTAATACTTCTCACATCATATAGGAGCCGCAAGTAGCCCGTCATGTGCCTTGATGCTCCACTGTCAACAATCCAATGACTGTTTATAGTTCCTCCTAGAACACCCTGCACATTGCACAAACAAGATTAGTTTGAGATGGGACCCAAGCCTTAGTGGTCTCGGGTCGTCCCTTATCATCGAGAAATGTAATCTTAATTTCTTGATGATTAACAAACTGAGAAACTCCTTTTGAACCATTTCTGGTCTTCTGTTTCCAAGATCCTTGTTTATTACCAGATTTACTATTATTTACAGTTTTAACAGTGTCTGGTTTTATTGACTTTGAAGATCTTTGATCCTTTTTCAAAGAATCCGATTTTAAAGCTTTCTCAACTGATTTTACTTGTTTACGTTTTAGTTTCTCTTTTTGATCTTTAATAATTCATTTATATTGTGTCGGAGAAACAAATTTACGTTTGCAAGTTTGTTCATGAGGGGTTTTCTCTATACATCTTGATTTGGCTGGATTTTGACAATCCTTTATAATGTGGCCAAATTCTCCACATTTGAAACATGTTCTCCTTTCAACAAAACTAGGAGATCGTGTTTCTCGGCTTGATGTTGAATTTGTGGATCCTGAGGTATTGGGTTCATTTTCATTACATCCATCAGTGCGTTGGGTGTAATTGTTTTGACTACTTCTTTTCAAAATTTTAACTTTCTTTACAAAATCAACATTAGATTTTCCTTGAAAAGTTTCGACTTTATCGGTACCTTTAGAACTTACAAATTTAACAGTTTTGGCCTTTTTCTGGTAACGAGAGATTTTTTATTCAACCTTCGGTTGAGAAACTGTAGGCTTTTCTACTCGCTTCCATTGTTTTTCTTTTGAAGTGGATAATGGTTGTGTTTTGGTGGGCTTTTTCTTCTCTAAAGGTTTGGTTTTTGACTTTTCAAAAACCTGATCTATAGAGATTGGATTTACATTTTTAATTGGAAATCTTTGTTTGAATAGATTTTCTTATCTTCAACCAAAGTATATAACACATTATCTACTTCTTGTGTAGACACACTTGTCTTCATAGATTTCTTAGGAACAGTCTCTTGATTCTCAACAGATTGAGTACTAGGAGTAGCAGAAGATTCTACTATTTTCCTTTCATCAAGAGACTAATCCTAATCATCATTTCATGATTCATCAGCTGATGTATCATCCTCTTCTTCACTAGATGATGAACTTTCTGGCTTGCTTAGTTCTTGAGATGAGTTGCCTAGTTTGAACCCTAACCCTGCTACGGATTCCTCAGGATTCAATGGTAAAGAGGGTTCAAAACGAGGCATGTCCTCTTCATCAGGCATTTTGGTATAGTTGTGTTTCAATGGGGTGGACACGAATTATACCCTATGCATTGAGCATCTCCCTTTAGTTTTTGAACTTCAATGATATGATCAAGCACATATTGGGAGTTAGAATAACTTTCCAATTTGCGTTTGATTCAATCATATTCGCATTTGGCGATGGCTAACTCTTTCTTTGTTTCTTCTAGGAGATTAATGTAATTATTAATTCTTGTCTGTTTATTCAAAACTGTTTTTGTCAATTCAGAAACACTTTTCTTAAGTGTTTCTATTACAAATTTGAATTCTTTTTCATTTCTAGTTAGCGCTAAATTTGCCTCTTTGCATTTTGGCAATTCAACAACTAAATTTTGATTATGACTGTTGACGGTTTCATATTTTATTTTCAACTCAACACAGTCATTGCAAACAGTAGGAGGGTCAGAATTTACCTGTTTTGAAGAACCGTCAACATTTGCCATAAAGGCGGTGTGATGAGGAAAAACTGCATCATCTGTAGAGAGTGCCCCTTTCTCTTTTACCGCAGCATCTACATTCGCCGTCATACATACCCTCTGGAGCAGGTAAATTCTGACCCTCCTACTGTACCGTTACGGTAAAACACGAAGAAGGACCAGAAGAGATGTTAGATTTGGGTTTTGATACAGGTATACCAAAATCCATTTAAACTGATACGTTGCGTGGTGAAGATGGCAGAATGAACAATATGAGTTAGGGTGTTAATAACTGCCCAAAGTTGATTAATGCTGCACAATATCTAGACTGGAAACAGAAGTTTGAGGCATTTGTTCAATGTTAAGATTCTAAGATGCGGAGCTGTATGATTGATGGGTACATTGCTCCCACACGTCGAGTAAATGGAAGAATAATGGTACTTTCATATGATAAGATGGAAGACTCTGAGAAACAGATGTATGATGCTGAGAAGAAGACTTTCGCAGCAATAAAGATGTCCTTGCCATTTGATATGAAAAACATTTGTAATAGGTATGGATCGTCTATAGAGTTGTGGGAAGCTTTAGAAAAACGTTATCAGATTGCTTCAAGACAAAGTATATGTGTGAGTGAGACTGCAGCTGGAAAGATTAGTGAAGAAGCTGCTAAGAGAGAAGAGAAGGAGGAAGCTGAGAAGGAGAAAAGGAACATAAAAGATGCAAAAGCTACAGTGTGCATGAATGATACAGATGAGCTTACAGCAGAGGTACATGTACCATTTCAATCTGTAAGTCATACTTGTCATAATTGCATTGAACTACAGGGTAAAGTTGATAAATTATCAGAGCAAAACAAAATTTTGTTAGTTGAATTAGAAAAACTAAAAGAGTCAAATGTTCTTTTGAGTAAATGGGAGTCAAATTTGTTAAACACACTCAATTCAAATGAAGAAGAAATCATCAGTTTGACCAGCAAAGTCAATGAACTGTTACAGATCATTGATTTGGCTCGTGAAACTGTGAAGGAGAAGACTAACGAGCTTTCTGAAAAGTGCACAAAATTGGCTGGTGCATAGGCCAAAATTGTTGAACTTCATAGAAACTTAGACAAATTTGGAGAATCCTCTTAGTAAAGCTCCATCTTCTGAGGATCAGGATTACTCCTTTTTACCAAATGAATATGAGCTAACAGATTTTGTTCCTACAATACCAGCTATAGTGGACCCGATAACAGTTGACATACCTGATAGTCCAGGCTCTTTAAAAGAATCTGTTCGGTCTAATAGTACACAGTGGATAAGGATACTACCGACAAAACAGACAAATCATTTAAAAATGGATCTAACAGAAAGAAAACTTTTAAGAAAAAATCCTGTTTTAAATGTCACAACAAAGGGCACGTGGCTAGTTGTTGTCCTTTCAAATAGGTTCAGGAAGCAGAGGCTGAAGTTGAGGTTAAGAATGGAAATCGGGTTGGTTAAAATAAAAAGGTTAAAACAAGTTTTCAGACAAATCAACCTAGGTTTCCACCTAAACCTTCAACATCAAGAAGATTTGTTAGTTCAAGAAACTCTTCTCCTAAATCATGTTAGAATAAGGGTCAATCAAATTCTTTTCAAAGTAAAAATTTTAGATATAGAAATCGATACCAAACTTCTGGTAATCGAAACTTTCAAAGAAGAAATGAATATAGGTGTTTTAGTAACTCAAATGTTTAAAACAATCCAAAAATTTTTCAAAGATCAGATTATGATAATGGGAGAAGAAGGTTTCGAGATAATAATTTTCGAAGGTCGGAAAATCTGAGAGTTTATTGGAATTCTCGTGATCAAAGGTCTCGTGAAAATTATAAATCTTGTTCAACAACTTGGAAGACATCCAAGACACCAGTAGGGTGTGATGGATATTGGATTGATGTTCAAGTGGTTGATGAATCTGGACGACCCAAGACCTTTAAGGCTTGGGTCCCCCAGTCTAACTGTTGAGTGTGTGCAGGATTACCAAGAAGGACTGTTGATGTGTTCAACAGTGGTTATTCCTGTAAATTATCTGAGGTGAATAATAGGTTAACCATGGTAACGAATTATTTACTTCTTTGATAGAATATGTTTACCAACAGTGAAAAACCTTTTGTCAGGTTGAAGTGGGAGTGTTTTGTGTTTAAATTTCTGTTTTTTTTTTAACTTTACTCCATAAAAACAAAAATTTAGGGGGAGAAATTTCCATAAGCCAAAAAGAGTTTTAGTTTGTGCGTGAGTTTAGGGGGAGTAAGTTTGTAAATAATTTACCGCTTTCAAAAAATCAAAAACATAAAAAAATAGAAAATCAAAAATGAGTTTTTATTGTGGGAAAAAGAAGAAATGATAGTACATCAGAAATTTAGACTGTCACACTGAAATTAAAAGAAAATTGCTTAAGTGTGATAGCAGCTTCATCATATGATGTACCAGTAGGCAAAAGGCATGAAATAATCAACTTACCTTTGTGATACAAATATAAATGAACTGTTTATGAGTGGGTAAGATATCAGTGGCGTATGGTTTGATAACCTTAAATCTTGCGTTGATAGATTGCCAAAATCTGAGGTTTTAGGTCTTTATATCGTTATTTCATCTGGGGTATCAGGATTGTCCTTCTACTACATCTAGATATATGCTGACCTTGGCACAACCAGGATATCTTAAAAGTGCTATAATGCCAAATCCCAAAAATTGAAGAAGCTCTCCTAGAGAGTCATTCAAATGTGCAAAATGCATAAATCGTACCAAAATTTGCTATTTGTCCTAACCCTCGTTGGATAATTTGGTTTCTTTGTTGTACGGAAGTACTGACCTGGTAACCAGTTATCTAACGTTGTAAATCAAAAGGGATGAATTTCGGTATACTAACCTACTACGATGAATTTTTGTGCATACCTTGATCGCGGGGGTATGTCCTGAAGTGGGACACACTACTATATCAGTATGAATTATCTAAACTATTCACGAGGTAATGGTACTTGAAATGTTCATGTATTTTGTTTAAGTGGATAAACAATACTGGTAATCGTCTTGAACTGTTTTTCATGCATGTTGCATATAAAATTCTAAAATAGTTTGAAAACAGTTTGATGTTGCTGAATGATCTTCTTAATGGTGATTCTCACAAAAAAAAATAGAGTGTTCATTTTCTTGTTAGTTATTTGTTTTCAGAAAATATAAAAATACAAAAATATTTGTTTTTAAAGTCTCCCAGTTTTGATGTAATAAGTTGTTGGTTTTTGCATGATAAGATAAAATATTGGTTTATCTTTAATGTGGAAAAGAATTAATGGTTTTTCGAGTTACTTGCTTGTGTTTCTAAACAGATTGATGCAGTTATCAAAATGAAGTGCAGAATTCAAGTAAAGTACAGTTTAAGCATGGAGTGCAGAATGTGTGCAAATGCATGGTAGGATCCTTCTACTACATTGAAAAGGGAGATATAGAGGAAGTTGGAGATTAGAGTTTATCATAGAATGCTAGTTCGCTAATCTACAACTAATAAAAGTTTTGGTGATTGGAAGCCTCAGCTTAGGGGGAGTCTGTTAATGTCAGAATCCACATGTAGCTAAAGTTATCCAAAGACCAAAAGATCATAAGACGTTTGAAGACAAAGTTACACTATGAAGCTATTGTCAAGGGGAGTCTGTTGGTGCATATTGGTGACAACAGCTTAATAGTTTAATGGTTTAGTCTTTGGATATTTGGGCTTAGCATTTGTGTTTAGCTTGTTTAGAGTTGTAATGGGCTTGGAGAATGGCCTAGCCCAGTATAAGGCCTAGTATGTAGACATGTAGTATAAATACATGTTATGCATTAGGGTTTCAGATTAGACAAGTTGATCAGAGAGGAGTGGAAGAAATCTACAGAGAGGGGCTGAGAGATTTCTAGAGTCTTGAATTGATTGTAAAACAATTGTGTTTGATAATCAATAGAAGACAGTTTGAAGGAATTGTGTTCGTGTTCTTGTTCGTGTTCGTGTTTTTCTTTTAAATATGATCTAGGGGATTCCGCACTCTAGATTAGATAGACGATTCCGTAAAGATCCATAAGGACTAGGGGACCTACATCTTTCATATCTGCCTGATGTAGATTCAGTCTGAAATATTTGTTGATTTCTTTGAAAACGAGGAACTTGGTGAGTTGCTTTTTCAGCCTTATCTACACCAACAGCAACACTCTGTCGCTTGGTAGCAGATATCTTTGGTGAGTTAGAAACCTTCTGCACATCATCACCATTTTTTTCTTGTGATTTTTCTCTCTTTTTCTCAGTTACTTCTACTTTAATACTTTTGTTAGGACAACAGCTAGCTACATGTCCCTAGTTGTGACATTTGAAGCACGAACTTCTAACTTAAGACTTCTTAATTGAAGTCTCTCATTTGATTCATCAGGTGACGATGATGATTATGATGATGATGATGATGATGCCCTTGAAGGATCTTGTTTAGTTTGCTCAATTTCTGATTTTTCTATGTTTTTATTTTTAGCAAACTGCACATTTGACTCACTTTCAATAACAATGGTCTCTTCTTTCATATCACTCCCTTTAACAAAATTAATATTTTTAACAAAAAATTCCTTTTTATTCTTAGGGTGTGTATTCTTTGTTTTCAAGACCGCTTCCCTGTTATTATCCTTCTTGGCATGTTCAGACACATCAACATTCCCTGATGTGGGACTACTAGGTATAGTTGACACAAAGTCTGTTAGCTCGTCTTCGTCTTGCAAGAAAGAATAGTCATGACCAAGAGGTGGTGGAACTTCATTAAAACCTTTGAAACCCACACTTATCTTGTCATTACTTTTCTTCAAGCCATTCATCATGTGTTTCATAACAAAAGATGAATATCTGAATTGATTCAATTTCTTTTCAAGCTCACAAATTTTCAATTGTGCTTCTGACAACTCTTTGTATTTTTCAGAAATCTCTTATGTTTTCTCACTCATCGTATGATAAGCTAAGTCAATAATTGAAGTTTTTCATTTTGTTTACAGGTTAAAATATTAATTTCTTCTTCATAACCCTTAATTTTCTTCAAATATAATGACTCATTTCTTTTTACGAAAAAAGTTTGATTCTTTTACGCTCGAGAGCTCATTTACCAGACTTTGTTTTAGTTTTATTAACGTGTCAATTCACTTTGCGGGTCACGACATTTTAAGCAAACAGAACTACCAGAGTTAGAATGTACCTGTCCTGTTGATTTGCTTAGATCGGCCATGAAAGCAGCAAAATCAACAACCATCTTCTTATCTACAACATTCTGTTCTACATCATAATTCATTTATTCAGTCATCTGATCATCATCAACTGTTTCAGCTACTGTCTCTCGCTCTACCTCACCAGCATCCTCTACTTCTTCATCATCAACTAGTGCTATCTCAGCTATGAACGCTTGTGTGGCATTGTCATCACCTTCCAGATGAACACTTCAATCATAAGAACCTTCTCTAGTAGTAGAATCAAGGCCTTTGATCCAGTGTTAGTTGAAGCATTCCTGTTGCTTGAACCATGACTAGGAAAATCTTGAAAAGATGAGCTAGAATGAGATTCCGTCTTAGTTCGTTGACATTCTCTAGCAAAGTGTCCGTAATTTTGACAATTGTAACACCTCACTTAGATTTGTCAAATCCTACATTCTTTCCACTGTAAATCCATCTCCTCTAGGTCATCAGGGTCAATCTGATCATAATCTTCATCAAAAGTAGCAGGATCAGATATTTTTCCCTGAATGTAGTTCTCATACGAAGCAACGAATGAAGCAAGCAAGGCCAGATGATCTTCAATAGCCTTGACACTCAGAGGCATAGACCTTGTATTGCTGTTATTATTGCTAGCTTGTTGTCTCTTTGCCCTTGACGATCCTCCTAAAGCTGCTACAAAACATACTTCACCATCAGCATTTGTCACAATCTACTCATTTTCACATGAGAGAAACGCAGTTGCTGAATCACTTGAAGCATTGTTGGAAGATGTAGATGTAAGCCCTTTATAATTTATCCGATCTTGAACCTGATCATATCCAGTTTCCTTCTTCTTGATATCGAGCTCACAAGCTCCCAGTTTCCCAACAACCTCTTCCAAGTCTTTATCTCCATAATCAGTTTCACCCTTTATCATAAGAGTATAAATATCCCACTTGGCAGGTAAAGCATCGAGCAACTTATCATTTATCTCAACGGCTGTGTATCCCTCTATGTCATAATTATCCATTTATGTCATTAAATGATAAGATCTCGTGATAATATCTTCAAGGGACTCACTTTTCATGCCTTCAAAGACAACAAATTGTTTCTTCAGCAAATCAACCTTTTTCTTCTTCACATCAGGGTTGCCCTCATACCTCTTCTCTAGAGCATCATCCCACATCTCCTTTGAAGTGGTATATCGGTTGAATGTATGTTTGATGCCATCAAGTAACGACATCTTCATAGCAGCTAAGGCCTTCTTCTCATACTCATACATTCTCTTATCAGCCTCTAACATGTTCACATAGGCAGTGACACATTGTCTGCCTTCAAAGTCCTGAGTTGGGTTTATGTACCCATCCTGAATATAGATCCACATCCGTGTGTCCTGATATTCAATGAATGACTGAATCCTATCCTTCAATGTAAGGTAATTCTCTTAGGCAGTTTATTAGTCGTTCCCGCCTCATGCTCCATTCTCAACAATTCGTTCAAGTTTGACATATTCAACATTTTACCGAACCAGCTCGCTAAAAATGTTAAAAAATTGTCTGAAAAGTGAGATTACCAAATTGTACCGTTAGACTCGTCTCGACGATATGAATCCAATGATATATAATGTCTGAGAGTGATTTTAGGAATTTTCGTGCCTTTTTCATAAAAATCGCACGAATCTAGACCGTGCAGTCGGTTTGTCAAAATTGTTTGTGGATCGAATTATGTGTACTAAAATGTTTATCTCTGGTTATGTCAAATGGCTAACTTTCCACCTTTGTGAGTACAACTCTGAATAGTAACGAATCGAAACAGTAACTTGGATTAACAATCCGAGATGGAAACTTGGAACAGTGATCCGAGATGATCCGAGATCAATACCAAAAATAAGAGATGCACTGTTATGATCCGAGATGCAATCCGAGATGCAATGTTACTATCCGAGATGCAATCCGAGATGATTAGAGATTAACACCAATGATCCGAGATGTACATTTTCTGATCCGAAATGCAAGTTTTCTAATCCGAGATGCTTCTCTTATGATCCGAGATGCACTTCCTCTATCCAAGATCCTTGCTGTTTGTCAGAAACAACAACATAACCTTAGAACAGCCGTCAAAACTTCGAACCCGCCTTCAAAAATGTCCAAAACTTCAACTTTTCATGTTGTTACAATTCTGAACAGAGAAAAACAAGAGCCAAATGCTCTGATACCAATTGTAGGTCCCCTAATTCGTATGGATCTTCCACAGAATCGTCTATTCAACCTAGAGTGCAGAATCCTCTAGATCAGATTATCACAGAAAATGAATAAGAATGGCAATCACTATAAAACCGATCTTTATTGATTATCTATCACAATGATTACAATCAATCAAGATCACAAGAATTCTCTTTCAACTCTCTCTGAAGTGATTAACTGAGCAACCTTAACCCTAATGCAAAGCTCTCTTTATAAAGAGACAACTTTGCAACTGGGCTAGGGTTTCACCACATGGGCTGCAAATTGGTCTAGGCCAAATTCGCCTACCACTCCCTATAATGTGGTCTGGTTTAGCGCAATCACTATAACTAACTATTACAAAACTAAACCCGCTAACTGTACATCGTTTTACTAATTACAAAATATTCAAAGACCAAATCTAAGCTGTTGTCACAAATATGCACCAACAACATACATAACACACTAAAATCCAACATTTTAAGCCCTGTTACATTATGACATGACCCTAAGACGTAGGCTAAAGACATTCTGCACTAACAAGTATTCGGGTGGTTCTAACTGTATAATATCTGGAAAACGCAAAGTGTATTGGATTCTCTCCTGTACGAGATCAAATTGTAGTCAGAATTTGTTAGTGATGAGATCAAGTTGATGTCTGCTTTTTCGTAAAAGTGGGGTTGCATAACTGAGTCTTGGAGGAGTTGTTTATAGGATTCTATAGTCGTGGTCACCTTTGATGCCTGAGTCCTAGTATAAGCCGGTTAGCACACACGACTGCTAAGTGGTGGGAGTAGTTATCAGAGAGTGTTCCTGGGATAGCTCTATGATAGACCAAAGTATCCAATTTAAATCTGCAATGTAAATGAATTGTTTTCTGGACTAACCGCCAGGAAATGATGATCTTTTGTTGATTTAGTTGTGCTGGGATTGACAAGGAAAGCTACAAAGACAAAGGGACATTTAATTCTTAAAATATTGAGATTCCTCATGTTGATGATCCAAATACAACTACCTCTAATAGGAATTTAGATGACCCTATTAACGTAGGTGATAAATTAAAATACCAAGAGTTGATGGGGAGGATGTCTTTCATGGAATCATCAATTGATGGCCTCAAAACCATGGTGAAGGAATTCCTACAAAACTCCTAACCTGAACTATCACCAACTCAAAATGCTGATGAGCTATGGAATGTTTTGAAAACCTAATTATCTTAAATCAAAGACAATTGGCAGATATTCAGCATGAAACACACATGAAGTTAATCAGAAATATGGTCAAGGCTAGATACACAAGCAAATATTAAAGCCATGAAAGATCATTTGCTGAAAACTAATGGCTCTGCCCCGGTTATTATTCTTAAAGATAAAATTGAAAAGGATGCCAAAAAGGGGGAGAAAGATTCACTAAGCAAGTTACAACCTGATTCAAGTGCTAAACCAAAGGTGCAACAACAGCCAAAAACCACTACTACAGCATCTGATGCAACTTTGGGAAAAGGGATTGATGAGACCCTAAACAAAGAAGCTGAAAAGACTGTTGATGATAAGCAGAAAATACAAGATACAATAGAAGCAAACGCCTTAATGCTGATTGAAGAAGAAAAAGCCAAACATATGGAAAAAGAAGATGTTGGTACGTCAACAAAAAGAAAGTCGGCAAGAAAAGTCAGACAACCAACAGTCATCACTTCTAGAACCATCGTCGTGGCTAATCTTGTTGTATCCTATATCCAAACACCAGAAAACAACCCAATCGATGTTAGGGCAGATGTTGTGACAGCAGATGCTGGAACAACAGATGTTCCCAAACTACTGCTCCTATCACATTTCCCACTTTAACCAACCATTAACCACACCACCAAGAATTCCTACACATCCACCATCACAAAAGATCTGATTCCAACGCAAAAGAAAAACTTTTGTTGTTGATGAAGAGATTCCATCACCAATCTCTTTGTCATCACAACCTACTTCCACTCCACCCTCATCATCTCCACATACAGACACTTCACTTCCATCCATGCATTTGTCATCATCATTCCTTCCAATGGGTGCCTTATACCCTTTGGAACTTTATGTTGTGAGAGGTGAAATAGAGTCTTTCTACAAGATAAAGGATCCTAAATAAAGAAACTTTCCATCTCTTCTTGGGTATCGCCCTAGAAACCTTGATGACAAGTGAAGACTATTGCAAATGAGCTATCAAAGGGTATGGATGACATGGCTCAAAAAGATCCATGCAATTTCAATTGAGCAAAGTGAAAAACATTGAAGACTTCACTAAGGATTTAAGTAAGTCCATGTTAGAAAATTCAACCACTGATGATCCTTAATTAAAGCAAGAATATCTTGATCACATCATGAAGCACAAACCTTATAAAGCAATTAGAGCACAGTTCAAGGATTGGTTTGCAAATGAGGTTAAGGAGGAGATTGATAGAATTATAGTTATGGCCAAAGATTCTTCATTACAACCTACTCCTCCTGATTCGAAAAGGTACAAAAAGATTGATCAAAACCAGGCTTTAAAGCTCAAAAGAATGAAGGAAGAACTTGTTGCTGCTAACTATGGCTATGCTAGGTCAATTGCAAGATGGTATGAGTCAAAAGTTTTTGATACCTATAGAAGGTTGGAAGAGCTTAGAAAGAAAGATACTTCTATCCTAAGAAAGCCAGACTACTCACCAACAACCACTGCCCCTCAATATACCCATGCCTTTAAAGACCATCTTCAACCTCTGTCTTCTCCACAATTGCCTTGAATAAAGCAAAAAGGCAAAAGCAGATGGAAGAAGAAGATCAAATGAGGTTTGAAGAACAGAGAAAAGAGGCTATCAATGTCAAATCCTATACCACACTAATGCACAAGTGATAAGCTTATGGAAATACTTTCAACACTTGTCAGCAGACCCATTTCACCAAACTCATCAGAAGTAAATCAACTCTAAGAAAACCATATGACTCAAAAATTCTAAAATGGAAGTCATCCATAGACACCCATAAATTGACTTTGCTTAGGTCAGATGGTAGAGCTCAAAACATAAGAATCGAGGATGCATATGGTCTGGATGTAACTGACCTCCAAGATTGATGAATCTTGAGCTTGAAAGGGATGTAAATAACATGATTGCCCTTCACTTTGAACTTTTGTTCAAAGGAAAAATAATGGAATCATTGATAAGGAAAAATGATCAAGAATAAAGACAAGTTTTGGCATCATATGTTCTAGGGGAGATTATTGGAAATTGAACATTACAAAAGGACAGATGATAGAAAGCCAAATATTCTACAATCTCTGATCCTTATAATAAATGAACATCTGTTGAAGCCAAGATCTGTTGAAGACAAAGGTTAAAGGTCTGCCCTAGCAAAACTCTATTGAAGACTCAAAGCTCTGCCAAGGTAAAGCTCTGCTAAAGAATAAATCTAAGGTCTGCCAAGGCAAAGCTCTGTTGAAGACTAAAGCTAAGGTCTACTAAGGCAAAGCTCTGTTGAAGACTCAAAGGTCTGCCAAGGCAAAGCTCTGCTGAAGCCCAACATAGGATGTCTCATTATTGTTTTCTATCAGACTTTGTATTGTATAGTTTATAGTAGTGTTTATCTCAGCAGATGTTGTAGTTTGTTTTAGTTTGTTACATGTCACTTTCAATGTGACGTCAGCATAAGATGCTCAGCGGTTTGCTCTGTACTCTAAATAGAAAAGTAAGTGTACTGTTCTATTCATCCTATCACTTCATCTTGACAATTTGTGTATGAACAAATTAGAGTGATCTTAGGCTGAGGGGGAGTTCGTAATCTTTCATGCATGTAAACAATTGATTTATAAAAGCATGTTAGTGAAAGCAATCTACCTATTGTTTTGAATACAAAGTTTACTATTTTCGCTGCACTATTCATACATGCTTGTCCACTTCCATTGATTTCATCTTAAACATTCACAACAATATCAAACTCAGATCCTAACACATAGTCTATCATCTGTTGTTTTATCCACAACATTTGGGAACAACAACTGGAAGCTAAAACATATTATGCTTCGCAAGTAGAGAGAGTGATTGTGGTTTGCTTCTTGCATTGCAACATTACTAATCGCGTGCCAAAGAACTGGCAACCGGTAGTTGTACATTTAGCGTTTAACTTGAAACACCCAAAGTCAGAGTCGGAGTATCTTGCGAGATTAAAGTCATTGGTACGTGGATACCACAAGCCAGTGCTTGGGCAACCTTTCAGGCATCAAAGGATCCTTTTAACGATCAAAAAATGCGACACTCTAGGATTTGACTGGTAGAATGCGTAGAGGCATGTCGGATACATGATATCCGGTTGTGATGTTATCATATACATTAAAGAGCTGATAATAGAATGGTATAAAGTTTCATCTATCTTCACCCAAGTTGAATCTAGCCTGATACCGTGGTTTAGAGGTAATGGGGTAGACACTGGTGATGATTCTAAAATCTTGAATTTCTCCAAAACGTCGTTCACACACTCCGTCTGATGTATAAAGATTCCATCAGGCAATTGATCGACCTGAAGTCCCAGAAAGAACTTTATCTCCCCCAAAGAACTCATCTCGAATTTCTTTTTCATGACTCTTTTGAAATCTTTGCACAACACATCGTTGATTGAACCGAATATAATGTCATCCACATAGATTTGTACGGTTAAGATGTGTCGTGCTGCTTCCCGTGTGAAGAAGGTACTGTCTACTGTTCCTCTAGTAAAACCGTTGTCTAGAAAGTTTGAGAAAGCATGGTGTAAACCGTATAACACCTTATCCAGTAGATAAACCTTGTCTTTGTGTATCAGATCGACGAACCGCGGTGGTTGGCCGACATACACCTCCATTTTCCCCATTCTGTACAGGAACGCGGACTTAACATCCAATTGGTACACTTTCAATCCCTTCCAAGATGCGAATGCTATGAAGATGTGGATTGCTTCCAATCTAGCCATGGGAGCATAGACTTCAGTGTAGTCTATTCCCTCTTGCTGATGAAATCCCTGAACAACGAGTCGAGCTTTGTTTGCACAATTACTTCTCTGTCATCTATTTTGCACTTGAACACCTATTTGGTATTTACCTTTTTATGGTCATCTGACATATCAACACGTTTTCACACACCGATTTTTTCAAATTGCAATAGCTCCTCATGCATTGCGTTCACCCAGCTTTCTTCCGTTAGAGCTTCCTTATACGATTTTGGCTCTATCAACAAAATAAAACATCTATATGAGACCATGTTTTGTTAAGGTGCTACATTGTGTAAAAACAACTAAGATCCTGATTGATCTGATTTTTCTTTTTGACACCAGTCTGCAACTCTCCAATGATATATTCTGGTGGGTGGTATGATAGTGTCATCGGCATAACTACATTAGAAACGCTCACTTTGGGTTCCAGATTCGTAATATTTTGATCAGCGTTCTGATTAACTGTAGATGCTTCATTCTGAGCACTTGTTCCCTTAGCTTGATTGTTGAGTAAACTTTCAATCTGATCTTCATAATCATCAGAAGTAGATCTGTCATTGTCATATGACAATTCACCATCAGATTCGGAATCATTGGATTGATTAACCATGAGAGTAGTATCATTCATCTCTTGATCAGCTGTGGGATCACTTGTTCCAGCAGTCTGTGATTCTGGATGTTGAGAACTAAGGCCTGCTTCAGCATCATGAGTACCAACAGGTATTTGAGTAATAACAATTTATCTAGGAACTTAATCATGTGACAATGACTGTTGTTACTGATAAAGCCTCAAAAGTTCCTCTTTTGTCGATTCAGCTGGAAACTCTAAGGAATCCTAGAGACTTTTGTAATTGAACAGCCAAGAATCTCCTAGTTTTTTGTGTTGGAGATGTGTAACGTTGAAAATCTACAGTCTGAGCTTCATTAACCCGGTTTATGCTAGGATGATAGACTCTCATTAGCAAACTAGCATATCCCACAACAAACCTTCCATCGATTTAGCACCAAATTTGTCGTTTGCATCGATTACCATGCATGGTAACCCAAAATGTTCTAAATACTTCAGGTTTGGCTTTCATTGATTGAGTAGCTCAAAACATGTTTACTTGTGAGGTGTGACTGTCAATACTCTGTTCAATGTATAGCAAGCTAAGGCCACAGCTTCACTCCAAAAGCTAATTCCAGTTTTGAATCGGCGAGCATGGTTCTTGCTATCTCTATAAGTGTTCTGTTTTTATGTTCAGCTACACCGTTTTGCTGTGGGGTATACGGTGCACTGAATTCATGCAGAATTCCCTTTGCATTGCAAAACTCTAACATCCAATTGTTCTTTAATGTTGTACCATTGGCATTTCTAATTTGTCAAACTGGTAAGTGGTATAGATTTTCTATTTCTGGAAAAAGATCATTAGACTCTCAAAAGTTTCATCCTTGCTTTCCAAGAACATCACCCACGAAAATCTTGAATAGTCATCAGCAACAACGAGACAATATAGATCTCCTAAAATACTTCAAACATTGACTGGTCCAAAGAGATCCATGTGTAGTCTTTCTAGCGGGAGCTTTATTGTGTTCAGAAGCTTCCTCGGATGCGACTTTTTGTGTTATTTACCCTTCTTGCAACTTATGTAGTCGTCATTCAAGTGAAAACTCTTTAAATTAACGCCCTCTGCTAGATTGTTGTGTACCAAGAAATTCATCTTTCTGAGATGAATGTGTCCATTTTCCTATGCCACATAATTGATTCTTTCTTTGTTGCTTTTGACTCAAAACATTGCGTGGATTTTGTCTTTGTAGTCGCAACGCTCATCTCTAAGACATACAAGTCGTTTTCTCGGGGAGCGTGCATCAAGATCCACTCCTCCAGTATATGGAATCCTAGCTTCAGAATAAGGCCTTCTTGTTCATTGACGTGCGTTGTGAATATTTTTATCACAGATCTAAGAGATACTCAGTAAGTTGTTCTCTAACTCTTCTATGTAGTTGACCTTGTCGAATGACAACACATCATTAGTTAGAATTCCTTCTCCGACAATTCTACCATCCTGGTTTCCTTCAAACCCAACATAGCCCCTCGGATAGTGTAGGTACCCAACCTAGAGTGTAGAATCCTCTAGATCAGATTAATACAAAAAACTAGTAATTTTAAGAACACGAACAATCACTTTCAAACCATCTTCTATTGATTATCCAACAAGAACGTTTACAACCAATTCAAGACTCACAAGAAACCATCTTCTACGATTATCCAACAAGAACGTTCTCACACCTCTCTCTATAGTGATAAACTAAGCAACCTAAACCCTAATGCAAAACTCTGTTTATATAGAGACAGATTTGCAATTGTGCTAGGGTTTAACCAAATGGGCTGCGAATTGGGCTAGGTCTTATTCGCCTACCACTACTTATAATGTTGGTCTGGTTTGGCCTAATCACTCCTCATCAACTACTACAATGCTAAACTCGTTAACTGTTTATTGTTCAACCAATTACAAGATATCCAAAGACGAAATCTATAAGCTGTTATCACAAATATGCACCAACAAACTCCCTATTGACAATAGCTTCATAAAACAACTTTGTCTTCAGTCATCTTGCAATCTTCAACCTCTTTGGTCTTTGGATAGCTTCAGCTTTAATAGCTTCTGTCAGCAACAGACTCCCCCTAAGCTGATGCATCCAATCACCAAATCTTCTAAATCGTTCGTTTGAGTGAACTCCAGTTTAGCACTTGCATAGCAATCTTCAAACTCTTCAACTTTGTCTGCAATGTAGAAAGGAGGTTCTACCATGCATCCAATCAAACTCCTCTTCACTAAACTTCTCAGCAACACACTTCTACAATCTGTATACTTTAAAACAAACAGCTCGAGAAACCATAAGAATTTTTCAATATAGTTAAACAATTATTATTAATCATGAGATAGTAAGACTATATCATAGAGTAAGCAATTTTCAACTCAAACCACAAACTCAAAATTATTAAGCACACGTAACCTGCAAGATTTTAAAATTTTGAACTCATCTTCTAACACCATCTCCCCCTATAGGTAACAACTCCTTCATGAACTCATCTTCTAACACCATCAAACTGTTTTCACACTATTAGATAATTCTATATTTTATTATCATGAAAAGTAGTTCAAGACAATTACCAGTATTGTTTATCCACTTAAACAAAATACATGAACATTTCAATTACCATTACCTAGTGATGTGTTAAGGTAGCATTAGACTGATATATTAGTGTGTCCCACTTCAGGACATTCACCACGATCAAGGTATGCACAAAGATTCCTCGTAGTAGGTGAATATACCGAATTCATCCTTTTGTTTTACAACGTTAGATACTTGGTGATCTGGTCAATACTTCCGTACAACAAAGAGACAAATATCCAACGAGGGTTAGGCAAATACCAAACGTTGGTACGATGTATGCATTTTGCACTTTTGAATGATTCTGTTGTAGAGCTTCTTCAATTTATGGGTTATTTAGCATTTTAGCTCATTTAAGATATCCTGGTTGTGCCTAGGTCAGCATATATCTGGATGCAGTAGAAGGACCCAAAACCTCAAATTTTTGCAATCTATCAACGTAAGATTTAAGGTTATAAAACCATATGCCACTGATAAGTTACCCACTCATGCATAGTTCGTTATGTCTATATCACCAAGGTAAGTTGATTATTTCATGCATTTTGCCTACTGGTACATCATATGATGAAGCTGCTATCACACTTAAGCAATTTAATTTTAATTTCTGTGTGACAGTCTAACTTGCTGATATACGATCATTTCTTCTATTCCACACAGTGAAAACTCACTTTCAATTTTCTATTTTTATATTTTTGTGATTTTATATTTTTTTATGTTTTGATTTTTGAAAAACAGTAAACTATTTAGAAAATTCTTATGAAAAACTAGATATTTAGGATTCCTCATCCCGTTGAGTTCAACTAGATGTCCAAAACAAGCCCTGTCAAATGCTTTTATGTAAAGATCTGCCAGGTTATCCAGTGTGTCGACTCTATCTAGTTTAATCAATATCTTTTTAGCACAATCCCGTATCAAATGATGACGAATGTCAATATGTTTTGTACAACTTTGTTTTACGTGACTGTTTGTGATTGAAATAGTAACATTATTGTCTATAATAATAGGAGTACGAGTGAAATTTAAACCGTAATCACCATCTGCTGTTGTATCCAGAGAACCTGAGAGTAATAGCTACCCGCAAGAATATATTCAGCTTCACATGTAGAGGTAGACACGCAAGATTTCTACTTACATAGCCATGACACGATCCTCCCTCCTAAGAACTGACAACCACCTGTGGTGGACTTTCTAGTCGATTTGTATCCTCCAAAGTCCGAATCAGTGAAAGCAACAAATTTCAAATCACTAACACTGGATACCATAACCCAAGTTTAGGTTTCCCCTTCAAGTAATGAAGAATCCGCTTCACCGCTTTCAAATGTGACTCTTTTGGATTCACTTGATATCTGGCACAAAGATAAACTACGAACACGATGTCTGGTCTTGAAGCAGTCAAGTACACTAGAGAACCAATCATTGCCCTGTACTGAGTTAGATCAACATGATCCACACTCTCAAGATCTGGACCAAGATTGTGATTCTCGCAGATAGGTGTGTTGAAAGTGGCACAATCCTCCATTTTGAAATGAGACAAAATGTCATACACATTCTTTGTTTGACGTATAGTCATCCCATCTTTCTTCTGTTCAACTTGTAAACCAAGAAAGTAGGACAACTCACTCATCACACTCATTTCAAACTTGCTCTTCATCACCTTTTCAAATTCATGACACATGCTCTCATCAGATGACCCAAAAATGATGTCATCCACGTATACCTGTACCAGCAAAAAAATTTCCTTCTTTCACTTGATGAATAGTGTACTGTCAATCTGACCCTCTTTCAAAACCATTCTTTAACAAATGTGTTTACAGTATCTCGTACCACGCCCTAGGTGCTTGATGCAATCCATACAATGCCTTATCAAGTCTATACACTCGATCTGGATAATCTGAATCTGTAAACCCATCTAATTGTGAGACATACACCAGTTCTTGGACTTTTCCATAAAGAAACACACTCTTCATGTCAACTTTGTAAACTTTGAAGCCCTTGAATGATGCGAAGGCTAGAGACAAACAAATTGCTTACAACCTTTCCACTGGTGCAAACACTTCATTGTGATTAATCCCTTCTTGCTGATTGAACCCCTTAACGACTAAACGGGCCTTATTTCTCATCATAATCCCTCGGTCATCTTTCTTGCACTTAAATACCCACTTGGTGCCAATTTCCTTCTCTCCTTCAGGCAAGTCAACTAGCTCCCAAACCTTCAACTTCTTGAACTGAGCTAGTTCCTCTTGCATAGCTTCAATCCATGAATTATCTTTTAGAGCCATGTGAACATTCTTCGACTCCTCTTGGGCAATAAAGCAGCTATACAAACACTCATTAATAATCCCAGTTTTCTGAATCAAAGCAAACAAACACGAATCCTCAATGACCCTCTTTTGATCTCTGTCTGCTCGGGTTTTTGCAACAACGTCAACTACTAAATTGCCACCCAGGTTGGAACGAACCTCCCCGTGACTATTTTGATCTGCAAAAGAATTAGCGAAGTCCTCCCCTTAATGGGTTTAGACTCACTATCGCTTGAGTCTTGTTCAGCTGCATTGAAGGAAGTTTCTAGAGCATCTGTCATCAGAACACTTGATCTTGGCATGAAGTCACCACCTTCATCCTCACTGCTCAAGGCTTGAATCAACTAAGACATATCTTCATTGGAAAACTCTAGAATATTAAATTATTTAAACATACTAACATAATAATATAATATAACAGGACCACTTATTGATTGTTGAGGTGAATAAGTAGTGATTTCAACATTAAACACAACCTCTTTTACCAGTTTTTAGATTGAAAACCCTTTTATTCGGCGTTCCAAGTATGATAAATGGCAAATAACCGGTAATTCCGTACAAACTAATCACTATTTTTAGAACATAATCTCATGCATTATATCGTAATTTAATTACGTAACTGAATCTTACGTCATATCGCAAGTATTAGGACAAGTAAATCAGACCATAACATATATTGGTCTCCATCACGACGCGAAACGAATTAAACTATGCCTTAAAAGTGATGGTAGAAAGTGTTCGGCGCACTATTCGCGGTTGCACTATTCATGTCAGAAAACCGCTGAAAAAAATAGAACAATGAATAATGACATACTAATGACATAGCTGAGTCCATATAAACATGAAAACACTAGAGTGAGAACACATCTTGCAAGAATATATAACTTTCTGGTACAACACCTAGATTACAAAATTGTCTGTTTCGGCTAAAAAGGTGACAATTTCAATTCGTCCGCAACATTAATTCGGTATTTTCCGGATCCCGAAATTATAATAGAACGATGACAAACACCCTAAAACAATTGAGGATATCAAGAATACATAAAAGACATCGTTTCCGGTCGTACGACAAGAAGTGTACAACTTGACCGGTAAGCGAACGATGGTCGAACCGACAAAGATTTCAATGGTCGATAGCCTCATACATTAATGTAGAGAGCTAGTTAAACTTCATTTGGGATCCAAATCTCTTCAACTATCTTGAGGTCACGGAAATACAACTTCCGGAAATATTAGGCGATAAAATATATAAGCGTCATTTTTGTGCGAATAATGAAACGGAAAGCGTTTCGGTCACCCAAACTCAACATCTACTCGACTAGTGACCTAGTTAACCATATTTCTATGTCGGAAGTGCCCTAAATAAATGTCATAGCACTTATGGTAGTCGAAAACCAAACTTCCGGTACGAAACAATAAAGTGCGTATATCAACCGGTATCGCATCCATGATCAAACTAGTGGTGTTTTTACCATCCAAAACTAATACCACTTAGTCAAGGGGACTAATTAATATTGGTTAACACCCTAAACCCTAATTACTCGCTAATGATGCAAGACGAACCCCTAATTACCGTACTTAACCTAAACACCTAAATATCATACATTTCAACACATGTTATGAATTGAACTTACATTTAACCCCCTCCACATGGGCGATTTCTAGTGGGCCCCACCCACTTGATTTATGTTGAATAATGAAGATTTAGGCATGGTAAAAAGATGTGATCTTGACTTGGTGAATTTATATAAATCATCATCATGCTTCATTACTTCATTTCACAAAAAAAAAACAAGAAACCTCCTTGAACTCCCCCTCATTCACGGCTACATCCTACCACCACCATCCACCCTTTTTCCACCATTAAGTACCACCTTTTAGTCCCTTTCTAGCCCCCAAGATCATCTAAGGAGTTTGCAAGCATGGGGAGCATTAGAGCTTTCATTGGAGCTTCATTGTCTTCTTAATCTTTACTTAATCTTGTGCAAACTTTTAAGCTACTCTTTTACCACATTTAAGATCCCTATGATATATGGTTAATGAAAGTACTTGTTGATAATCTTGAAAATAAAGAAAAATCCAACTTAAAAAACCCTAATCTCATCTTAATAATCTACTAAATATAGTTTATTATGTGTATTAGTGTTAACTAGTTAGCATGATTATGTTGATTATGTTAAAGTAAGTTTTTAAAATGGATGATCTTTTATGAATAAGAACATAAATGATGATTTAAACATGGTGATGTTAAAATCTAAACAAGATCATCAATATCATGATCCATGAATTTTACTATAACTTAAAAATGATTTATTACATATATGTGACTTTTATAAAGAATAAACACCATGATTTATGTTATGATCATCCTAAAAAGTGTAGAAAACAAAATGTTTTAAAGTGGAAATCTTGATTTGAAATATAACAAAAATGGTGTCTTAAATGGTTCTAATAAATATGTGATGATCTCATTATTTTTAAGAAAGATTGTTTAAATATATATTTACAAAAGACCATAAAAATGAGGATGAAAAGTGTATAAATGATGCATACAAAGGTGGTATGTAAACTTGATTTGGTGATTGAATGTGATTATGGGTTTAAACATTATTTAAATACATTTTTGAATCATGGAAAACGCCATAGTTTAGAGGAAACTATGGCGAAATTTTATAAAATCTAATTGTTATTAAAGTGAATTAACGGTGTGAGTAACGGGACTAAACGCGATTAGTGACCTATAATGAAGTTCTAATGACAAGGGTTAAACCATAACCCTCCAAGGATTTAATAAATACTTACAAATATTTCTACAAGTTAAAAATGAGTATTTATTACATATATATATTTTTGGGAATAAAAATATATACTTATACTTTGTCACCATAATTAATGTGTAAAAATACATGTGTATGAATGTGTATGTATCTAGAAAGTCTAGGGTATACAACACAAAATACCCAACTAATACAACATACCAAATACATGAGGATTACCAAGTATAAAAACATGAACACATACACTTTAAAACAATCCTTGAAGCAATAATAGGATGAGCAAACTAGGCGAACAATGCTTGAAATTATAAAATACACTGTCACGCCGTTGATCAACGAACATATCCTCAATATGAAGAGCTACTACGACACTTGGACGATTTTCGACGCGGAAATATATATATTAAACGAAAATGACGACATGTCTAAAAATAATATATTTTAGACACTTAACAAATATATATATTAACGATGACAAAATCCGGAAAGTTAGAATGTATGAAAATTATTAAGTGAGTTTATAAAAGTATATAAACATACTGACAAGTATAAAATTAGTAAAAATTTCCAAGTGTAAGATTATATGCATTTTGGACACATGAAAATAAGTTGGGCTAGGCCCATTATATAAAAGATATGGGCAAGGCCCAAAAACACAAAACATAAAATAACATGGGCGAAGCCCAAAGGCATAAAATACATGGGCTAGGCCCAAACATATAATTTCATTGGCTAGGCCCAAACATATAATTTCATGGGCTACGACCAGTCACATAAATTCATGGGCTAGGCCTAAACACATAAATTACATGGGCTAGGCCCAATCACGTAAATAACCATTAATCACTTAGTGACCAAGTACGTCAGTAGGATGATGTCATAACAAACAATATGTTAGCTATGGGTTTAGATGATAACACGATCAAATGTGCGTAAGTAGGATGATGACAATAATAATCATTAATCACTTAGTTACCAAGGTGCAAAAGATATAGATCTATTGACTTTGAGGCACTTTCCACTCCTGGTTGGTAAACCCTTAGGAGTGCTTTTGTGATCCCAATGATGTCAAAGTTGTTTCGGTTTGGTTGCTTACTTATGGCACATATGTCAGGGTGCTCGCGACACACTTATAGATCCTTAAACTCCATGAATGCTAATAACATACTCAAATTTCATTACCGGATTACAAGCATGACATTTTATGAGGAAACAATAACTACATGAACTCGCCAACTTTTGTTGACCTTTTAAAATTACATACATTTCAGGACGCAAGACTTGAGCCGGTGAAACACTTTGAGAAATGGGAATGACATGACAATGAGTGCCACCTTTCAGAGGATTTGCCTCTTATATCCCAACCTCGTATGGGTATATAGGAGTCAAAACCTCAACATGTTGTTACGATGAAAACAATCTTTTATTTGAAGTAATGTATTTCAAACTATATTTTTTATGACAATGTGAAACCATTGGAAACTATGATATTTTTATACTTGTTTACACAATTCGATGCAATGATTACCTCATAGTCACACAATTGCGCTTTCGCTACGACCAGGGTGTGACAGATTGGTATCAGAGCTCTGATTGTAGTGAACCGGGGAAAGCTTTTATTAATGTTGGTCTACAATCACTAAGGGCTCTCACATGAAAACAAAATTTATAACATCAGAGAAATGATTTCGGATCATGACAAAAATGACAAGAGGTTTTCATTGTGTCACGATAACATGAGGATCTATCACACGAGCTCAACCATAAGTAACGAACAAGGATCAATACATGATCAGACTATAATGGATAGACACGAAACATTAAGATTACACATGAAACCAAAGAACAAATTTTGCATGAGAAGTGGTGATTAATATAAAATATATCATAGCTAATAATAAATTACTAACATGTATATATATGCATTGTACGGATTATTTGCCAGGACTATGTCTCTTTCGTCAAGCTACTAGGAGGATCCGATGTAGTACGTGCCTGACGACGGATACAACTCCAACACTGAGGCCATAGCCATCATGACGGAGCCGGCCACAGGGCCCAAACGACGAGAACCTTGACGATTTTCAGCCTTTTGCCCTTCCCAACCCTGTGGCGGACAACGCCCCACAGGGAGATGATGTGTTAGCCATCCCGCAGCCTCCACATGAGGTGATTGTTTATGGTCACCCGGAGGAAGAGCACGCGATAGTACACTTAGCAATACCTCTACCATGGTCCCTCCCGTTATCGACCTAGATGATGACCATAATGACATCCCTGTATTCCCCGTCGACCAATGGAGGACGAGCTCGGAGACGGCAAGGTTTTCGATGACATAGCCATACTTGAGACACCATCCCCTATCATATCTGTTGTCGATATCTCATCATCCTCAGCCGCTACCGAGAGTGAGCATGTAGTGGATGATGCCTCTTCCACCGCCCCAGCTTCACCCATACTGATGCACTCACCCCCTGCAGCCTCACCTGTCCATATTAGCCCTTTTCCTACGGGTACCCCTACTTATGGACCCGCTCCATATACTGGACCCGCACGACACTACTCACTGAGCGATACCCCATATTTCCCTGAGCAGCCACCCATGCTTTTCACTAAGGGCTCCACTTATCACCCTATATATGATCCATATGCATCTGGACAGTCTCACCTGGTCTGACTCTCATTCTCAGCTGGACCACCACCCATGTATACTACCCGTCCCACACCACCTATTGCCGACATGCATATCTCTATACCCACACCGAGCATGAGCCAGTTTGATCCTTACGATCCTTCTCACCTCCCTCCGATTACTATGGAGGAGAGGGTGACGTCTGACGGCCTTTAACTCTCTCTGATTTTTTTGAGGATCTGGGAGCTAGAGACCCAGCGTACTGCTCGTACCGCTGCTAGAGCCACACCCCCGTTACCATCATCACCACTACCATCCCCACCATCATACCCACCACCATCACCACCAACACTACCACTATCACCACCACCGACCCCACCATTCCATTGTCCGTTTCACCACTCGTCCTTACCATCTAAGGCGCGAGTGCGTGAGCTGGAGCACTTCCATACTATCGCCACTAGGCGCCTTTTTGGCCTAGAGGAGGAGGTGGCCTACCATCGCGGTTTGCTCCACCGATCACCATCCCCACCACCCTTCTCACCACAGTAGTATGTTTATTATTACCTTTTGGGGATCAAACCCGCTTTTGACGATCAAGCTCTTGAGACCTAGTTTGAAGATCCTGACTTTTGAAGACAACTTGAAGTCATGAAGAAACGATGTAGAAGAAAATCTTACTTTTGTATTGTAAAACTTGTACTGACTAAGGTTATGTATCCCTAAGTCCTTTTGATCTTCATGAACAAAATGTAATAAGTTGTCAGTATATATAAAAGTGTATTTTCTTTATTTCACATTGTATCTCTTTTATGTTGTGGTTGTTATTATTGTGATGTGGTGATATTATGGTTGACATAGTTATGATGTGGTGAGCATATAATTGATGTCTTATGATGTGGTGATGTCCTACACATTGAGTTTTCTGATTATAGTGATGACGGGTGTCTTTACGTCATACACGTATATTTTTTCTTACTTATCATTATACCCGACGTGTTTATATATATATGTATGTAAAAAATATATAATAATTTTATTATTAAATGTTCGGCTAACTGTGAGCGACATTCTAGAAGACGATGCCGCCTCGCCGAAGGATTTCCAACACTAACGCGCTACTGACGACTCAAGAAAAGTTAAACGAACGCATTTCACAGGGAATTGCGCAGTACGAAGCCAAGCGCTCCGAACATAGTGGTGGCACCGGAGGCAACCCTCCAACTGGTAATACTCGGTTATTCGTAAAATCGCGTGATACTCTCATTTATTCCATTCGTGCTTTTGAAGTACTCACACTTAAATGGTGCATCCAATGATTTCAGGTTGCACTTATAAGCAGTTCCTAGACTACAAACCTCTGAATTATGACGGTACTAGAGGTGCCGTTGCTTTCGTAGGTTGGACCGAGAAGACTGACTCAGTCATTGAGCAAGTGCCCTACCGAACAAAGAGTCACTTATGTCACTTGACTCTTAATGGATGGAGCATTATCTTGGTAGAACTTCCAGGTCCTAACGAAGGACGACGATGCTGCGTACGCCCTAACTTGGGAGGAACTTAAGGAACTGATGAGGAAAAATTATTGTTCAAGGTTAGAAATTCAAAAGTTGGAAACGAAGTTCTGGAATTTAAAGATGGTTGGTTCAGATATCGTCGGGTACACGCAGCGATTTCATGATTTGTCTCGAGTGGTGCCATACTTAGTGGAACCTGAATTCAAAAGGATCTAGAGGTACATTTGGGGACTGGCTCCCGAAATCCTAAGTCTGGTTACCTCTTCTAAAGCTACTAAAATTGGAGAAGCAATCGATCTAGCTGTCAGCCGTACTGAGGAAGCTGTGCGTCACGGAAAGTTGCCTAAGTGTGGAGCGAACAAAAAGGAAACTATTGTGGAGACTACGGACTCCAACAAAATAAAGTTCGCTCATTTCAAGAAAGGCTCACCAGGTAGTATTAACAAAATTAACAAAAAACAAGCCACGAGGGAAGTCAAAGAAGCGAAGGCATATGTTACCACCACAACAAACAATGCCATCAAGAAATCTTATACTGGGGACGTACCAAGTGTGGCAAATGTGGTAGGTCTGGGCATTGCAGCGATGCGCGCTGGGGAACAAATGCTAAAGATCAAGGTTGCTTTGGATGTGGTGACAAAGGGCATTTCAAGATAGATTGCCCGAAAGAAAACCAAGCTCGGGTAAGAGCTTTCATGATTGGAGCTATAGATGCTTGCCAGGACCTGAATGTCGTCACCGGTACGTTTCCTATCAACGATAACTTCGCATCTATTCTTTTTGATACTGGGGCAGATTCTAGTTTTATTTCTAAAGAATTAAGAGATATACTTGGGGTAGAATCGAGTAAATTAAATTTTCAATACTCGATTGAACTAGATAACGGGAAATTGGTAAAAGTCGGGGGAAATTATAAAGAAGTGTACCTTAGAACTGTGTGAACGGAATTTTAATATAGATTTATTACCAGTTCAATTAGGTAGTTTCGACGATGTTATTGGCATGGATTAGCTATCTGATAATCGAGCCGAAGTCACATGTCACGAGAAAATCATTCGCATTCCCCTATCCGACAGAGAACATTTGATCGTTCACGGTAAGAAACATGATACACCACTACGAGTTATTAATTGTATGAAGGCTCAAAAATGTTTGAGGAAAGGATGTGTCGCCTTTCTCGCCCACGTGGTTGAAAAAAGGCCGAGGAGCGCAAGGCGGATGATATAACCATGGTAAAGGAATACCTCGAGGTCTCTCCTGAAGAATTGACGGGGCTACCTCCACAACGACAAGTCGAGTTCCGTATCGATCTAGTGCCAGGAGCTCACCTATGTCTAAAGCCCCATATCGACTAGCGCCCTTGGAGATGCAGGAATTATCTACTCAGCTTCAAGAGTTGCTTGACAAAGGATGCATAAGACCGAGTTTCTCGCCTTGGGGAGCTCCGATACTTTTTGTGAAATAGAAAGATGGAACCTTCCAAATGTGCATCGACTACCGGGAACTAAACAAATTAACCATCAAGAATCCATACCCATTACCAAGGATTGATGATCTATTCAATCAATTGCAAGGGTCAAGCTTTTACTCAAAGATTGATTTAAGGTCCGGGTATCATCAACTAAGAATCCAAGAGTAAAGTATTCCTAAGACGACATTTAGGACTCGCTACGGTCATTACGAGTTCCTTGTTATGCCTTTTGGTTTAACAAACGCCCTGTAGTAGTTATGGTTTTGATGAACCGGGTATGTAAGCCATACCTCGACAAGTTCGTGATTATATTATCGATGACATATTAATATACTCGTGAACCGAGGGAGAACATGAAGGACATTTGAGAATTATACTGGAGTTGCTAAAGAAGGAACAATTATATGCCAAGTTCTCAAAATGAGACTTTTGTATTTGTGAAAGACAGTTTCTCGGTCACGTGGTGAACGAGAACGAGATACATGTCGACCCCTCAAAGATCGAGGCTACAAATAATTGAACCTCGCCAAGAACCCGCATGGAAATACGACAATTTCTAAGTTTAGCGGGATATTACAGGAGATTTATTGAGAACTTCTCAAAAGTTGCTCAGCCGCTAAGCTCGCTTACACAAAAGGATAAAAAGTTCGAATCGGGAGAAAAACAAGAATCAGCATTTCAACTATTAAAGGAAAAATTATGTAAGGTGCCGATAATATCATTTCCGGACGGTACCGATGACTTTGTGGTGTATTGTGATGCATCGAATCAAGGCTGGGGTTGCGTGTTAATGCAACATGAAAAAGTCATCGCGTATGCGTCGCGTCAGTTGAAAGTTCACGAAAAGAATTATACCACTCATGACCTAGAACTAGGCGTAGTGGTATTTGCTTTAAAAATCTAGCGTCATTATTTATATGCACCAAGAGTACCATATTCACAGATCATAAAAGTCTTCAATATATATTCAACCAAAAGGAACTGAATACGCTCCAACGACGTTGGGTGGAATTGTTAAATGATTATGACTGTGAGATCAAGTATAACCCGGGCAAGGCAAATGTAGTGGCAGATGCCTTGAGCCGGAAGGAACGAGTCAAAACTCTACGAGTATGAGCTTTAGAAATGACGATCCAAATGAACCTTACAACTCCAGTGCCCGATGCACAACAAGAAGCTCTAAAACCAGAAAACATTCAAGCAGAATCATTACGGGGAATGGAGAAACAAATGGAACCAAACAAGGATGGAACTCTATATTTCATGGGAAGGATTTGGATTCCCTATTTTGGCGATTTTCGAGACTTGGCGCTGGACGAAGCACAGAAGTCCAAATACTTGATACACCCAAGATATGATAAAATGTATCCAGATTTAAAGGAGTATTATTGGTGGCCTAATCTGAAGGGAGATATTGCAACCTATGTTGGGAAATGCCTAACTTGTGCAAAGGTCAAGGCCGAATACCAAAAACCATCTGGTCTATTACAACAACTGGAGATCCTTGTTTGTAACTGGGAACAAATCTCAATGGATTTTATTACAAAACTACCACGGACCTCTCGAGGTCACGACATGATCTGGATATCATTGATCGTTATCTAAGTCAGCTCACTTCTTACCCATCCATGAGAAAGATAATACGGAGAAGTTAGCTGAACTTTATCTTAAGGAAATCGTGGCAGGTCATGGAGTGCCAGTCTCGATAATCTTAGATAGAGATGGTTGCTTTGTGTTGCGGATTTGCAATCATTTCAAGCTTCGTTTGGTTCTCGCTTAGATTTAAGCACATCTTTCCATCCGCAGACCGATGGTCAAAGCGAGCGAACCATCCAAACATTAGAAGGCATACTTCGAGCCTGTGTGATGGATTTGGGCGTAAATTGGGATAATCATTTACCATTGATGGAGTTTTCCTACAATAACAGTTATCACACAAGTATCAAGGCCGCAACTTTTGAAGCACTTTACGGACGAAAGTGTCGATCCCCTGATATGTTGGTGACAAACAGCTCATTGGTCCCGAACTAGTCCAAGAGACTACAGACAAAATAATCAAAATCCGCGAACGTATCAAAGTGGCCTGGGATAGACAAAAGAGCTATGCAGATCAGAGACGCAAACCATTATCCTTCGAGGTCGGAGACAAAGTGTTATTAAAAGTCTCGCCTTGGAAGGTCGTAGCTATATTCGGGAGGCGCGGAAAGCTAAACCCGAGATACATTGGGCCTTTTGAAATTCTGGAAAAGGTTGGTACAGTGGCTTACAAGGTAAAACTGCTAGAAGAACTCAACAACCTACACGACACATTTCATCTGTCTAACCTAAAGAAAAGCCCGACTAATGATACGGTTATCATCCTAGCGGATGAAATTCATATTGATGACAAGCTCAAGTTTACCGAGGAACCCGTTGAGGTTATGGACTTGAAAGTTCAAAAGACAAGGAGAAAGTCGAATTAGACTAGTCAAAGTTCGCTGCAACTCACGTCACGAACCCGAGTATACGTGGGAATGTGAAGATCAAATCAAGACAAAGTACCCCCACCTTTTTAAGAAAACTCCTTCAGAGGAGCCTCAAAGTGAATTTCAAGATGAAATTCTTTTTAACAGGGGGAGTATGTGACAAATGCCAAATAACGGGTAATTCCGTACAAACTAATCACTATTTTTAGTACATAATCTCATGCATTATATCGTAATTTGATTACGTAACTGAGACGTACGTCATATCACAAGTATTAGGACAAGTAAATTAGACCATAACATATATTGGTCTCTGTCACGACATGAAACGAATCAAACTATGCCCCAAAAGTGTTGTAGAAGTGTGGGCGCACACGAAACAGAACATTGAAGAACAACATACTAATGACATAACTGAGTCCATATAAACATGAAAACACTAATGTGAGAACACATCTTGCAATAATACATAACTTTCTGGTACAATGCCTAGATTACAAAATTGTCCGTTTCGGCTAAAAAGGTAACAATTTCAATTTGTCCGCAACATTAATTCGGTATTTTCCGGATCCCATAATTATAACAGAACAATGACAAACACCATAGGGTACATGAGGATATTAAAAATACATAAAAGACATCATTTTCGGTCGTATGACAAACAGTGCACAACTTGACCGGAAAGCGACCGATTGTCAAACCAACAAAGATTTTAATGGCCGATAGCCTCATACATTAATCTAGAGAGCTAGTTAAGCTTCATTTAGGATCCGAAATCCCTTCAACTATCTTGAGGTCACGGATATACAACTTCCAAAAATATTCGCCGATAAAATATATAAGCTTCATTTTTGAGTGAATAATAAAACGGAAAGTGTTTCGGTCAACCAATACTTAACTAGTGAACTAGTTAACCATATTTCTACGTCAGAAGTGCCCTAAATAAACGCAATAGCACTTATGGTAGTCGAAAAGCAAAGCTTCCGGTACAAACAATAAAGTGCGTATAACAACCGGTATCGCACCAATGATCAAACTAGTGGTGTTTTTACCATCCAAAACTAATACCTATTAGTCAAGGGACTAATTAATATTATTTAACACCCTAAACCCTAATTACTCGCTAATGATCCAAGACGAACCCCTAATTACCATATTTAACCTAAACACCTAAACATCTTACATTTCAACACAAGTTATGAATTAAACTTGCACTTAAACCCCCCCCCCTCCACATGGGCGGTTTCAAGTGGGCCCCCACCCACTTGATTTATGTTGAAAAATAAAGATTTAGGCATTGTAAAAAGATGTGATCTAGACTTGGTGAACTTATATAAATCATCATCATGCTTCATTACCTCATTTCACAAAAAAAAATAATAAGAAACCTCCTTGAACTCCCCCTCATTCATGGCTACATCCTACCACCACCATCTACCCTTTTTCCACCATTAAATACCACATTTTAGTCCCTTTCTAGCCCCCACAAGATCATCAAAGGAGTTTGTGAGCATGGGGGAGCATTAAAGCTTTCTTTGGAGCTTCATTGTCTCTTAATCTTTACTTAATCTTGTGCAAACTTGTAAGCTACTCTTTTACCACATTTAAGATCCCTATGATATATAGTTTATGAAAGTACTTGTTGATAATCTTGAAAATAAAGAAAAATCCAACTTAAAAAACCCTAATCTCATCTTAAAAATCTACTAAATATAGTTTATTATGTGTATTAGTGTTAACTAGTTAGCATGATTATGTTGAAGTAAGTTGTTTAAAATGGATGATCTTTTATGAATAAGAACATAAATGATGATTTAAACATGGTGATGTTAAAATCTAAACAAGATCATCAACCTCATGATCCATGAACTTTACTACAACTTAAAAATGATTTATTACATATATGTGACTTTTATAAAGAACAAACACCATGATTTATGTTATGATCATCCTAAAAAGTGTAGTAAACAAAAGGGTTTAAGGTGGAAATCTTAATTTGAAGATATAACAAAAATGGTGTATTAAATGGCTCTAATAAATATGTGAAGATCTCATTATTTTTAAGAAAGATTGTTTAAATATATATTTACAAAAGACCATAAAAATAGGATGAAAAGTGTATAAATGATGCATACAAAGGTGGTATGTAAACTTGAGTTGGTGATTGACTGTGATTATGGGCTTAAACATGATTTAAATTCATTTTTGAAACGTTGAAAATGCCATAGTTTAGAGGAAACTATGGCGAGATTTTCTAAATCTAATCGCGATTAAATTGTAATTAACGGGACTAAACGCGATTAGTGACCTAAATTGCCATTAAGGAAGTTTTAATAACAAGGGTTAAACCCTAACCCTCCAAGGATTTAACAAATACTTACAAATATTTCTACAAGTTAAAAATGAGTATTTATTACATATACAATAATATTATAATTATATATTATATATTATATATTATATATATATTATATATATATGTTGGGAATAAAATATATACATATACTTTGTCACCATAATTAATGTATAAAATACATGTGTATGAAAGTATATGTATCTACAAAGTCTAGGTATACAACACAAAATGCCCAACTAATACAACACACCAAATACATGAGGATTACCAAGTATAAATAACATGAACACATACACTTTTACACAATCCTTGAAACAATAATCGGACGAGCAAACTAGGCGGACAATCGTTGAAATTATACAATACACCATCACGCCGTCGATCAACGAACATATCTCCAATATGAAGAGCTACTACGATATTTGGGCGAATTTCGATGCGGAAATATATATATTAAACAACAACGACGACATGTCTAAAAAGTAATGTATTTTAGACACTTAACAAATATATATTAACGATGACAAAATCCGGAAAGTTAGAATGTATGAAAATTACTAAATGACTTTATAAAAGTATATAAACCCACTCACAAGTATAAACTTAGTGAAAATTTTCAAGTGTAAGATTATAAGCATTTTGGACTTATGAAAATTAAGTTGGGTTAAGCCCATTATATAAAAGACATGGGCAAGGCCCAAATACACAAACAATAATAACATGGGCTAAGCCCAAAGGCATAAAATACATGAGCTAGGCCCAAACATATAATTTCATAGACTAGGCCCAAACGTATAATTTCATGGGCTAGGCCCACACGTATAAATTACATGGGCTTGGCCCAATCACATAAAGATATGCGCCAGGCCCAATGATAAAAATTACATGGGCTAGGCCTAATGACATATATGACATGGGCTAGGCCCAATGACACAAGTGCAAGGCACGAGGACATGTGAAAGGCGAGGCACGTTCACACACGATCGAATAATGACAGTATATATATATATATGTATATATATATATATATATATATATATATATATATATATATATATATATGTACATAGATATATATATGTATGCGTATATGATATATATATTGTGAAATATAGTATATAAATAACAAACGAACTACCAACACCTTAATAACATTAATGTTGTTCTAATGTGATAAATATATACACAACAAGAATTCAAGATAAACAACTGGTACAAGGTCCAACGAGACCTTGGTGTCTAATGACGTTAATACACACGTTTACGGCCACCCGAATTCGTAAGTACGACTAACGGAACGCAAAATAGTAGTTCATGTCCCTCCTTTCAATTATTTTCAAGTTTTTGTTTTAAAACATCGAGTGGGAATACATGTCATAACAAACAATATGTTAGCTATGGGTTTAGATGATAACACGATCAAATATGCGTAAATAGGATGATGACAATAGTAACCATTAATCACTTAGTGACCAAGGAGCAAAAGATATAGATCTATTGAGTTTAAGTCACGCTCCACTCCTGTTGGTAAACTCTTAGGAGTACTTTTGTGATCCCAATGATGTCAAAGTTGTCTCGGTTTGGTTGTTTACTTATGGCACATATGTCAGGGTGCTCGTGACACACTAATAGATCCTTAAACTCCATAAATGCTAATAACATACTCAGATTCCATTACTGGATTACAAGCATGACATTTTATGAGGAAAAAATAACTATATGAACTCGCCAACTTTTGTTGACTTTTTCAATTACATGTATTTCAGGACGCAAGACTTGAGCCGGTGAAATACTAAGGGAAATGGGAATGACATGACAACGAGTGCCACCTTTTGGAAGATTTGCCTCTTATATCCCAACCTCGTTTGGGTATATAGGAGCCAAAACCTCAACATGTTGTTACAATGAAAACAATCTTTTATTTTAAAGTAATGTATTTCAAACTATATTTTTTATGACGATGTGAAACCTTTGGAAACTATGATTTTACTTTGGAAACTTGTAAACGTTGGTTGTAAATTAATATCAGTATGGCATCATTTTTTATTGATACTTGTTTACACGAATGGATGCAATGATTACCTCATAGTCACACGATTGCGCTTCCGCTATGACCAGGGTGTGACACCAGGTACGCCACCTAGAAAGTAACCTTCTTTAGCTACCTCAATGAATTTTTGTTTATCTTTATTTCGCACAATGGTGCAAGGTAATCCAAATGGTTAAAAGCCTTTTAAGTTAGGTTTCTTGTTAAACATAAGTTCGTGATATGTTTTGTTAAACCGAACAGTTAAAACTTTGTTTAAGACATAGCAACCTATATTCACAGTTTCCCCTAGAAGAAAACTGGAAGCTTTGAATATGAAAGCGTAGTCCTAGCGGCTTCAATCAACTTACTATTTTTCCTCTCAGCAACTCCATCATGGACATTTTCCAATTTTTTAAAAAGATCAATCAACAGCTCTGTTTTCTTATCTTTTGTACCTAAAAAGAAAACCCGTGAATATCGTGAGTAATCATCTGTAACAACTAAACAATAATACTTTCCACCTATGCTCCTTACGTTCACTGGACCGAATGAATGCATGTGAAGCAATTCATAAGGGGCATCTATGGAATTTACTGTTAGACTTGTGAGGTTTCTTATGTTGTTTTTCCTTTTGGCATGAAACCTCTGCACTAGCACCCCTTCTACTAAACCATTTTTAGTAATATAATTCATTTTCCGGTAGTGGATGTTGGCTATGCGCCTGAGCCACAACATTGACTCTGCCTCAGATGCTTTTAATAATAAACACGCCACCAATGGAGAAGAATCCTTAGCACCCATGTCCATGACATCAGTGTCATTCCTCCTTGGAGCTCTCATCACTATCCAATCGTCCGGTATCACCAAACCTAGTTTCAAAACCAAAGCTTCAGACTTAGTAAAATGGACCGAGTAACCCTTGTCTAGACTTGTGACACGCTCATTAGATTGTGCTTAAGCTTCTCGAAATAGTTCACTTTGTCCAATGTGATATTTCCGTTGGTCACTTTTCCTCGACTGGTAATGTCCCCTCCTTTAGCACCTTCAAAATTCACATAACCACCATCTAGATTTTCAAAATCAGTCAACAATCTTGAATCCCCCGTCATGTGCCTGGAGCAGCCACTATCAACATACCACAAGTTGATAATCCTCCTTAGAATCTCCTATACAAACTAACAAGAATTAGTTAGATTAGGGGACCTTGGTCTTGGGTCTTCCATATTCATCAACTACTTGAACATCCATTCAATATCCATCACTCCTAATTGGAATCTTGGATGTAAGACCTGTTAATGAAAATAGGATTTGAGTTCCGTGAGGTCTTTGGTCCTGAGGCTTCCTATACAAATTTTGATTTTGAGACTTTGAGTTTTGACTCACATAACCTAATTGATTCCAAGAATTTTGACTATTATAATTTCTAAAGCCATTGTTATAAAAACTTCGACCACCAGATATTGACCTTGACTTCTTAAATTAACTGAATGACTGTTAAAGTTACTTAATCTTGGCGAACTACTTCTAGGACTCTCATATCTACCTAATGTAGTTTGCTGAAGTTCAGATTTTTCTTTGTTTTTATTTTTAGAAAACTTCACATTCGATTCATTTTCAATAAGTTGTTTCATTTTTCATGTCTATTCCCTGAACAAAATTAATTTTTTTTACAAAAGTTTGTTTTTTTTATTTTTGGTAGGTGCATTCTTTGTTTTCAAAACATATTCACTGTTACTTTCCTTCTTGACACTAAAATCATCATACTCAAACACATCACCATTTTCTGATGTGGAACTACTAGGTGTAGTTGAACCAAAGTCTATTAACTATTCTCATCTGGCACGAACGAATAGTCATGACTAAGAGGTGGTGGAACTTCATTGAAACCCTATGAGCCCATGCACTTCTTGTCACTACTTTTCTTCAAGCCACCCATCATGTTTCATTACAACTCTTTGCATTTTTTAGAAATCTCTTTTATTATCTCACTCATTGTATCAGGAGCTAAGTCTATAACTTGATGTTTTTCATTTAATTTGTAGGCTAAAATGTCAATTTCATTTTCATACCTTTAATTTTCTTCAAGTATAAAGACTCGTTTCTTTTTACGAAAAAGTGCGACTCTTTGATGCTCAAGTGCTGATTTACCAGACTTTGATTTTGCTTTGTCACCTGTCAACCTCACCTTGCAGTTCACGACATTTTAAACAAATAGAACTAACATGATTAGAATTTACCTCTCCTGTTGATTTGCTCAAGTCGGCCATGAAAGCAGCAAAATGTGTAGCCATTTTCTTATTTGTATCATCTTTCTCATCATTAGACTTCACCTTTTCCTCTTGAACTTCTGTCTGATCAGCATCAAGTTTTTCAGCTTCTGTCTCCTTCTCTATATCTGCATCTTCCTATACTTCTATATCATCAACCGTAGCAATCTCTGTCAGGAAAGCGTGTGTGATGTTTCCATCACCTTCCAGATGAATGCTCCAATCATAAGAATTATTAGTAGAAGTAGTGGAAACAAGCACTCGTGATGCACTGTTGGATGAATTTTGACCAGATGAATTATGAAATGTGGAAGATTGTTGTAATTCTCCTGTTTGTCTTTGACATTCTATAGCGAAATGTCCAAGATTTTGACACTTAAAACATCAAACTTTTGATTTACTGATTCCAACCTTCTTCCCAATGAACTTTTTTCTTATTATGTTCATGAACCTTTTTGCCCTGATGGTTATCATGGCCATCTGCCACTGAATATCCATCTCATCCAAATCGTCTGGATCAATCTACTCATAATCTTTGTCCAGTGATGATGGGTCAGTTATCTTGCCTTGTATATAATTTTGATATGACGCTACAAACAAGGCAAGTAGAGCCAGTTGATTCTTAGCTGATTAAACACTCATGGCATCGAATTGGGAATTTTTCCATTCGATCCAGTAAGTTGTTCTTGTTGTTTCTTTACTCCTGATGATCCACTTGAAGCAGCAATAAAGCACACATCACCCTCAATATTACTCATAACTTGCTCATTTTCACATGAGAGAAACACAGTTGCTGAATCACTGAAGCATTATGGAAAGAAGAAGATGGAATGCCTTTTTAAACTCCCGGATCCTGAACCTGATCATATCATGTTTCCTTCTTCTACGTGTTAGCTCATAAGCTCTTAGCTTCCCAACAACCTCTTCTAAATCCTTAGTCTTGTAATCAGCTTCACCCTTAATCGTGAGAGTATAAATATCCCACTTTCCAGGCAAAGCATCAAGCAACCTGTCATTTATCTCAACGTCAGTGTATCCCTCTATGTCATAGTTATCAATTTAAAACATTAGATGATAAAATCTCGTAATGATATCTTCTAGGGACTCATTTCTCATGTATTTGAAAACAAAAAATTTCTTTTTCAGCAGGCCAACCTTCTTCTTCTTAACATCATTATTTCCCTCATACCTCTTTTCTAGAGCATCTCACATTTTCTTAGCGGTTGTATATCGCTTGAAGGTATGTTTGATGCCATCATGTAAAGACATCTTGATTGCAGCTAAGGCTTTCTTTTCATATTCATGCATTCTCTTTCTACGTCTAACATGTTAACATAGGCAGTGACCCATTGTCTACATTCAAAATCATGAGTTGGGTTTATGTACCCATCTTGAATACAGAACCACATCCGTGTGTCATGATATTCAGTGAACGATTGAAACCTATCCTTCCACGTAAGGTAATTCTCTACCTTCATCCTCTTTGGCGGTTTGTTAGTCGTTCCAACCTCATGCTCCATCCTTAATAACTCATTTAAGTTTGACAAATTCTACATTTTTACCGAACTGGCTCGCTAAAAATGTTTAAAAATTGTCTGAAATGTGTGTTTACCAAATTGTACCGTCAGACTCATCTTGACAATACAAATCCAATTATATATAATCTCCAAGACCTTTTTAGGATTTTTCTTGCCTTTTTGTCCTAAAAATACACGATTCTAACAGTGCAGCCAGTTTGTTAAAATTGTTTATAGATCAATATTTGTGTATGAAAACGTTTATTACTGATTACGTCAACTGGTTAACTTTCGACCTTTTCGAGTTCAACTCCAATAGTACCTAATTCGAAACAATAGTCCGAGGTGGTAATCCGTGATGGTGATTCAAGATGGTAATCTGAATTGCCATTTGAGATAGTGATCCGAATTACTATTCGAGATGGTGATTCGAGACGGTATCCAAGATGTAATTCGGAACAGTGATCCGAGATGATCCGAAATGATCCGAAACAGTGGTTATCCGAGATGATAATTTTCTGAGATGATCCAAAATCAATGCTAAAAATCTGAGATGCACCGTTTTGATCCGAGATGTTTCCCAGTTTATCTGAATACAATGTCTTGATCCGAGATGCAGTCCGAGATGCTGATGATCCGAAATGCAAGACCTCTATCCAAGATGCCTTACTAATGATCCGAAATGTTTACTGTTTATCCGAAAATAGCAGCAAAACCCTAGAACAGCCGTCAAAACATCTAAAAACCCAAAATGGTTCTGAACCGAGCAAATCAAGAGCCTAATGCTCTGATACCAATTGTAGGTCCTCTAATCCGTATGGATCTTCGCAGAATCGTCTATCCAACCTAGAGTGCGGAATCCTCTAGATCAGATTAATATAGAAAACTAGTAATATGAAGAACGTGAACAATCACTATCAAACCGTCTTCTATTGATTATCTTACCAATTCAAGACTCACAAGAAATCTCTCAGCCACTCTCTGTAGATTTCTCACACCTCTCTTTATAGTGATTAACTGAACAACCAAAACCCTAATGCAAAACTTTGTTTATATAGAGACAGATATGCAACTGGTCTAGGGTTGAACCACATGGCTGCAAATTGGTCCCACACCATATAATGTTGGTCTGGTTTGGCCCAATCACTCCTAATCAAGTACTACAATGCTAAACCTGCTAACCATTTATTGTTCTACCTATTACAAGATATCCAAACACCAAATCTAAAAGCTACTGTCACAAATATGCACCAACAAATAGATTTCATGTCGTATAAGAGAGCTAACATCCCTTTCATGTACCGGGACGCTCCGCTATCCATGATCTTCTTGGAAATAACGGATCTTGGGAGCCCCTACACATTCACTTAAACAATTATTTAAATAGCGAGACCCAAGCCTTAACAGTCTTGGGTGGGTTATGACAGGTTGAAACACACACACTTTCATTCTTGGTTTCAACAATCAGTTCAATTTTTTGTTCAATCTTTTCATCAACCACAGTTTGAACAGATATTTTGATCTCTTCAGATGATGCTTTTGATTTAATCACCCAAGTTTTATTTTTCGAGATTGCTTTTTTGGGATAATATTTTGAATCTTTTTGTTTTATTTTGATTGATGATAATTCACAAGCCTTTTCAGTTGAAACATTAAGATTTGCTGGTTTCACATCGTTTTTAGATTCGTTGTTTCGTTTTAGAATTTGGTTGCGGATTTTTGTTTTACATCTTCTGAAGTTATCTTAACACTGTAAATAGGTTTAGAGATATATGTGGACACCGTCTAGCGATATGGCCAACCTAGTTGCATTTAAAGCCCTTCCTACTGTCTGTGACAAAAGAGGATCCCTAAACCTGTTCATGGTGTTGTCTTTCTGCAAAAAAATCTTCTTTTTATTGTTTGCTTGACAAACTCTCTTTTTCACTCTCTAAGCTTGTACTAGAAACAAAAACCATTTTCTTTGTGAACTTTGAATTTCCAAACCTATTGTTATTCTTCTTACCATACCCCAAACCCTGCCTACCGTAATAGTTATTTCTCTTTTGATTGTTAGAATAGGAGCGTTTTGGTTTGGAATATTTAGATTTATACAGATTATCAATTCCAGACATATCTACTTCTACCAACTTGAACACTTTGTCAACTTTGTCCAGGTTCACGTTCTGAATCGGAAATTCATCATTAGAATACAGTTTGTCAGATCTGTTCATTTTGTACATAACAATATTTGGATCATCATTCAAACCATTTTCTGAATTTGAAATATCGTTTTCTAAAACCTTTTCAATGACATATTTAACCAACTCTGACCCACAATCATTTTCTATCATGGTATAGGTTATATTAATGTTTTTAGGCAGTTTATCTTTTTTTTAGTTCTTAATTTTAATCAAGCACCTTTTCCACCCTGTAAGGTTTTTTCTTTGAATAACTATTCCACATCGAGGGTGGAACTAGATGATAACCTTGACCTTTATTCTGATAACCATACACATCCTCTCCTGTTTCTTCTTTTCCCATTAGTTTAGGGAGGATGTGATATAGCACGTATGACGCTGTTGAATAACTAACCAATTTCTTATTAACCAATTCCGATTTGATCCTGACGGTTTCTAGCTCCTATTTTAATTTAGCGATCGTGTCAATGTGAATGTTTATTGCCATTTTTTGTTCATGATCGTCGCTTTGAGCATAAAAAGAGTAGCGTTATCTTCTCTTTTAGCATCTCGATATTGGTTAATCGTTTTGCTCAGCTTATCATAAGCTTCTTTTGTATCTTTTTTATCACTAGATAGGTTATCATTGTGTTTTTTAAGTTCTTTATACTTCTCATCCTTCTCAAACAATCATTGCATGGCTCTAAACACTTCATGCATTATTTTTCTATTTCTTTCTTCTCACTCTTACCATCCTCTTTGACTAAGTCAATCACAACCTCCTGAACTTTATCAGAGACTACCTCTTGTAATTGTGCCATCGTAGCTTTATCGGCAATCTCTTTGAGGTTTTTAGCATTATTTCTTTGCTGACATCGATAATTTTCTTCTATAGGCTGCTTTGATTCTTCATCAATTTGTGTGCTTTGGTAATGGCTTGATCCTCTAAGAATACCTACAAATGATTTATACACGTCAGGTGGTGTGACTGATTTAAAACACTATGAAAAGTATCTTCTTCAGCACTTTGATCATAGTAATATTCATCAGAATTTTCATCTGGAGTCTCATCAAAAACAACTTCAGCACAATCTTCGCTTGTAACTTCTTCGACTGTTTCTTCAACTGCTGGTTCATGTTCTTCAACTATTTCTGCTATAACTGCAAGACTTTCGGTCTTCAGAATGTAGTTGTTCCAATTAAAGCCTTTGTCTTCTTGAGTGACCATAAGAGCTTTGTCTTTCAATTTCGCCGAACCATCCTCAATTTGGATAAGCTTTGCTGTGCTCTGAGGTTGTTGAGAAGTTCGGTTGTAAATTGCCTTCTTGCAATAGTCGTTACAGAATGGATTATGGTTTCCATGTACTTCTCGGTTTGGACTTTCTCTTTTAAAATGGCCCTTCTCTCTGCACTTGAAACATGTAACCTTTGATTTGTCAAATCCTACTTTTGTTTTCGGACCATTTTAGGTCCTAGAAGTGTGAGGCTGACGCATCAAATATACGTAACAAACTATGGTTGCGAATTGGGATTAATTGGGTTAGTTTACATTAGGTTTTGGACTTTGTATAAGTGATTTAGGCATGCCTAAGGCCATGTGGGTCAGGCAAGCCTAAGGGGAGCCCATGTGGGGAGTGGGCTAACCCTAGGTATATAAGCTAATGTTATAGCATTTCTAGGGTTAAGTCTTCAGAGAGAGCCTGCATAGAGAAACCCTAGACTAGAGAGAGTGAGAGGTAAAGAACTTGTATTAAACGGTTTTGCTATTCGATAGTAATAGAATCATATGCAAGTTTGAATTGATTCGTGTTATTCTACTCATCTCGATCTTCTTACTTTTCATTTTTTCTTGAATATTATTAAGTTTGGATTTCGCCCATCCTTGGTGATCGTTTGATATCGTTGTTAGATCCGGTTTTTCGTGACTTACAATTGGTATTAGAGCCTTGAGAACCTGTTTCTAGGCTCGGTTTGATATCGAACATTCAAGTTTTTGCAGAATTTTTGGGTTAGTGTTCTTGGCGTTCTTCATCGTGTTCTTCGTTTTATTTTATAAATCGTTATAATTTGCTAAGTCGATCCGTTGATAGAAGTGTTAAAAGGGTAAAAGATGTTTTGTTTCTTAAAAAATTATACAATAATAATAATAATAATTCTATAATAATAATAATAATATAATAATTAATTTTTATTCGAAATTCATATCATCTGCCAATATTAAGATTTGAAATTCATATTTATTATCCTCAACTCAATCATATCCATCCAAAATACTTATCTCCAATCATCCGAACTTCATCTTCACGTTATCCGAAATCGCTGACATTCATCATCATTCATCCAAAATACCTAACATCATCCGAAATACTTGAGAAAATTCATCCGAAACATATAAGAAATTCTTCCGCATCTATCCAAAATAACATCATCAGCTCATCATCATCATCTGAATTCTGTTTCGGATACATATCATCATCATTCGAACTCCATCTTCATCACCGGTAACTCAACATCATCATATCATCATCTCCAGTGAACGCAACACCTTCCTGTTTGTCCATAACCACACCAAGTTCACCATCATCATCATCGGTTAACCACTATCTGTCCGTTATTTGACCATCTTCAACACATCCACACACATCACCACCTTCATATCACTATTAAACATTACAACTCGAAGTTCAATCACCATCAACCATTGTTTCTCCGCCATCCACATTGCCATCATCGTCATCGTGTTCAACAAAGCACCACCACTGTTCTCTTCCATCAACCACCGTTCGGCACCGTTCATCTTTCTCCAGCTTCATCGCTCAACACCTTCGACGAACACGATAACCTTCAACACCAACTGTTCACCACCTTTAACACCACTGTTCATCACCTTGCAACACCGCTTTCCACCTCCGACAACCTGTTTCACTGTAACCACCGCCACGCCAGTCACTATCAACCTCCAACCACCTCCGGCCACCATCATCCTTCAACTTCGTCATCACCCTTACTCACTGTTCATCTCCGTCAATCAACTCCGGTCATCACCAACTTTCATAATTCTCATCGTCCACCGTTTCATCACCGTAAACCTCCAATTTTCTTCTTCATCATCACGTTCACCACCTTTCATCACCTACACTCGGCACCTCTCCACATCCGACCACCTTGTGACGATTAGTCTATCACCACCACTCATCGACGTAACATCACTCATCATCTACACCACTCACCGGATTGTGTGACGTTTGTTTGGCGTCAGGAAAACAAAGGAAGAAGAGAAATCGGCTGGAAGCTAATACCTTTGTGACACTTGCAACTGCCGGGAAAGAAACTAAAAGCATACAAAATATTTAAGTGAAACTGAATAGAAAATTGCGGTCTTAATATAGGAGAAACTTAATTGAGGTTTAAATATAATAAAGTGTAAATAAATTTAAACGAAAAGGGAATGTTTTTGGTGAAAAAGTTTTGGCAGGTTTTAAGGTGCGGTACAAAAAGCTGGTTCGTACGTTGTGAGGTGTTCAAGTTAATAAGTTTAAATGGGATTGATGGATAGTTCTGGCGATTTGCGTTTTGAAACTATTCTTTCTAGAGATGGAGCAGGTAGGTTGGGGATTGAGTGAAGGAAAAGCTGAATGAGCTTATAGAGAACTGCAATGTTGACCCTGTTGTGCAATATGTGATGCGTTTGCTTGAAAATGGGAGGCGAAAAGAAGAAGTAAGAACTTAGATGAATAGTTTTTTGGGTAATGACAAAGACTCCTTTATATCTTGGTTATGGGACCATTTACAATCAAACCCAGATCTTTACGCACAATCAACAGAATCTCATCCCGATGAAGTAGCCAAAAATAAACCTCAAGCCCATCAAGTAAAAATCAGTAGCCCAGCACCCCAAACCCAAACTCAAGCCCAAGCTCATACTAACAAACCAAAATTGCTCATTGACATGGTCAACTATCTTTTGTGTACTGAACATTTTAGGAATAAGGTTGCACAACTCAAGGCACTTAACTCTAATATATCAAATGATTACAACAGTGCACTGGCTCAGTGCATCATCCTTCGACAAAGTAACAAGTTGCTTACTGAAAAAGTTGAAGTACTAAAGAAGGATATAGCTCAGCTTCGCTTGGATCTCAATCAACAACAATGTTGGGTCCATGATTATAAAAATAAAATTAATGTAAAACCATGGAATGTGATTCTGTTGCGCATCTCTTAATCATGGAACTTAATGTAAAAACCATGGAACAATTATGTCGATATGTGAAACATGTTTACTTTTAATCATTTGTGTACTTCTTTAAAGTTTCACTTTTAACGTTCCATATCGATTGCGCATCTCTCTGATGTTGTAATAGTGTGAAAATGTCTTCTTTAATTGCATGTTCCAAAATGTTTAACATCTTCTTTTCCGGTGTAAACATTTCCCTTTCTAATTGAGTAAACAAATGATACTTTTCTCAAGACCATTCTCTCCTATGAGAGCAGTATATCCTTCTTCAATTGCCTACCAACAATCAAAGTAATTCACCTGAACATAGTTCTCAAAAAGTTTCATGCCAACTTTTATATTCTTCTAGATTCATCAGTTTAGGCGGTTTCGTCATCGTTCTCATTTCATTATCAAGACTTAAATTTTGAACAACTGACGTTGTGGCTGTTGTGGTGAAAGCATTGTAGAACTCATTCTTCATTTTGTCGTAAATTTTGAAAGAATTAAGCTTTGTGCGAAGGTACTTTTGTGTGAAGGAACCTTTGTGCGAAGGTATCTTTGTGCGAGGGTATCTTCGTGCGAACTAATCACAAAAACAACAATTTTAAGTTTAGTTTGTACGAGGGTAATAAAACAATAGAAACAAGGTTTCTGAAATCTATCTTCGTACGAAGGTAGAATATTGATTTTAAAAACGTTACGTCCTTATGAATGTATTAGTTCGTATGAACGAAGCTACTTCGTGCGAAGATGGTTTTTTTAAGTTCTCTTGTTTTTCGTTAATTTATCATGATTCTGATTGCTTTTAGGTCTAATTTTCTCAAGGGTTTGTTAGAAACGTATTTTAAGTATTCCTTGAAAAATTCAGTCCAATCCGTGAAAAATGATAAAAATAAGAAGAAATGAGTAGAAGAGAATATGAGATTGTTGAATCTTTTTGTTTGTCTTTAGATTAGGCCCCTAGGCTCTTATACCACTTGTGAGGATCTGCTTTCAATCCAATAAGCTGAGGTCTAATCTGTTTAACCTAGTCCAAAATGCACAAAATTCATTTTAGATTAGATGACAAGTATAATAAGATTGCTTTTCAATTACTGTTTCATTAATATTGTAAACGATTACAATCTAGAAACAATTCGACAGGGCTTTGCCGTATCGTTTGTGAAACCAATACAGACTCAATGACCTCACACACCTATATATAGACCTTACCCTCATACGGACTAGAGCCTAACTCCTTCGTACGAACTAAGCTAATTCATCTTCGTACGAAGTAACCAGACTAAGCACGAAGTAAACATCATTACCTTCGTACACAGTAAGACAAACTAACTTCGTACGAACTAAACATCATTACCCTTGTACGAAGTAAAACTTAACAACATCAAAATCTAACAGTTAAGCTTATTACAGACAAGAACACGATTCCTAGACATAGGCAGTAGACATATGTATCAACAAACTCCCCCTTGGATGTTGCCGTAGTCTCGATCGGTCTTCAGTCTTCAAAACTTAATAACGTTAACTTCAACACCCGAAGAAATTTTTCCTCACTCTTTGCTTCTTTAGCTCAAAAATAGACATTGGTGTTTGGTCAGTCTTCGGCAGCTTCATAACTGGTATATTGCAACCATGCCTTTTTCATTTTCTTTTCAATCCTTTCTTCCTTTTTTATATCTTTAAAAAATTCGACTCTTTCAATCTCTCTCCATTTGGTATTCCACATCCTTCCAGAATTGATCTCATATGCATAACAAACTCTGATCACATTCTGATACTGCAATGCTTGAACTGAATATTGCACTTGATGTACAATCTTGTTGTAAAACGATTTTCAACATCTTTTTCTGATAAATCACTAGCTCCATCGGGTCTAGTATCCTGATTGCTCTACATAGACCCTCAGTTTTCAATACAATCACCGCTTCTCCTATTTCAGAATCCAATTCCCACCATCTGAAGTCATTATAAAAATCTTGTTCTAACTTCATGAGGGGCATGTATTTCATTGTTTGCGGTCTTTTAATAATCAAAGTAACATTAGAAAATCCGGAAATTTGATCTATCTTAGTAATCTTCTTAGGGTAATGAGGCTTCCATTTTGGAAATCGTGATGAGCATCAATTCTAATCAACCACCACAGTTTCGAATCTCAAGGATTCATTTATGAATTAATAAGTTTTTCTAGCGCAACTCTAGAACATCCCACCATGGCAGTGTGATGATATCTTGTAAGTACTTGAAGTATTGCATGTCGTATTCTTTTTGATATATGTATCAAAAAGCTGTTCACGTGAAGCATAGTTTTCGACTTGAGTTCTGGAGAATTACAAAAGTTTTTTTTATATATAAAGTGTTCTCGAGAACAAAGTGTTTACAAGCTCACATTTTTTAAAAAATAGCTTTCAACTTAAAAGTATTTATTGAGTTGAACAATCATATTAGAATTTTCAAGTTAAGTTTACAACCACCTTTTTCATCAACGACTTCAATAGTACAACTTGGTTTCGAGAAGTGTTTTTGAAGAAAGTAGTTCTCGAGATTCCTTTGTTTTTGTATTCAGCAGATTCACAGGTTCTCGACAATTAACTTCATTTTCGGGTTTACGACAAATAGAAATCTCTCAAGAAAATAAAGTGCTTGACATAAGGAGTTTTCGAGTTTTAGGTTCTTGTCTGAACATCAAGTTCTCGAGTTGGAGATAGTTCTCGACATTATAGAGTTTTTTAGACCTCAGCTTACCAAGTACAGAGAGTCTTTGAGTTAACAAAGCTCTGTCTTTGAGTTTTCGAGTTGCATAGTGTGTTCGAGCTAACAAAGTTCTGTCTTTAAGTGTTCATAGTGAACCAAACACTATCATCGACCACCGAACTAAACCTACAGCCACCTTTAATCACATCGTCACAATTAACCTACACCATCTTCTACATCATTATCACCATCTTCGGCCACTGTCGAACCTTCACCATCTCCGGCCACTTCGAACCATCACCACCCACACTATCGTACCACTATATCACCTCAAAAAACCATCGCCAAATCACCATCTTGTACAACAACCCTGAACCACCATACACTATCATTAATACCCGAAACCACGACCTCCTTCAAAGAAAGTAAGAAAGAAGTAGATTGTGATTTTACTGTTGTTGCGTTGTGTTTCATCGAATAGAGATAGAAAACCATGAGATTTGGCGGTTGATGATCCTGTTTTGGTTTAAGTTGATACAACAAAGAAGAAGACATGACTTGTTGTGACATTTTTGTCATCAGGAAAGAACCGAGTGAAACTTGTTCTTTTTGAGTTGCAGAATTTTGTAGATTTTAGTCTCAATGTTTGTGCAAGACCTTAAAATCTATTTTAGGTTTAATAATTAGTTGTTTAGGATTTATATTATAATAATAAATATATAATAAGCTAATTTAAAATAAAAAGTTATAAAAATAATAAAAATAAAAATAAAATTGTTTGCTTTGTGGTAAAATTTTGTTTGAGTTAGCGAGTTCACGGGTTCATTTTGGGGTGTGTTTCACGGAGCGTGATTTCAGGTTACTAATTGGTTTACGAGGTTAAATTCTAATTCTCAACATTTGATTCAAAGATGTTTATTGAACGAGTGATTCTTATGAACGAATTCAGTGTGTTCAATCATTGAATAGATTAGACCTTGAAAACCCTGATCATTTGGTTTACCCAACTGACTTCTAGTATGAAAGGTACAAAAATAGAAATGTCAAATGGTGATATAAACACGAAACTTCTTAATTCTCTGACACCTAGCATGGGTATGTGTGTTAATGTCATCAAGAATACACATAACCTACACAAAATAAACATTGTAGATCTAATCTTGATCATCAACTCATTTGACCAGGATAACAAGCTAAAGGCTCATAATCATATAAGCACTTCATCTTCTAAACATCTACCTTTAAGCTATAAGCTTCAAATTCTGAGCCTCCATACACCAGTTCAGGAAATATGAATAATGTCGTTTGTACGGAAGATTCTTTTTCAAGTTTTCCATTTTCACATGCACTTCCAACCAGCCTGCCCCATACTATGTTCCTTCTCCTATGACTATTCATAGCCCGGTTGTTCCCTCATCCACTTCTGTTCATAGCCTAGTTGTTGTTGCTCAACCTGTTGCTCCCACCCATCCCACTTCATCACTTGTTTCTACGTCTACGGACATCCATCATGCAAGCACATCATGTTCTACATCCATAATTCAGAAGCCAAATGGTTCTATTCAGCATGTCTACATGGCTCAAGGGAAAGACACTCAACCATCCATATGCGAGTTAACCTCCCACTTATGTATTCATGCATGGTAGGATAAGTTGAACAATACAGATATAATAACTCTTTAGTGCTTGAAGATTTCTCATGACTTAGAAGGGAAAATTTAACTTAAAAATAGAACATCAAAATGTTGTATGATAAAATTGAAGCACTAAACAAAGATATAGTGCAATGAAACAAGATCTCAATGTTTTGGAGCATTGGAATAGAGATGACAGAGACAGTCTTCATTCCAAAACTGTTGAGTTGAATGCTTTAAAATAAAATTAAAAAAAATTAAATAAATATTAAAAGTTATGAAACTTCTAGCAAAATTGTTAAGAATATATGTGATGTGCTACTGGAGTATAAAGAAAAGAAAGGGATGGGTTTAGGTTATGAAAAAGGTTCCTCCACCGTATAATCACAATTACACTAGTATGCCAATTATTAAAGAAGAACTTGACAATGAGAAAAATATGGTGTATGGTAAGCATGTCGAAGCAGCATCTATTGGAAATGGTACAACCATGCCTATAGATGTGACATTTAATTGTGTGAAGGATACTAATGCTTCTACTTCGTGTGCATATGAAGTAAAGATTGAGGATTGGGACAGTGAAGATTATGAATGTGATGTCTTTAGTGATCCATCTTTAGCAATTGTTTCTAATGCTTCTTTAAAAACTGATTCTTGTGTGGGATCTGTTAGTAAGAGCAATGAACCTTGCTTAAATGCTTGTTCTAAGATTTTTTAAAAATCCTAAGGTTTTGAAAAATACAAGAATAATATATCTAGATGTGTGAATGCATGTGATGCATAAATTGTTTTTTTGTAAAGCTGATAGTAAAGGCAACAATGAAAAATTTGCATTGAAGTATTCTAACAAATAGTTATGCATGGTGAGTGAAAAATTTAAATTAAGATGGAAAGCAAGATAAAAAGAATCAAAAGAAAGCTCCACAACAAAAAAGCATATGAAAACAAGAAATACAAACATCCTAATTCATTTTCTTTTACAAGTTATGTGAATGAACGTTAAGCATAGAAATGACTGGTTCATCCCCCAAGGCCTGCAAGAGCTACGCAACCTGCTCAGGATGCCTATTACATGAAAAGACAAAACTGTTTTAATTGCGGCATTCCTAGCCACATTGCTCGAAATTGAACACATCATCCTTATGTACACTACTATGTGCAAAAACATAGGGTTACAATGAAGGATAATTATCATTCCAAGATAATAAAGGTATCTTCACCTAAGGGAATGAAGAATGTGAATCCCGAGGTTAAACCATCTGATTGGGATTGAAATGCTGTGAAAGCCCAAAGAAAACAAGCTTTGAAACCTATATAAGTTTTGAAAAATAAAAAAAGTGGAAAAGCCAACGGTTTTGCCAAAGAATCTAAGAAATTAGAGGGGACATCTGCTTACAAGAAGTGTCTTACATTGATGCTTTAGGAGTGCCAAAGACCACGATGGCCTGGGTACCAATGTCGAATTAATCTCCTTATTCATTCCGGGACAGTCAATGAGGAGCTGTTGACAATCTTTGGAATGTTGATAGCGATTGTCTAGATATGTAAGATATGAGGGGTGACAACTTAGAGTTGCAAAAAGTACAATTTTTTTACAGATGATATGTTTCCTTAAAAGGAAATGGGGGAGGTAAGATATGATAATCAAGAAAGGTACAATTTAAATTTGTGCTTTGAGTTTGAAATTATTTAGTCTTTAATCTGATGATCGAATGGTTAAGCAAAACCAACAAAAAAATTTGTTATTTTCTTCATTTCTAAATTTGTACACAAGTTTTTATTATTAGGTAAATTTGTGCATAAAATTTATGCAGAAATTTGGGGGGGGGAGCGAGAAAGATATATTAAACATGCATTGTTTTAGGAGGAGAAAGCATAAAAAGATAAAAACAGTTTATTGAATATATGAATTATTTTATAGGGAGAAAATGAGAAAAATCCAAAAAAAAGTTTATTGCATTATATGGGAAATAAAATAAAGGTTCGTGTTAAAGGGTTTGACCAACACTATAGGTCCGTGTTTGGATCCGATAAGCTCGGGTCGAACTTGATTAACCTAGTCCATCAGTGCGGAATCTGTTTTAGATTAGGTGACAAATATGACAAGATTTATTTTAATCACTGTTTCATTAATTGTGCAATGGTTACAGTTCCTAGAAACAATTGGACAGAAGTCCGCCATCGTGTCCGCTAAAATCTATGATCTTGTCTATTACACTAACTTCGCACACCTATATACAAACAACTTATCTTCGTGTGAAGTTAGGTCTACCTTCGTACGAACTTAACTGATCTACCTTTGTATGAAGTTGATTAATCACCTTCGTACGAAGTGACTTGTCTTACCTTCGTACAAAGGTAGTAATACATACATTGATTTATACAATGTGATCTCAATAACAGACGCGATATGACTCGATGACGTAGGTGACAAACATATGTATCAATAGTCTCCCCTTTGGATGTTGCCGAAGTCTCGAAGTCGTAGTCTTGATCAATCATCACGATTCTTCATAACTTTAATATCTTTGACGTTTCAGCACAAGAAATCAGCAATCTCCCCCTTACTTTGAGCTTGATTTGTAAACTTTAATTATCAACATGCTCTCCCTTTCCTTGAGCTTCCTTTATCTTTAATCAACGTTTCAATTTTGCTCCCCCTAACTTTGAGCTTTCTGATCAAATTCAAATAAACATTTCTGTTTCAAACTTTTGAAATTTTCAATTCAAATTTTTACAATTTAAATTTCCAACATTTAATCAGTTTAATAACCCTTACAATTAACCAAGTCCAAGTTAATGATCTTGGTTATATGATTTGTTTTACCAAGTTCAAGTTAATGACCTTGATCAAACACTTTATGAACAAACTGACATTATTTTTTTATCATTTTCAAGTTTCAAATTAATAAAAATTTGATCATTTCGAAATTTTCTTATTTTAGATATGTTTTCAATCCATTTTTCTCATATTATGTTAGCAGCTCTAGATTTTGAAAATCAGTATTCCATCATCGGTAGTCAAAAACAAATGTAAAAGTAAAATCTTTTTGATTTTTCAAAGTTTATGCTAAAACACATTAAAAATCTTTTTGAAATTTTCTAAACTGAAATATCTATATACAAAAATATTTACAGACATTTTTGTGAGTTGTGTTAGAGGATCATATCAGTTTTTGAGACATATCACAAGTACCGTTGATCTTGATTAAAGTTTAAGTTCCAAACTATTCACTAAGATTGTCAGTATACTGTGTTGGTGCCGAATGCCTATCGCCTACGTCTTAGGATCATGTCATGTCATTGTAATAGGGCTATACATTGTTATATTTACTTTTTGGATGTATGTAAGCAGTACGAGTGATGATCACCTCGTACGAAGTGAAACTGATCACTTTGCACGAAGTGGCAAGCCAACTCTTGTGAAGCAGTCATGTCTATAAATAGCAAAGTTGTGTCTTGAGTCTGTAACTATTTATGCAGAGTGTACGACCAAGCCCTGCACGTTTTGGTTAAGGATTGTACACTTATTGAACATTAATGAAACAAGGAATGTTAAACCGTAATCTTGATATTGTTACTTATAACAAAATGGATTCCGTACATGTTATGACTAGTTAATCATATTAGGTCATGTGCTTATATGGATAAAACGATCCTACAAGTGGTATCAGAGCTAGGGATGGCCTGATTTGAAGACTTGATCAAGATTCTACACTTCTATTCTACTCTTATTTCTTTTTGTTTCAATTATCACTAAATTCATGGACTAAATGGACTGAATATTCAGTATTATACTTCAAATCCATACTAGTAAAACCCTTGACAAGATCAGAGCTCAAAACAATCGGATTCATGACGAAAATTGCTAAAAACATGGAAATCTTAAACCCACTTCGCACGAAGTGACATATTTTGTGAAGTTTAAAACCTCACTTCGCACAAGGTGACAATCAACGCGCACGAAGTGTTGTACTTCACACGAAGTGAAATTTTATTCTGAGTTTTCACTGCTTGATTACAAATCGCACGAAGTTACACTCCATACAAGCCTCACTTTGCATAAAGCAACTTTTGTCAAATTTTCTCGAAAAATGCAAAACGAGTTCTTTTATACGTTCGTGACATCCACCACTACAACTGCAGCAGCACAATGACGAAGCTCTCGAAGCTGATGAAGTTAGAAGACTATGACGGTTGGAATGAAAGGTTCATTAATTGGGTTAAAGCAAATCATTTTAGCTGCTGGTTTGCAATTGAAGATAAATATACTACACTAGTCGGCGAAAATGGTTTGGAGAAAACCTTGACCTAGTTTTCAGCACCGGAAAAAGAAAAGTTTGTAAATGAAAAGAAAATGATGAACATATTATAGCAATCAGATCAAAGAAGATATTTTGGCTCTTCTGCAGCATGACGATGATTCTCAATCTTTGTGGAATGTGTTGAGACTCAAGTTCCAAGGAAGTTCTCAAATGAGAAAAAGTAAGAAAGCACTACTAAGGAAAGAGTTTGACATTTTCAATCTGCTAAAAGGCGAGAACATGAAGCAGTTAATCAAACGATATTGTCATCTTGTTGTTCAAATGAAGAGACTGGGGATTCAGAAGACTAATAAAGAGTTAGTCGATAATCTGGATGATGCCTTGCAAGAAGGAGAGTGGTCTACTTATTTGACAATTCTGAAAAACAGTGAAGATTATAGTTCTTTTAATTTGTCAAATTTTATAGAAAAGCTTGAAGGTCATGAACTGGAAATGCAAAAGATGGCATAAACCAAAGGATCACAAATTCAGGCAGACATAAATTTGTACTTCAAAGGCAATTATATGGCAAATATACAAAGTCCAAAGTTACAGACAACCATTAGCACAAACAATTCTACAAGTTCGTCTTCAAACCAGACTAGTGGTTCTCTATCATTTCCATCTTATGAACCAAATTATCCTCAAACACCTCAATCTTTGTGGTCAAAACACACATATCAATTCAAACTAGAGGATTCTACAGTCCAACATTGTTGCGAATCAACAAAATGCACAAGATTTCAATGAACACACTGCTAAGCAGCACATGACATTACGTGCTTCCATTCTTGAATCATATGAAAGCCTGGTTGCTGGAAAGACAGGAAATCCAGATATGACCAAAGAAGATTATGATCAGATACATTCAGAAGAATTGAAGTTGATCGATATAAAGTGGTGTATGGTGTCAATTGTTCGAAGAGCTCAACGCTTTATGGAAATCACAGGCAAAAATAGTTGGAAGGTTTGGATGGTAAACATGGTTTTCATAAAGCAAAGGCTACGTGCTTTAAATGTTGGGAGAAAGGCAATTTCAAAAGGGAATGTCCAAACCGTGAGGTGAGTGGTAATCAGAATCCATTTGGAGATGATTATTATAAAAAGGACATAAATCATCAACCGATGCCACAACAATTTACGACAAGAATGATTCTGATGCAGTCTTTGATGAAGCAATTGAGGATGCTACAGTTGAAGAAGAAAATTTGGTACATAGTGCTTTTAGACATCTAATTCCACCTGATATGTTTCCATCTTTTGCAGTTTATTTCTATTCAAGCTACCAAGTAAAATCAGAGGGAAAAATCAAAGCCTGAGATTGTGGAATTGATAGATGTGGACAAAGAAATGAATGTCGATGTATGTCGAGTTTCTGATGAAGAAAAAGAAGTCAAGTCGGGAAAAGAATCTCTCGATGAGTTGGTAAAGGAGGAAGTAAAAGTTCAAATTGTTGAAATTGAAAAACCTTGCAAGAAATGTGTTGCATCTTGCATTGAATGTATTGAAAAAATGAAAAGTACAAAGTTTTGAAAAAAACATACTGATAATTTGTCAAGTGACTATAAAGAAACTAAAGAAGCATATGATAAATTAAGCAGAACCGTTAAACAATATGAACAAGCTAGTTTAGAGGATTCAACCACAATTTCTATGCTCAAGGCAATCGTAATGCATAAGAAGATGGCCTTAAATATTCATTTGAATACGATTGTCGAGCTAAAAAGTGAACTTGAGAAAATGAAAATTGAAACCGAGAGGGTAAACAAATTGCTAATTAGTTATTCCACCAGTTCATATGTCATTGATCATATTATTCCAAAAATTGAAAAGGTGAAAAGGAAGAAAATGATAGAAATGGTAAGGATAAAAGTGTAAGTCACAATCGAGTTCCATTGCCCATGTGGGAAAGTTATGCAAGAAAGAAACTTTCTGGGTGGAAAAGGCGCTTAATTTAAAATTGAAAACTGAAAGCTGCCTGAGAACATCGATGTAATCTACACTAAATCAGAAAATGACTGTGAATCTGAAGTGTTGAAAAATCTGGTAGAAAAAGTCTTAGGAAGTGAGAGTGATAGCACTTAATTTGAAAGTGCTGAGTCTAGTTTGGAGAAAACTAGTTCAAATTCACCATCTGAAAATAAAGAAAGTTTTATCTTGGAAAATTGAAATCTAGTTCTGCTGATGATCCTAATTTGGTTGCTTATAAAATGAAAGGATCGGACAAACTATATTCTGATCAAGAATTTCCTTATTAAGAACGTGAATTTTGAAAAGGTCAACAAGTGTTTAAAATGGTTGAAGTGAGTCTTTCAAAGCTTGACATAAGGTGAATTTTGAAAAGGTCACTCTGACGTTTCCGCCATCGGTTGGGGTGTGACATATTGGTATCAAAGCCGTAACTATAGGGAATTAGGTAGAATTGCCATGTTCGACCTAGTCTATAGTTTAAGTGACCAACTTGACCATTCTTGCTTCATGATTAAAATGTTAATTCTTCCTAATTGTTTCTTCCTATTTCTTTTGTCTTAAATATATGCATGTGTCTTTCCTAAGACACTTACACAATTTACACACTTGAAGACACTCAAACTACAAACGAGACGATCTCACCAAAATAGGGGTGAAACCCGCACTTTGGTGATCACTCTCAATCCGTGAAATTTGAATTTTACACGAAATTACACCATCAAGTTAGGAGTGAAATCCACATCTTGATGGGAATTTCCGTTTCACACTCTAGTGGACCCTTACGAACGAGTCAGAATACGCTCCTCGTTTGGTAAGTACCAACCACACTTAGGGTACAATGTTATCAAGTTAGGGGTGAAACCAGCACCTTGTTAACTAGTCCCATTCCTTGATTTTCAATCTCGCCAAAGTTTCGATTTTTCGATCGGTTAAAGACGTGTAGTAACTGGAAGTGTAGAGTGCCGTTAGTCTCTTCTCGACGAGAGCACTTTACCTATAGGCCAAAGCACGTTTCTCTAATTTGAAAGGATCTATCTCAATTTCTATGTGTTTTAATACTTGTTATCTCGTTCATTTTGAACCCGATGCACGATTCGCATGCCCTTTTTAACCAAAAACAATAATAATAATTCTCGTGTCCCAACTAAATTTATATCCCTTCACGCAAATCATACGCGTTTATGCTTTTTTTTGAATGCGAACATGCTTATGCCATCTAAGTGAAGTTATACGTGTTACATGATAGTTATGTGGTCAAAACGAATACTTTTCTTTATAACAACACATTACGATCAAAGCCTAAATCTATCTTTTGTTGTCAAATCCTTTTAGATGTCTTTCTCACAAAGCGTCATGGGAAGAAGAACGTCAAAGTCCAAGTCAAGGTCCCAATCCGAGTCCATGTCGAAAAAGGACTGCATGAAATTTATGGCCGAGCAAATGGCTGAACACATGGCTAAGGTTATCCCCGAGATAGTCAGCAAGGTCCAGCCCCCACCTATCGCTGAATCACCTCATACCTTCGTCGACTCCAAAGTCGAACCACCCAAGACCGCCTTCACCCATAAGCAATTCTGCTCCTACAATCCCTAACCCTTCACCGGCGAGGGGGACGCCACTAAACTGCTGCAATGGTTCGATGCCATTGAACTCACCTTCCTCCATAGTGGTTGCCCCGACCACTTGTGCACCTTGAACGCCACGGGAGTATTCCGATCGAGAGCCCTTGATTGGTGGACTTCCGAGCATAGCGCGCGTGGCAACGAGGTCGCCCATGCCCTCCCTTGGGCGGAGCTCAAAAAGCTAAAGGAAGGTGAATTATGCCCGCCTCATGAACTCCAACGACTCGAGATTGAGTTTTGGAACCTCTGGCAAGTGGGGAATGACAACGCTGGCCTCACGGCCCATATCAAGCAACTGAGCTCGATCTGCCCAAGTCAGGCTGACACCACTGAGAAAGCAGTCGCTAAATAGATACGTTGCCTTCCTCCTAACCTTGCCGACCTGGTCGATGCCACCTCCCCCAGCACCCTCGAAGAAACCTTTCGGCTGGATGCTCGCTTGAACAACCACCAAGTCCTTCGTGAAGCCGCCAAGGCTCCACCGAGGAAAGCCCACCAAGCAACCACCGAATCCGTTACCGAACCTGCCTCACCCAAACCCCCAAGGAGCAACATCAAGGGCAAGAAGCGGAAGGCTTCGAGCCCAATTTGCGTGGTAGTCACTCAGCCAAACCCCCACCAACCAGCTTTGCCCACACCGAACCATCAAGAAAGCGTACACCGGACCCCATCTGAAGTGCAATACATGTCCCTTCCACCACCCGGTTACCGCCCCATGCCACCTATGCACGCTCTACAATAGGTATGGGCACTTTGCCCAACAACGCCGGAATGCTCCTCAAGCCCCCATCAACCAAGCCCGAGCCGTGACCACCGCACCTCCTCAAAACACTGCCGGAAATCAAAACTGACCCTAGCTCCTACCGCTCGTGCCTGCTTCAGATGCGAAGACCCGAATCACTTCGCCAACAACTGCCCGCAACGTAACAACAACAATCAGCAGCAGCAGCAAGCTCGCAGCCGAGCCTTTGTCATCACGGCTGCTCAAGCTCAAAACTCAAACGATGTCATATCAGGTACGTTCGTTTTTAACAATGTTTACGCTACGTGTTTATTTGATACTGGTGCGGATAAAAGTTTTGTATCCGTTGAATTCGAACCTTTGCTTATGTGAAGTCGTTCTTAGTTGCCTAAACCATTCGAAGTTGAAGTCGCCTACAGAAAATCCATCGCCGTCGATTCTGTTCTTTAAACCTAAATGATCATACGTTTTCTATTGACCTCATACCCATGCCAATGGGTAGTTTTGATATCATAGTAGGCATGGATTGGCTAGGGCGAGTCCGTGCTGAAGTTGTTTGTTTGGAGAAGTGTATTCGCCTTCCCCTTCCCAATGATGATTCCTTGCACGTCTATGGCGAGAAACCTTCCAAAGGTCTCAAGCTTATGTCGTGTATTCAGGCGAACAAGTACTTGCGTAAGGAATACTTCGCCTTTCTTGCCCACATTGTGGAAAAGAAGGAGAAGGGTCCAAGCGTGAGTGAAGTTCCCGTTGTGCGCGAATTCCCTGATGTCTTTCCTGAGGATCTTCCTGGTCCTCCTCCTACTCGTTCTGTTGATTTCCGCATAGACCACATCCCTGGTGCAACTCCGGACGCAAAATCCCCTTATCGTCTAGCACCCTAGGAGATGCAAGAGTTGTCCAGTCAACTTCAAGAGCTTCTTGAAAAGGGCTTCATATGCCCTAGCACATCTCCTTGGGGCGCTCTTGTTCTGTTCGTCAAAAAGAAAGACAGATCCTTTCGCATGTGCATTGACTATCGTGAGCTCAACAAGCTTACAGTCAAGAACCATTATCCTCTTCTTTGCATCGACGACCTTTTCGATCAGCTTCAAGGCGCGACCTGCTTCTCTAAAATCGACCTACGCTCTGGTTATCATCAACTTCGAGTCCTCGAAGAAGATATACCCAAGACTGCGTTCCGCACACGTTATGGACACTACAAGTTCGTAGTCATGCCATTCGAGCCGTGTTTATGGATTTGATGAATCGCGTGTGTAAGTCTTATCTTGACTGATTCATGATCGTCTTTATTGATGATATCCTGATCTATTCTAAGACGCGAGAAGAGCATGAGCGACACTTGCGTCTTATCCTTCAGCTGTTGCGAACCCAACGTCTCTACGCCAAGTTCTCCAAGTGTGAATTTTGGTTAAAAGAGGTTCAATTTCTTGGTCATGTTGTCAACGAACTTGGTATTCATGTTGACCCCGCGAAAATCAAGGCAGTGAAAAATTGGGTTGCCCCTAAGACTCCGTCCGAAATTCGTTCGTTTCTTGGCTTAGCCGGTTATTATTGTCGTTCCATTTCGAACTTTTCAAAAATTGTCGTGCCTCTCACTTCCTTGACTCAGAAGAATAAACCTTTTGTTTGGGGTTCCGAGCAAGAGGAGTCTTTTCAAATACTCAAGGACATGCTTTGCAATGCTCCTATCCTAACCCTTCCCTATGGTAACGACGATTTTGTCGTGTATTGCGATGCCTCAAGACTAGGTCTTGGTTGCGTTCTGATGCAACGAGATAAGGTTATTGCCTACGCATCACGTCAACTCAAAATTCGTGAGAAACATTATACTACCCACGACCTTGAATTTGGTGCAGTTGGTTTTGCATTAAAGATACGGTGACACTACCTTTATGGTACAAAGTGTACGGTCTTCACCGACCATAAGAGCCTTCAACAAATCTTTAATAAAAAAGAACTCAACATGCTTCAGCGTCATTGGTTGAGTTGTTAAACAACTATGACTACGATATCCGTTACCACCCTGGTAAAGCAAATGTCGTGGCCGACGCACTTAGTCGGAAAACTCACGTTAAGATTTTACGTTGCTACCAAACTTTGGGAAAACTTCAAGAGATGATTCATGAGACACAATACTCCATCGTTAATGAGGGCAACCTCGATAATGAGTTGAAGTGTGGTGCTGAAACCCAACTCGTGACCAAATCTGATGGCATCATGTACTATCTCGACCGTATTTGGATACCTAATCTTGATAATCTTCGTGATCCCTTGATGAGTGAAGCTCATAAGTCTCGATATTCAATTCACCCTGCCACCGATAAGATGTATCACGACCTCCGAGCGTCATACTGGTGGCCTGGAATGAAGAAAGATATCGCCTGCTTTGTTTCGAAGTACCTTACTTGCTCCAAGGTAAAGGCCGAGCATCAAAGACCCTCTGGCTTACTCGAACAACCAGAAATTCCTATTTGGAAATGGGAGAGTATTGCTATGGATTTCATAACCAAGCTCCCTCGTACATCGTCTGGTCACCATAAATATTTGGGTAATCATCGACCGTTTGACCAAGTCTGCTCATTTCCTCCCCATATGTGAAGACTACCGAGTTGAGAAGTTAGCTCGTATTTACACGGATGAAATCATCTGTCGTCACAGTGTTCCCGTTGACATTATCTCCGACCGTGATGGTCGCTTTACTTCTCGCCTTTGGCAAACGTTTCAAAAATCCCTTGGCACTCAGCTCAATCTTAGTACTGCTTTCCATCCTCAGTCCGATGGTCAAACCGAGCGTACTATCCAAAGTCTAGAGGACATGCTTCGTTCTTGCCTAATTGATTTTTGTGGCAACTGGGACATGCACTTGCCTTTGGTCAAATTCTCGTTCAATAACAGTTACCACGCGAGTATTCAAATGGCACCATTGGAGGCATTGTATGGACGCAAGTGCCGATCGCCTATTTGTTGGCAAGAGATCGGGGAAGCTCAAATCACCGGTCCCGAGCTTATACAGTAGACGACGACAAGATTTTGCAGATTCGGGACAACTTGATGAAAGCTAGAAGCGGACAAAAGAGTTACGCAGATAAAAGACGCAAGCCCTTAGAATTCCACGTTGGTGACTTTGTACTTCTCAAGGTATCCCCTTGGAAGGGTGTAATTCGTTTCGTGAAAAAGGGAAAGCTCGCTTCTTGCTACGTAGGTCCTTTCAAGATTCTTGAAAGGATTGACAAGGTAGCCTACCGATTGGAACTACCAAAAGAGCCCAACAACGTTCATCCTACCTTCCACGTTTCGAACTTAAAAAGATGTCTCGCCGAAGAAGGACTCCAAGTTCCGCTTGAAGATCTTCAAATCAATGAAACCTTGCACTTCGTGGAAAAACCAGTCGAAATCATGGATCGAGGTACCAAGCAACTAAGGCGCAGTCGAATTCCTATCATGAAGGCTCGATGGGAAGGAATACCTGGTGCCGAGTTTACTTGGGAACTTGAAAGCGACATGAAGTCTAAGCATCCGCATTTGTTCGTTGAATCTTCTTAAATTTCGAGACGAAATTCCCTAAAGGAGGGGAGACTGTAACGCTTCGCATTTGTATCTTTCTGTTTTTAACAAGTCTGCTTTGTGTTTCTATTTTTGGTAAGTCCATACCTTGTAATCATGTTTCTATTTTCAAATTCAATGTATACTAAGGATTTGATTGTAAACAAGATTAATCAGTTATGCTAAATTCGCAAACTATATTTATGTTTAACTTATGTGTGTACGATACTTTATGCCTTCGTAAATCAATTCAAAACAACATTTAAATGTGTGATTAATGTTTACCAATCTTATATTAAACTCAAGCAAAGAAATTAGTGATGTTATCCAAAGAATTCAAGTTTCCATCATCATAAAATCATGTTTTATTATGTTCAAAAAAAATACTTGTTCTTAGTTGTTCTTTCTTTTAGGGTTTTTAATCAATATTATGCATAAGATTAGGCCATTATAAGAACCATAATTGTTTATTCTATCTTATACAATATTCAAGACCCTAAATACTGTCACACCCTAGTAGTAGCGGAAGCGCAAGTGTGTGACTATTAGGTAATCATTGCATCAACATATAGTAAACATTATAATTAAACAACGATGCATGCCATTCATAAGTTTCACTTTATTTTTACAACCATCAAAAGGTAAGTGACATTGTTATCAGTTTCAGATCACCATTACAAACATAGTTTAAAAGACATTTTTCAAAATAGGATAGTGTTTTCATCACAACGTCATGCTGAGGCTTTGACCTCTATATACCCAAACGAAGTTGGGATATAAAAGGCAAACCCTCCAAAAGATAATACATCATTGTCTTGACAGTTCCCAAACCCGGATCCCATCACCAGCTCAAGTCCTGCGTCCTGAAACACATGTAATTTTAAAAAAAGTCAACATAAAGTTGGCGAGTTCATGTAGTTTAATGTCTTCGTATCAAAATGTTATCCTTGAAAACCTAAATTGAAATCCAAGTATGTTATTAGCATAAATGAGTTAATTTAGGGATCTATCAGTGTGTCGCGAGCTCCCTGACATACTAGTGCCATAAGTAAGTAAACAAACCGAGACTACTTTGACATCATTGGGATCACAAAAGCACTCCGAAGGGTATACCAACAAGGAGTGGAGCGGGTCTCAAACTCAATAGATCTACTTCTTTTGCACCATGGTCACTAAGTGATTAATGGTTACTAATGTTATCCTCATACTTATGCACAGTGATCTGTTATCTGCTAACCCATAGCTAACTCTTTAGAAACAAAACTGAAATCTGCCCTGGTATCAAAAAGAATAGATGCAAAGTGATCATTGATACGGAACGTACCGGTGACCACGTTTGGATCCTGACGAGCGTCCTTAGTTCCAATTACAAACGCTCTCCCACGCGCTTGATTCGCTTTAGGGCGTATGCTTTGGTTTCCTTAACTTCTCTCGCAGTTTGTCTCTTGTTACTGTTGTTGTTACCATGAGAACCTTTCTTGAAGTGAGAAAATTTCCGCTTATTGGAATCAGTGGTCTCCCAGTAGATTCTTTCTTGTTTCCACCATTCTTAGGCAACTTTACCTAACGTACAGCCTATTCGGTCAGACTGACAGCTAGCTCAATAGCTTCACCAATCTCTATGGGTTTCGAAGAGGTAATCATACTTAGAATTTCGGGGGCAAGTCCCCAAATATACCTCTCAATACGTTTAAATTCTAGTTCCACTAGATATGGCACCACTCGGGATAAATCATGGAATCGCTGTGTATACCCAGAAATGTCTAAACCGACCATTTTTAGATTCCAAAATTTTGTCTCCAACTTTTGAATTTCTAATCTTGAACAATACTTTTTCTTCATCATCTCTTTTAGTTCCTCCCAGGTCAAGGCATATGCAGCATCATCGCCCTTGGTTTGGACCTGAAGGTTCCACCATGATAGAGCTCCATCCACAAAGAGTCTAGTAACATAGGTGACTCTTAATTCAGCCGGGCACTTACTCATTCGGATGACTGAGTCTGTCTTCTCAGTCTAGCGTACGAAGGCTACAGCGCCTACGGTACCATCGAAGTTCAAAGGTTTACAGTCAAGAAACTACATATATGTGCAACCTGAAATCATTGGATACCCATTTAAGCATGAGTAAGTAGCACGAATAAGATGGATGAGAGTGTATCGAGGTTTTATGAGAGACCGTGTATTACCAGTGGGAGGATTTACTCCTGTTGAACCTCCTGGGACCGCCGCTATGCTCAGAGCGGTTTGCCTGGTACTGTGCAATGGCTTGGGAGATGCGTTCATTCAGCTCCTCTTGTGTGGTGGGTAGGGTGTTGTTGTTTGAGCTTCTTCTACGGGGCGACATTGTCTTCTAACACAATATGTCGCTCAATTAGTCGAAAAATACTTTCATGTTATTATTACCATTTATTTATTTATTTATTTTTATTATTATTATTATATTTTTTATTTTTTTTATACATATGCAACAGCACATCGGTACATGATAAGTAAATAAATGAATATATGCAAACGCCATATGCACACCCGTAGTCATCATACACAAGGCTCGCCACACCATAATGTATAAATCATAATATCACCATAGTGCAATGCATCAATCATAAAATCACCACATCATGACATAATCAACCATAACATAAAAGAAATACAATGTAACATAAAGAAAATACACTTTTATACAATGACAACTTGTTACAATTTGTTCGCGAAGAGCCAAAAAGGACTTAGGGTACACAACCCTAGTCAATACAAGTTTTTACATTACAAAAGTACAATTTTCTACTACATTGCTTCTTCACGTCAATAAGTTGTCTTCCAAAAGCTGGGATCTTCAGGGTTGAGTCTTCATGAGCCAAAACAACAAAAGTACAGCTGATCCCAAGAAGATATCTACAAACATGCTACTGGGGTGGAGGGGGTGGTGGAAATGGCGATCGTGGGAACATGCTATGATAGTATGCCATCTCCTCCTCGAGGGTAGAAATACGCCTAGTAGCATCCGTCTAAAACAGCTCTAGCTCCTGCACTCGTGCCTCAGACGGGCATGACTAGTGATGGAATTAGCAGTATAAAGGTGGAGTCGGTGGTGGTCATAGAGGTAGTGGTGGTGGTGGTGTTGGAGGTGAGTATGATGGTGGGGGTGGTATCGGTGATGACAGTGGCGGGAGCAGTATGCTTCGACTCTATCTCCCAAATCCTATGAAATATCAGAGAGAGCTGTAGGTCATGTGAAGTCACCCTTTCCTCCACAGGGATCTGAGGAAAGTGTGAGGGATGATAAGGGTCTGAAGGGCTCATGCCCGGAGGAGCTGTCGGAGTAAACATACCTGCTGGAGGTGGTGTGGGCCGTGGGTCATACATGGGTGGTACTCTATCAGAGAATGAAGGTCCTGGCATATGAGAAGGTCCGGCTGCAGCTGGATTGAAAACAGGATGGTAAGCGGACCTCTCAGAGAAGTACGGTGGTAGCTGCTCGGGGGCACGTGGAGTGCCGCTCAGAGAGTAGTAACGGGCAGATCCTGTAAAATGAATGGGTCTAGGGGTCGGGACTCTGACAGGAAATGAATTGGCGTGAGCTGGTGAGGCCACAGGGGGTGAATACACGGATGCAGGGGTGCCTGGGACGGCGGATGAAGCATCGTCCGCCTCATGCTCACTTGGAGCAGCATCAGTAAATGACGAGATGTCCACGACTGGAATACCTGGGGGTGGAATCTCGAGTATAGCGATATCGTCGAAGACCTCACCATCTCCCAGGTCATCCTCCATGTGCTCCACATGGAACACTGGTATCTCATCGTCGTCATCATCCAAATCAATCACGGGAGGGACCACAGCAAGGGGCACGACCAGATGTACAATAGCGTGTTCACCCTCCGGGTGACCATACACTATGATGTCATGCGGGGGCTGAGGGATGGCCAGTACGTCGTATGCTGGGGGTGCATCAACCTCCATAGGATCAATCAATGCTAGTGGCTGAAAGTCTCCATCGTCTGCATCTTTGGCTCCATCCCCTAAAGGTTGGGCCTCGTCAGCAGGATCATATCCATAATCGGATATATACTCCTCTGGATCTTCCTCATAACTCGATGCTAACGCCATAGTCCTGGCAAATAATCCGTACAATACATATATATATACATTTTAGTAATTTTTGATGTATTTTTAAATAAATCACCATTTCTCATGCAAAGCTTGTTCTCTTTTGTATTCCATGGAATCTTACTGTTTTGTGTCTATCCAATATTGACTACTCATGTATTGACTCCAAGTGTGTAACTATTAGGTAATCATTGCATCCAATATAGTAAACATTATAATTAAACAACGATGCATGCCATTCATAAGTTTCACTTCATTTTTACAACCATCAAAAGGTAAAGTCATATTCTTATCAGTTTCAGATCACCACTACAAACATAGTTTAAAAGACATTTTTCAAAATAGGATAGTGTTTTCATCACAATTCCATGCTGAGGCTTTGAAGTCAATATACCCAAACGGAGTTGGGATATAAAAGGCAAACCCTCCAAAAGATAATACATCGTTGTCTTGACAGTTCCCAAACCCAGATCCCATCACCAGCTCAAGTCCTGCGTCCTGAAACACATGTAATTTTTGAAAAAAGTCAACATAAAGTTGGCGAGTTCATGTAGTTTAATGTTTTCGTATCAAAATGTTATTACTGCAAACCTGTATTGAAATCCAAGTATGTTATTAGCATAAATGAGTTAATTTAGGGATCTATCAGTGTGTCGCGAGCACCCTGACATACTAGTGCCATAAGTAAGTAACCAAACAGAGACTACTTTGACATCATTGGGATCACAAAAGCACTCCGAAGGGTATACCACAAGGAGTGGAGCGGGTCTCAAACTCAATAGATCAACTTCTTTTGCACCTTGGTCACTAAGTGATTAATGGTTACTATTGTTATCCTCATACTTACGCACAGTGATCTGTTATCTGCTAACCCATAGCTAACATACTGTTTTGACATGACATGTATTTCCCCTCGATAGTTTAAAACAAAATTTGAAATAAGTGACAGGAGGGACATGAAACTCACAGTTTTTGCGTTCCTTTAATTCGTACTGTTTAATTTTTGTGTCAACAACGTCTTGTAACCTACATGCGTATTGGTTTAGTTAGACACCAAGGTCTTAATGGACCTTGTACACGTTGTTCATCTTGAATTCTTGTTATTTATTTACTTGTTATGATTCAGCAACTTATAATGTTATTATAGTGTTGGTAGTTTGTTTGTTTGATGAATATCGTTATATATATTTCTTATATATATAATATATATATATATATATATATTATTGTTTTCAAACAATGTGTGTACTAGGCCTTGTCCTTCACATGTATTGGCTAGCCATGTTTTCTTGTCATTGGGCTTAGCCATGTTTTCTATCATTGGGCCTAGCCCATGTTTTCTTGTCATTGGGCCTAGCCCATGTATTTTATGTCTTTGGGCATAGCCCATGTTTTTATATCGTTGGGCCTAGCCCATGTATTTTATGTCTTTGGGCCTAGCCCATGTTTTTATGTCTTTGGGCCTAGCCCAAATGTATAGATATGTAAGCCCATTTTTATTATAAGTGTTTACTTATAATTTTTTCTAACTTTTTAATATACTTAACTTTCCAGATTTTTCATTTCGATAACATATATATATATATATATATTGAATGCCTAAATGTATATTTAGACTTGTCGTCGGCGTTATTTATTACATGTTTGTTTTCGTCAAGAATCGTCCGTTGTCGTCGATGTGAAGGTGAAATCTTGAATGTCCGCCTATTGTTCGCATTTGTTTTAATTGTCCGATTTGTTGTTTCGACACATTGTGAGAATGTATTTATTATGTCACCCATACTTGGTATATTGTTTGAGTGTTTGTATTTTTTATAAGATTGGGTATTTTATTGTGTATACCCTAAGTTTCTAATACATACATATACAATACACACATGTATACATATTATTTATTAGCAACAAGTATTTATACAAACACTTGTATTATTTTTCCATATATAAATATATATATATATATATATTTGTAAAAGTATTTATATATATTTGTGACCTTATTTAAACACTTAGTTATTTAGGGATAACCCTTGTCATTAAAGTCCACTGACGTTTTAAGTTACTAATCACGTTTAGTCCCACTAATCATGCTTTAATCACGATTAGATTTTTAGAAAACTTCGCCATAGTTTTCCCTAAACTATGGCGTTTTCCACGTTTTAAAAATGTATTTAAAACTTGTTTAAACTCATAATTATCATCAACAAACCATCTACTGTTTATTTAACATAATCTATATATCATCATCCATGACTTTTGTTGTTAAAAATCCTAGTAAATCAAGAGGGTTTTTAATGTTTATTATCCTTTTTAAAACAATACTTTACCATGTTGGTTAAACAAGTTCATGAATGTAACTCTTTTATTACTACACATTTTTAATGTGATTACAACTTAAATACATATGTTTACTTCTTACAAAAATCATTCTTATGTATAAAAATTATTCTTAAGTTGTAGTATTTTACATGGATGATGTGAGTGATGATCTTGTTTAGATTTAAACCTTATCATGTTTAAATCCTTATTTTTATACTAAATCATACAAGATCATCTTACTTTTATCTCATAATATCAATATAAACAACTTCAATATACATTCTAACAATCATATAAGCATGTAATAAACACAAAATAATCAATATTTATTGTTAATATTATGTTGTATTTTAGGGTTTTTGATATATCTTTTCTTGATTTTCAAGATGATCAACTTGTATACAAATAATCTAAGCATAAAAATAAGTTAGATTATGGAGGAGATTAGCTCACAATGGGTGCACAAGATTCTTGAAGATTTAGAAGAAAAGTAAGCTCCTTAGAAGGCCCTAATGAGCTCCATCCATGCAAGCTTCCTTAGAGGTATTGATTAAGCTTCAAAGGGTGTATAAAGTGGTGTTCTAAGGTGGCACAATGGTGGTGTGTGGTGGATGTATGGTAGCCCTGAGATAAGGGGAAAAGAAAGAAGAAAAGTTTTGAAATTTTTGTGAATAAAATGATAAGTATCCTTATGGTATTATTAAATAATCACATCATATCTTCAAGTCCATCACATATCCTAAGCACCATGTTTATAATCTTTGATTTCAACAAAATCAAGTGGGCATGGGCCCACTTGAACCGTCCATGACAAGGGGGGTAAAGTGTAAGTTTTATTTTTACCACATGTTGAAAATAAGGATATTTAGGTGTTTAAATTAATTATGGTGATTAGGGTTAATCTTCTAGCATCTTAAGCATAAGACTTGTGTTTAGGGTAAAATTACATGGTATTTAATCCATATGATCTTCCAAAATAAGTTTTGGATGACGAATATGTCGCTAGATCGTTATCGTCGAAGTATTCGCTAATAAACGGAACTATATATTTATTACTGGAAGAGTTTGATTTTGATTACCACAACTAATATGGTGTCAAATTAGTGCATTTCCGGTCCAAAAATATTCATGACTAGTTCGCTAGATGAATACACAATGAATTAGGGTTGCTGATATATCTTCCGTTCGACCGTTCGATCGATATCGGCACTTTTTTATGATCCGTCGTCGAACTTTTCCAAAAGTTGTGTTTCCGTGATTTCGTGTTAGTTGAATGGATTCCGAGTTCCAAATAATGCTTAACTAGTTAACTAGACGCTCGGATGAGGCTATCGGCCACTAAAATATTCGTCGTTTCGACGATCAGCCGCTTTCCGGTCGAATTGTGCACTGTTTGCCGAATGACCGAAAACGACGTGTTATGTGCATTTTTGCTATTCTAACATTATTTTAGAATGTTTAGCATTGTTTAATTCTTATCTTGACATCCGGTATCCTCCGAGTTAGTCTTGCGAATAAATCGCCATTTGTCGATTTTTCTGTCGAAACGGACAATTTTGCAATTTAGGCGTTATACGGAAAGTTATGTATTATTGTAATAGTTGTTCTCAAATATGTTTTTTTTTCTTTTGCATATGGACGCAGTATGGCATAACATGCCTTCATTTCTTGTTCGGGTTCGTTTCAGCGGGTTTTCCGACACGGTTAGTGTCACCGCATTTAGTGCATTCAGTACTTTCTACCAACACTCTTAGGAGATTGTTTTGGTCTGTTTCTTATCGTAACAGAAACCAGTATATGTTATGATCAGATTTACTTGTCCTATTAACGTACAACTTAGTTTTGAATTTAAATTATGATAATCATGCATGAGATTTTAATATGAAATTAGTGATTACATTGTACGGAACTACCAGTTATTTTCCAGTTGTCACAAATACACCATGTATATAAATTAAAAGATCAAAAATAAAATAAAATAACCCTAGCAGCCCTTGCGGCCGCAACATTGGGGTCTTCCCTCTCTTTTTTTTTAATTCAAAACTCCCCCCTAATTACATTAAATGCAACCCAAGACTAAACCCTAATCTCCCCCTATATAACCCAAGGTTCCTCCACCAATTTCTCACTTTTACAAGCCTCCATACACCTCAAACAAGTCCCACACTTCTGAAAATCATTGTTGAAACGCAACAACTTGTAGTGAGTTTCGACTCACTTTTCTTCTTCTTTTTACCTTGTTTTTCTTTCTAACACTCTTGGATAACATCTAGGAAGGTTCTCACAAGTTTGATTGGGCAAACTAAGGTGAAACCACACCATTTCAAGGTCCAAAAGTGCACCAAACTTTCTGCCCAAATTTTTATCTTTCAAACTTCAAATTTGTCAATGTTTTCACTTGGTTTTCTTCATTAACATTGTTTGATAATCCCTATGAGTGTTACCATAGGTTTTCCATGGAAAACCAAGGTGGAATCACACCATTATATATGCCACTAACCAAATTTATGGTTAGTGTGTTAAGCGAGACTTGTTCACATACAATCAAGAGGCATATCTTGTCTCTAAACTTGTGGTTTTATTAGGGTTTCAAACCCACAAGTGTTGAGTCATCCGAGCTTTCAAGCTTGTGATGGTGTAGGTGTGATTACATGAAGGCCTTGGCCATTCAACTATTCAATCCACCCCTCACTTCATGATTTCTATAATTCTTGACCATCCGGATTTTCCTTGTGTCAATCTTGTGTAATGGTGAATCTTATGAATGAGGTTTAGGATGGTTATCCTCCTACCTCCATGCATGACTTACATGAATTCCATGAAATACATGAACTATATGATTAATTAGTAGTAATTTAACTATATAAATACTTAATATAACCGAACCTTAGACCATAACCAATGGTTAGTTGTCTTAACAAGTAGGTTATTTTATCTTAGACATAACAATCGTTATGATTCTATTGGGCATGACCCATAAAATCACAAACACCCTTCGGGGCTTATTAGTGTCAAAAACGAGCGTTAATGTCTAGACAAATACTTTCGTTTACATATACTTTCTTTGTGCATTTTAAATTCATAAATTAAACTCCCCGTCAATCTAATACTCATACACCTACGTTTGCGTTTTGTAGGATAAACTTGGTGTTCCATCCCCTAAATCAACCTAACTCTCTCACGGATATACATTGCAAAACCGTGAGTACACTTGACCCCTTTTTATGTTTTCCACTATTTGGGTGCAACATGATGACTTACAAAAACTACACTAAATCACACTTTATTCTATACACAAACAATCCATCAACATGCTTTAGTCTTATGCTACTTGCATTGTTACTTGGTACATTCTTATGTGATCTAAATGTCATTAACTTTGATCGAGCGTCCCTTAACATGTATAGCGCTATAGGAGTAACGCACCACCTGTATTCTTATGGTCAATGTTAAGTTTTAATCTATTTTGCGGTACACTAGAGGATTGACTTGTAGATTCACATGCCTTGTTTACACTTATCTTGTATGCTAGCTATTCATGTGGATTTGTTTAAATCGGATTTTATACTTATGCTATGATATTAAACTTGTGTACTCGTCAATACTTTGTTATTGAACTATACTTTTTAACATGTTGCAGGTTGATGAAGTTGTATGATGGAACTTAGTAGGAACAGCATAGAAACACGCGTAAAATACTAAGTTAATTTTTGTTTTATTGTTGAACTTGTTTTGTTGATGTTACTCTTATTTGGATTTTGTTGTAATATGACAATTGATGTTTTGAATGAAAGGAAATTTGGTTGACCTAATTATTGTCGCAAATAGTGTTATGATAAATGAGCAATCTAGTCGTCTCACTCTGATGTTTCCTCCATCGGTTGGGGTGTGATAGAAGGGTTGCCCAAGCACCAGCGTATCCGTGAAACGACAACTTCGACCTCGTTGGTTATTTTGATTCAGATTTCGGTTGCTGCAAATTAAACGCCAAATATTTAATGGTTGGTTTCCAGTTCTTCGGAACACGCTTAGTAACGTGGAAATGCAAGAAGCAAACAACGGTCGCTCTCTCTACTTGCGAATCAGAAAACGTTTTAGCTTCCAGTTTTTGTTGCCAAATCTTCTGGATACAACAACAAATGAGAGACTTTGGATTGTAGTTTATTGATATGCCTATATATGTAGATAACAAGCTGCCATTGATATAACTAAAAACCTGGTTCCACACTCTAAAACTAAACACATTGAAATTCGACATCACTTTTATCAGTGATTGTCACAAGAAAAAGATGATTAAAATTGAAAAGATCCACACTAATGAACAAAAGGCAGATTTTTATACTAAACCATTTGATCGAACCAGATTTAAATATCTTTTGAAACTTAATGATATGAAGAATCTACATCAGATGGGGAACTAGAGGTTGAATACGGATCGGATGATGAGTTCACATGATCCTCATCGGTTTAGTCATGTTTATTTTACTGTTTTATAATTTCTTTCTTTAAAACAACAAAATCAAAAATATGATTTTGATTTTAGGGGGAGGAATGTTGGGAAAATACAAAAAGATTTAAAAATTAAAAAATGTATAAAAACATTAAAAATACAAAAAAATGAGTTTTCATGTAAAAAGAGGAAATGCTAGTACATCAGTGGACTATCATAGTACGCTAAGGATTTGTAGCGTCAAAATGTTTAAACATGTCTCACTGATGATGTGCCAGCACGCTTCGTACATTCAGTAGATTGTTTCTGAGATATAAACATAAAGAAAAAACTTTTTAATTAGTGGGTTAACATCTCTCGGAAATATGGCATTAGTACATCGAAATTTCGTTTCAGAGATTGTCGGATTTTAAGATACTAGGTCTTTATAGATTATTGATATTTGGGGTATTATACAAGTTCTTTTGATTTTGCGTCGGCAATGGCCTAGAACTTGTAGAATACTTTTGCTTTGAAAAACCCAAATTGTAGCATATTGTAAGAATCGAAAGATCCAACAATTGCAGTAAAAGATTCCAAATTGGAACACCACTTCTAGCATATTGTCTGTATGGTCACTAACCTGAGCTCCAAGGTCTCGCATTACCAGATACAAATATTAGTTAGATATATTCACCTGTAAGATGAAATCCAGGAAATCTTAATACGAGAGTATATTCTAAGGTGGAGAACACTGTTAAGTCAAGTTCTTAGAATTACCAACGTATCTCGAAACAATTGAGAAATGTGTAGAGGTTTAAGAGGACAAGTATACTGAATATCTAAGTGAACTTGTTTAGAATTCAAAGTCTAATCAAGGTCAATGTTACTGGTCATATGTCTCAAAAACTGATATGATCCCTAACACAAACTCAAAAAAATATGTCTGTAAATATGTTTGTACATAGTTATTACATTTCATTTTAAAAAAATCCCAAAAGATTTTCAGTGTGTTTTAGCATAAACTTTGGAAAAATCAATAAAAAGATTTTATTTCTATCTTAGTTTCGACTGCCGATGATGGAAAACGGATCTTCAAAGTTTAGAAATGCTGATTGCTGTGGAAAATCTTGAGACAACGGGTTGGGAGCTTATATGAATTGAAAATGTTTTGAAAAGATCAAATGTTCATTAACTTGAAACTTAACATTGCCTAAAAATGTCAGTTTGTTCACAAAGTGTTCAGCAAGGTCATTAACTTGGACTTGGTAGACAAATCAGTTAACCAGGATCATTAACTTGGACTTGGTTAACTGAGTGGATCGTTAAAACAGATAAAATGTTCGAAAAAGTTAAAGTTTGAAAATATGGCATCCACTCGCACAAACTGCATACTACTTCACACGAACTAGGTCACTTCGCATGAAATGAATACTTCGTATGAAGTGAAGCTGGGGCTATATATAGATGCCAGTTCGCACGAAGTGCTCATATGCAACTTCGTACGAACTGAGATTATTAGCGCGATTTGAGTGATTATGTTTGATAAACGACGAAGTGCTGCCAAAATAGACATTGGGAGGTTGATTTACACACTTTTTACAATGGTGAAGGTATGGACTTAGATTTGACCGTTAATTAAACGTATTCGGACCTTCAGACTTAAAAACATAGATCTAGGAAAAACTAGCTGGCCAAATCTAAAATTGAACATACCATTGTGTTAATCGGTGATAGTAGTGTCCATTAGAACCATCAATTTGATTAAAATCACAAGTTTTAAAATTGGTATTCAAAAGTTGTTGGTACAAAGTGGAAATGGTCAAAATGTTTAACTATTTTGCCAACTTCGTATGAAGTGATAAATGTCCACTTCGTTCATATATCACTCCGCACGAAGTGTTAAGTGTATTTTCGTCGAAAATTTTTCTATGTGCTAGAATTTTGTGTGTGTACGGGAAAAGAAATCTTTGTTTAAGCCAACTCATAATGGTTGCTGTGTTCTTGATGATAAGATGTCACACCCTGACCCGCAGCGGATATGGTGTTGAAGCATGATTGGGTTTTCATCAAAGCTCATGACATTTACTATTATAAAAGTTTCATATTTATTATTTCAAATTAAAAGAAATATTCCATTCAACAAATAATCCATACAAACACAAAATGTCCTAACAACACTTTTAAGTAACGTTTTATTCTTCTTCTAAGGCCCAAGTCCTATGTGTTCCTTGCTTCAACCTGATCACTTGTATCATGAGTAAAAAAATAGAGATTTGGGTCAACATAAGTTGGCGAGTGAATCCCATTTAGTCGTTAGAAATGTTTATTATTATAATAAAATGTGTATTAGCTAAGTATGAGCAATGAATATGTAATATAAACTACAAACCACACAATCATCTAGCAATGTACACGTGAGCACGATAAGCGATGTGCTGTGAGATCAAGGATCAATCAAACGGAGCTGATCTAATTAGGCAACGCGACGCTCTACCCGTATGTAACAGGGAACAAATGGGCCTAATGTGAGTGCTTGACTGAAATGAGAAAGTATAACCATGAATAACAATAACCAAAAAATATCACATAGCACGTTAAATCACATAATGGTAACAGCACAAGATTTGAATAAGTGATTTAAACAAAGCGACACATGATACACCCCAAAAACATGAATAAAAAGGGGAAGTTGTAGGAATTCACTCACAGTGCGTGAGTTTTTGATTTGATGAAGAGCGTGCACGATTTAGCGTTAGAAATACCAACCGACGAAAAAGGCTACCCTAAATATTCACGTAATAATTCGGTAAATATATATTTCTTTAGGCTTATTATTTCTACCTTTATTAAACATTTTAGATGATTTTTATTACTATTTTTAGGTGCTTTAAAAAAATATTATTTGATTATATTTTATTATAGTTTTTTGAGAAATAAACAAAAGTTGAATTAAAAAAAATATGTTTTTATTCGCATTTGAACCGGCCGAACATTTGCAGCGTGTGGGATTCGAACTCGTGACCTCTCGTTTACGTGCACACAGCTCTAGCAACTGAGCTACGTTGTCTAACCCGGAATATATCCGATTTTAATTATATATATACACATGTTAGATCAACCATATTCTGATTATGTTAAAAAGGTTTGTTCTCTTAACAGTACATGTGTATAACCGGACTCGAATGCGTGACTTCTGCTTCGTGTGGCACACAGGCCGACCAACTGACCAATTTCAAATTCATTTAAAGACGGGTTTAACTTCATCTTTTTCATTCATAAAACACAAGTTAGTAATCCCGTCTGATCTATTTAATTTTGACAACTATAAGAACGATCATATGATAAACTAAAAATTAACAAGTTTTAAGCGACGGATATACAAGACAATGAGTTCTGCTGACTTCCGGCACAAATTCCGGCCACTGGAGGTTAATTCTGGCGAAGTGAATTTTGAAAAATAGATGATACAGAGAGTATGAGTGAGTATGTGCGTGATCTAATTGAGTTTCCGAACCCTTATTTATAGAGAGAGGCAGCAGTGTGGTTTAATGTTTTGGTTTCGGTCAAGAGTTAATGGCTGATCATTGCATAACTGATTTCGGGGAATTGACTCAAAGATTGAGTTGAATCTTATGATTAAAGACGGTTACACACGTTAATTGGAAAAGAAAAATGGATCTTTGATTGATTGCTTGAATCAAACTTTGGCTGTTACAGATCGGGTGTTTTGAAACTTGATTTCGGGTGTTGTTTTGATATAAGACTTATTTTGTTTGAGATTGTATCAAATATGTGTGTGTGGTGTAGTGGTGTGTAATGTGTGCAGTTAGGGTGGAGACCCGGGTTCGATCCCCGCGGTCCACCCTTTTTATGTTTAATTTAATAAACTTTTTATTTTATTTTATTTTATTTTGTATTAATTATTATTAATATTACAAAATACTATCAACAACTAACGTGAATTCGAAATAAGAGATTCATGACATATACTTGATTACAAAATGGAGCGGGTCTTAGAACCTGTTTTACGACAAATGTTACGTAGGATACCAAAGATAGCTCCATTCAGTGAGATACTTGAGTTTATGGGAAGATTATCTCTGAGTTATACTCTTACACATAAGCACAAAGTTTACAAGTCTCATATTGAACACTTTTGGAGTTCCGCTGAATTTGTTGAGAAGCCTCGGGCAATCCATTCTTTTGTGAAGATTGATGATAAAGAATATGAAGTTAAAATCACTGAGGAACTGATTCATAGAGTTTTAGATTTGAAAGATAAAGATGCTGATTCAACAGGTTATCCAGAGAGAATGATTAATGGTTGTTTCTACCATATGGACTACAAAGGTCACGTGAATAAGCCGGATTTCAAGAAAGCAAACCTTGGAAGGCCATACAAGTTTTTTGTGTATTCTAGCATGCAGGCTTTCAGCCATAGGAAGGGCGGTTTAGATGAATGATTAATGGTTGTTTCTACCATATGGACTACAAAGGTCACGTGAATAAGCCGATTTCAAGAAAGCAAACCTTGGAAGGCCATACAAGTTTTTTTGTGCATTCTAGCATGCAGGCTTTCAGCCATAGGAAGGGCGGTTTTGATGATATCTTAGATTATCAGATGTGTATGGTTGTTGCTTTAACACTGAATTTGTCGTACAACTTCACGAAGTTAATATTTTAACAAATGGCGGAAAAAACTACAAGAGAGAAAATCTTCCAAAATCCAAGATTCGTGCAAAGGATGTTAGACGGTTTATTCCATAACTTGGCTAAGAAAGAGGATGATGAGCATTTTTGGAGCATATGGATAGAGATACGTTAGTCAGACTGAATATGTATTTGAAGCAAGAGTCTGAGCCAGTTGCAAAGCCAATGTTTGTAGCAATTCTTGAAAAGAATTACATTGCACCTCCGAAGGGCAAATGGAGGAAAGATACGAGTGGATCTGAAAGACACAAGGAAGAAAAGTAAGATGGTTCCACTCCAAGACGAAGTAGTTGGTTCGAGAAAGCGGAGAAGAAAAGAAAAAGGGTGATTCCAAAGAAAAAGCCTTCCCAAGCTCGCCAATGTGCTACTAGTACGAAAATTGCTTGTTGATGAACCTTAAGAGACACCAGTGAATGTTTCTATTAATGACTCGGTGGCTGAAAATGTGCATGAAGAGGTATATTCTGCTACGTCAGACAATGATAGAGACGTTATGAATGTTGAAAAGATAACAGCTGATGTTGAAAAAGATGTGGTACAAGCTGATAATGAAGAAAGCTGAGATGATAGCATTGATCGTGGAATTGTTGTAGCTAAGAAACGTGAAGAAGAGCGATTACTTCAGCGAAAACGGAAAGAAGTTGGTGACGATGATGTTACATACGTTCCTTCTGAGAATGAAGAGGAAATTGAGATACCTATTAGAAAAACAAGACGTGCTAAGAGCAAAGCTACTAAAGTTCAAAAGAAAACAACAGGGTCTCTAGCAGCAAAGAAAGCTAGAAGAAAATATTGTAGAAAGAAGACACTTGAAGTTGTGGTTGCTACACAGAATGTTGAATTTGTTATCCCACCGACATCACGACCACATATAAAACAACCATCAATATCACCACAACACGTACAACAACCGCCACAACCATCATCAACACCTAAGCAACCAACTCCGCCAACACAAAAAAGAACTCCTCAATCTGCACAAAGGCGTCAATCATTTCCAGGAGATGAGTTTGGAGATATTCCTTATAATGAATTCGAATGAGGATTTGATGTTGATTTGTTCAATGATACAAAGATGAGTTAGAGAGCAGGATCAAGTTCTTGGAAGATGACTGTAAGAATCTTGAAGATGTATTATCAAGCTTTTTGTTAGAGAATGAAAGAATGAGAAGGTTGATCGTTGAATGTCTTCGTAACTACATAAAGATGGATCTATTTAAGAAGATTCTGACTAGTAAGTTTGGTATAGACTTTGAAGCTGAATGTGAATTGATTGAAATAGAAGAAACTAAGCAAGGGCTGTTGAGCGTACTCGAAAAGCTTAAGAAGAGGCTGCAGCAATCAGTAAAGGGAAAGAAAAAATTGATGAAGTACCTATTATTGTGCCAAATGAGCCTATATTGGAAGTTGTTGTCGTGACAAAAGCTGAAGTGGTTATACCGACAGAGCCTGAAAAGGAAATAGAGGGTGACAAAGAAATTAAAGTTGAAGTAGAAACCAAATTTGAGCCGATCAATTATGTAATGATTGGTGGGCCTATAGATGTAAATGTAGTATCTAAAAGGCATCAAAAGTGCTTGGATAAAAAGAAGAGAGATGCTGAATAGATGATCAGATTGATGCGTTTGATGAAGATGAGGATGGTACAGGTGATAAGAACGATAAAAAGGATGATGATGATGATGATGATAAAGGTGATGGTGATGATAATAACTAAGGTGGATCTAGAATGACAGTGGTTGATGCAAAGATAAATGAATCATTTTAGTATGATGCATATCTGTTGAATGATGTGAATGAGGAGAGAGAAGCAGATAGACAGGGGGAGCAGAAATATCCAGTACACGATGAAGTGCAATTAGGAATCCTCACAGTCGTTGCACCTACATCGGTTGTTCCTGAATTGCCATAACACCGAGTTTTCTTGTTAGAGCATGGTGTAGAGGAAGGCACAAAATAAAAGATAGTAAAAATGCTAGAGGTTGAGGAAGATAAGTTTGATTTTGATTTTAATTTTAATTTTGAGGAGGAGTTAAGTAAAATAAGTACATCTAAACCTAATGATTACAAGTATAAGTATGTTCCATATACTGATACTTGATAGAGTTATTGCTGAAGATGCATTAGATGATGAAGATGAGGCTACATAGTATTCAGGGGATGCTACAGATAGTTTTCCAACATTTCAAGAGACATTTGCTGAATCATCTGGTGATCTATTAAAGAGAAGCATAGAGGAAACAGTGAAAGAAGGAACTGTACCTAAATGATTATCCAATATTGCTCAAGCGAAGAAGTCATGGTTTAGGGAGCTGCCTAAAGAACAAAAAATTCAAAGACCATTGGCTTTCTTTACGCGTGATCAAGATAAATCACTGTGTGATATCCTAAGTTGTAGTTGGATTGAAGAGTTAAACGTGTATGCTATCAAGAGAGAGTTTGGAGTGAAGTACTTTCGATACCCCTGTGATATTGAAGCATTACCCTACTTGGATGTGGAAGAGCTTGTGCAAACGAAGATGATAAACTTCCAGATGAAATTTCATGATCAACGATTATGGAAGCTAATCAAATATGAAGGTGATCACGGATTCAAGCACTAGAAGCCGCATATTCCAAAGAAACGAATAAAGATTGATCCGGGGACTAAAGAAAAAGATGTGACTTTGATTATCAAGCGACCACGAGCCATGAAGAACATGCCATTATGGAAAACTGAACAAGATTTTCATACTTACTTCAAATGGTGGCAATATGATATAGAGACGTGTGAAGCTTTAATTGTTCTGAAAGATGAAAGTATTTGGAGGATGATTCGTATCCTAGACCTGATGTGGTTAGTTAATTGCTCAGAGGAAGGTGTTGAATGCTTATTCTTCAACATGATATGTTATGAAGCACGAGAACTAGAAAAGTATACCAGGGTGTAATCAATATTTGATATGCACATGGTATAAATTTTGGAAAGATGTGGCAATCAAAGTGGCGAGAACTGGAAAAGAAAGAGTTTCTGAAAGAACAAAGAAGTTTAGAAAAAGATTGACGAAATGGTAAAGGAAGCGTGTCTTAGAAGATATTATTTTGTTAAATGGGTTCCTACTACTGATCAAACACCAATTCCATCTAAAGAACGTAGGAGCTGATGAAACATTTCTTTGGATGCTAAACGTTAATGTTATGAAGATTTTTGAAGACTGACCAAGACTACGATAATACCAAAGGGCGAGTTTGTTGGTGCAGAATGTCTATCGCCTACGTCTTAGGATCATGTCGTGTCATTGTAATAAGGCTGTACATTGTTAGATTTAGTTTTTAGATGTATGTAAGCCACTTCGTACAAAGTGATGATCACCTCATACGAAGTGCAGCTGATCACTTCGTATAAAGTGCACTTCGCACGAAGTGGCAAGCTAACTCGTGCAAAGCTGTCATGTCTATAAATAGCAAAGTTGTGTCTTGAGTCTGTAACAGTTTATGCAGCGTGTACGGTGAAGTCCTGAACGTTTTGTTTTAGGATTGTACACATATTGAACATTAATGAAATAGTGAATGTTAAACAATAATCTTTATATTGTCACTTGTCATAAAATGGATTTTGCACATGTTATGACTAGTTAATCATATTAGGTCCTATGCTTATATGGATAAAACAATTTGTTGATGCACTTTATGTCTGTTACTGTGTGAATAGGATAGATAGAGCGTGTGCTGAATATTGTATAGATTAGATATGAACACACAGCTGAAGTGCGAACGTGAGAGGAACATTTATGTCACTTCATACAAAGTGGATACTTCATACGAAAAGAACTCACTTCGTACAAAGTGAACCCACTTCGTACGAAGCCATATGCTCACTTCGTACGAGTTGGTCATGTCTATATATATGTGTTGTGTGTTCATTGTTTTGTAAGTTTTGAAGTTCCTAGAGGGGAAATGCTAGCGGAATCTCTCAGAGATTTCGCCAGCTTGACAAGATGTATACTCTTTCAGTATGAATGAATGAATGCTTCCACTTACTCTTCTTCTAATCCTTTCTTTAATAACATTCTACCAGACTAGTATTATCCTCTACCCAAACTTCCATCTAGAACTGCCGAATCCCAAACCCATAATTCGTATCAGAGCTACAGTACTGATTCATTCAATCTAATAGTTGATGAATCACCTACGCTCATGAATTATGGACGTTTGAGGGGTTTTGGACGTAAAATATCAAATAAATGGACAATCCACAGACAAAAAGTTAAATTGAATCTATAGGATTGTTAGAAAATGATTTTCGACCAGATTTTTGCCATAACCATCTCGAAATTCGAAGAAATAAAGATTTTGGATCGAAAAATGTAATCAGGCTCGTCTGTACGCTGTGAGTCACTTTGCATGAAGTGCACTTCAGACGAAGTGAGGATCCACTTCGCACGAAGTGAAGATCCACCTCGTACGAAGTGGGATGTGCCTAAAAAATGCATTTTATGATCGTATTGACGAGACGAGTGTCCTGGGAAAATTTGGTGAATGCAATTTTTTTAGATTTTAACGTCTAATTCGGGTTGTTCGGGGACACAGTCTAGAGCTTTAGAGTACAAATTTAATGATACGATCACAGTTGGTTGAAGATATTAGGGTACTCCCTGATACCGATGCTGAATGATGAGTGTTTGGTATAGTGATTATCAATGGGCCTTAACCTTAAATCCGCATTTGTTAAAAACTTAAGATTCCATATTTGAAGGGGAATTTCAGTAAAAAATTAGGTTCGGTCAGAATTTGCAAAAATGAGGGGGAATAAAAATTTTCACGTATATGTTAAGATTCTAGAATTTTTGAGATTTGTGACTCTACAACAGTATTCAGGTAGTTTCGAGTTTAGATTGTCTAGGGAATGTAGAAGATCTAGATTTGTTAGTTCGTGATCACGGGAGGTACAAAATTTTTTGATCGTGATACAGATTGATGCTAGCAGGTTCAACAGGTTCAGTAGTTTTTGTTGATGCCAACGAGGACCTAAGCCTATTCAAGATATATTGCATACACGAATGGTCGATGATAGTCTAAGGTGTTAATATGGCTAGCGGTTTCTAAACTTCCAATAAGATCTGAGGTCATTCAAAATATGTTGTATACACGAGTGATTAAGGTTAGTCTTTGGTGCCATTCTTCAAGCAGATAAATTGTTCTTATGGGACTAACCGCCGTTGAAATGATGATGCTTGCTAATTAGATTGCGACCGATCCAGCGGAGATAACTATAATTTGTTATTATGACTGAAGAGGAAGAATGTGATTCTAATCGCAGAAGAATGTTTCTCAGATTTGATGTGTTACCAGATTATTTGATTCCCATGATGATTTGCTAATTGAACAGATTAGCGATTTGCTCATCAATCATTTAGGAGTATGCTGAAACGTGATTACGGAAATTAGGATTTTAGATTTTCATAGATATTCTTGATTTGAAGTTTACCGTTGTGGTAATTTGAAGTTTCTATCAATTGTCGGTTGGGTTTTTGAAGATTAGAGGATCAAGCATAGGAGGAGTGCTCTAAAACTAAAAACGAATGTGGTTAAAGTTGAAACAGAGGTGCTACATGGATTAATTCTGAATCGATGATTATTCGAGAAAATTTGTCGATTACGCAAATCAGAGGAGGTTGGGAACCATGCAAACAAAGACCTGAAGATTAATTTCTAGAGAGAATTATTTCAGGGGGAATTGGTGCTTTATTGTTGATAATGTAAATCCGGATCATCAAGCAAGGGTGAATTTGTTGACGTGTTCTACGACATTGGCAGATACCTGATAGAAGTTGTAAAATATTCAAACACGGCTCTCAGTTTCAAGATCAAGCTTCGATAGTGACGTCCAAGGTGGAAATTGTTGATATACTTTATATTTGTCACTGTGCGAATAGGCTAGATAGAGCGTGTCATTTATGTCACTTCGTACGAAGTGAACCCACTTTGTACGAAGCCACATGCTACCTTCATACGAGTTGGTCATGTCTATATATGTGTTGTGTGTTCATTGTTTTGTAAGTTTTGGAGTTCCAAGAGGGGAAACACTGTTTCACAAGATTTATACTCTTTCGGGTATGAATGAATGAATGCTTCTGCTTACTCTGCTTTTATTCCTTTCTTTAATAACATACTACTCCTCTTAAAATTCTATACATTTCTCAATTTATTCGAGATATGGTAATTAGACGTCTTAGAACTTGACTTAATAGTGTTTCCCACCTCAGAATATACTCCCGTATCAAGATTCCCTCTATTTCATCTTATAGGTGAATATATCTGACTGATATCTGTATCTAAGTTGTGCGAGACCTTGAGAGCTTAGGTTAGTACCATCGTACAGACAAAGAGATGAGGCTCAACTTAAAAGTGGTGTTCCATATTTTGGAATCTTTTGACTGCAATTGTCATATCTTACGATACTTTCAATTTTGATGCAGTTTTTAGGTTTTAAAACAAAAGTATTCTACAAGTTCTAGGTCATCGCTTACGAAAATCATAAGAACTTGTATAAACCCCATATATCAATTATATATAAAGAACCTAGTATCTCAGAATCCAGCAATCACTCAAACGAAATTTCAGTGTACTAAGATCATATATCCGAGAGATGTTAGCCCACTAATTAAGAATGTGCGAAGTCTACAGGCACATGAAGAATGAGACATGTTTAAACATTTTAACACTAAAAAAAGAATTCTAAAAATATGATAAAAGAAATATGATTTTAGAAAAGAAAAAAATGAAAATACATTAAAAGTTAAAAAGTAAATAGGAAAAAGTGAAAATATGTTAAAAGTTGAAAGTAAATATTAAAAAAAATATATTGATATAATAAAATACGAAAAAGATATATATTATTTTAAATTTAAAATTACTATTCATGTTCATTTTCTTTAGTATACTGTGATAGTCTACTGATGTACTATTATTTCCACTTTTTACATAAAAACTCTTTTTGTCTTTTTCTATTTTTTGTACATTTTCAAAAGTTTATATGTTTTTGTATTTTTCACAACGTATTCTTCCCCCTAAAATAAAAAAAATATATATTTTTGGATTCTTTATTTTTCAAAGAAAGAAATTTGAAAACTAAAAATTTTGACAAACCGATGAGGTCAACTTCAAATCGCCATCCATTTTTGCTTCACATTTCAGTTTATCTTTTACCCTCATGATAACAAAAACATTGATTCCATTTATTTTAAAACATTTTTGAATTTGTTTATCAATTGATTTTGTCTTTTCAACAGTGAGGGTTCTGTGTGTGTTGGTGCATAATGTTTATTGCCTACGTCTTACGGTTGTATCTATATTTTGTAAAAGGGAAAAATGTGAGATTTACATTGTTTGTATTTAACTTCGCACGAAAGTAAAGTTTACCTTCGCACGAAGGTAAGTTACCTTCGTGCGAAGATAAACTATCCTCGCACAAAGGTAGCATATCTATATATAGCTAGTGTGAGGTGTTAGTGTGTAGAACTTTTGCGATTGAGATGGCGAAGCTCTGTCGGATTTCCTGGTCATTTATAACTATTAAATATTGAAGGAAATCAGTTAATTGATAAGATAATCTTGTTAATTGTCACTAATTCATATGAATTTCGCGTGTATGGACTAGATACTCAAATTTGGGCCATTGCTATTGGACAAAACGATCCTACTAGTGGTATCAGAGCTCAGGGAGCTTGATTTGAAGACAAATGTTCAAGATTCAGCTTAGAAGACTTCTTATTCTACTCATTCTTCTTATTTTTCACTTTTTAAAATGAATCCATGGTCAAAATAACAGATTTTCAAGTATAATACATAAAAATATGTTTAGATAAACCCTTGAGAAATCAGAGCTGAAAACAAACGAATTCATATTGAAAATTGCAAAAAAAAATGTCAAGTTTTGAACCTACCTTCGCACAAACATAACTTTACCTTCGCACGAAGATAAAAATTGTGAATGTTTAAAAATCATTTACCTTCGCACGAAGATAAATCTATCTTCACATGAAGGTAAATCAATTTTTAACATTTTTACTTCACTCGAACCAAAATCTTAATTGTTTTAGCATTTATTGTTGTTTCAGGCTGGTAACATGGAGAACGAATTTTACAACGCGCTTGCTATGTCAACGGTTAATTTGTCACCGCAAGCCGCACCGAATCTGAATTTGGTGAACGAAATGGGGACAACGGTGAAACCCCCAAAGTTGATGAATCTGGAGGATTATAACAGTTGGAGTGAACGATTTGTTAACTGGGTGCAATCGAACCATTTTAACTGGTGGTTTACTATAGAATAAAAAATAGCGCACCAATTGGGGAAAATGAATTGGAGAAGAGTTGACTCAGTTTACAACGGCTGAAAAAGAAAAATTCGTCAATGAGAAGAAAATGATGAGCATATTGCAACAATCAATCAAAGAAGATATCATAGCATTGCTGTAACATGATGATAACTCACAATCATTATGGAATGCATTAAGGTTGAAGTTTCAGGGAAGTTCACAAATGAGGAAGAGTGAAATGGCACTACTTAGAAAAGAGTTCGATATTTTCAACCTTTTGAAAGGTGCAACTTTGAAGCAATTGATCGAGCGTTATTATCTCCTACTTGTTCAAATGAAGAGGTTGGGAATTCAGAAAACAAATTCGGAGTTAGTCAACAAGTTGGTAGATGCTTTGCCTGAGGGAGAATGGACTACGTACTTGACGATTCTGAAAATGGTGCAGAGTATAGTAGTTACAGTCTTTCAAAGTTCATAGAAAAGCTCGAAGGTCATGAACTAGATATGCAAAGATGGCCAAATCAAAAGGTGCTCATATGCAACAAGATGTAAACCTTTACTTTAAAGGCAATACAACTGGTACTCAAAGTCCGAAAGTACAAACCGCCTTCAGTCCTGATAGTTATGCAAGCCCATCCTCTAATCAATCCGGTTTTCAATCATTTTCTAGCTTTGAACTAGATTCACCCAAAACACCTCAGTCTACGTAGAGCTCAAGCAGTTTCAAAAGTCAACAATCTGGTCAATCTAACTCAAACCAGAGGATTTTACAATGTAACATAGCTGTGATCTTCAAAATGCACAAGATTTTAATGAACATACAACCAAGCAGCACATGTCGTTGCTCGCATCTATTCTTGAATCTTACCAAAGCCTGGTTGCTGGGAAGATAGGAAATCCATATAGATCAAGGAAGATTACGATCAGATAGATTCAGAAGAGTTAGAGCTTATCGATATTAAATGGTGCATGGCTTTTATAGTCCGCAGAGCTCAGAGATTTATGGAGATAACAGGAAGAAATAGCTTGGGAGGTTTGGATGGGAAGCTTGGATTCGACAAATCAAAAGTTACCTGTTTCAGATGCAGAGAGAAAGGACATTTCAAACGTGAATGTACTAACCGAGAAGTCAACACTAATCAAAGGCCTTTTAGTAATGATTACTACAAGAAAGCTATCTATCATAAATTGTCACCACCACAATCAAATTCAAGGATGATTCAAATAGAAGACGGTCCATCCAATGCTAAAGAAAAAGCTTTAGTAGTCACCCAAGAAGACGAAGGATTTAACTGGAGCAAGTATATTTCTAAAAACGAAAGTCTCGCACTTCTCGTAGAGATAATCGCAGAGCCTGAACCTGAAACAGAAGATTATTCTGAAGCCGTATTCGATGAAACTCTTGAAGAAGCTATTGTTAAAGGATATATTCATGAACAACATGCTGAAGAAGAGAATATATTTCATAATGCTTTTAGAAATGTGATCCCACCTAATATGTTTCCATCTTTTGCAGGATATTTGGATTCAAGTTATCAAGTGCAAGCAGAAGAGGAATCAAAGTCTGAATGTGGGGAATTGATAGATGTGAAAAAAGAGATGAATGCTGAGAATTTGACAGAGACTACAAACAAAGCAATGTGTCGAAAAAGATAAAAGCTATTCTGAACTGAAAAACCATGCAAGAGATGTCAAGAACCTTGCAAGGAATGTGTCAAGAAAGATAAAAACTATTCTGAACTGAACACTCTTTCAGACAATTTGACAATTGATTATAACGAAACTAAACAAGCTTATGACAAATTATCTAAAACAATTAAACAATATGAAAAGGTTAACAGTGAAGATAGTGCAACTTTGTCGATGCTTAAAGCAACTCTTATGGAAAAACAAATGGCAATTAACATTCATCTGAACAAAATTGCTGAACTAGAAAATGAGCATGAAAAAATGAAAATTGAAACGGAAAGGGTTAACAAACTATTAATCAATTATTCCACCAGTTCATATGTCATTGATCATATTCTCCCGAAAATTGAAAAGGAAGAAAATGATAAGAACGGTAAGAACAAAAGTGTTGATTACAACCGTGTTCCACCACCCATGTTGGAAAGTTATGCTAGAAAGAAACCATCAGGGGTGGAAAAGGCGCTCAATCTAGATTGGAAAACTAAAAAAAAATGAGTTGTCTGAGAACATTGATGTAACATACACTAAATCAGACAATGACTATGAACCTGATGTGGTTAAAACATTGGTTAATAAGGTTTTAGGAAGGGAAAGAAATAGCACATAGTATGAAAGTGCAGAGTCGAATTTGGAGAAAACTAGTTCAAGTTCACTGTCTGAAAATGAGGAGAGCTTTCACAAGAATTATCTTGATAAATCAGATTCTAGTTCGGATGATGATTCTACATTGGTTGCTTATACCATGAAAGGATCGGACAAACTATATTATGATCAAGAATTTTCGATTCAGAATGTGAATCTTGAGAAAGTAGAACAAGTGTTTAAGCTAACAGAAATCAATGTTTCTGAACTGGTAAATTTGAATAAGTCTTACTACTCTAAACCTAAAAGTTTTTGTAAAAATGATCGCAAAGGTAAAAATTCTCAGGAAAAAAAGCGTAAAGGGTTGGGGTATGTTAAGAAGAAAAATAATAAGTTTCAAAAATCAAATTTTCAAAAGAAAGTAAACTTTTGTTTGGATCAAGCACAGTAAGTGAAAAAGAAAGGTCGGAAAGGAACAATTAAACAACAAGTTCCATGCATAAAAGAAACATCGTGAGTAGAATTTGAGTTCATCTACTGATTGTGACAATAGAACATGTTGGAAATGTAACAAAGTTGGGCATATTGCATGACATTGTACTCAAAGCAACTCAAAATTTGTTTGCAACGCAAAGAAATCCCCAAGATGTGAGACAAAAGAAACCTGAGTTTGTTCCAAAACAGATATTAAACAGAAATAACGAATCCAGCAAAGTTGTGAAACCAATAATTCTAAATGTTTTAAAATTTGAAATTGGTGAAACTTCAACCAAAACCGAACAAAAGGATTTAAAATTTTATTGACAATTCTAAAATAACAAACTTAGGTGGTTAAAACCAAAACATCTTCTGTAAAATCAAAACACATGTTAAATCTGAAGTTAAACACGATCTTAAGGTCAAAGTTCCAACATTTGATATTCCAACCCACCAAAGATCGAGAAGGCTTGGGTTTCATGTTTAAGTAATTGTTTATAATGTGTAGAGGCACCGAGGTCAATCATATCAAAATGGATAATGGACAGTGGAACTTCTCATCACGTGACAGGAATGTTGGCCTTACAATTTACTAAGCATTTCACATATTTGTGATAAGAATTTTACAACGCACTTCAATGATAAAGAATGCTTAATTCTGAAGCAGGGATTCAAAATTCCTGAAAAATGGATTCTCCTGCGTGCTCCACGAAAGAATGGTCTTTATGTTCTGGACATGAGGTCGCATCCACTATATCGAAGGCGGCACAATGTTTTGTTACGAAAGTAAATGAAAATGAATCGATCTTATGGCATCGAAAGATGGGGCATATCCATTTGAGAAAATGAACTATCTAGTGCACAGCAATCTAGTGGAGGGTGTTAATCTCAAAAGTTTTCATCTAAATGGCAATTGTCTTTGCTGCAAAAGGGGGAAGCAGCATAAGATATCACACCCGGGAAAACTTCTGAATTATATAAAACTACCACTAGAGAGTCTTCATATGGATTTTTATATGAATCGAAAACATCCACACTGATTAACAAAAGGCAGATTTTTATACCAAACCATTTGATCGAATCAGATTTAAATATCGTTTGAGAATTAATGGTATGAAAAATCTAACATCAGAGGGGGAACTAGAGGTTGAATACGGATCGAGATGACGAGTTTTCGTGATCCTTATCGGTTTGTCACATTTTATATAGTTTTTTAGAATTTCCTTCCTTAAAAACAAATATCCCAAAATATGTTTTTGATTTTAGGGGGAGAAATGTTGTAGAAAATACAAAAGCATTAAAAAATGCAAAAATATACAAAAACAGGAAAAAGACAAAAAAGAGTTTTCATGAGAAAAGAGGAAATGATAGTACATCAGTGGTTTATCACGGTATGCTAAAGATTTGTAGTGTTAAAATTTTAAACAGGTCTCACTAAGGATGTGCCAGTAGGCTTCGCACATTCAGTAGATTGTTTTTGAGATATAAACTTAAAAGAATAACATTTCAACAATCGCAGTAAAAGATTCCAAATTGGAACATTACTTTCAAGATGAGCCTTCATCTCTTTGTCGGTATGGTGGTACTAACCTGAGCTCTCAAGGTCTCGCATTACCCAGCTACAGATATCAATTAGATATATCCACATGTAAGATGAAATCCAGGGAATCTAGATACGGGAGTATATTCTGAGGTGGGAAACACGGTTAAGTCAAGTTCCTAAATTACCTAAATGTATCTCGGCTCAATTGAGAAATGTGTAGAGGTTTATGTGGACAAGTTTACTGACAATCTAAGTGAATTTGTTTAGTACTTAAAAGCCTTATAAATGTCAACGGTACTAGTGATATGTCTCAAAAACTAATATGATCCTCTAACACGAACTCACAAAAATATGTCTATAAATATATTTGTACATAGTTTATTACATTTCATATTAGAAAAGCTCAAAAACATTTTCAAGTTGTTTTGGCATAAATTTTGGAAAAACCAAAAAGATTTTATTTCTATCTTAGTTTTGACTACAGATGATGGAAAGCGGATCTTCAAAATCCAGAGATGTCGAATGCTGAGAATTTTGGAAGACAACAGGGTTGGGAGCTTATCTGAATTGTTAAAATTCTTTGAAAAGATCAAAAGTTCATTAACTTGAAACTTTACAATGCCTAAAACATTAGTTTGATCACAAAGTGTTCAACCAAGGTCTTAACTTGGACTTGGTAGACAAATTAGTTAATCGGGGTCATTAACTTGGACTTGGTCAACTAAGTGGGTCGTTAAACTGGTTAAAATAAATGAGATGTTAAAAATCATATTTAACTTCGTTCAAAGGAGTTATCTTCGCTAGGAAGATAATTATCTTCGTAGGAAGATAATTATCCTCGTACGAAGTAGTAATATAAACTGTCTTCGCACGAAGATAGTTCATATGTTCACTGTACATATGCTCTGAGCAAAGATAAAAATTATTGCAAACAACGAAGTGATGCAAAAATTTGTTAGCTTGTAGTGGCTGATTGGCACACCACGAACAATGCCTAAGGTAGTTTGGACCAAATTGAACTCGAATTGAACCTTAAATAACGTTTTTGGTAAAATAAATACAAAAATGTAGATCTAGGACAATCTAATGGGGCAATGTTAAAATTGAACATGCCATCGTGTTAATCGGCACTTCAAGTGTATAAGGTTACCTTCGCACGAAGGTAATTTATCTTCATACGAAGATAAAGTGCAAAGTATGTATTTTGATTATTTGCCTTCGCACGAAGGTTAAGATTCACTTCGCACCAGTTACCTTCGCATGAAGGTAAATTGTAGAAATCTGAAAAACTTTAAGGGTTTTCGTGTTTGTGTTGCGTAGGAAAAGAAATCGAACTTCGATAAGAAACACAACATTTGTGTGTTTTTAATGAGAGTATTCCAGAAATTGCTCTTTCAAGTCAATATTGAAGTTTATGAGCGAATTACCGATTGTTAAAGCGCTTACAGACCCTCACAAGGCCTATCGCCCACAGATAGAGAGGTTCTTGGAGCACACAAAGTTTTTACCAGAGAAGAAAGCTATAGAATCTTTTGTGCGGATTGGTAATGAAGATAAAGAGGTGTACATTACTAAAGCTCTGATTCGCAGAGAGATTTTAAAGATAAAGACGAAGATCCAATGATGTATACTGAACGTATATGTAAAGGATGCTTCTATAGAATGGGTTATAAGGGGCATGTCAACATTCAGTTGAATAAAGCTTATCTCAGAAGGCCTTACAAGTTTTTTGTACATTCTATGATATCTACATTAAGCCACAGGAAAGGGGGAGGTGATGCTATAGTCGATTTCAGATGTGCGTGATCGCTACACCTGCATTGAACAAGCCTTAGAACTTCACCAAGATGATATTCGAGCAGATGAAGTTGAACATTGACAAAGAAAAGTTCTTGCAATACCCCAAATTCGTGCAGATGATGTTCGATGACCAACTTCCCAACTTAGTGAAAAACAAGAATGATGTGTTGTCGTTAGATCACAAAACAGGGTTATCTTTGGTGAGATTTAGTTAGTATTTGAAGCAGACTTCAGAGCCAGTGGCAAGGAAATTCTTTGGAAGATTTAAAGACAAGAGATACAAAGCACCTCTGAAGGATAAATGGAGAAAAGAAGGCAGTGATTCTAACGATGAGGTTGCTCAGATGGATGGTGATAAGCCTAAGAGAGGTGTGTGGTATGAGAAAGAAGATGCTAAGAAACAAAGTACTCGAAAAGCCAAAGCTCAGAAAAGAAAGAGAGAAACAATCCTCAGAGACGAAACTACTGACGAGTAAGTGGAGATTGAGCAAAATATGTGGAACATGTTGAAGTCGAAGTGAATGTTGAGGACGAGGTATTTTCTTCTACCTCAGATAGAGAAAAGGAAGGTGCAGGTGATGATAACGATGAAGATTCTGAGGATACATTTGACAGAGTTGAAAAATGTAACATCCGTCAAAAAACGGATTTACCAAACCCGCTCCGTTTATCAACCGAACAGTCAGTTAAAATTTTAGTTGCGAATTAAATGCCCAAAATAATTTTAAACGATCCGTAATCAAATATTATGCGGGGTTATGTATTTAGTTTTTGAAAATCTGTCAAAAATATCAAAATAAAAATGTTTTACATTTGCCGGGTTTCGAACTCGGGTCTATACCGGGTCAAACCAAAGACTTATCTCTTAACCGAACAACCGCTCCGCCACTTTGTTTTTCTGGTGAATAAAGGAATTACTTAATTCAAATATTGAAGTTCCGAAATCAATTTCTGTATTTTTGCGCCCAAAATAAAAGTCGTCGGAAATCCCGACGATTTCGCCGTTTATTTACGTTATCGCTCAATATAACCGAAGTCTTAACTATTACGACGGTTATAACCGACGTTTGAACCGCGACATCAGCTGTAACCGCCGGAGAACGGCTGACTTCGAATTGAGACCGAATTCAGACCCCATTCAATCCCAATACTACCCTATAAATACAACCTCATCTCGCCAGAAGTCTTTCACACTCAAATCGCACCTTTTCTCGGCGAAAAATCACTCGCCGGAAATTCTTGATAATTCGCTGGAAAACCGTATCCGTAAACTCTGAGCTTACTGAACCCCCTAAACTTTCTCCGAAAACACCCACACCCTTTTCAAGCCTTCGGAAGACTTTCTGCTGCAAAATACTTGTCGCCGGAAAAAGAGTTCTGTCGCCGGAGTTCGGCCGGAAAACAGAGTAAAACCAGTCGGTACATCTCACGCCTATTTTCTTCCCTTTTTACTTTTATCTCGTCTGTAATTGATCATAAAACACTAAAGGAACAGGAATTAACTTTTCGAACCAAGTCCGTCGTCACTTCCGGTTAAAACCGGTGAAGAAGACGAAGTTCAGTAATCGTTAAGTATAATTAAAATCAAGATATTTACCGGGTTAGACACACAGTCCAGCGGTGGACTGTGTGCACTTTTAAAGCTAAGGTCACGAGTTCGATTCCGGTTTCACACACGCCGCCTTGATAAAAATTCTCTTTTTCGCAAAACAGAACCGGAGTGTTTTGTGATATGTTAAGTATATTGATAACTGAGTTTATAACCAAGTGAGACACACGGTCCAGCGGTGGAGTGTGTGTCCGCTAACCCACAGGTCCCGGGTTCGAGACCTGTGGAGCACACCGGTTCTGAGATTTATTTCGTTTTTAATAATAATGGATTTCTGTTAAATCTAATTAATATATATATATAATTAAAATCGGATATATAACGGGTTAGACACGTAGCTCAGTTGGTAGAGCTGCGTGCACGCGTACGGGAGGTCTCGGGTTCGAGCCTCACCCGGCGCACAACAAAATGCCTATGAACCGGTCAACGATAGTCAAGTCAACGGTCAACGTGTACTGTAGCAATAAAATAAAATATTTTTTTATTATTTTTATTTAATTATTTTAATTAAAAATCAATTATAAATACTTAAAAATAACATTTTTAAGGTTAGAAAATAGCCTCAAACTCACAAAAATACACCCAACAATCCTACTAAAATAGATTCATAAAACCCGTTTACTTACCGAACCATTATGCGATTTATCTAGGATTAATTTCACTCGTGGTTAACACCATTTCGCGTGCATTCAACCTCATCAACCGAACGCACCCAATGTGAGTGGATTCTTACAAACTCCCCTTTTTATTCATGTTTTGGGGTGTATCATGTGTCGCTTAAACTAATTTTCTTATGCAAATTCGTGCTATACCATTATATGAACTAAACTAGAATGTAACTATTGTTTGGTTGTGATGTATTACATATTGTCAAAGTTGTATGCAAATTATTTAGGCCCATCAGTTCCTCGTGGGAGACGAGAACATCGCGTGCCTCAAAACTCATTCATTAAGGCCCATCAGTTCGTAAGAACAACGCGTGCCTCAAAACTCATACATTAGGCCCATCAGTTCCTCGTGGGAGACGAGAACAACGCGTGCCTCAAAACTCATTCATTAAGGCCCATCAGTTCGTAAGAACAACGCGTGCCTCAAAACTCATTTATTAGGCCCATCAGTTCGTGGAACAACGCGTGCCTCAAAACTCATTCATTAGGCCCATCAGTTCCTCGTGGGAGACGAGTCGAACATCGCGTGCCTCAAAACAATCATTTGGTGTATGTGAGTTTAATATTCAATATTATGTGTTGTGTGAATAAATTTACATCTACAATTACTCATATGTGGTATGCACATTATTTATAATCAATTGGTTAAACTTGTTCAAATGTTTTTTCCATAGGATTCACTCGCCAACATTATGTTGATCCAAAACCTTTTTACACATGATACAGGTAAACAGGTTGAAGCAAGGAAAACATAGGATATGCCTTAGAAGAGAACCAAGAAGCTTAGACAGATAGATAGAATATGGTGTATCATTTATTTCCATTAAATTGTATTAATGAATATGAAACATATAATAAATGTCATGAGCTTTGATGATAACCCAATTATGCCCCGATCACCTTTTCCGCTGCGGGTCGGGGTGTGACAGATTGGTATCAGAGCCATGACTATAGGGATATAGGATAGGTTATTAGACCCTTAGAGCCTATACTATAGTCTGCCTAAATTTTAACTTGATTAGGTGGTTACATACAAACTTGTGATATTTATTTGTTTCATATTTGTTTACATTTCAGTCAAACATACATGCTCACATACATATTCATTATACATATATACATATTCATTATACATATATCGATGTTCATGTATTCAATTTATTTTCATACTCTCAATATCCAAAGATTTTGTGCAATTTTCAATTCTCATCAAAGTAAGTTCTGCGACGGGCATGTAGTAACTGGAAGGGTACAAGTACCGGTAGTCGGAACGTCCTGTCTAGGTTGGCATTCGTATAAATCCAAAATAACGGACCAGTTTGCCTACCTGGGGACTAACGATGAGAGTACGACGGACCTATTAGGCCAAAGCATGCCACACCAAACGTCGTTCGAACTAACCTCACTTTGAGATGTCACCGTGTCCATGCCTGGACACATTCCGAATATCACACGTTGTATACATATTTCTCGATTTTCTCCGGGTTTTGTGTACGCAACCAGGCAGAAACCGTGCGAACCATATGAAAAACCGGTATTCATGGGGGCCCACATGATTACACAGGTAAAGTATGGCGGCATGACGGGCCTAACAGCGAACAAAGCCCAAGACATCCTATGGATGTAGTAGATTTATTTTTCTATATTTATTTTATGAACGTTCAATCCCAAACACGACCCACGATCCCAAAGGCATCCAACTCATACTCTTGACATGTATTCCTTGTAGATGTCTTCTAACCTCGCCCGTAGGAAGATGAGAGCAGAAAAAGCCCGTGAACGCATGGCTACCCAAATCGCTCAGCAAATGGCGACCGTAATACCCAACATCGTAGTTCAAGTTCAACAAGCCCTTACCGCTAATTCCGTTAACCCAACCCAACAAGAAGATCAAAACACTATCAATTCTTCAGTCACTAAATGCACCTACAAACATTTCAAATCCTGCGATCCTCCAAAATACGAAGGTACTGAAGGTGTCACCGCTCTCCTCCATTGGTTCGAAGAAATGGAGAACACTTTTCTAAATTGCGATTGCCCCGATGATCGCAAAGTGCGTTATGCTACCGGTCGTTTACTTGGAACAGCACTCACATGGTGGAATACAGAAAAGACCAAACGAGGTGTTGAAGAAACTATGACCTTGACTTGGGAAGAATTGAAGGGAATCATGACAAGACGGTTTTGCCCAAGAAGTGAAATCAAGAAATTGGAGGATGAGTTCCATGCTTTGAAACAAAAGGAAGGCGACCACACCACATACAACAAGAGATTCCTTGAGCTAAATCAAATGGTTCCCAATTTGTTCACTCCCCTCTACCGTTTGATCGAGCACTACATTCGTGGTCTTCCATCAAAGATTCAAGATCCTGTAATAAGCACCTCGCCTGCAACTTTGGAAGCAGCAATGGAACTAGCAACCGCGCTCACCGAGAACCGAATCCGGAACAAAGATTTCAAAGAGGAGAAGAAGAAGGATAAAGCATCAACGGAAACCTCAAACCCCACCCGAACCGAATCCTCTACACCACCTACATCTAAGAGAAAGCGTGATGGGCAAGTCTTCGCCGTCACCCAACGCAAACAACCAGCTTCACAAGTTGTACCTCCTCAAACTATCCCAAACGCTCAAGTAGCACCCAACTCAACTTACCCAAATAAGAAACCTTACATTGGACCTCACCCTCAATGCAACATCTGTTTCTATCACCATCCAACTACTTCACCCTGTCGACTATGTGCGAATTGTGGACGCTACGGTCATTTGAGCAAAGTTTGCCGCACCGCTCAAAACCAAACCTTAACCCCTACTCAACCCATGACCCAAACATATCAACAACCTCAATACCCCATGAACCCATATGTTCGAGCTTGTTTCAATTGTGGCGACCCTACCCATTTTAGAAACACCTGTCCTCGTTTGGTTAATATCATAAACGCCCAAGCTCAAGCAAACCCAGTTAACCAAGCAAACCAAGCAAACCCAGCTCCACCACCAGCAAGAGGAAGAGTTTATAACATCAACGCCAATCCTGTTGAAGATGTTAACGGTCCAAACCAACCACTTAACTAGCCTTCTCTCACCAAGAATCAAGATTCAACTCTAATCACTTAGTTTTTATGTTTTTCTTTATGTTATCTCAATTTTCACGTATCTCAATTGGAATTTTATCCAAGAATTTTAATGCAAATTACTAGTTCAGTTGGTTTTATACTCATTGATTTAATATTTATATCATCATAATTCACGACATATCTCAGAAGTTGAGTTGTGTCTCACATGCAATACATTTCATTTCATTTTACATTTCAATACATGCAAAACGCTCGGCTCCGTTTGATTGAGCCTTGAGCACACAGTTCAATTTACATTTCAATACATGCAATACGCTCGGCTCCGTTTGATTGAGCCTTGAGCACACAGATCAATTTACATTTCCAGTTCATGCAATACGTTCGGCTCCGTTTGATTGAGCCTTGAACGCACATACATTTTCATTATCAGTATCTTGTGGTTATGGTGTTTGTTGTAGAGTCGCATAGAACTAATCATAACTGGCGGATGAAGTCAATGAGAATTTGACAAGAATACGGTGGATACGCCGCTGGTACTTCCTATATATAAGTATTTTTGTCAAATGATCGGAGACATTATCAGGCGGTTATGAGAGGTTCCATGCATAGGCTGTTTGTGTGGTTAAGTTATTCATATTCAGTACATGCAATACGCTCGGCTCCGTTTGATTGAGCCTTGAGCACACAATTTCAATTTCAGTACGTTCGGCTCCGTTTGATTGAGCCTTGAGCGAACAGACATTTCAATTTCAGTACATACAATACGATCGGCTCCGTTTGATTGAGCCTTGATCGCACAGATATATATCATTTCAGTATTTTTATGTTTGTTGTATTGGTTGTAGAGTTATAGGACTAATCATAATTCACTGATAAAACCAATGAAAATTTGACAAGAATATGGTGGATACGCCGCTGGTACTTCCTATATATAAGTATTCTTGTCAAAGGATCAGAGGCGTTATCAGGCGGTTATGAGAAGTTCCATGTAGGATTTACTATTGCCTTGGTTGAAATTGTGTTACATTTATATCATCTCACTATTTAAAGGAATTGGATTGTGATCCATTTCTATATAGACTAACCTCTCCATCATAACAAACGAGAGAGGAACCATCACCATTCAAACATATATGCTATCAGAATGTGGATACAATTGTTAGTCGTTGTGTTTATTTGTGTAGATTGTAGAATTTCTGCCTTAGGATATAACCCTAAGCATATTCAAACTTTTATGCGTGATATCATTTTAGCGAATCATTCCTGCTTAACAATATTTATACAGTAGGCAACAAAAAGCGATTCCTGTATTAGGTTGCTTAACCTTTACAAGGAACGTTACCGCCTCAAACAAAAACTCAAACCCTTATTTCTTCTAAGTATGTAACTGTCAAAACTAAACACCATCATTCTTTTAGTCAATTATATCCCTGTTTAAATTTCGGGACGAAATTTCTAAAAGCAGGGGATACTGTAACATCCGTCAAAAAACGGATTTACCAAACCCGCTCCGTTTATCAACCGAACAGTCAGTTAAAATTTTAGTTGCGAATTAAATGCCCAAAATAAATTTAAACGATCCGTAATCAAATATTATGCGGGGTTATGTATTTAGTTTTTGAAAATCTGTCAAAAATATCAAAATAAAAATGTTTTACATTTGCCGGGTTTCGAACTCGGGTCTATACCGGGTCAAACCAAAGACTTATCTCTTAACCGAACAACCGCTCCGCCACTTTGTTTTTTGGTGAATAAAGGAATTACTTAATTCAAATATTGAAGTTCCGAAATCAATTTCTGTATTTTTGCGCCCAAAATAAAAGTCGTCGGAAATCCCGACGATTTCGCCGTTTATTTACGTTATCGCTCAATATAACCGAAGTCTTAACTATTACGACGGTTATAACCGACGTTTGAACCGCGACATCAGCTGTAACCGCCGGAGAACGGCTGACTTCGAATTGAGACCGAATTCAGACCCCATTCAATCCCAATACTACCCTATAAATACAACCTCATCTCGCCAGAAGTCTTTCACACTCAAATCGCACCTTTTCTCGGCGAAAAATCACTCGCCGGAAATTCTTGATAATTCGCCGGAAAACCGTATCCGTAAACTCTGAGCTTACTGAACCCCCTAAACTTTCTCCGAAAACACCCACACCCTTTTCAAGCCTTCGGAAGACTTTCTGCTGCAAAATACTTGTCGCCGGAAAAAGAGTTCTGTCACCGGAGTTCGGCCGGAAAACAGAGTAAAACCAGTCGGTACATCTCACGCCTATTTTCTTCCCTTTTTACTTTTATCTCGTCTGTAATTGATCATAAAACACTAAAGGAACAGGAATTAACTTTTCGAACCAAGTCCGTCGTCACTTCCGGTTAAAACCGGTGAAGAAGACGAAGTTCAGTAATCGTTAAGTATAATTAAAATCAAGATATTTACCGGGTTAGACACACAGTCCAGCGGTGGACTGTGTGCACTTTTAAAGCTAAGGTCACGAGTTCGATTCCGGTTTCACACACGCCGCCTTGATAAAAATTCTCTTTTTCGCAAAACAGAACCGGAGTGTTTTGTGATATGTTAAGTATATTGATAACTGAGTTTATAACCAAGTGAGACACACGGTCCAGCGGTGGAGTGTGTGTCCGCTAACCCACAGGTCCCGGGTTCGAGACCTGTGGAGCACACCGGTTCTGAGATTTATTTCGTTTTTAATAATAAAGGATTTCTGTTAAATCTAATTAATATATATATATAATTAAAATCGGATATATAACGGGTTAGACACGTAGCTCAGTTGGTAGAGCTGCGTGCACGCGTACGGGAGGTCTCGGGTTCGAGCCTCACCCGGCGCACAACAAAATGCCTATGAACCGGTCAACGATAGTCAAGTCAACGGTCAACGTGTACTGTAGCAATAAAATAAAATATTTTTTTATTATTTTTATTTAATTATTTTAATTAAAAATCAATTATAAATACTTAAAAATAACATTTTTAAGGTTAGAAAATAGCCTCAAACTCACAAAAATACACCCAACAATCCTACTAAAATAGATTCATAAAACCCGTTTACTTACCGAACCATTATGCGATTTATCTAGGATTAATTTCACTCGTGGTTAACACCATTTCGCGTGCATTCAACCTCATCAACCGAACGCACCCAATGTGAGTGGATTCTTACAAACTCCCCTTTTTATTCATGTTTTGGGGTGTATCATGTGTCGCTTAAACTAATTTTCTTATGCAAATTCGTGCTATACCATTATATGAACTAAACTAGAATGTAACTATTGTTTGGTTGTGATGTATTACATATTGTCAAAGTTGTATGCAAATTATTTAGGCCCATCAGTTCCTCGTGGGAGACGAGAACATCGCGTGCCTCAAAACTCATTCATTAAGGCCCATCAGTTCGTAAGAACAACGCGTGCCTCAAAACTCATACATTAGGCCCATCAGTTCCTCGTGGGAGACGAGAACAACGCGTGCCTCAAAACTCATTCATTAAGGCCCATCAGTTCGTAAGAACAACGCGTGCCTCAAAACTCATTTATTAGGCCCATCAGTTCGTGGAACAACGCGTGCCTCAAAACTCATTCATTAGGCCCATCAGTTCCTCGTGGGAGACGAGTCGAACATCGCGTGCCTCAAAACAATCATTTGGTGTATGTGAGTTTAATATTCAATATTATGTGTTGTGTGAATAAATTTACATCTACAATTACTCATATGTGGTATGCACATTATTTATAATCAATTGGTTAAACTTGTTCAAATGTTTTTTCCATAGGATTCACTCGCCAACATTATGTTGATCCAAAACCTTTTTACACATGATACAGGTAAACAGGTTGAAGCAAGGAAAACATAGGATATGCCTTAGAAGAGAACCAAGAAGCTTAGACAGATAGATAGAATATGGTGTATCATTTATTTCCATTAAATTGTATTAATGAATATGAAACATATAATAAATGTCATGAGCTTTGATGATAACCCAATTATGCCCCGATCACCTTTTCCGCTGCGGGTCGGGGTGTGACAAAAAAGCTGAAAGGTTGGCTTAGATCAAGAAGAAGAAAGTGGTTGGAGATGACGATGGTGTGCATACTCTGTCTGATAATGATTTTGAAGCTGAAAGGCCAACTAAGAAGGCATGGAGAGTCAAGAGTGTCACACCCTCAATTTCCACTTACGGAGTATTACCGCGAGGCGTGTGATCAAACCAGAATCTCAGACACTAGCAATATCGAACGACTCTATATGATTTATTTAAACGTTTTCCAAAAACATTTGTTGTAAGCATTCATAGTCATTTTCAAAATAACAAAGTTTCAAAGTTTAGCGGAAGCATTAAATTTAAGTAACGGGCGCCAACATAAACACCAAAACCAAAATCCCAAACATTATTTGTAAATAAGACTCGATAAAAATGTCTTGATCAAATGCAAGTGAGTGCACCTAGCGCTCCTAGCGTCCTGAGAAACATGTAAAGAAACAAGTGTCAACATTAAAGAAGAGTGAGTTCACAGGTTTTTATAAGTTCACAAATTTGGTTTAAAAGTTTTTTTTTCCCCCGTTATCCCTAACCCGGGATAACGACATAGTTCCATTATTCCTAACCCGAAATAATAATGTTAGTTTGTAATTAAGTTCAATGTTAACATGTTGGTAGCTAGCCTAAAGTTACGTCACATAAGAGTTCGCGATCGAAGCTGACTGTTGTTGCCTCAGTGTTGCCAGGTTTATCACTGACCATGGCGAAAGTTAGGCCAAATTAATCACCCGTTGACCATTCCCGGTCGGCTAGCGCAACTAGCTCGGGTGGGGCTTGTCAGGCCCAGTAGTACTACCATAATTTCACCGCTATTTAACCCAATACTAACGATCCGAGAGTTGGTTGAGGACTTCCGTGATAAAGCTACTTAGTGACCATAACGTATATTAACATTAACTTAGTTACCGAGTAGTTAACGGCGTTAATTTCGCATAACGTAAAAAGATAGGGTTGTAGAGCGTATACATGTTTCTCCCCCAGTTGTTTAAAACTGGATAAAATAGTGGCCGTGAACTCACCTTAAATTGCTCGGTTAGAATAACGCAAAAGAAGCAGATGGAACCACTAATCTCGTCCTAACATTTCAACCGATTTAAAGTTAGTGTGTGAACACACTGACACAAAACCCTATGCATAACTAACACACAGTACGGCACACGTAATAACCAATTCAAAACCATAATCATGCATGCAAAGTATCATCATACAAAATAACGATCAAACCAACTAGTCATAAGCATAGGATAACTCATACAACACTTAGGTACACACAAACGCAAGTTATCATGTTTCAGCTTGTATGCTCATAACTGGGCTGTTTTCGAGGATTTTTATAAAATAGTTCCAACATTCCAAAAATTCCAAGTTTTTTACAGGATGTGTCAATTAGACTGTAGAGTTTTTTGTAAAAGTTTAAAATCCTAAATCTTTACCAATTATTTATAAACATTTATATACTAGGCTGCAGTCAGATTCGTCGCTTTCTGATTTGCAGTCTATGAGAAAAAATATTTAAAAATCATCGTTTATCTAATTAACAAAATTCCAGTGGGAGATTTTTTTTGAAATTCCTGTCTCCATTTACTGTACAAATTTCGTGACCTAACCCCCTACAGACTATGAGATCCGACTCGATAAACAACCTGCAAATTCTGCAGAATTTACGCAGCTTCAGCTGCTGCACTAAATGACCATTTAAAAATAGCAAAAACCTCAGAAAAATATGAATCCGGCGCCATTTGAAGCGTTTTTCAAAAATACACGTTTTAGGCTTCATAAAATCCACTTTTCAATAAATAATGATCAGGTTACACCAACTGAAGTTGGCTGTAAATGTCAATCAGCATACTGTTTTCGACTTTATCGCATTAGAAACATGTTTAAACGATCATGACGCTTATTTGTATTGATTAACAACATGTTAACTTGTCAAATATCATCATATATATCAATATTCATGCAACCCCTAAATAAATATCATGATCTTTATCGCTAAAACGCAGCCTACGATTTTAGTATTCAACATAACATCATAACCGCAAAGATTCGCACATTCATCCGAACTAATCATAAATCACAACACTTTTTCATACTAATAACCCTACAAACACATAATCATGATCAAGATTACACAAAACCTAGTGTGAATTGCAAAACAATTAAACCCTAACCTTGAAACGATGATGCTTATCGAACCGGGACAAGCTTGGAATCAATGCGGGAGGTGTGAGGTTTGCGACCGTGAGAGGGGGGGTGCCGTTGATTCTTCTAGGGTATTAGGGTTTCTCTTTTTTTTTAAACATCCCATGCATACTTACATATAAATATAACAAGGGGAGAGGGGGGCGGTTTGGGTAAGTGTCTTGGGACGCAAGTTTGTGTTATTTCCTTGGGCCGCAAGGAGGTGTGGGTCGCAAGGGGGTGTGGGTGGCGAGTTGGGTTTGCTTGGTCGCGAAGTCGAAACGTTTCACAAGCTTGGTTCGGTTTATAAATAAAAGTTACTAAAATATTATTTGCGACATGGAGTTTATAAAATATTAAATCACAAACGTCTAATAACACATAGCACGTAATTCAGATACAACCCGTCTAATAACACATAGCACGTAATTCACCCTATAGATTCACAAAGTTAGCGTAGTTATTGCGAGCGTGTAATGTAATTCTCCGAATTAAATCAGCGTAGGAGTGAATAACCATAAAGTAGCGCGTTTAAGATACCTGAAAAGCCGGGATGTTACATTATCCCCATGTTGAAAGAATTTTCGTCCCAAAAATTGAGTAAACGCGGTTTAGAATGCAACGCACAAAAGTTCAGTTTGTTAGAATGGTACAAGTAAATCCCAGGCTGTCACATCATCCCCATGTTGATAGAATTTCGTCCCGAAATTTAGTTGGTGGTAACGTCAGATTGCTGCTCAGCTGCAAAAAAGGTGTGGATATTTGCTTTTCATTTGGTCCTCTCTTTCCCACGTGAACTCCGGTCCACGCTTAGAGTTCCAAGAACCTTGACGATCGGTATCTTGCTGTGCCTTCGAGTCTTAATCTCACGGTCCATGATCTCGATAGGTTGTTCCACAAAATGTATTTGCTCATCCACTTGAATCTCATCCAATGGAATGACTAGGGTTTCATCTGATAGGCACTTCTTCAGATTGGACACGTGCAAAATGTTGTGAACTCCATTGAGTTCGGTAGGACGTCTAACTGATAAGCTACGGGCCAGATACGCTTCGAAATAACAAATGGGCCTACGTACTGTAGATTTATTTTACTCGTTTCCCAAACGAATTACACCCTTCCAGGGTGACACTTTCAGTAGGACGCGGTCACCTACTTGAAATTCGAGCGGTTTGCGTCGTTGATCAGCGTAACTTTTCTGTCAATCTCGTGCGGCTGCCATGCGGTTTCTGATTTGCACAATCTTTTCAGTAGCCTCAACTATCAACTCAGGACCGGTGAGTTGACTGTCACCGACTTCTGCCCAACAGACCGGTGATCTACATTTGCAACCGTATAATGCTTCAAACGGTGCTGCCTGAATGCTCGTATGGTAACTGTTGTTATACGAGAATTCCACTAAAGGCAGATGGATTTCCCAACTGTTCCCGAAGTCTACCATGCATGCCCTGAGCATGTCCTCCAAGGTCTAAATGGTCCTTTCACTTTGACCATCCGTCTGAGGGTGGTAAGCTGTGCTCATATCTAAGCGTGTACCCAACGCTTTCTAAAGTGACTGCCAAAAGTTTGACGTGAAACGAGCATCTCTATCTGAAATGATGGACATTGGCACCCCGTGCCGAGAAACTACTTCCTTAATGTTGTTACGAGTCAACTTATCTATCTTATCTGTTTCTTTGGTCGCTAGGAAGTGTGCAGACTTAGTTAGACGATCCACGATTACCCAGATGGTATCGCAACCACTCGGAGTTCGCGGAGAGTTTAGTGATAAAGTCCATTGAAATCTGATCCTATTTCCATACTGGGATCTCAGGTTATTGAAGTAGCCCTGATGGCTTCTGGTATTCCACCTTGACTTTCGCACAAGTCAAACACTTGCTCACGTAGGTGGCTATATCCGCCTTCATGTTGGGCCACCAGTACGCGGCTTTAAGGTCTTGATACATCTTATCCGAACCAGGATGGACAGAGTATCGGGATTTGTGAGCTTCGTCCATAACTAGCTTCCTGAGGTTTCCGTAGAGAGGTACCCATATACGATTCATGAAATACCGGGCATCATTGGGTTTCACTTCCCAATCGCGTTCCATCTTTCCCACAGATTTGGCCTTGATGTTCTCTTCCTTAACTGCTTCTAGCTGCGCGTCGCGTATCTGTTAGGGTAACCCAGAATGAATTGTGAACTGCAGTGGTCATACCCGACGAGGTCTCAAGTGCTCCTTTCGACTGAGGGCATCAGCTACCACGTTAGCTTTACCCGGGTGATACCGAATGGCACATTCATAATCGTTCAGGAGTTCGACCCAGCGACGTTGTCGCATGTTCAACTCCTTTTGGTCAAAAATATGTTGGAGGCTCTTGTGATCCGTGTAGATTGTGCACCTTGTTCCATATAGATAGTGTCTCCAAATCTTAAGTGCAAACACAACTGCTCCCAATTCCAGGTAATGTGTCGTGTAGTTCTTCTCGTGAACCTTCAACTGTCGAGATGCATACGTGATGACATTATCACGTTGCATGAGTACACATCCCAATCCCTGAATGGAAGGTCACAATATCCACAAAATCATCTGTCCCCTCTGGCAATGACAAAATGGGTGCACTGCAAGCTTTTCATAGGCTTCTTGCTTCTAGTAATTATGAAAATGCATGCATTATCCGATCTCTGTCGCTGTCCTGGGTGCTTCCCAGTTCTTGATAGCATCGATCTTGGCGGGATCAACGTGAATACCCTTTTCATTCACAATATGCCCGAGAAACTAAACTTCCCGAATCCAGAAATCACAATTCGAAAACTTGGCATATAGTTTCTCCTGTTGAAGTAGTTCCAGCAATAATCGCAGATGCTCAGCATGTTCTTCTTCACCCTTAGAGCAGATGAGTATATCATCGATGAACACGATGACAAACTTGTCGAGATACAGCTTACACACGCGGTTCATGAGGTCCCTGAATACCGTGGGTTCATTGGTGAGACCGAAGGGCATGACCAAGAACTCATAATAGCCATACCGAGTGCGAAATGCCGTCTTGGAGATATCCTCCTCCCTGAAGCTGGTGAATAACCGGACCGTAGATCAATCTTGGAGTAGTAGCTTGACCCTTGAAGCTGGTCGAAAAGATCGTTGATGCGAGGTAATGGGTATCGGTTCTTGACGGTAACCTTATTGAGTTCCCTGTAGTCGATGCACATGCGGAAGGTCCCGTCCTTCTTCTTGACGAAAAGGACCGGAGCTCCCAATGGCGAAGTACTGGGTCGGATAAATCCTTTTTCCAACAATTCCTGAAGTTGGATAGACAGCTCTTGCAGCTCTACTGGAGCTAAGCGGTACGGGGCCTTGGCGATAGGAGTCGCATGGCTCGCCAATTCGATTTCAAACTCCACTTGTCGATGTGGTGGAAGTCCGGGTAACTCCTCTGGAAACACATCGGGAAAGTCACGGACGACGGGGATATCTTCAATCCGCTTCTCGTCCTTAGACTGCTCGGTGACCAGTGCGAGCAAAGCAAAAGAGTTCTTCTTCCAAAGATACTTCTGAGCTTGCATGTAAGAGATGATGTTCGTAACGACGCCTACCTTCTCACCTTGCACCATCAAGACTTCGTCGTTAGAGAGCGGAATACGGATAGCTTTCTCGAAACGAGAACTTCTGCTCGGACGTCGGATAGCCAGTCCATTCCGGCTACCACATCAAAACTACCCAGAGTAGTTGTCATCAGATCAATGTTAAAGGTGGACCCGCGAGTTTAAGTTGACAGCCGGTTACTAAATGAGTTACATCTACAGATTTACCATCGGCTAGTTCTATGACGTAAAGGGGTCTCTAGGGGTTTAGGTGTGAGATTTAGGTTCTTCCTAAAAGACTCGGATATAAAACTCTTATCCGCACCCGTACCAAAAAGTACAGTAGCAAAATGATCGTTAAGGGGAAACTTACCGGTGACCATATTTGAGTCGTTTCTGGCCTCTCCAAGGCCCAGCGTGAATGCACGACCTTTGGCACCTCCTGTGCCACCATTTCCATTGTTGCCATTGTTGTTGTTGTTGTTGTTGTTGTTGTTGTTGTCGTTGTTGTTGTTGTGGTTGTTGTTGTTAATCCCACCATTGTTGTTGTTGTGAAGCTGCGGGCAGTCTAGCTTGAAATGAGCAGTGCTACCGCACTGATAGCATCACCGGTTATTACCCTGGTGCTGATTCTGATTTTGTCTTGTCATGATCTCCCTGCGACAATCCTTTGCGCGTGTCCTGCTTTTCCACATCGTTGGCAGCGATTTTCGGCGCAAGGGCCGTGATGATGGAGGTTACAACGGTTACATTGCGGCTTTCGACCCGCATAGCCGCTCGAGTTCTGGGTGTTGTTAGTAGACTGATTGTTGTGACCCTGATTGTTGCTGAAGTTGTTGGACCACTTCTGGTTTCCTTGTTATGGTTGGGCTGATAAAGACTGTCGAGCAGGTGAGTCTTTGAATTTTCTTTTTTTGTCAGGGACAATTTCAGTTGGAACCCTGGGTGGCAACTTCCTTTGCTCCACCGCCTTATCGGTGAGTTTATGCGCCAGCCTAATCGCTTGATGCTCCGTCGTAGGGTTGCTAGACATTACCATGCCCTGGATCTCAGGGACCAGACCCCCAAGATAAAACTCAAGTCGTTTATCGACGGTGTTAGCCAAATAAGGACAAAGGAACACCAGATCAAGATGTCTCGCTGTGTACGCTTCAATTTCTGACCCGACCATCTTGTTGTTCCATAACGCTTGTTCCAACTGCTGAACTCTGTCCCGCGGACAGTATTCTTCCTTGATTAGAGCTTTGAACTCTGTCCAGGCCATTGCATTCGCCGCAACAAGTCCACGCGTTTGGACTTGTGCATTCCACCAGGTCAATGCCCCATATTCCAACGTCGAGGCAGCATACTTGACCTTATTAGCTTCAAGGCAATTGCACATCTCGAAAACCGATTCAAACATAAGTGGAAATAAACAAACTAAAGGAAATAAAACGGAGATTGGTGAGACGAGTTAGTCATCTATGTCTCCATCTCCCAAGTCGCTATCACTGCCGTCATCCTCTTCGGCGTTTTCAGCTTCAACAACCGAGTCCTGTTCTGGCTCTTCTTCCTTCGGATCCTCCTCCGGGTCTTCCTCTGGATCCTCCTCTGGGTCTTCCTCCGGATCCTCCTCTTCATCCTCTACCGGCGCTGGAGGGGCCGGTGCTGGTGCCGGTACTAGGATAGGTGGTGCTTGGTTCTTGCTCAAGTTCGTGAATCCTCCAACTGGACTCAAGAACTCTGTCTTCGAGCCAGTCAGCCCTCACCCGCTCAACACGAAAGTCTTTAGCTAAAATGTTTCGAACTCTCTTATTCTCATATTGCTCTTCCTCGAGCTCTCCAGTTTTACCAGTTAGCTGACATATCAGCCATCCCTGTGCTTCGATAGTCTCCTGCATTCTCCCCAGCTGTTCATGTTTTTTCCTTAACACATCTCTAAGTAGATCGTCCCCCACTCCTAAAGAGTTGACCAGTTCGACCGGTATAGCGGTGGTCAGACGGGAGGACGACTCCCCTCCTAGAGCGAGTCTTTTCCTAGCAGCTGAGCGTGTCTCCACGCCACAAGGTGGTGAGGGTTCGACCATGGGTGCCTTCCTCGGCGCCCTTGATTGTCGAGATCTGTCGGATGATGATGATGACATAGCCTGCTGGGTTGGTGTAGTTAGTTACGAGTTGCGTATATCACAATATGCATATATATCTCACATAGAACAATTGTAGTATAACACATAACAAGATAACACAGTTCGGTGCTAACTAAGTCTAGTGTCGTGTAACAGCCATAGTTTAGGTCTACTTTTAATGCAAACCTGGTTCTCTATAGCTAGAGGCTCTGATACCAATCTGTCACACCCTCAATTTCCACTTGCGGAGTATTACCGCGAGGCTTGTGATCAAACCAGAATCTCAGACACTAGCAATATCGAACGACTCTATATGATTTATTTAAACGTTTTCCCAAAACATTTGTTGTAAACATTCATAGTCATTTTCAAAATAACAAAGTTTCAAAGTTTAGCGGAAGCATTAGATTTAAGTAACGGGCGCCAACATAAACGCCAAAACCAAAATCACAAACATTATTCGTAAATAAGACTCGATAAAAATGTCTTGATCAAATGCAAGTGAGTGCACCTAGCGCTCCTAGCGTCCTGAGAAACATGTAAAGAAACAAGTGTGAACATTAAAGAAGAGTAAGTTCACAGGTTTTTATAAGTTCACAAGTTCGGTTTAAAAGTTTGTTTTTCCCCGTTATCCCTAACCCAGGATAACAACATAGTTCCATTATTCATAACCCGGAATATAATGTTGGTTCGTAATTAAGTTCAATGTTAACATGTAGGTAGCGAGCCTAAAGTTACGTCACATAAGAATTCGCGATCGAAGCTGACTGTTGTTGCCTCAGTGTTGCCAGGTCTATCACTGGCCATGGCGAAAGTTAGGCCAAATTAATCACCCGTTGACCATTCCCGGTCGGCTAGCGCAACTAGCTCGGGTGGGGCTTGTCGGTCCCAGTAGTACTACTATAATTTCCCTGCTATTTAATCCAATATTAACGATCCGAGAGTTGGTTGAGGACTTCCGTGATAAAGCTACTTCGTGACCATAAGGTATATTAACATTAACTTAGTTACCGAGTAGTTAACGGCGTTAATCTCGCATAACGTAAAAAGATAGGGTTGTAGAGCGTATACATGTTTCTCCCCCTGTTGTTTAAAACCGGATAAAATAGGGGCCGTGAACTCACCTTAAATTGCTCGGTTAGAATAACACAAATGATGGAACCACTAATCGCGTCCTAAAATGTCAACCGATTTAAAGTTAGTGTGTGAACACACTGACACAAAACCCTACGCATAACAAACACACAGTACGGCACACGTAATAACCAATTCGAAACCATAATCATGCATGCAAAGTATCATCATACAAAATAACAATCAAACCAACTAGTCATAAGCATAGGATAACTCATACAACACTTAGGTACACACAAACACAAGTTATCATGTTTCAGCTTGTACGCTCATAACTGGGCTGTTTTCGAGGATTTTTATAAAATAGTTCCAACGTTCCAAAAATTCCAATTTGTTTACAGGAGGTGTCAATTAGACTGTAGAATTTTGTGTAAAATTTTCGAATCCTAAATCTTTACCAGTTATTTATATAACAATTATATACTATGGCTGCAGTCAGATTCGTCGCTTTCTGACTGCAGTCTACGAGAGAAATTATTTAAAAATAATCGTTCATCCAATTAACAAAATTCTAGTGGGAGATTTTCGGAAATTCCCGTCTCCAGTTACTGACCTAACCCCCTACAGACTATGAGATCCGACTCGATAAACAACCTGCAAATTCTGTAGAATTTACGCAGCTTCAGCTGCTGCACTAAATGACCATTTAAAAATAGCAAACGTCCTCAGAAAAATATGAATCCGGGCCATTTGAATCGTTTTTCAAAAATACACGTTTTAGGCTTCAGAAAATCCACTTTTCGATAAATAATGATCAGGTTACAGCCAACTGAAGTTGGCTGTAAATGTCAATCAGCATATTGTTTTCGACTTTATTGCACTAGAAACATGTTTAAACGATTATGGCGCTTAGTTGTATTGATTAACAACAGGTTAACTTGTCAAATATCATCATATATATCAGTATTCATGCAAACCCTAAATATATATCATGATCTTTATCGCTAAAACGTAGCCTACGATTTTAGTATTCAATATAACATCACAACCGCAAAGATTCGCACATTCATCCGAACTAATCATAAATCACAACACTTTTTAATACTAATTATCCTACAAACACATAATCATGATCAAGATTACCCAAAACCTAGTGTGAATCGGAAAACAATTAAACCCAAACCTTGAAACGATGATGCTTATCGAACCGGGACAAGCTTGGAATCAATCCGGGAGGTGTGAGGTTTGCGACAGTGAGAGGGGGGCTGTCGTCGATTCTTCTAGGGTATTAGGGTTTCTCCTTTTTTTTTTGAAACATCTCATGCATACTTACATATAAATATAACAAGGGGAGGGAGGGCAGTCGCAATATGGGGGGCGATTTGGGTAAGTGTCTTGGGCCACAAGTTTGTGTTATTTCCTTGGGCCGCAAAGAGGTGTGGGTCGCAAGGGGTGTGGGTGGCGGGTTAGGTTTGCTTGGTCGCGAAGTCAAAACGTTTCACAAGCTTGGTTCGGTTTATAAATAAAAGTTACTAAAATATTATTTGCGACATGGAGTTTATAAAATATTAAATCACAAACGACTAATAACACATAGCACGTAATTCAGATACAACCTGTCTAATAACACATAGCACGTAATTCACCCTATAGATTCACAAAGTTAGCATAGTTATTGCGAGTGTGTAATTTAATTCTCCGAATTAAATCAGCGTAGGAGTGAATAACCATAGAGTAGCGCGTTTAAGATACCTGAAAAGCCGGGAGGTCAGAAAGAGTAAGATGGATACACAGACTAAGACTACTGGGTCTCCCGAAGTAAAGAAAGCTAGAAGAAAATACAGGAGGAGAAAGACAGTAGAGGTTGAAAGTGTTGAACAACCACAACGTATTCACATTTCTTCACCACAACAACCACCACACCACCACAACCATCATCACAACATATCACACCCTCACATCAAACTCCACCACAACCAATATCTCCACAACATCAAACATCTCCGCAAACTCAAACAACACCCAAAAAATCAACACCTAAATCAGCTCCGAGACAATCACTATGGGATAGATTTCCTACAGACTTTGGGGAGATTCCATGTACAGAAGGGCTTCATGAAAACTTCAATGCAGACATGTTCAGTGACTCCAAAATTGTAGAATTGGAAAGCAAGATCAAAGCCTTAGAAGATAATAAAGAAGTATTGGAAGGCAGAGTGAAATTTCTTGAATATTATCGAGAATATATGAAAGTTGTGATCGAAAGTCTGGTGACTGATAATGACAAGTTGAGACGGGTGCTAAATGATTTTTAGGAGAACGTGCTTGGAGTAATCCAAGATTTGATTTATTTCAGAAGGTATTGGCTAGCAGGTTGGGGATAGACTTTGATGCTGAATTTGATCGTTTAGAAGTTGAAGAAGCAAAACAAAAGCAGCTGAGCGAGCTAAGAAGGCAGAGGAAGATGCTAAAGCTTTGGGCAAGGGGAAAGATAAAATTGATGAGGTTCCAATGATAGAACATTTTGCGCTAGAAGCTGAGTCTATGCCAGAAATTACTACTGCTAGTGTTGAGAATCAGGAAGAGGTTGATATAGATGTTGATGATGAACCAGTTAATTTTGTACTTGTTGGAGGACTGGTGAATGTTTCTGAAAACCCTATGATTGAAAAGATTGCAGAACGAAGGAGACTGTATGTTGAGATAGATACAGAGTTAGATGAATTTATGATGGCGAAGAGGATGATGAACAAGATAAAGATACCGGTACAAAAGATAATATAGATGATGATGACAAAGGCGACGATGACGATAATGCACAAGGTGGAACAGGGTTGATTGTCGAAACAACAAAGATTAATGAATTTTTTTATTACGATGCTTATCTGAATGATTTTGCTAACCAAGAAAATGATACACAACGCCAGGGGGAGCAGAAAGAGCAAACTCACGATGAAGAACAGTGAGGAATCCTCACAGCTACTCCATTTATAGTTGTTCCTGATTGTTATAAGCCCCGAATTTTGTCTTTGGAACATAATGTTGAGGAGGGCGAGTTTGTGCATAATTATACAAAGGAAGAAATTGCTATTATGCTTAGGGTTGATGAAGAGTCATTCGAATTTGACTTTGAAGAGGAACTGAATAACATCATTGCATTCAAGGCAAATGATTATGTTTAGAAGCATATACCAAATGTTGATACGTATGATAGGGTGATTATTGAAGATGCATCGGATGACGATGAAGCGTTCAAGTATTCTGGCGAAGGAACTGATAACTTTCCAACTCTTGAAGAGTTATTCAGTAAATCAAAAGATGATATGTTAAAAAGAAGGATTGAAGAGACAATTGCAGAGGGAAGTATTCCGAAACGTATATCCAAATAAGAAATTGCTAAGGTTAAAAAGATGTGGTTTAAAGAACTGCCAAAAGAAAGAAGTTTAGGCGACCGTTAGCATTCTTCACATGCGACAAAGATAAATCTTTGGGTGATATTTTGAGCTGGGGATGGATTCCTGAGTTGGATATCTATGCGATCAAAAGGGAATATGGTGTTCAATACTTCAGATATTTGAATGATTTGAAGACGTTTCCATACTGGGATATCAAAAAACTTGTATAGATGAAGAGTATTAACTTCCAAATGAAGTTTCATGATCAAAGATTATGGAAGTTAATAAAATACGAAGCAGCTCATGGTTTTGACAAGTGGAAACCGTTGATTCCGAAGAAAAAGATAAAGAATGACAAAGTTACTAAAGAGAAAGATGCCACGCTTGTGATGGAACGACCACGTGTGATGAAAAACATGTCATTGATGAAGATCGAACAGGGTTTCCATGAATACTTTCAGTGGTGCCAAGTGGATTCCAAAACAAGTGAATTTGTTATTGTTTTGAAAGTTGATGACACCTGGGATATTACTAAAGATTCTAATCTAGAGATGATTGAACGAAAGAGGATATACGGATTGTGGAGAACTATTCGTATACTAGACCCGATGTGGCTAGTTAACTATTCAAAAGATGATATTAAATGTTTGTTCTTCAACAAGATCTGTTATGATGTGAAGGAGAAAACGCAAGCGATGCTATACCAAGGCGTGATTAATTCAGGAAAAATGTGGGAATCAACATAGAGAGAGTTAGAGAAAAAAGATTTTATGAAAGAGGATGAAGATTGGAGAAGATTGAAGAAAAGTATAAAGAAGCTCGTTTAAGAAGATTTCAGTTTATGAAGTGGGCTCCTACGACTGCTCAAACGCCAATACCGTATGAAGAGCGTAGGAAGCTGCAAAAGAATTTCTTTGGACGTTAAGGTCAAATATTTGAAAATTTTGAAGAGAGACCAAGACTACGGCAACATCCAAGGGGGAGTTTGTTGGTGCATAATGTCAATTGCCTACGTCTTATGGTTGTGTCTGTATTTTATAATAGGGCGAAAATGTTAGATTTACATTGTTTGTATTTAACTTCGAACCAAGGTGAAGTCTACCTTCGCACAAAGCTAAATTACCTTCGTGCGAAGATAAACTACCCTCGCACGAAGGTAGCATGTCTATATATAGCTAGTGTGAGGTGTTAGTGTGTAGAACTTTTGCGACTGAGACGGTGAAGCTTTGTCGAATTTCCTGGTCATTTATAATTGTTAAACATTGAATGAAATCAATTAATTGAATAAATAATCTTGTTAATTGTCACTAATTCATATGAATTCCACGTGTACGGACTAGATACTCAAATTAGGACCTTTGCTATTTGACAAAACAATCCTATAGTGTGATACAACCCTTTTCAAAGTAATAAACATTTTAATAAACCCATCATGGCCATTTCTGAAAGTTTTTCATATTAATTCAACCAAACTCATCATCATGTGCCAAAGGACTTCATTATTGATTATTTAATTGTAACTCAAAATAATCCTTGTACAATTAAACAAATTGATTATTTGAACAGCGGCACCCAAGTCTTTTCAGTCTTGGGTACATTATCAGCAATTTTTTGATCCTTTTCTTTTTATTTCTTCTGTTTAACCTTCTCTAACTTTCGCTTGAAACAGATTTCCAACCTTTTCAAAAACAGTTTTATCTTTTATCACCCATGTTTGGTTTTTAAACACTGCTTTCTAGAAATAAAAAGATATAATCTTTTTTTTAATACTTTTGACGATTCACCAGTTTCAAAATTTAAAAAATTAGTATTAACTAGTTTCACCTTGTTTGTAGATTCTTTGATTTGTGTTAGAACTTTTGAGACAGTTGGTGCTTGATTATTCATAGTTTGAGCTAGTTTGTAATAGTTAGACAAAGTTAAAGGGTCAAAAGTGTAATTGTGTGAAACTTGCTGATGGCGGCGTATTTACTAATCCAGCGTATTTATTAAATACGCTGGGTAGTCATTCTGTATAAATATGATGATCAATGAAGTTATGTCCATGTTTATTGGACAGATTTTAGTGATCTTCTTGTTGTAATTTTTGCTATTGTGCTTTCATCCGAATATCCAGGTGTTGTTATTGATTACATATCTATTGGGATTTCATATACAACACTAGTTGTTTGATCCAAACAAGATTCTTCATCTTCTTTGCTTGGTTTTTCTTTTTGCACATTCAAACCATTGTGATCCGAATCTATTTTGGGACTCACAATTTGGTATCAGAGCCTTTGTGCTCTTTATTGTTTGAGTTTTTGTTAAGATTCTTCAAGTTTTGAAGGTTTTTCAAAAGTTTCAAGGTTTTTCAAGGTTTTTAGACTTAAAATGGCTTGATCTGGTGCGTTTAATCTTTGAGTTGTTGTTAATCAGTATTTTGGTAAATATTTTGGTCATTTAGCTGCAAAGAAACATGAATTTTGGGTCGTTTTTGGGTGATTAGAGGGTTTTTGTTCGTACTAAAACCCTTCTGGGTGTAATTATTCTTAAAGCCTAGATATTCTTGAAGATAGCGTAATTGTCTTTGAAGCTGGCGTATTTAACTTGAATCTCGTGTAGTTAACAAATACGCTGGTTATAAAACCAGCGGATTTATATTATTGTTAGCGTAATTGCCCTAGCGAATTTAATCGAAGGCGACTTCAAAATCAGTGATACTAATCCTCAGTGATTTTATCATGGTGTTCAGCGAAATTAACTAAACCTTTGATTGTTTTCATATATCCAGCGGATTTAGAATTTTGTAGGAGAAAGTGCAGCGCATTTGATCTCTCGTCCAGCGTAATTGTCTCCCAGTACAACATATTTAATCTCTGGTCCAGCGTATTTACCTCCTTGTGAGCGTAATTGTTCTCTGATTCAGTAAATCTCAGCGTAATTGATCATCTTTCATCCATCATGTCTCTCAATCAACTCAATCCGATTGCTCAAGCCGAACTAGAAACTGGAACCGCAACAAGGCCACCAAAGTTGAAAGGTTCTAAAGATTTCAGCAGCTGGAAAAAACAGGATCAAGAAGATCCTTCAACATTCACAGATGAAGAGAGGCGACCGCATGGATGTCAGTCAGTATGGGCCCGCATGTTCCCATGATAATACGTGACGACATCCATACTATCAATGAAGATCCTTCAACATTCACAGATGAAGAGAGGACACTCATTCAACGTGACCGGAGGGCTCACGCTGCTCTCACTATGGCTCTGTCAAAGGATGATAACAATCTGTTTGAAGAATACACCTCGGCACATTAACTGTGGTTGGCTCTAATCGACCATTATGAAGGCAATGAGGAACTCAGGGAGAACAAACGAGACATGGTGCAGAAAGAATGTGATATGTTTGGAATTATTCGTGGCGAAAGCTTGTCCGACCACATAAGCAGATTTCTGGGGGTGTTGACCAAGATGAAGAAGGTGGGAAACCCAGTTGCAAATTATGCATCGATCAAGAAGCTGCTAGATTCTCTACCAAAAGAATGGAGTCTTCAATGCATGATGATTAAGAAAACTTTCCTCACCAGCACAACTCCAATTACTCTCTCAGAATTGATTAACACTTTAAAAGCCTTTGAAATGAACATCGTGAAACGAGAGATGAATCAAACTGGATATTCTCAGAAGACGTCTCAGCAAGCTGCTGCAACCTCGGTCCCCAAGAATATGGCATTTCTTGCTCCTGTCACCTCATGTGGATCAAATCCCCAAAGTGCTGTCGAATCCAATTCAAATGCTTCCGTAAACTCTGTGAAGGCCTCGTCATCTTTCGAGAAGACCACCGTGGCCAGCAACACTCAAGCACTTAAAATTTCCACAGAACATGTAGCTCTTTTTAATACTTTCTTAAGTAGCTATGAGGCGCTTATGTCAGGAGAGTTGAAGAGAGAATTCCTAAAAGCAGAGGACATGTATCAAGTAGATCCAGAGGACATGGAGGAGATGGATCTGAAGTGGAAGATGGCAATGATCACTCTACGGTTGAAGAAATTCCAAGATAAAAACAGGAAAAAGGTTGGCTCTTGGAAAAGCTAGATTTGAAAAATCCAATCTTAGATGTTATAACTGCAAAGACTTGGGCCACTTCAAAAGAGAGTGTCCGTTGCTGAAGAACGAGAATACCAAAATCAACCAGACAAGGAGGTCGATTGCCATTGAAGGAAATAATAATGCTGCTGAAAATAATCATAAGGCTTTAGTGGTGGAAGATTATGATTGGTCGGAGGAGATAGCTGAGGCAAAAGATGAAGTAAACAAGCGCCTCATGGCAAACATTACCACTGTCTCTCCGACATCTGCTTCAAATGGTGTTGAAAAACAAACCTCCAAGATTCCAAAAGATGACACTGGTTTGAAAAGCATCATCTCTCCTGCCTCAAAGAAGAGACAACAGAAAGCTGAAATGAATGAGTCGAAGCCTGCTGTTCAAGAAGTCATCAGTACCAGCAAGAATGCAGCGGTTGAAACATCCTCTACCGCCATGAAACAGAAGCCAAAGATAAGGATTTGGTAAACAGCATTCCATATGAATTTAAAGCAAAGCTGTGCTCAAAACCATGTTTGAACGTCGTGGCACACTACAAATCACTCAACCATGATATAATTAAAGAAAAAGAAAAAGTTTTGAAAATAAATCAAGAACTAAAAGAAATTGAGGCTGCATATCAGCGAAAGTTGAATTCAACCATAGCTGAAATGCAGACTCTAAAGGAATTTGTTTTCAGAAAAGATTTTATCATAAATGATTTGACCAAAAAGTTAGAAAAATCTCAAAACGAAAACAATAAGTTACGAATCATTATTGACAAATGGAAAATTAGCCAAAAAGCACCGGTTGACATTGTAAACTGCCAACGACCGACATTCATAAAGGATGGAATTGGATATAAAGATAAATTCGGAAACGAAAGAAAATCATTTCCTCCTCCGCACAGCAAAAATTATGTTCCTATGCCATCTCCTCATCCTAAGAACGACTTAATCAATAAAAATGATCTTTTGGATCAAAGTATTTTTTATAAATCCGAAAACAACACTAACCTTTCTGAAAGTAATGCAGATCTATGCGAGAGTAAGGAAGATGTGTGTGATGGGGAAGATGATTGTGGAGGGATGAAAATAGGAATAGGCTATTCAGGCGACAGTTATTCAACTGTTAACTGGTTCGCCTGGAATTGTGATAAGATGAATACAATTTCTATTCGAGATAACTGTAATAGTTTATCTAGGATGGATGATTGTAATGGTTGTATGCCTAAATTGACAATTCAGGATGACTGTAATGGCAATGTGCTTACACTTAAGGCTCACAACCAAGGATTTGCCAAGGTTGAGGGTCATGACCTAAACTTTGCTCTCAATGATGAAAATGTTATGCTTGAATCTCCTGTATTTATGCCAGAGTTAAAGAAAAACAGTTTTTGAAAATTCCTTATAGAGGAAATTCCAGAATTTGTTCCATCAGTTGTAGGTATATCAGAGACTGATAAAGATTTCACTGAAGATTCAAGCGCAACAACTTCAGAAAGCGATGAAGAAAGGTCAGATAAAAGTCAAGAATCAATTTCCTCATCAGACAGTGAGCACAGTGAAGTCGACATTGAAGATAAACATCATCCTGAAGAGAAACTGAAGAAAGCTAAAGATTCAAGCCACATTACATCATCAAACTCCTCAAGATGCTCCAGACTCTCATCACATACATCATCTTCACACTCAGCACCCAGGAAGAAAAGAGTCAAAAACAATGGGGTTAGTAAACTGAGTCTTGGCCACTGACTTAGGTCTCCAGGTCAACGAATCAGACCTCTGCACATTCCTAGGAGTGCTAGAGGGATTCTGGGAAACCGAGGGTCTCAAGGGTTTAACATTTTGTTTCTTGGCCAAGTTCCAGTCTTGATCAAAAGACTTAGCCATGAATCCAGCCTTATATTGGCGATTAGGCATAGCCTTCTGATGTCTAGAGTACAAAGTATGGAAAGAGGTAAAGGTCCTTTGACAGTTTCAAGCAATGTGCCCGGGAGATCCACAGTTGAAACAGGTCTGCCTCTTCTGGAAGAAAACAGTCTCAGCTTGGGAAATTCTAGGCAATTTGCCGGTCACTTTCTTGCTGGCGTTTACTGACAGCTATTACACGGTCTTGTGCTTGGCGGTGTCCTGCGCACAACCATCAGCACACTTGTTAGATTTGTGATTTGAATTGCAGGATTTTGAACAAGAAATGGGCGACTGCTGAGTTAATTCCTCAGTTTGACAAGAGGACTCAACGGTTTTTGAAGACGCTTCTTTGGTTTTCTTCTTTTTAGATCGGCGTGTTCTTTTCATTTTTAGGCTTACTCTTCAAATCACGCTTTGTGACAGATTCTGTAGAGGACACGAGTGACTCTACAGGAACATCATGTTCAGAAATTTTAGCAGATGGTGATGGAACCTAGCAATTTAAAGAATTTTTAGGTTCCGATTCACTATCAGATGTAGAGGTTTCATTTGAATTAAATTTAGATTTTTGTTCATCTGCTTTCATTTCCGAATCAGTCCCTTGTATTGAGTCGCCCAAATCTTCTAGAATAATATCACCGTCAACATTGACAGAAACAGTTGGTTGGTCATCGTTACCACTATCAAAAGATGCAGCCTCTGAAGGTGAACATTCGATATCCTCTGCTGAAGACGAACTTTCGGTATCCTCAGCTGAAGATGAATTGAAGCTGATGAGGACGAGTCATCTGTTGATGTAGATCCTGCAGCTAAGTTCATTTTCTCATCACACAAGTTGTTACAGCTATTATCATCATTCAAAACATCAATATCAGAATTTAAACTGTCTAAATGTTCAACACAACCAACACTGTTTGAGCATGTAAATTGTTCGGCAAGAAAGTGATTTAAAATGTCAAAGGCAGGTTTATAAAAAACTAAATCATCAGCTAAATTGTCTTAATGTATATTCAGACATTCTTCCTCATCAACCTGTGTGATGTCCTCAACTAAAATTTCTTCTGCACATGAATTAGACACATTAGTATCATTTACACATTTAGTTTGGGCATCATAAGATTTCTTTTCATTAAATGTTGTAGAGAATGTGGATGGTTCTGCCTCAGGCACTTCTATCTCCAATTCCATTGTACTCTCAGATGGACGATTAATGGTTTCACTAGGAAGTGATGTAGAAGCCACAAAAACATCATCCTTCTTGAGTTCAATGGGTTTGGAGAACTTAGGGTAATAGGGCGTCCATGATTTAGATAAATAATATGAGGGTTTACTTATATCATTTTTTCAGCATTTTCGATTTCTTCCTCAGTTTCAGGCATTCTAGTGTAGTTATGGTTAAATGGTGGAGGTGCCCTATTGTACCCAAGACCCTTGGTGAACTTCTTTTGATAATTAAGTTGGAGGTCACATAAGTCCTTGAGTAATTTGCTAGAAGTTTCTAGTTTCTTAGTATTTATTTCATTTTCATGAAGCTTCCCTGTCAAGGAATTCAGCTTGGCTAAGGCTGCTTGAAGTTCTACGTCCTTTTCAGCTAATTTTAGCTTGTAGACGTAGACCGAACATTGTTGTTGGTTCAAGTCTAGCTTTAGCTGAGCCACATCTTGTTTCTGTGCTTGGACCTTCTCCATAACAAGCTTGTTCTTATGTTTAAGGGCGATGTTCTGTGACGCAGCGTCTTGATATTCAGCCACAAGAGTCGAATTATGGGCGCGCATTTGAGATAATTTAAAACGACAACTATCAGAACAAAGTATTCGATTTACCGTTTCCGAAAGATCGGGTGTCTTAGTTGTCTGCGCCATCATGCAGTGATTGCTGTTTTTGGATAGATTCAAGGTTTCCATTTGAGCTGCAGCATCTGCCAGTTGAAACCTCATGCTGTTGGGCCACAAGTGCAGTGGACTTCCCGCCTGAGCTGCTAGATGGACTCGTAGTTGACTTGGAAGGAGAGACGGGAACCAACTGTCTGTCACTGCTCTGTATATCAGCGACCCTGGATGATACATACCCTGATGGTGGCTTCTTGCATTCCCTAGCGAAATGGCCTGGTTCATGACAGCGGTAACACCTGAGTTTGTCCTTTGTGAGACCGTTGTAGGATTTGGAGATTGAAACCCATACATGTACTGAGTGTTTTGAGGCGTGACAGCAGGACTGTACACCACATTTTATCCACCGGGTGCTTGTGCAGTTCCTTGCAGAGGACTATAGACGAGATTCTGTGACATTAACGTTGTGTTCTGACCCGTCATCCCTGCGGTCATCAGACTGCTTTGATGATTGATTTCCCTTTGTTGGTTATCAATTTCACATAATTTGATAGTAGCTATCATCTCAGTGAGAATGACGTCGTTCAGGTTCTTTGTCTTTTTGATCATGCCCACGTCTGCATCCCAACTTTTGCACAGTGAATTAAACAACTATCGGTTCATGGCGCTGTTTGTGAGGGTGATCTCCGTTGAAATCATTTTTGAAACCAGTTTGACATAACGGCGTATTTGATTTTCGATGGTTTCCCCATACATGTGATTGAACGAGCTAAATTGCTGATTCAGCTGGTTCACCCTACCTTCATGTCAGCGTTTCCCTCGTAGAGATTTTGCAACTCACTCCAAACTTCTTTAGCATTTTTACAGTTACTGACCGTGATAGAAATATCGGGTCCTAAAGCCATGGTTAGTGTTGCAGAGGCCTTCTCATCTTCCTCTATGATTTTGACGTCCTTTGGAGTCCATAAGTGCATAGGCTTGGGAATTTTAGTTTCGGAACTTGTTTTGTGCTATATATTATGGTTCTTGGACCATTTATGATGCATCTCCACACGCCAGGTTCCTTTGCCTTGCAATACTGTTCAAAGCGAAACTTCCACTCATAATATTCATCACCGTATAACAACCACGGCACTTTGATGGAAGTGCCAATCACCTGATCCAGCTCTTGGTGGAGGGCTAAAGTTTGCGACTGCAGGGCTGCAGTGTGGCATTGGTCAGGTCCTGTGCTGTCTTGAATCCAGCCACTGAGACTAAATTAATTAAAATTTTACCAAATTTAATTTAAATTTTAATTAATTTAAGTGATTCTATTGAACAGTGCTCAATTCGAAACAGTCAACTATGCAGTCAATATGGTCAATCCGGAAGATTTTTCCGAAATGGCAATCCTGAAGTCAACGATGGTCAAACTGAATTAAATATCCGAAATAAGCGATCCAGAAATAGGAATCCGGAATGAAGAATCCGGATTTAAGAATCTGATTTAAAGATCCGAAAAGAAAAGTTCGAGAAGAAACCCGAAATAAAATCCGAAAAGCAGATCCGGAATGAACACCTCTGAAATGAAATCCGAAATCAAGTATCAGGAACGAAAAATCCGAAATGCCTGACTTATCTTCTAAAAATCCGGAACAGTAACCCAATCCGTAACAGTGTCTTCGCCTTTTATGCAACCGAATTCCGGAATGCAAGGAATTCAAAATCAGCAACAGTAACTCGGATCACAATCCGGAATAAAGCAACAGTCCGGGATCAATCCGGAATAAACGATCTCCTTCGTGTTCTTCGGAATCCGGAACAGTATCAAATCCGAATTATGAAGACCTTCTTCGTTTTCTTCGGGATTTGGAACAATGTCGCATCCAAAATCTGCAGAGCTTCTTCTAGTTCTACGGAACAGTACCCTTCGTAGATGAACAGTAATTCGGAATGTCAGAAATCGATCCAAACAGCAGCAATAAACTTCAAAAACTTCTTCAAGCAACAATACCTAGAGCCTGTTTTAGAACAGCAGGCTCTAATACCAATTGTAAGTCCCATGAAACGGATCAAACATGTATCGCTATCCTAAACAATTGCGGAAATTATGATCAGGATGAAGAACAACTTGAATAACTATAATAACTTGCATACACCAGAGGATGTCAGATACAAGTTTGGTAATCAACTCTCTAACCCCTATCAAGTGACCTAACACCTCTATTTATAGACATGACAAAGCCCAAATATACAACCCTAGGCCCACTTGGCACTAGGAAGCCCAAACTAACCCAAAAGCCCAAAATACAAAATAAATGAATAAACCTTTAAGCTTCAATCCCAACAATCATCAGTGTTCAAAAGAAGAAAGGTGATGTGAAATGCATTGGTTATCAAGTTTGTCCTCTTCCGGTTAGGCACAATTACACCAAAATGCTAGATGATGAAGATATGCCACAGTTTGAACCCATCGTTCCATTGGATCTAGCTGAATTTACAGCTAGTCTAGGGTTCACTAAGGGCACATCTTCAAGTCAAGGTTAATCGTATAACATCAATGACTCAAAGTCTATGAATGATCAAAATCCTCCCATTATTGAGGATTATGATAGTTCGGATGACGAGTCGGATGAGGATAAACCTAAACAGTCAGATACGGTAACAAAAGAGGAAAATATACCTCTCAAAAATCACATTCTCTGTGATCCTCCAGCGAAACTGTGTGTGACTGCCCATGTCAAAATTGTTGAAGCCCATGTTGAACCTGTGAAAGTGTGAACTTGCTTTATACGTTGATTGGTTCCGACAAAGTTTACTCAAACAAAGATTTTCCCATCAAAAATTTCAATCAAACTTTGATTGATAAAGTTTTCGAGGATTCTACTAGTACGTTTATAAGTAATTCGAGCCCTAGTAACTCAGTGTGCTCCTCTCCTAAAATCCGAAGTTAGAAAGAAATACATAAATCAACAATTGAAACCTCAAAACAATCAACGAAAGCAAAATCACACTAACCAAGGAAACTGAAAAGGCAAACAGAGCCAAAAAAGAAGAAAATTCAAAATGTGAACTTCATGAAATCCCGAGGGACTGATAAAATTGAATATTTTGAAAACAAATCCAACATGGACTTTGTTAAACAAAATAAAATTTTGAAGAGAAACAGTCAGAACCACTACACACAACACACAAATTTTGTGATGTGGGACCAAGTACCTCAAGATCACGATGTTCGTCATCAAGCTATCACATTTGTAATACTCCATGGTTTGTTGAGCGGAGATCATGCTTTGAGTGTGGTAAGTATGGGCACATTGTTAAAAACTGTCCATATCTCACAAAGGGAAAAGCAAAAAATTGACACGCCTCATGGTAAACGTTACCATGATAAATCTGTTTCACCAAAATAGGACCTTCGTCTTGTTAAACAATGAGAAATGAAACAGAGAAATAAACAAGAAAAATATATTGAAAAGTCTTTCAAACGGGAGGTTGTCCAAACACAATCGGTAAAACAGAATGTTAAAATGGAGAAACAAAAAAGATTTGGATACCAAAACAGGAAATGGTTTCAGGGGGAGCACAATCCATTCCAAATAATCTGGAAAACGAAGTTCCAATTCTCGATGATGTCGCACGACTTAAGTCAATGAAGGCTTGGATCACCATCTCCAACTAATCTTTAATGAGTGTGCAGGATGTTCCCAGATGAACTATTGATAATCATACAATTGTTGATAGTAGAGCATCCAGGCATAAGATCGGCAACATTCAGCTCTAAAACATCGTTATATTCAGGAGTTGTTGCCTTTGTTGGAGTGAAAGAGAAGATAATGTCCGATGAGTGAAGAAATCTTTGGTGAATGAAGATGATAACTTCGACAAGATGAAAAATGACCAACAATTTGTTTATTTAAAGCTTGGATCAGATTCTCATGATAGAGTCAATTGAAGTGTATGCGCCTGCAGCACATCAAAAGATTAGCAAAGATTTATGTCTTATATCTTCCACAGGAAGTTCAAAGCTTACTAGATGATCGTGCAGTGTACATTTCGCCACGAGTGTGATTGAAGAAAGTGTGTTTGGTTGAACAAACCAACCAGGTGTGCAGATGCCTTGGCATGGTTTGAACAACCACACACTACTTCTGACGGTGAAAGACGAAGACCTTTGCTGGTGTTAAAACATCTAGACAACATCATGTATGGACTGTCCAAAGATGACGTGAACAAGCTTCTCCACATGCTCTCTTTCTTCTTACCAGTCGGACCTAGAGGTTTATAATCTTGTTGCTGTGAAAAGTTTTCTCAGTTATATGAAGAAACTGCAAATCGACCTTGAAATCCACACCGGGTGGATATCTAGTTGGGAGAGCACACCGTTCCTTGCAATGCATGGAGAAATTGCAGAATTACGGTTTAAATTTTCAAATCTCTTCTATCTGTGTCTATATTTAAGCTGCTTTACAGATTTCTAAAATCTTGAACAGCACTCCAGACAAAACACATTGATCTCGAATATCACCTCACACGTGATTGTTTCAATACGAAACTCATCAATGTTGTTTGATCCACACCGATTACCAATGTGCCAACTCATTTTTCCAAAATTTTGATAGATCATTTTTATTAAATTAATTTTGGTAAACGGCATCGACGTAAAACATGAGTTAATCCACATCGAAAAATCGTTTTTGTGATTATTTTCCTTGAAGACAATCCAAAAAGATGTATTTAAAGCATTAAATTTACTTTTTGCAATGTAGGGAGAGTAAATCCTAATCCGAAAAAAAGCATTGTAAAACGTCAAAAAGGACAAAAACATGAGAAAAACAAAAATGAGTTTCCTGGCAAGAAAATGATGGTAAATTAGTGTTCTGTGAAAACCTCTATGAACCTAAAATGAAAAAATGACAAGTAGCTCTATATTCAATGTATGGGTAGGCTCACAATCATTTTAGATTATGCACAGGGCGATATAAACATAATCGACTGAAGACCAGGTGGGAACCATTCATTAGCATATGATCTTGGTACCGAAATTTCGTTTGATAGTATGTCCAGGTTCTGAGATATGCGGTCTTTATGTTTATTTATCATCTGGGTATCTTGGTTGAATCTTTTGCCCAAAAATAATGGGGACGCAAGTCTAGAACTTCCATGATACCATACATACGACCATCAATAAGTGATAAACATATCACATTCCCCCAATCAATTAGTGATAATATATCACAGCTTTATGCGGGAGTTAAGTTCGTCTCTTTGTCGGTACGTTGGTACTAACCTGTTCACGGACTTACTCATGTGCTCTGCATGCATCTGAAAATCAAGTTCCTCATCAATAAGTGATTTAATCACATAGGGCTTGTTTTCATGAAAAATAAGTGAGTATCTCACAATCTATACGTCAAAACAGATGATAAATAGTATACTCACCGGTAAGATTTTCTCTCATACATGTCTTGATACGGGAATGTTTCGTGAGTGGATGAACACCGGTCGGTAAGTATAACTCATACATAAATCGTATCCCCTAACCGCGAGTACAACTGATAAGTTGAGCTTATGTGGACAACAATACCGATAAGTGTTAAGAATACTTATCTAAATGCTAATTAATTGAACAACAAGTTGTTTTGGCATGACCGTATACTAATATGATTCTCTTACCCTCGAAATTAACAAAAAGAATGTATGTAAATATTTATTTATTTATTGCTTTCCATCCTTATATTTAAAAATTGAATGATGTCAAAAAGATTTTAGCTGAGTTTTAACATAAATTTTATAAAAGCCAAAAAGATTTTGCTTCTAGTTTATTTTTGATTGACCGATGTTGGAACTCGAGTCTATCCAATCTGAAATCCTGATTGTAAGCCGGAAAACAATTGCATCTTCATAAATGGTCGAAGTTGACAAGCTTTGAAGGTTAATGGATTAAAAATTGAACAATCTTAAAAATTGTTATAGTATTGTTAGTTGGTAGTTGAATGAGAGTTGGTCTCATGTGTGTCATTTGCTAATTTTGCTTAAGATCAAACCTTCGTGAAATTTGCAAATGAAAATTCTCTAAGGTTGATTAAATCCCTAGCAGTTATTCTCATTACGCGTTTAGCTTTGTTGTGTGTAGATATGGCATCCAAGCAAGCTAAAGGCAAAGAGAACGAGTTTGAAGGAAAGGTTATGGGAGAAAAGACACAACATAAATGCTAGCCGTGAATCAAGAAGATAATTCATAGCTGACCACTTATCAACACCACAAGATATATTCAAGGGGGAGTTTGCTGATGCACCTCCTGACTATGACACGTGAAGACATCTGAAGATCCGACAGTGTGAAGAACGAACCAGCAGGAGCAACATCCAAGGGGGAGTTTGTTGATGCATATTTGTGTGGATGCGACTCAGTTCGGCATTCATGCCGGAAGCTCATAGTCTGTAGCAGGCCATTAGAAATGAAGACCGAAGACCAAGCAACAACCAAGGGGGAGTTCGTTGATGCACTTTTATGTATCTCGCTTGTTCTTAGTTACGTCAATAATTGTACGGTCTTTGTTTATTGTGTCTGTATAGTTGGTCGTGTCGACCAAATCAAGATATCCTCCTATCTTGATTTAGTACGACGTTTAGTTTGTATGTGTTGTAAAATAGTTGTATGTGTGCATACTCTTAAGTCTTGTGTTTCTGATCTTACTATCTATACGACATGTCTGTTAGCAAGTTCTTCGAAGAACACCATATTCGTATGAGGGAATTGTGCTTCGTACGAGCAAGTTGCTTGCTCGTACGAGCCATTTCTTTATGGTGCAAGTAACTTTACTTGTTCATACGAGTGACAATTCAAGAACATGTGCTTGTTCGTACAAGGGAGTTACTTGTTTGTACGAGTGAGCTATTTGTTCGTACGAGCCAACAGGTTGTTCATACGAGCAACTATTCCACAAATGTTCTTCGTGGGCTTTGTAGTGCTTCGTACGGCCAGCAACCTTCTTCGTACTATTGCTGGGTGTTGGTATTATATAAACAGACATGCACTTCTCAGTTCAGGAGACACAAGTAACACTAGGTGAGCCCTAGGTGAGCATAGAGAGAGAACACTGAGGGTGTATAGAGAGATAAGCAGTTTATTCAAGAGTGTATGTATTGGGTCTCTCTACAAAATCAATATAGTGAACATTTGAAGATATATCTATTGTTATATTGGTTGTGCTCTTGCTTTGGTTTGCATATACAAGTGCGGAATCCAAGTGTATATGCAAACCAAAGCAAGAGCTATAACAAGAGGAGCTCTTGCTTTGAGTAAATTCCGCACTCTCCAATATAACAAGAGATATATCTTCAAATGTTCACTATATCTGCACGAAAAACATCCAACCATATTGCATATTTCAAGCTCATGCCCTTCCAGCTTTTCGATGAATTTACTCAAATTCATACAACTTTACCCTGAACTATTTTTCAAAATCATTAAGTAAGTTAACCATTCACCCTAAGGTAAGGTGTCAGCTATCTTGTCAACCCCTTCATCATCTGTTTTACAAATACCAAACCTCTTCATTTCTACAACCAAATGACAGTATCTTTCAATGACCTGTTTCATCGTTTCTCCTCTAAAAGCTGTGAACATGTCATATTCTTTCTTGATTAATGACTTTTTTATTTTTCATCATTTGCGCACTACCTTGAAATTGTACTTTAAGTGTATTCCACATTGAATGTGCACTACCATTATGTTGGAGAAGCGTGAACATATCTTTTGATCACCTGTTGTAAAATGTTAAACATCTTTTTCTCTCGAATAAATTTTGCTTTCTCTTCCGGAGTAAATTGTTTCAACGTTTTTTTTCTAATTCGTGATCTCTGACTGGATGCTTGCATTCCTCTTCGATCGAATACCAGCAATCTAAATGATTTACCCGAACGAAGTTCTCAAAAAGTTCATACCAGCGATTATAATCTTCCAGATTTATCAATTTAGGTGGCTTCACCATCGTTCCCATTTCGTTCTCAAAACTCATATTTTGAACGACTGACGATGTAGTTGTAATGGCAAAGGCGTTGTAGAATTCGTTATCCATTTTGTCAACCATATTGAACAAACACTGGTTCATGCTGAGTTAACCTTGTGCGAAGTAAACCTGGTACGAAGTAAACACAATTAAATATCAGTTCATACAAAGGTAAAACCAAACTTGCAAATATTCTATCTTCATGCGAAGGTAGAAATACCTTTTCAAGTTTACCTTCGTGCGAAGGTAGGTTTTTAAATTTGATAGAATTTCACTTCGTACGAAGGTAATTCTAACTTCGTGCGAAGTGACTAGTTCGTGCAAGGTAAGTTCAAAATTCCAAATTTTTCGAAGATTTTCTCATGATTCTCGTTGTAGTTAGGTTTGATTGTTTCAAGGGTTTGTTAGAAGTAGATTTTATGTATTCCTTGAAAAATTTATTCCATTTTTTCCGTTAAATCTTTGAAAAATGATAAAATGAATGACGAAAATGTTTAGAAGAGAAGTGTGAGATTGTTGAATCTTGTTCTTTTTCTTCAAATCAGGCCTCAAAGCTCTGATATCACTTGTAGTTTCGTGCTAGGATCCGATAAGCTCAGGTCTAAGTTGATCAACCTAGTCCATCACGTCTTTGGAATCCGTTTTAGATTAGGTGACAAATATGACAAGATTAACTTTTTAATCCGTGTTTCATTATTAATTCAACGGTTACAGTGTGACAAATGGCAAATAACCGGTAATTCCATACAATCTAATCACTATTTTTAGTACATAATCTCATGCCTTATATCGCAATTTGATTTACGTAACTGAGTCGTACGTCATATCATAAGTATAAGGACATGTGAAGGGCAACGCCGATTCACATACGATCTAAGAAAACAATATATATATAATGAAAACATATATATACATATATATACATATATATATGTATATACATATATGTATATACATATATATATATGTATATATATATATATGAGAAATATATGTAAAAAAATATTAATCGAACTACCAACACTATGGTAACATTAAAAGTTGTTCTAATGTGATAAATAAATACACAACAAGAATTCAAGATGAACAACTAGTACGAGGTCCAACAAGACCTAGGTGTCTAATGAAGTTAATACACATGTAGGTTACACACATGTACGGACACCGAACTTTGATAAGTACGACGTACGGAACGCAAAGCTGTGACTTCATGTCCCTCCTTTCAATTATTTCAAAGTTTCATTTTAAAACTATCGAGGGGAAATACATGTCATAACAAAGGATATGTTGGCTATGGGGTTAGTTGATAACACGATCAATGTGCGTAAGTAGGATGATGACAAGAGTAACCATTAATCACTTAGTGACCAAGGTGCAAAAGGTATAGATCTATAGAGTTTGAGGCACGCTCCACTCCTGGTTGGTATACCCTTCGGAGTGCTTTTGTGATCCCAAATGATGTCAAGAGTTGTCTCGGTTTGGTTACTTACTTATGGCACATATGTCAGGGTGCTAGCTACACACTGATAGATCCTTAAACTCCATGAATGCTAATAACATACTCAGATTTTATTATTGGATTACAAGCATGACAGTTTATGAGAAAACAATAACTACATGAACTCGCCAACTTTATGTTGACTTTTTAAAATTACATGTATTTCAGGACGCAAGACTTGAGCCGGTGAGCACCTCAGGAAATGGGAATGACATGACAAAGAATGCCACCTTTTGGGAGGATTTTCCTCTTATATCCCAACCTCGTATGGGTATATAGGAGTCGAAACCTCAACATGCTTTTACGATGAAAACAATCTTTTACTATGTTGTAATTTGATGACAATGTGAAACTATTAGAAAACTCATGATTTCACTTTTGGAAACTTGTAAACATTGGTTGCAAGTTAATATAAGCATGGTGTCACACCCTCAATTTCCACTTGCGGAGTTTTACCGCGAGGCGTGTGAACAAACTAGAATCTGAGACACTAGTACGTCGAACGACTCTATATGATTTGATAATACGTTTTCCAAAATCATTTGTTTAACCATTCATTGTAGATTTTATGTTTAGCGGAAGCATTAGTTTTTATGGTTGAGCGGAAGCATAAAAATAAGTAGAGAAACGGGCGCCAACACAAACGCCAAAACAAATGAAAAACCCAAAACAATGTTTGTAAATGAGACTCGATAAAAGGTGTCTTTATCAATGCAAGTGAGTGCACCTAGAGCTCCTAGCGTCCTGAGAAACATGTAAAGAAACAAGTGTCAACATTAAAGAAGAGTGAGTTCACAGGTTTTCATAAATTCGTTTGTTCGGTTATAAGTTTGTTTCCCCCGTTATCCCTAACCCGGGATAACGATTTAGTTCCATTATTCCCAACCCGGAATAATACCGATTGTTCCATTATTCCTTACCCAGAATAATAATAATGAGGTTCCATTATTCCTAACCCGGAATAATAACGTTGTTGGTTCCATTATCCCTAACCCGGGATAATATTGTTGTTTTGTAATTAAGTTCAATGTTAATATGTAGGTAGCTAGCCTAAAGTTATGTCATGTAAGTGTTCGCGATCGAAGCTGACTGTTGTGCCTCCGTGTTGCCAGGCCTATCACTGACCATGGCGAAGTTAGGCCAAATTATTCACCCGTTGACCATACCCGGTCGGCTAGCGCGACTAGCTCGGATGGGGCTTGTCGGGCCCAGTAGTACTACTTATAATTTCCCCGCTATCTAAACCCAATACTAACGATCCGAGAGGTTATCGATGACTTGTGTGATATAGCTGCTTAGTGACCATAACGTACATTAACATTAACTTAGTTACCGAATAGTTTAATGACGTTAATTTCGTATAACGTAAAGAGATAGAGTTGTAGAGTGTATACATGTTTCTCCCCCTGTTGTTTAAAACCGGATAAAATTAGGGGCCGTGAACTCACCTTTAGTTGCTCGGTTAGTGTAAGACAGAAGTTGCAAATGATGGGACCGCTAATTGCGTCCTAACAATTCAATTGATTTCAAGTTAGTGTGTGAACACACCAACACAAATCCTACACATAATTTACGCACAAAGCGGTACACACAATCAAAATTCCTAACACTCAAACATGCATGCAAGTATCCTCATATGAACATAGTGAGCAAAACAATTTATCATGAACACAATCCAATCCATGCAACACTTTGGTGCACACATTCGCAAGTTATCAAGTTTCAGCTTACATACTCATAATTCGGCTGTTTTCGAGGATTTTTATAAAATAGTTCCAACGTTCCAAAAATACCAATTATTTTACAGAAGGTGACAACTATACTGTAGAATTTTATATAAATTTTTCAAGTCCTAATTCTTTACCAATTATTCATAAATATTAATATACCAGGCTGCAGTCAGATTCGTCGCTTTCTGACTGCAGTCCACGGAAGAATTCATTTAAAAATCACCGTTCGTCCAATTAACAAAATTCCAGTGGGAGTTGCCCGGAAATTCCATATCTAGTTGCTGTACAAATTTCATGATTCGACTCCCTACAGATTATTAAATCCAACTCGATAAACAACTAACAAATTTTCTGGATTTTCACAGCTTTAGTTACTGAACTTAATTGGCCACTTAAAAATATCAAACGACTTCAGAAAAATATGAATCCAGCGCCATTAGAATCGTTTTTCAAAACTCTACGTTTTCGACTTCCGAAAATCCGTTTTTCGATAAATAATAACCAAGTTACAGCCAGTTGAAGTTGGCTGTAACCACCATTCAGCATTCTGATTCAGCACTTTATCACAATCTAACTCGCTTAAACCATCGATACATTAAACATATGCGATCAAGAACAGAATTTCCAATCATATACTATCATATATATCATACACATGCAAACCCTAATCATAATCTATAGTTTTTATCAAACAAAACGCAGCCTATGTTTCTAGATTCCGAAAAACATCAAACTTGCAAACTAGCCAAATTAGCCGATTACCATCCTAATACTTTCCATCATTACATACACACAAGATCCATAATTCATGACCCAAGTATGATTAGCGAAATAACATAAAATTCTAACCTTAACAATAGGATTAATGAGCCAAGAACTAGATGGGACTGATTCGGATGTTGGCGAGACTTGCGACCGGGAAGAAAAAGAATGGTGAGGGGAGGGCTGCCGCGATTCAAGAGGAGTGTAACATGGCTGTCTTGCGATCGAGAAGATGAATGAGGGGCTGCCGTCGGCTGATTTCTCAACTAGGGTTTTTGTGTTTTGTTTTTGTGAAGCAAAGCATGCATGTGTGTGTATATATAGCGCAAGAGACAAGGGAAACGGAAAGGTTTATGGTTTGGATGCTCGCGGCCGCAAGGGACTCGGGTGGGTTGGTTTGGGTCTAGCACTTGGTCCCCAAGTCTTGGTTAACTCCTAGAGTCACAAGGAAACGAGGTTGGCTCGTGTCGCGGCTCGATCCGATTCATTTATCTATTTACTACATCTATGTTTTATAACTAAAATAAAACACGAAATTGGAACATCACATAATAACGCACTAACTTATAAACGTTTAAGACTAACATGTAATTCATTCGACAAGTACACAAAATTATCGTAATTATTTCGAGCGTGCAATTTAAGTCTCCGAATCAATTTAGCGTAGAAACGAATAACCGTGAAGTAGTGCGTTTAAGATATCTGAAAAACCGGGATGTCACATTATCCCCAAGTTGAAAGAATTTTCGTCCCGAAAATTGAGTAAACGCGGTTTAGAATGCAGCGTACATGTTTAGAGTGCCACGCACAAAGATTTAGTTCGTTACCGATGGTACGCGAAATTACAAGAAATTCCCAAGTGCCATGCACAAGGATTTAGTTAACAATGGTACGCGAAATTATGAGAAATTTCCAGGTTGTCACATCATCCCCATGTTGAAAGAATTTTCGTTCCGAAAATTTAGTTACTGGTATCGTTAGTTTGCTGCTCAGCTGCAAAGAGGTGTGGGTATTTGCTTTTCATTTGGTCCTCTCTTTCCCACGTGAACTACGGTCCACGCTTAGAGCCCCAACGAACCTTAATGATCGGAATCTTGCTATGCCTTCGAGTCTTGATCTCACGATCCATGATCTCGATAGGTTGTTCCACAAAGTGCAGTTGTTCATCCACTTGAATATCATCCAATGGAATGACTAGAGTTTCATCTGATAGACACTTCTTCAGATTTGACACGTGAAACACGTTGTGAACTCCACTGACTTCGGCAGGAAGGTCTAATTGATAAGCTACGGGTCCAATACGTTTCAAGATCACAAACGGACCTACGTACCGTGGGTTTAGTTTGCCTCGTTTTCCAAAGCGGATTACACCCTTCCCGGGTGACACCTTCAGTAGGACGCGGTCGCCTACTTGAAATTCGAGCGGTTTGCGTCGTTGATCAGCGTAGCTTTTCTGTCGATCTCGTGCCGCCGCAATGCGGTTTCTGATTTGTACAATCTTTTCAGTAGCTTCAAGTATCAACTCAGGGCCTGTGAGTTGACTGTCACCGACTTCTGCCCAACAGACCGGTGATCTACATTTACGACCGTATAATGCCTCAAACGGTGCTGCCGATATACTCGTATGGTAACTGTTGTTATACGAAAATTCCACTAAAGGCAGGTGGATTTCCCAACTATTTCCGAAGTCTACTACGCATGCCCTAAGCATGTCTTCCAAGGTCTGTATGGTCCTTTCGCTTTGACCATCAGTCTGAGGGTGATAAGCAGTGCTCATATCTAAGCGTGTCCCCAATGCTTTCTGAAGTGACTGCCAAAAGTTGGACGTGAAGCGAGCATCTCTGTCTGAGATGATGGACGTTGGCACTCCGTGCCAAGAAACTACTTCCTTAATGTAGATGCGAGTCAACTTCTCCATCTTATATGTTTCTTTAATAGCTAGGAAGTGTGCGGACTTTGTTAAACGATCCACAATCACCCAGATGGTATCGCAACCACCCAAAGTTCGCGGGAGTTTAGTGATGAAATCCATCGAGATCTGATCCCATTTCCACACTGGGATCTCAGGTTGTTGGAGTAGCCCCGATGGCTTTTGATACTCTACCTTGACTTTTGCACAAGTCAAACACTTACTTACGTAGGTGGATATCAGCTTTCATGTTGGGCCACCAATACGCAGCTTTAAGGTCTTGATACATCTTATCCGAACCAGGATGGACAGAGTATCGGGATTTGTGAGCTTCGTCCATGACTAGCTCTCTGAGGTCTCCGTAGAGAGGTACCCATATGCGATTCATGAAATACCGGGCTCCATTGGGTTTTACTTCCCAATCGCGTTCCATTTTTCCCACCGATTTGGCCTTGATGTTTTCTGCCTTAACTGCTTCTAACTGCGCGTCGCGTATCTGTTCGGGTAACCCCGAATGAATAGTGAGCTGTAGTGCTCGTACCCGACGAGGTTTCAAGTGTTCCTTCCTACTGAGGGCATCAGCTACCACGTTAGCTTTGCCCGGGTTTGATACCGAATGGCACACTCTTAATCGTTTAAGAGTTCGACCCAACGACGCTGTCGCATGTTCAATTCCTTCTGATCAAAGATGTGTTGGAGGCTCTTGTGGTCTGTAAAGATTGTGCACTTCGTTCCATATAGGTAGTGTCTCCAGATCTTAAGTGCAAACACTACTGCTCCCAATTCCTAGGTCATGTGTTGTGTAGTTTTTCTCGTGAACCTTCAATTGTCGGGACGCATACGCGATGACCTTATCGCGTTGCATGAGTACGCATCCCAATCCCTGAATGGAAGCATCACAATATACTACGAAGTCATCTGTCCCTTCCGGCAAGGACAGAATGGGTGCACTGCAAAGTTTCTGTTTCAGCAATTGAAATGCCGCTTCCTGCTTGTCACCCCAAGCATACTTGATGCCTTTCTGGGTGAGGGTAGTAAGCGGTTGCACGATCTTTGAAAATCCCTCGATGAAATGTCTGTAGTAACCAGCCAAACCCAAAAATTGGCGGATCTCCGTCGGTGTCCTGGGTGCTTCCCAGTTTTTGATAGCTTCAATCTTGGCAGGGTCGACGTGGATACCCTTTTCATTTACGATATGCCCGAGGAACTGAACTTCCCGAATCCAGAAATCACACTTTGAAAGCTTGGCATATAGTTTCTCCTGTTGAAGTAATCCCAGCAGTAATCGTAGATGTTCAGCATGTTCTTCTTCACTTTTAGAGTAGATGAGTATGTCATCGATGAACACAATGACAAACTTGTCGAGGTATGGTTTACACACACGGTTCATGAGGTCCATGAACACCGCGGGTGCGTTGGTGAGACCGAAGGGCATGACAAGAACTCATAATGGCCATACCGAGTACGAAATGCCGTCTTAGCGATATCCTCCTCCCTGACGCGTAACTGGTGGTAACCGGACCGTAGGTCAATCTTGGAGTAGTAGCTTGACCCTTGAAGTTGGTCGAAGAGATCGTCGATGCGAGGTAATGGGTATCGGTTCTTGACAGTAACCTTATTGAGTTCCCTGTAGTCAATGCACATGCGGAAGGTCCCGTCCTTCTTCTTGACAAAAAGGACTGGAGCTCCCCATGGCGAAGTGCTAGGTCGGATAAATCCTTTTTCTAACAGTTCCTGAAGTTGGGTAGACAGCTCTTGCAGCTCGGCTGGAGCTAGGCGGTATGGGGCCCTGGCGATAGGGGTTGCATGGTTCGCCAATTCAATTTCAAACTCCACTTGTCGATGTGGTGGAAGACCAGGTAACTCCTCTGGAAATACATCGGAAAAATCACGGACGACGGGGATGTCTTCTATACGTTTCTCATCCTTAGGCTGTTCGGTAACTAGTGCGAGTAAAGCATAGGAGTTCTTCCTTCGAAGATACTTCTGCGCTTGCATGTAAGAGATGATGTTTGTGACGGCGCCTGCCTTCTCGCCTTGCACTGTCAAGATTTCGTCGTTAGTGAGCGGAATACGGATAGATTTTTCGAAACAGAGAACTTCAGCTCGGACGTCGGATAGCCAGTCCATTCCGACTACTACGTCAAAACTACCCAGGGTAGTTGTCATCAGATCAATGGTAAAGGTGTGACCCGCGAGTTTGAGTTGACAGCCGGATACTATATGGGTCACATCTACAGATTTACCATCGGCTAGTTCTATGATATAAGGGGTCTCTAAGGGTTTAGGCATGAGATTTAGGTTCTTCCTAAAAGACTCAGATATAAAACTCCTATCTGCACCCGTATCAAAAAGCACAATAGCAAAATGTTCATTAAGGGGAAACTTACCGGTGACCACGTTCGAATCATTTCTGGCCTCTCCGTGGCCCAGCGTAAATGCGCGGCCTTTGGCACCTCCTGTGCCACCATTTCCATTATTGTTGTTGTTATTGTTGTTGTTGTGGTTATTGTGGTTGTGGTTGTTCCCACCATTGTTGTTGTTACGGAGCTGTGGGCAGTCTCTTTTGAAGTGGGCGGTGCTACCACACTGATAGCACCCCCAGTTACTACTCTGCTGTTGACCCTGGGGTTGATTTTGATTTTGTCGGGACATGATTTCCTCGCGACAATCCTTTGCCGCATGTCCCACCTTGCCACATCGTTGGCAGCGATTCCAGGCACAAGGGCCGTGATGATGAAGATTACAGCGATTGCACTGCGGCTTTCGACCTACATAGCCGCTTGCGTTCTGGTTGTTGTTGGCGGGCTGATTATTGTGACCCCGGTGGCTGTTGTAGGTATTGAACCGTTTCTGGTTCCCCTGTTGTGGCTGGGATGACGAAGACTGTCGAACAGACGAGTCTTCAAACTTTCTTTTATTATAAGAGGCAACTTCAGTTGTACCCTGAGTTGGCAACTTCTTTTGTTCCACCGCCTTATCGGTGAGTTTGTGCGCCAATCTAATTGCTTGATGTTCAGTTGCAGGGTTGCTAGCCATCACCATACCCTGAATCTCAGGGACCAGACCCCCAAGGTAGAACTCGAGTCGTTTCTCCACAGTGTTGGCCAGATCGGGACATAGAAATACCAAGTCGTGATGTTTCGCTGTGTATGCTTCGATTTCAGATCCCACCATCTTGTGGTTCCATAATGTTTGCTCCAACTGTTGCACTCTGTCTCGCGGACAGTACTCCTCTTTGATTAGGGCCTTAAACTCGGCCCAGGCCATTGCATTTGCAGCAAAAAGTCCACGCGTTCGGACTTGTGCATTCCACCAAGTTAGTGCCCCATCTTCCAGTGTTGAGGCTGCATACTTGACCTTGTTGGCCTCCAGACAGTTGCACATTTCAAATACTGATTCAGATTTTTCGATCCAGCGGACCAGTCCTATGGGTCCTTCTGCCCCCGAGAATTTGCTTGGCTTCGCGTCGAGGAACATCTTGTAGGGGTTAAGACCCCCTCCTGCTGACAGAGGACAGGTAGTCAGCGAGGAATTCTACTAGCCCAACTATTAGATTTTCACATGAAAATTTAATAATGGTTACCTGCCAGTTGGTTCTGATCACCCGCTAGAGCTGCATTCACGTGCTCTTGGATCATTGCAGCTAATTCTTCGGGCGTCATGTTAAGGTTTCCGCAACGTCCAGTTGCCATTTAGATCTTCGTAAGACAACATAAACACATACCGATAAGTCTATATATCCAATATAGTTATCCTATTTCATACTTAAATAATTTCTCAGATTACGTCAACCCAAATAAATTAAACAGTCAAAAGAAATATTCAATCAAATAAAGTTTCAACGTCTTACAAAGTGCCAATCAAACATATCAGTTTACTATAAAGTCTCAAGTTTGAACATAAGTGGGAAAATAAATAGACTGAAGGAAAGTAAATAAAATAAGCGAGACGTGTCAGTCTTCTACGTCTCCATCCCCCAAATCACTATCGTTACCGTCATCCTCCGCGGCGTTTCCAGCCTCTAAAGCTGGGTCTTCCTCCGGATCCTCCTCTGTATCCTCTTCTGGATCCTCCTCTGGGTCCTCCTCTGGATCCTCTTCTGGATCCTCTTCCGGATCCTCCTCTTACCGGCACTAGAGGGGCCGGTGCTGGTGCAGGTACCGGTACAGGTGCCTGATTCTGTTCTAGTTCTTGAATTCTCCAGCTAGACTCAAGAACTCTGTCTTCTAGCCAGTCAGCCCTTATCTGCTCAGCACGAAGATCTCTAGCTAAAGTGTTACGAGCTATCTTACTCATATGTTGCTCTTCCTCGAGCGATCCAGTCTTACCTGTCAATTGTCGTATTATCCATCCCTGTGCTAGGATGGTTTCATGCATTCTTTCTAATTGTTCTTGTTGTTTCCGTGTCATATCTCTAAGTAGGTCGTTTCCTACTTCTACCGAGTTAACCGGTTCGATCGGCACAGCGATGGTCGGGCGTGAGGACGACTCCTCCCCTAGAGCGAGCCTTTTTCTCGCAGCTGAGCGTGTCTCCACGCCATAAGATGGTAAGGGTTCCACCATAGGTGCCTTTCCTGGCGCCCTTGGTTGTGAAAGTTTGTCGGATGATGATGATGATGATGATGACATTGCCTGTTAGGTTGTGTAGTTAGTTACGAGTTACATTCATTTCTTACTATGCATTCATATTTTACATAACACAGTTGTGGTACATCACATAACAAGATATAACAGTTTGGTGCCAAACTACGTCTAGTGTCGTGTAATCAGCTATAGTTTAGGTCTACTTTTAATGCAAACCTGGTTCTCTATAGCTAGGGGCTCTGATAACAATCTGTCACACCCTCAATTTCCACTTGCGGAGTTTTATCGCGAGGCGTGTGAACAAACCAGAATCTGAGACACTAGTACGTCGAACGACTCTATATGATTTGATAATACGTTTTCCAAAATCATTTGTTTAACCATTCATTGTAGATTTTATGTTTAGCGGAAGCATTAGTTTTTATGGTTGAGCGGAAGCATAAAAATAAGTAGAGAAACGGGCGCCAACACAAACGCCAAAACAAATGAAAAACCAAAACAATGTTTGTAAATGAGACTCGATAAAAGGTGTCTTGATCAATGCAAGTGAGTGCACCTAGAGCTCCTAGCGTCCTGAGAAACATGTAAAGAAACAAGTGTCAACATTAAAGAAGAGTGAGTTCACAGGTTTTCATAAATTCGTTTGTTCGGTTATAAGTTTGTTTCCCCCGTTATCCCTAACCCGGGATAACGATTTAGTTCCATTATTCCCAACCGGAATAATACCGATTGTTCCATTATTCCTTACCCGGAATAATAATAATGAGGTTCCATTATTCCTAACCCGGAATAATAACGTTGTTGGTTCCATTATCCCTAACCCGGGATAATATTGTTGTTTTGTAATTAAGGTCAATGTTAATATGTAGGTAGCTAGCCTAAAGTTATGTCACGTAAGTGTTCGCGATCGAAGCTGACTGTTGTGCCTCCGTGTTGCCAGGCCTATCACTGACCATGGCGAAGTTAGGCCAAATTATTCACCCGTTGACCATACCCGGTCGGCTAGCGCGACTAGCTCGGATGGGGCTTGTCGGGCCCAGTAGTACTACTTATAATTTCCCCGCTATCTAAACCCAATACTAACGATCCGAGAGATTGTCGAGGACTTGTGTGATATAGCTGCTTAGTGACCATAACGTACATTAACATTAACTTAGTTACCGAATAGTTTAATGACGTTAATTTCGTATAACGTAAAGAGATAGAGTTGTAGAGTGTATACATGTTTCTCCCCCTGTTGTTTAAAACCGGATAAAATTAGGGGCCGTGAACTCACCTTTAGTTGCTCGGTTAGTGTAAGACAGAAGTTGCAAATGATGGGACCGCTAATTGCGTCCTAACAATCCAATTGATTTCAAGTTAGTGTGTGAACACACCAACACAAATCCTACACATAATTTACGCACAAAGCGGTACACACAATCAAAATTCCTAACACTCAAACATGCATGCAAGTATCCTCATATGAACATAGTGATCAAAAAAATTTATCATGAACACAATCCAATCCATGCAACACTTTGGTGCACACATTCGCAAGTTATCAAGTTTCAGCTTACATACTCATAATTCGGCTGTTTTCGACGATTTTTATAAAATAGTTCCAACATTCCAAAAATTCCAATTATTTTACAGAAGGTGACAACTATACTGTAGAATTTTATATAAATTTTTCAAGTCCTAATTCTTTACCAATTATTCATAAATATTAATATACCAGGCTGCAGTCAGATTCGTCGCTTTCTGACTGCAGTCCACGGAAGAATTCATTTAAAAATCACCGTTCGTCCAATTAACAAAATTCCAGTGGAGTTGCCCGGAAATTTCCATATCTAGTTGCTGTACAAATTTCATGATTCGACTCCCTACATATTATTAAATCCAACTCGATAAACAACTAACAAATTTTCAGGATTTTCACAGCTTTAGTTACTGAACTTAATTGGCCACTTAAAAATATCAAACGACTTCAGAAAAATATGAATCCAGCGCCATTAGAATCATTTTTCAAAATTCTACGTTTTAGACTTCAGAAAATCCGTTTTTCGATAAATAATAACCAAGTTACAGCCAGTTGAAGTTGGCTGTAACCACCATTCAGCATTCTGATTCAGCACTTTATCACAATCTAACTCGCTTAAACCATCGATACATTGAACATATGCGATCAAGAACAGAATTTCCAATCATATACTATCATATATATCATACCCATGCAAACCCTAATCATAATCTATAGTTTTTATCAAACAAAACGCAGCATATGTTTCTAGATTCCGAAAAACATCAAACTTGCAAACTAGCCAAATCAGCCGATTACCATCCTAATACTTTCCATCATTACATACACACACGATCCATATTTCATGACCCAAGTATGATTAGCGAAATAACATAAAATTCTAACCTTAACAATAGGATTAATGAGCCGAGAACTAGATGGGACTGATTCGGATGTTGGCGAGACTTGCGACCGAGAAGAAGAAGAATGGTGAAGGGAGGGCTGCCGCGATTCAAGAGGAGTGTAACATGGCTGTCTTGCGATCGAGAAGATGAATGAGGGGCTTCCGTCGGCTGATTTCTCAACTAGGGTTTTTGTGTTTTGTTTTTGTGAAGCAAAGCATGCATGTGTGTGTATATATAGCGCAAGAGACAAGGGAAAGGGAAGGGTTTATGGTTTGGGATGCTCGCGGCCGCAAGGGACTCGGGTGGGTTGGTTTGGGTCTAGCACTTGGTCCCCAAGTCTTGGTTAACTCCTAGAGTCACAAGGAAACGAGGTTGGCTCGTGTCGCGGCTCGATCCGATTCATTTATCTATTTACTACATCTATGTTTTATAACTAAAATAAAACACGAAATCGGAACATCACATAATAACGCACTAACTATAAACGTTTAAGACTAGCATGTAATTCATTCGACAAGTACACAAAATTATCGTATTTATTTCGAGCGTGCAATTTAAGTCTCCGAATCAATTTAGCGTAGGAACGAATAACCGTGAAGTAGTGCGTTTAAGATATCTGAAAAACCGGGATGTCACACATGGCATCGTTGTTGATTTACAGTTGTGTACATGATTGGATGCAATGATTACCTCACAGTCACATGTTTGCGCTTCTGCTACGACCAGGGTGTGACAGATTGATATCAGAGCTTCGATTGTAGTGAACCGGGGAAAAACTTTTTTTTAAAGTTTGGTCTACAATCACTAAGGGCTCTCACATGAAAACAAAATTTATGACATCACAGAAATGTTTTCGGAATTATGACAAAAATGACAAAAGGTTTTCATTGTGACACGATAACACGAGGATCTATCACCCGAGCTCTCTATGAGAAAATGACACATTACATTATAAGACTATGTGTCATGGACAAGTTACAAAAGATAGAAATCCTGGCTAGATGAGATTTTATGTGATTATATATATAATTTATATATATATGTGTTGTACGAATATTTTTCCAAGAATGAAATACCTTCGACTACGGATATTACTATTATCTTTGACTCGCACAGTGAGAATATTGACCTCGCGTCTATTGCGAAGCTTATGGCGAACGTGGTTCCTAAGTGAGACTATAGGATCGATTCCACATAAGGTGGTTGCTTTTCCCACGGATGCGTAGATGCCTGGGTTCGGTAGTGACGAAGAGGTGGAGGTGGTAGCCTTGGACGACAACTATATTAGCAGGACGAGGTCCCTGTGACCCATATTAATCATTAATAACGATACTCGTGTCCAGACAAGGAAGGTGAAGTACTCATCTTGAAGGTGCCCCTCCAGTTGTTATTGTTGCAAATTCTCTCTATTTCTAAATTTGTCTAACGACGTGCCCTTTCGCGAGTAATGTCAATGGACAATAGCACATGGACCATCACGAATTCCCTTCTATGTTGAATGTATGTAGACAATAGCGTCCTCTCTCTGGCTAATCGTCGTCTTTGAATGGTAGAACACTAGGGTGACCATGCAAGGCAATTTATTATTATGGGGGCCCACGTAATAATAACTTGCAGTGGATGAGAATCTGGTGGGCTATGCGGGTCAAGCTAATAATCACTACCCTTTCGAAATTGTAAGGTTGTTCGAGTTTCTATCTAGTGGGACACTAACCGGGGTGGTTGCAATAACACCCTACGATACAGAAACACCACACGTATTTGTTCACATCTAACATTCAATCTATATCACGAGTTGATTGAGACTAGTCATCTAAACAAACAAAAACTGGTAGGCCACCCAGGAGGATATTTCCTCAACGGTCTAGAGTTCTTGTACATGGGTTGGTTCCATGGTGTCTACGGCACCTCACCTTGTTTATTGGAAAGGGATTTTATTAAATTCCATTGTTTGACATTTGTCTTATTCCAAGGGATGGTATGGCACGAGCCATGCTTCAACACCCTCAGTGCATTCTATTTGATATATGTGGAAATTATAACAATCTAAATGGAGCTCGTGGAGCTCATGGGATATCAACATATTCGTCACACGGGTTGGTGTGGCGAAGGATTTTTTTCCTACTTTGGACGATCGAAGTCCATGAAGTATAGAGTACATGCTATAAGGTTGGAGACAACTGTTTGGTTTCTCCTCCTCAACGAGTTATTTCCTTTCCACTTAGACATATGGCCGATACACGCAAGAGGCGCATGGTAGGCTATGTTTATCCAAATATATGTCTAGCTTCTCTTAATCTTGGTTATTAAGAAGAAACATGGCGCCAAAAGGAAGGTCTACACCCAAAAGGGTTAGTTAATCCATGACTTACTGGGTAAGCCGAACTAGAGTTATTATGGAAGGACATACGGTTGCAGAAATCGCATGACACGAGAGTAATTTAGGCGACACTACTGACGGTACTGGTGGTACCGGTGGTTCAAATGGTTCGAATCCCAATAGATTGGGAACGAGTGGCATCGCTACACCTCAAGATGCGATCATACAAGGTTTTAAATTCTAAGGCCTTCCCGGACGGTAAACTGTGAGACCTCATTGGTGCGAGAGGTGCGGTAGGTTAAGTCCGCTAAATAAAGACAACGGGGTCGGTTAGCAATGCTAGTAAATGCACTCCTAAGTAAACGATTAGGTAAACAAAGAGTCTCCTGCTGAATGCAACATTAACTTAGTGAAATCCTCGAGTAGAAACTTTAAGGAGTGATACTACGAAGAGGTCATCATGGGAAGAACTCAAAAATCTTATACGAGAAGACTATTGCTCGCTGACTAGAATTCCAAGGGTAGAAACGGGATCCTAGAACTTGATCATGATTGCAACCAATGTTGTTGGTTACACTCGACGCTTTCACGATCTCTCAAGGGTTGTTCCATACTGGGGAACACCTGATATCAAACGCATTGAGCGATACATTTGGGGTTTAGCCTCTAAGAACCAAAACATGACCACATCATCCCTCCCTACCTTCATCACTCAAACAGTAACTCTCGCAGTTAGTCTCACCAAGGATGCGGTGAGAATGGGAAAATATCAAAGAAAGGTGCGGAAAGGGAGGAAATGCATGTCGAATATACTAGCGACAGGAAGCGAAAATACACACCCCTTAAGGCAGAATTGAGAGTGAGTAACAAACAAAACAGAACTCCTGTGATGATAGAAACGAAGGCAATTGCTGCCATAATTGATGCTAGCACCAAGAAATAGGCTGATAACTTACTGAAATCCTAAATGTGATAAGTGAAATTTTCCTCAAGAGGGCACTTGCAAAAGTGCCAAGAGTAGAAGTGTGGTGAATCAAGACATAAAACAGAAACCAATAAGTTAGTAAGACTCAACCAAGAACAAGGATGTTAAGTGTGGCATGAAGGCCACTTCAAGCACGAACGTCTCAAGAATGAATCAAGCAAGTGAATTAAAGTGTGAGTAAGCAGAAACTAGTGATACCCCCACAAGATCCTGATGTCGTCATGCGTACTTTCTACTCTATGTTCATTACGTGTCAATTCTTTTGATACCAACACCGAGCTTAGCTAGTGTCTTTAGGTGTTAAGCTTATAAATTAGAGTCTTTTAAATTAGACATATTATCAAGTTAGCTAATGGAGAATTAGCGTTAGACTCGTCTCATTGATACGAATCCAATGATATATAATGTCCAATTTTTTTCTAAACATCACACGATTCTAACCGTGCAATCGGTTTGTAAAATTGTCTACGGATCAGTTTCTGTGTACCAAAATGTTTATTACTCAGCCGATTAACTTTCCAACTTTTCAAGTTCAACCTGGAACAGTACCCAATTCAAAACAATAGTCCAAGATGGTAATCCAAATTGCTATCCGAGATGATGATCCGAGATGGGAATCCGTCCGAAATAAGGTATCCGAGATGTAATTCGAAATGAGGTATCCAAGATGTAATTCAGAACAGTAATCCAAAGTGGTCCGAAATCAACACCAAAGATCCGAGATGCACTATTTGGATCCCTGAGTCATGAGGAATCATTAAAAGGTCACCGACATGTTTCCTATCAACCAACATCTCGCATCCATCTTGTTTGATACCTGAGCTGATTTTAGATTATCTCCATAGAATTCAAATATACTTAACCTAGAGTCAAGTAAGATAGACGTTCCCTCATTCTATAGGATTTGCTAACGGTAAATTAGTTAAGTTAGGGGAAGTTTAAAAAGGGATGCACTTTGGAACATGGAGAACAATAATTTAATATCGATCTTTTACCCGTTTATCTGGGTTGTTACAACGTAGCTTTTGGCATAGAACTGTTGACGTATAACCGAGCGGAGTAATGAGAAAACTATCTGTATCCCCCTGCCAGACGAAGAAACACTTGTAGTACACGGAGAGAAGCGCGAGACGCCCTTACGATCATTAATTGCATGAAGGCCAGAAGTGCCTACAGAAAGGTTGTATAGCCTTTCTAGCTCACATAGTCGATTAGGAAAATGGGAGCCAAAATTGGAGGAAATAACCGTTGTGAAGGAATTCCCTCGAAGTGTTTCCATCAGACTTGTCTGGATTACCTCCGCAACGACACACCAACTATTGCATTGATTTGGTGCCAGGAGTCGCACTAGTAACGAAACCTCCATACCGATTAGCTTCGTCATAAATGCAAAGACTATCTACACAACTTCAAAAGTTGTTAGCCAAAGGATTCATTAGAATGAGTTCCTCACCATGGGGAGCTCCGGTGCCTTTTGTCGAGAAGAAGGATGGAACCTTCCGAATGTTCATAGGCTACAGGGAACTAAACAAGTTAACCATCAAGAATCGGTACCCATTACCGAGGATTGACGATCTGTTCGATCAACTACAAGGGTTGAGTTTTCATCCAAAGATTGATTTAAGATCCGGGTATCATCAGTTAAGAAGCCAAGAGGAAAGTATTCCTAAGACGGTGTTTAGAACTCGCTACGGTCATTACGAGTTCCTTATTATTCTTTTGAGTTAACAAATGCCCCTGCAGTATTTATGGATTGGATAAACCGGGTATGTAAGCCATACCTCGACAAGTTCGTGATAGTATTTATTGATAACATATTAATATACTCGCGAACCGAGGGAGAACACGAACAACACATGAGAACTATATTGGAGTTGCTAAAGAAGGAGCAATTATATGAAAAGTTCTCGAAATGATAATTTTGGATTCGCGAGATACAGTTTCTCGGTCACGTGGTAAACAAGAACGGGATACACGTCGACCCCCAAAGATCAAGGCTATAAAGAATTGGACCGCGCCAAGAACCGCGACAAAAATACGACAATTTATAGGTTTAGTGGGATATCACAGGAGATTTATTGAGAACTTCTCAAAAGTGGCTCAGCCTCTAACCTCGCTTACACAAAAGGATAACAAGTTCGATTAGGGAGAAAAGCAAGAATCGGCATTTCAACTATTAAAGGATAAATTATGTAAGGCGCCGATATTATCACTTCCAGACGGTAGCGATGACTTTATGGTGTATTATGATGCATCGCATCAAGGCTTGGGTTGCGTGTTAATGCAACATGAAAAAGTAATCGCGTACGTGTCTCGTCAGTTGAAAGTTCACAAAAGAAATTATACCACACATGACCTAGAATTAGGCGCAGTGGTATTTGCTTTAAAGATCTGGCGTCATTATTTATATGGCACTAAGTGTACCATATTCACAGATCATAAAAGTCTTCAACATATATTCAACCAAAAACAACTGAATATGCGCCAACGACGTTGGATAGATCTGTTGAATGATTATGAGTGTGAGATCAAGTATCACCCGGGCAAGGCAAATGTTGTAGCAAATGCTTTGAGCAGGAAGGAACGAGTCAAAAATTTACGAGTATGAGCTTTAGAAATGATGATCAAGATGAACTTTAAAACTCGATTGCACAATGCACAACAAGAAGCTCTAAAGCCGGAAAACATTCAAGAGGAATCATTATAGTGAATGGAAAAACAAATAGAACCAAACAAGGATGGAACTTTATATTTCATGGGTAGGATCTAGATTCCATATTTTGGCAATCTACAAGGTTTGGTGCTGGACAAAGCACACAAGTCAAAATACTCGATATACCAAGGATCCGATATAATGTATCAGGATTTAAAGGTATATTATTGGTGGCCTAATCTCAAGGGAGATATTGTCACCTATGTTAGGAAATGCCTAACTTTTGCAAATGGTCAAGGCCGAATACTAAAAGCCATCTGGCTTATTACAACAACCTGAGATCCTTGTTTGGAAATGGGAGCAAATATCAATGGATTTTATTACAAAACTACCACGGACCTCACGAGGTCATGACATGATTTGGGTTATCATTGATCGGTTAACCAAATCAGCTCACTTTTTACCCATCCGTGAGAAAGACAGTGCCGAGAAGTTAGATGAACTATATGTTAAGGAAATCGTGGCACATCATGGAGTGCCAATCTCGATAATCTCTGATACAGATGGTTGCTTTGTGTCGCGGATCTGGCAATCATTTTAACTTCATTTGGTCCTCGTTTAGATTTAAGCACAACTTTTCATTCGTACACCGATGGTCAAAGCGAGTGAACCATCCAAACGTTGGAAGACATGCTTCGGGACTGTGTGATGGAGTTAGGCGGAAACTGGAATACTCATTTACCATTGGTAGAGTTTTCCTACAATAACAGTTATCACACCAGTATCAATGCCGCGCCATTCGAAGCACTATATGGACGAAAGTGCCGATCTCAGCTATGTTGGGCGGAAGTCGGTGACAGACAACTCATTGGTCCCGAACTAGTCCAAGAGACCATAGACAAAATATTCAAGATCCGTGAGCGTATCAAAGGGGCCCGAGATAGACAAAAGAGCTACGCAGATCGGAGATGCAAACCATTATCCTTCGAGATCGAAGACAAAGTGTTACTAAAGGTCTTACCTTGGAAAGGCGTAACTAGATTCGGGAAGCACGGAAAACTAAGCCCGAGATACATTGGGCCTTTTGAAATTATGGCAAAGGTTGGTACAGTGGCTTATAAGCAAAAACTGCCAGAAGAACTCAACAACATACAAGACACATTTCATGTGTCTAAACTAAAGAAAAGCCCGACTAATGACACGGTTATCATCCCAGCGGATGGAATTCATATCGATGACAAACTCCAATTTACTAAGGAACCCGTTGAGGTTATGGACTGGAAAGTTCAAAAGACGAGGAGAAGTCAAATCAAGCTGGTAAAAGTTCGTTGGAACTCGTGTCGTGGTCCCGATTATACGTGGGAATGTGAAGATCAAATCAAGACAAAGTACCCCCACCTGTTCAAGGAGACTCTTTTAGAGGATGCCTCAAGGTGAATTTCGGGACGAAATTCTTTTTAACAGAGGGAGTATGTGACAAATGGCAAATAACCGGTAATTCTGTACAATCTAATCACTATTTTTAGTACATAATCTCATGCCTTATATCGCAATTTGATTTACGTAACTGAGTCGTACGTCATATAACAAGTATTAGGACATGTGAAGGGCAACGCCCGATTCACACACGATCTAAGAAAAAAAATATATATATATATATGAGAAATATATGTATAAAAATATTAATCGAACTACCAACACTATGAATCCATTAAAAGTTGTTCTAATGTGATAAATAAATACACAACAAGAATTCAAGATGAACAACTAGTACGAGGTCCAATGAGACCTAGGTGTCTGATGAAGTTAATACACATGTACGGACACCGAACTTTGATAAGTACGACGTACGGAATGCAAAGCTGTGAGTTCATGTCCCTCCTTTCAATTATTTCAAAGTTTCGTTTTAAAACTATCGAGCGGAAATACATGTCATAACAAACAGTATGTTGGCTATGGGGTTCGTTGATAACACGATCAATGTGCATAAGTAGGATGATGACTAGAGTAACCATTAGTCACTTAGTGACCAAGGTGCGCAAGGTATAGATCTATAGTGTTTGAGGCACGCTACACTCCTGGTTGGTATACCCTTCGGAGTGCTTTTGTGATCCCAAATGATGTCAAGAGTTGTCTCGGTTTGGTTACTTACTTATGGCACATATGTTAGGGTGCTAGCTACACACTGATAGATTCTTAAACTCCATGAATGCTAATAACATACTCAGATTTTATTACTGGATTACAAGCATGACAGTTTATGAGAAAACAATAACTACATGAACTCGCCAACTTTATGTTCACTTTTTAAAATTACATGTATTTCAGGATGCAAGACTTGAGCCGATGAGCACTTCGGGAAATGGGAATGACATGACAACGAATGCCACCTTTTTGGAGGATTTGTCTCTTATATCCCAACCTCGTATGGGTATATAGAAGTCAAAACCTCAACATGCTTTTACGATGAAAACAATCTTTTCCTATGTTGTAATGTATTTCAAACCACATTTTTTTATGACAATGTGAAACTATTAGGAAACTCATGATTCACTTTTGTAAACTTGTAAACATTGGTTGCAAGTTAATATAAGCATGGCATCGTTGTTGATTTACAGTTGTTTACATGATTGGATGCAATGATTACCTCATAGTCACACGTTTGCGTTTCCCCTATGACCAGGGTGTGACATACAGTTCCTTGAAACAATTGGATAGAGCTCGCCATCATGTCCGCTAAACTCTCTGATCTGATCTATCACACTAACTTCACACACCTATATATAGACAACTTACCTTCGTGCAAAGTTAGGTCTACCTTTGTACGAACTTGATTGATCTACCTTCGTACGAAGTTGATTGATCACCTTCGTACGAAGTGACTTGTCTTACCTTCGTACGAAGGTAGTAATACATACATTGATTTATACATTATGATCTCTATAACAGACTCGATACGACTCGATGACGTAAGCAACAGACATATGCATCAACAAACACATGTAAGGTGTGTAGCTGAAACAACTAGGATCTAGGTAGTGTTTGGTACAAAGGAATTGAATGTAAAATGGAATAGCTTATTCCAATGGAATAAAAAGAAATATGTTTGGTTGTCATGTGGTAATGGAATAGAGCATTCCATAAGAATGTGATTCTTTTCGAATATAAGAATTTTCATTCCTTAGTCAGATGGTTTTTCTTTTTTTTTTCATTCCTTCAAAGAATGGAAAGACATCTCAATAATTATTATTATCATTATTATAATTATTATTATTATTATTATTATTATTATTATTATTATTATTATTATTTATTATTATTATTATTATTATTATTGTTGTTGTTGTTGTTGTTATTTTTCTTGTTGTTATTATTAAATATTTATGCTGTTATTGTTATTATATTATTATTTTATATTATTATTATTATTATTATTATTATTAATAAGACAACTATATTTTTGCCGTCTTTATTAAATTGTGTTTCATAATTTGTCTTTTTTCGCCTACAAAACTGTACAAAGTAATGATTTATTCTATTCACGTATGGGTAACTAAACATCACAATGGAATGGAATGATCCATTTCATCCCAATGTTCATTCCATTCCTTTGTCCATTTCATTCTCTCATTCATTTCATTACTTCATACCAAACAGATCCCTACAGTGGTATACCGATAAGCTTTATGCTCAAATTGATAAAAGCTATTATGTGATATAAACATAACGAACTATGCACCATGTGGGTAACAGGTCATGGCTGATTTTATTGTCTTAAATCTTGCGTTTATAGATTGCCAACGTCTGAGGTTTTGGGTCTTTATACTGTTGAGTCATCTGGGGATATCTTGGCTGTCCTTTGGTTGCATTCCAGATTATATGCAGACCTAGACACAGTCATGATACTTTAAAGAGCCCAAGAGGCCAGAACCCTAAGGAAGAAAATCTAAAAAATAAGAGAATTTTGTGCACTTATAAAGGAAAATACGTACCAAAATAGCATTTGCCTAACCCTTGTTGGACACAATCATTGGTCGCTTTGAATATACGATGGTACATAGCTATCACCAATGGTCCGACATTGTATATCAAATTGATTATTCCAATATACTCACCTTGTATGATGAATAGTTATGCATACCTTAATCGTAAGGGTATGTCATCGAATATGACACACGGGTATTATAGTATAATATACCTTAAGCTTATCCTGAAGTTGAAAAATAAAAGTTGAGCATTAAAGTGTAAGTGGAAAAACTTATTGGCAATCACTTAGACCAGTTTGAAAAGGTTTGTGCTGAAAAATGTTTTCTTGGTCCGCTTAAGAATGATTTTGATCTCATTGCAATTGTAATTGTATATTGTAATAGGTTGAGTTAATTTCGTTGTTTATTTGTGTTTCAGTTTATATTCTCATATAATAATTAAAAATAGAAAATAAGTCCAAAATTAGTGTCTTGTATTAGTGTCTCATAAAATCAAAAATTAAAAAATAGAGAATTTAAAAGTCTAAAAGTCCAAATTAGTATCTCATAAAAATCAAAAATCCTAAAACAGTGTGTTTTATTTATTCTCTTCGAAATTAATAACATTAGTCGTTCTTGAAGATTTAACTAATCATCAAAGGTTTGAAAGAAATTTGAATTGTGAAATTTTAGTACAAGGATTTAGATGTACTAAGTGTTCATGTGGTACTTTCCTCTGTTGCATAGAAATGTTTGCTTATAAATTTCTATGAATCTTGTAGAACTTGATTTAAATACAGAAATAGGGGTTGATGAAGAATGAGATGCCATTAGTTGCAGGCAAGCAGATGCATCACAAAAACAAGGTGTAGCTGAGTTAAAAGAACCAGATATGTATCATCTAACAGTGAAAGTACATTTGAAGAAGTACCTATGAACCTGCTTGAAAGAGAAGATTGAAAAATAAAAGAGCTGCTGAGAATCCTCCTTTTATATTCTTTTCGGAAAGATGTTCAAGCAATGCTGATCATGATCTTAATATGAAGCTAACTACATGAGAAGAAGAAAGAGACCCACTACTAAGAGTTAAGAAGTCAAGAACTTCAACAAGTCTTCAGCATAACAACAACCATAGACTTCGTTAATGACATTGTTGAATTCATGTTATGAAGACAATTTGATAGCATCAGTCTAGAGGGAGATTGTTAGACCTAAAAGTGTGAGACTGATGCATCAAATAACAAAACAAGTTATGGTTATGAGATGGGATTTATCAGGTTAGTTTAAATTAGGATATGGACCTTAAAAGGTGGCTTGGGCCAGGCATGCCCATGGGGAGCCCATGTGGGGCATGGGCTTGTCTAGGGTATATAAACTAGTTTTGTGTCAAAACTAGGGTTAAGCCTCATTGTTATAGAAATCCTAGATAGTTAAAGGGAGGCAGCGATTTGGTGGCTGTACTCATACAAGACATTTTTGCTAATCAATAGTAATAGAAACATGTGTGAGTTGAAAGTGATTCTCGTATGTTCTTCATTTTGTTCTTAAATCACATCAAGTTTGGATTTCGCCCAAACTTGGTGTTGTTTTATATCATTGTTACATCCCTTTTCTGGACCTACAATATCCATTCCCATATAACTTCCATTATCAATCCCATCAACAACCACAACCCTAATCGCATTTGCACACCCATTGGAGTAACCACTGTATCACAAGAAATACAGTCCTTCTACTCCACAACTTATGCAAGCCAATTCACCTTCCTTTACTTCAAAACTTTCCAAAGCTCACAAATGTCAAATAATATTTGTAGCTGAAATTAAAACAACCAGAGAAAATAGCTTCAGAGAGAGGCAAATAAAAGGATGACAAACAGGCACAGCTAATCTTATTTGAAGAACTCTAAAAGGTGAACACTTTTAAGATTATGCAAAAGATGTCTGCTATAATCTCTCTCATTCTCCAATCACTGTTCCTGAGCTAAAAAGGACATTGAGAGAAGATTACTTGAACCACATCATGAAGAACAAGCCATACAAAGCAACCAACACAATTCTTAGGATGGTTAACTGAAGCCTTACTAGATGAAATACTAAAGATAGGAAACTTGAAACTCAATCCAGAGCTAAAGCCTACAACTCCAAAATTGTTAGATCATGGGTCCATTGCATCCTACGCGTTTAGAAGGAAGTTTGGATAAGATAAAGACTAATTCGATGTTCGGGATAATAACCATAAGTAGAAAGCTTTAATTCCATGCCTAAAAAGTATACATTATTTAGCAAGTTGGAGAGAGCATCAACACATCTCTCTAGCTCTCATCCCTCTCACATGGGATTTCCAAAACTTAACTAGTCCTATGCACGTGAGCCTCTATATATAGACAACTCCATGAGCATGAGCTCACGCGCACCTAACTCTTTCTCTTACGCATGTATGAGGCTCATGTGTGCGTATTAGCACAACATCAGATTTAAAAGATAGTTTTCAAAACAGATTTAAGAAAAGGGGTGCTTAGGTTTTTGTTACCTCTGGATGCTTCGTTAACTAAACTTTACCGTGGATCACAAGAGCTCACTATATATGAACACTATACGTCTTTGGTGAGTTATTCCAAGTACCCTGCGAGACAATCTACCAAAGTTGTTCTTTTAACACCTAGTGAGTAGTTGTATTCTGTTAATGCATATAGTCGTGGAGTTCATGGTTAGTGACCCTCTCATATCTCAACCATATGGTATGGAATCAGCATGAAACCCTTCGCAAGGTCGAAATCAACCCACTATGATACCACATAATCAGCAGGGAAAGAATATATCATTGCAGTTTAGTATTAAGTAATAAGTAGTCGTAAGGTGTTTATGTCACCCATCATTATGGACCTTTTGGTTTAATCCTATATCTCCAAGAGTAGTGACAATAATATAAACCAAGTCCTCGGCATCTTGATCTTATCTCCATAGCTTGTTTTAGTTAACTCCTTATCAAGGGGTTGGTTTCTCCCAAACACCCATAAGATTGATAATTACTTGGAAAAATTATATTAATCATCACAAGATTGATAATTACTTAATGATGTTCTTATAATTCTTAATGATTATAAAGCTTAAAGAAACTGCGTAAAAGTAGAGTGTGTTATGGAAGAGGGGGAAAGAATTTACCAATTGAAATGGGAGGGTGAAGGCTTCTTTTATAGGCTCTGTCGGTGAGGCATGACCCGGCCTAGCAAAATATGTTGAATCTTGCTAGTATCAAGGCATGGGGCGTGTCTCCGACCCCACTGTATCTTCGAAAATTCTCTTAAAATATTTTTGTCATTTTGTGGCAAGGCACGGGGCATGTCTCGACTTTTCTTTAGCTGGTTTCTTGAAGATTCTTTTGAAAATGGTTATTTTTATCCCTTTTGGTCAAGGCACAAGACGTGCCTTCAGGTACGAGATGTGTCCCGACTCCGTTTTAGCAGATCTTTTGATTTTCGCCAAGAATTGCTTCGTTTGTTATTTCAGTCCATTTTGTCCTTAAAATCAGCAATAAACTAAAGTAAGTTTATTTCAAATATACTTCTAATAAAACCAATAAAAGGTGGATTTATTTTAATACGATAAACATGCATATTTATATGCATATCAATAGTGAAGTGGTTAAGTGGAACGCTCACTAAACGAACCAACTCGGGTTCGATTCCGTTTCTTTTGTAACCGCGATAATTTAGATCGGATACATCGAAACATACCTTTTTATATGGTTAACAAATCACATAACATGGCGCAAACTATATACAACTAAGGTGTCGAATTCGCAACGCACGTCACCCCATAAAAATAATCTAGTATATATACGGTATTCATAATATATTGTGTATATTTCACATGATAATATTGGGCACAGAGAAATTTTGAAGCATGTTTCTGGCATTTTATGATTATGATGAAGCTAATACATTATTGATAGGGTGGTCAATGCACTCATTTGCCATCATGCGTCTTTTTTCTAAATTGCGGAAACTACAAAAAAAACAGTAAAGCGCTAATATCCGCTATTCTTATTTTAAAAATAACCAATTAATATTAAAATTTAAATAAACAAACAGGATGTGCTTTGTAGGCCATTTAATAATTATTAAATGAATTGAATAAAACTTAGTGAGAATAAATAAATTATTCTCTAATGGTAACTAAAAAAACTTTGAACTTCTATCTGTCATTATTTGATTCCTAAGGAAACTTCTTTCAACTTAGAACATTCTATTTCTGTCAGGATCTTTTTGCTAAGAGGTATAAAGAAATGAAATGAAAAGGAATAGAATGGTTAAGAGAATGAAATAAATTATTCTATTTCATTGGCACTGTTTGATTATTTATATGTAAAAAAAATAAATTATTACTTTATACAGTTTCATAGGAAAAAAAAGACGAAGTAATAAAATACACTTTATTAAAAACGACAAAAATAAAATTGGCTTAATAATAATAACTAGTGGGTTATACCCGCACTCTACGGCAGGGCGACCCAATTTTTAATGGAAACGTAACGCAATAGTAGAAGTAACGTTAACGTTTGATATTGTTTCGGTTCATTAAAATACCGACACTTACCGAAAAAGAAACAAAAAAAAATTTATGATACGACCAAAAAAATACTAAGATATGTTTACATCGATCGAAACAATAAAACAATATCAATTTCGATACTCCATTTATTCGGTCAGTATTAGACCGTTCGTTTTGTACAACACCATTTTTGATAGAAACTTAAAAAAATATTTTATATATATATATTATATAAAAAAATATAATTATTAAATGAATTGAATAAAACTTAGTGAGAATAAATAAATTATTATCTAATGGTAACTAAAAAAACTTTGAACTCCTGTCTATCTGTCATGATTTGATTCCTAAGGAAACTTCTTTCAACTTAGAACATCCTATTTCTGTCAGGGTCTTTTTGCTTAGAGGTAATGAAATGATTGAGAAAATAAAATATATAAAGAAATGAAATGAAAAGTAATAGAATGGTTAAGAGAATGAAATACATTATTCTATTTCATTGGCACTGTTTGTTTATTTATATGTAAAAAAAATAAATTATTATTTTATACAGTTTCATAGGAAAAAAAGACGAAGTAATAAAATAAAATTTATTAAAAACGACAAAAATAAAATTGGCTTAATAATAATAACTAGTGGGTTATACCCGCACTCTACGGCAGGGCGACCCAATTTTTAATTGAAACGTAACGCAATAGTAGAAGTAACGTTAACGTTTGATATTGGTTCGGTTCATTTAAATACCGACATTTACCGAAAAAGAAACAAAAAAAATTTATGATACGACCAAAAAAAATACTAAGATATGTTTACATCGATCGAAACAATAAAAACAATATCAATTTTGATACTGACTTTATTCGGTCAGTATTAGACCGTTCGTTTTGTTACATGTACAACACCATTTTCGATAGAAACTTAAAAAAATATTTATATATATATATTATATAAAAAATATAATTATTAAATGAATTGAATAAAACTTAGTGAGAATAAATAAATTATTCTCTAATGGTAACTAAAAAAACTTTGAACTCCTGTCTATCTGTCATGATTTGATTCCTAAGGAAACTTCTTTCAACTTAAAACATCCTATATCTGTCAGGGTCTTTTTGCTAAGAGGTAATGAAATTATTGAGAAAATAAAATGTATAAAGAAATGAAATGAATAAGAGAATGAAATAGATTATTCTATTTCATTGGCACTGTTTGATTATTTATATGTAAAAAAAATAAATTATTACTTTATACAGTTTCATAGGAAAAAAAAACGAAGTAATAAAATACAATTTATTAAAAACGACAAAAATAAAATTGGCTTAATAATAATAACTAGTGGGTTATACCCGCACTCTACGGCAGGGCGACCCAATTTTTAATAGAAACGTAACGCAATAGTAGAAGTAACGTTAACGTTGGATATTGGTTCGGTTCATTAAAATACCGACACTTACCGAAAAAGAAACAAAAAAAATTTATGATACGACCAGAAAAAATACTAAGATATGTTTACATCGATCGAAACAATAAAAACAATATCAATTTCGATACTGACTTTATTCGGTCAGTATTAGACCGTTCGTTTTGTTACATGTACAACACCATTTTCGATAGAAACTTAAAAAAGAAAAACTAAAAAACAGAAAAGCTAGATAAAAACTTTGTAGAATACTTGCACACGAAAAGACAAAAATTCATAAAACACAAAATTCACTATAGCTAATAAATTTATAAATTATATATATATATATATATATATATATATATTTAGTGGTAAAAATAATAAAAAAAATATTTATATTAGTATTAATATTAATATAATAATTATGGTTGTAAAAGCCCCGTCTAGGCTCCGATTACTCCCCGAATACTCGATACAAGGTACGCTGCCGAGATCCGAGTATTGCTCGCCTAGGCCAATTACTCTCCGAGTAATCTCCACCTACGCCGAGTACTTACTGAGGACTCTTAAATTCGACTAGAGAACGACTAACGACTTTTAAAACCATGATAATAATAATAATATAGTATTAATAATAATATATTCCAAAGTATTAATAATTATATTCCTTGAAGGAATATATTATGTTGACTAATTTATTTGATAGACTATTGCATCTACTTGTTTCTAAACGCCATAAATATTATTTACAAAGTGCATGTTTTGATATATGTTTCAAAATGCTATCTTTGTGTTTCAAGCGTCATAACATTATTTTGTCTTACAAAAGTTAATTTGTTGTATTTTGCCATATTTATCTAAAACACCATTCATACAAAACACCAAACTTAATGATCGGATGCATTATAGATTTAACAAATAAAGTTGAACAAACAGTAACTAAAACAACGGAAACTTTTATAGAAAATTCCCGCCTAAACTACGTGCCAAAAACATCTTATATATACAATATCTCAAGCCTTCCATCGATCACACCAAAAGCAAACGTCATATTTTACTAAATACCATTCAATTTAAAACGCCAAGCAGTTTAAAAACCAAAGATGGCAAATCTCGTTTCTTGAAGATTTGGTTTTGTTCTCAATAAAGTTTCACTGAATGAGTTGGACAACATTCTTAAGTGAGGATTAACAATGTTGTCCATCTCATTCAGCAAAATGTTATTGAGTTAATCATCACCTAATTAGAGGAACAAAGTATTTTTATTGACTAAAAAGTACTCTTTTTTGGCGTTTATGTGTGTGTGTGATCTTCTATGATTTGTTATATACCTTCCAGTTAATAATAAATACTTTATACTCTATAATTAGGTGCAAAAAAGCCAAACAATATTTGCCTTTAATCACATGTTATGCACAAAAAGTGAAAAAAATTGAAAAAAATTGAAAAAACAACAAAAATGATATATAAAAAATATAAAACGCCAAATGGGTGTATGCTGTGTGTTCTTACTTGCTCAAAGATTGCATAAGAAAAAATAAAAACGCCAAACTACTCTTCACTTGCACTCGAAGACCGTGTCGATTTCTTTTAATTACGGGCTTCTTGCATGCCGATGCATAGTGTCCGAAAGCATTACAATTCTTACACTGTCTTTCTTTAATCCCGACCTGCCCTTTTGTTTTTGTTTTTTCAATTGCTTTCTCCTGTTTGGATTTCAAGCGATTGTGAGATCCAGAACCTTTCGACTAATACCCAACAGGGACTCTTATCGGATTCTTGTCATTTTGATATTGTCATGTAATCTCCGCAAATCTATCCATGGTACTAGGAGGAGGAGCAACAATCTAAAAAACTTGAATCTTCTTCATATAAGATTAAACATGATCCTTGAATAAGGATAGCTCCTCCTTATTACCAGATAAACGATTGAAAGTATACTGTGTTGCAAAAAGAATTTCTCGCATCATACTTTGCACATTGGGATCAAGCTCGGTCATAAAAACATGACTCATTGAGTAATCTTAAGAGCAATTCGGCGAAGCCTCTTTATACCATCTATTCAAAATGTACTATTTTGGAAATTCCCTAATATCCAAACTTCTCAAAACATAAAATATATGTCTGCATAACAAACCAAACTGCTCAAAACGCCTACATGAGCAAGTTCTGGTGCAGTCAGACTTACGGTACATTACCTAAAAAAATGCCAAAAACAATGTATGTATAAAACGCCATGCAGACAATGTATGTATAAAACACCATCAAAAAACAAACAAAAAAAACTTCACGCAGAAAAAATATATGTTTAAAAATATAATAAACACCACAAATAAAATAGGCGACAAAACGCTATTGTTTACCTCGAATAAGGATGTATAAGGCTGCTGGAAATCATTTATGTAGAACTTAACAAATCCATCGGCTGCTCTTCATAACGTTGATTTAAGCGATCCCCAATTCCAATTAGCTCAGCTTGAATGTCACAAAAAATATTTTTTTGTGTATATCTCAGCAGCTTGGCTCTCTAACACTTTATAATTACTTTTCAACTAGGGGTGTTTGTATCGAGATTCATGATCATTTTTCTGTTGCGTGTGACATTTTCCTTCTATTGTAGTTCGTAATGAGTCATGAACTCAACAAGAGTAGATTTTGTATTACACACTTGACCAAAAATCACTCTCTGACCCCAATGTCGTACGCATAATTCCCGACAGTTCATCCATTCAATAGTATGCAAGGATCCAAGAATCCCAAAGTACAAAAATATCAGAAAGTCAGTCATTATCATCTAAATTGAACTCTTCAATAACCTCTTCTCATCTTGATTCAAACTCTTCAGGTGTAAGAATATCCGTCCACACAACACCACAAATACGTTCTTTGAAATTGGTGGAATTGCATAGCCTAGCACCATCCTATATAAATACATTCGAAACAAAAAACTAACATGAAAAACAGTTATGAATAGCAAAACGCGATATTCTTAAAACGCCAAACGCATGAAAGAAAGAAAATCAACATTTAGAGAAAGTTTATGCATCACGTGCCACATGCATAACCGATGCCTCGTTTCAACAACTACAACAGAAACAACCTTCTTCATTGCTAGATCTTGGTCACTGACAACAACTTTTGGTTGAGCACCTACAACTTTTAGAAAAACTCTCAACAACTATATATATGTATCAGCAGTTTCTAACGACAATAATGCAGCACCAAATATAACATTGCAGTGGTGATAGTCTATACCAATGAATGGTACAAACACCATAGAATATCTGCATATGAAAACGCCATTGAGAAAAATGAAACGAGAACAAAACGCCAATGCATCTAAACAGTCAAAACGCTTAAACACGCAGATAAAATAGAATTAAAAATATTACTTGTTGGAACAATACATGGCGTCAAACGAAATCTCATCACCAAACACGTAATTATGTTTGCATTGATCATCACACAAAAAAAAGTCCCTTCAAAGATTATCATCGTCTGTGAAGTAATCGTATGAGACATTAGGTTGGGGCTATTTTTTTAATGCAAATGTCTCACAACCATCTTAGCGTCCTATTCCCCTATAAACAAGTTAATTTGTCTCTTGTAGTTCTTAAAATCAACTTTACTTGCACCTACATCTTCAAAACCGCCAAAACGAGTCATCATAACATTAAACGCCTTAAACGGTCCCAAATTCGACTTAGACATGCTATGCTATGTATAACATGCTTCTAAAGCTGAGTGGGTGTCGTTGCAGACGGAAGAAAATGCTTATCAGGCTATTCAACAAAATCATGGTTGTGTTCCACAACAAACTTTTAGACCTTCCACGATCCAGCCTCAAATATTAGACACATTTGTGCTCCACAACCAGTCCTCTTTGTAAAGTTGGATCGCACAATCCTTTCCTTTTGATTCTGGTCCAACTTATCAACCTTCTTGTCCTTATATACCCCAGATCTCGTACGCATTTATTACTTAATATGGTTTTTCCTTTTGCGTTTATCTTTTCAGTCCCTTTCGTAACAGAAAAACCACAAGCAGTCGCATACCTAACATACAATGAATAACAATCATCGAGGCTTGGGAATATCTTTGTTGATGCACTTTATGGCTGTCACTCTGCGAATAGGCTAGAAAGAGTGTGTATTGAATATTGTATAGATTAGATACGAACACACGACCTAAGTGGGAACGAGTATTGGCTCGTATGAGTGACAAGTTCCTCGTACGAGTGACAAGGTGCTTCGTACGAGTGACTTTGTTACTCGTACGAGTGATAACATCTCGCTTGTACGAATGACCTTTCGTACGAGAGAGAACCTGCTCGCTTCACACGAGCTGTCATGTCTATAAATAGGTGTTGTGTGTTCATTGTTTGTAAGTTTCGGAAGTTCCCTGAGGGGAAACGTTGGCGGATTCTCTCAAGGAACTCTGCCAGCCAGACAAGATGTATACTCTTTTGGTATGAATTAGATGAAAAGTTTCCGTTGATTCTGTTCCTACTGCCTCTTTATATCGTTCTGCTGAATCTGTACTATCCCCAAAGCTTCCATCTAGAACTGCCACCGCCCATGGGACCACAACTGGTATCAGAGCTACGGCGTCGATTCATTCAATCTTATAGTTGATGAATAACCTACGCTCATGAATTTTGGGCGTATCAGGGGTTTTAGACATAAAACATCAAATAAAAGGACAATCCACGGACATAATGTAAAATTGAAACCATAGGATTGTTAGAAACTGATTTTCGACCAGACCTGTGCAAAAATCACGTTGAAATTCGGAGAAATGAAGATTCTGGATCGAAAAGACGTTACCAGTTTCGTCCGTACGAGTGAGCCTCTGTGACTCGTACGAGTGAAAATTGGTCACTCGCACGAAGCATCACTCGTACGAAGCACCGCTCGTAAGAAGCGCACCTCGTACGAAGTGGTGACAAAAAGGCATTTTCTGATCGTATTGACGAGACGAGTGTCCTAAAAAAATTGGTGATTACAAATTTTTTCAGATTTTAACGTCTAATTCGGGTTGTTCAGGGTGACCGTCTTGAGCTTCAGCGTATATATTTGATGATACGATCACAAAAGGATGAAGATTTTGGGTAGTCACTGATACCTGTGCAAAACATTGATTATCTGGTGTAGTGATTATTAATGGACCTTAACGTTTAGTCCGCATTTGTTCAAACTGCAATTTTGGTAAATTTTCCGCAAAATTTGAGTACCTTATGCTACAGTCGTGATAATCTTCATTCCCATAAGAACACAAGACGTCAGAATTTGCAAAAATGAGGGGGAATAAAAATTTCACGTATATGTTAAAATTCCGCAATTTTTGAAATTCTTGACGTTGCAACAATATCCGGGTGGTTCCGACTGCAGATTATCTAGGAAACACAGAGGATCGAAGATTCATTAGAGATGAGATAACGTTTATGTCTATTCACGAAATAGACTATACATTCAGAATGTTTCTCAGATTCGGTATGTTACTAGATAGTTTGTTTGATTGAGAAGATTTTGCGGATATTCATTGAGTTGAAGTTTTTCGTTGTGGTATTCAAAGTTTCTATCAATTGCCGGTTGGGTTTTAAAGATCAGTGGATCAAGCATTAGAGGAGTGCGCTAAACCGAAGGCGGATGTGGTTAACGTCAAAACAGAGAAGCTGCATTGATTAATTTCAAGTTGGTGATTATTCAAGGAAATTGTAGATCAAGCAAATCAGAGGAGGTATTGAATCATGCAAACAAAAGATCTAAGATTAATTTCTGGAGAAAATTATTTCAGGGGGAATGTTGCTTAACGTAGATAATGCAAACCCGGATCTTTAATCAAGGGGGAATTACGATGTCAACAGATACCCGATTGAAGTTGCAGAATATTCAAACACAGTTCTCAGATTTCAAGATCAAGTTCAAGCTTCGACAGTGATTTCCAAGGGGGAAATTGTTGATGCACTTTATGGCCGTCACTGTGCGAATATGCTAGAAAGAGTGTGTATTGAATATTGTATAGATTAGATACGAACACACGACCCAAGTACGAACGAGTATTGGCTCGTACGAGTGACATGTGCCTTGTACGAGTGACAAGGTGCTTCGTACGAGTGACTTTGTTACTCGTACGAGTGATAACATCTCACTCGTACGAATGATCCTTCGTACGAGTGACAACCTGCTCGCTTCGCACGAGCTGTCATGTCTATAAATAGGTGTTGTGTGTTCATTGTTTGTAAGTTTTGGAAGTTCCCTGAGGGGAAACGTGGCGGATTCTCTCCAGGAACTCCACCAGCTAGACAAGATGTATACTCTTTCGGTATGAATGAAATGAAAAGCTGCCGCTGATTCTGTTCCAACTCCCTGTTTATATCGTTATGCCGAATTTATACTATCCCCAAAGCTTCCATCTAGAACTGCTGCCGCCCACGAGACAACAACGTATCTAAGAGATTCGCACATGTTAGCTGTCAAACCTATCATGCGATATTTGAAAGGATGTATAAGCACCAACTTGTGGGATCCTCGTCATGACGACTTCAATCTTGCAGGTTACTCGGATTCTGATTTTGGCTACTACAAGCTTAATGCTAAATCTGCTATGGCTGGTTGCAGTTCTTTGGAACTCGTTTGGTAATGTGGCAATGCAAAAAACAGACCGCGGTCGCTCTCTCTACCTTTGAAGCTGGATCTAGTTGTTGTTCCCAGATACTCTATATACAACAGTAGATGAGAGACTTCGGACTTCAATTTCTTGACACGCCCATATATGTAGATAATCAGGCTGCTATTGATATCACTAAAAACTATTGTCAACACTCAAGCAATAAACATAAAGAAATTCGACACCACTTTATCCGTGACTGCTACGAGAAAAGTTGGTTAGAATTGAAAAAAGCCACACCTATGACCAAAATGCAGATTTTTATACCAAAGCATTTGATCGTTCAAGATTTAAAAATCTTTTAAATTAAATGGTTTAAGAAATCTAGTATCAGGGGATATTCATGAGGTTGATTTTGAGGATGACGAGGACTTGACGTGATTCTCATCGGTATGACATGTTTTTGTAAATATACTTTCTTGCAAAAAAATCTAAAACCCAAAAATATGTTTTTGATTTTAGGGGAAGAAAGTTTGGAAAAATACAAAAACATTATAAAAGTCAAAAGGAGTTTTTGTGAAAAGGAAGCTCATATTACATCAATATGACAATCACAGTACGCTAAAGATATGGAACGATTAAACAAGTAATTAAACAGGTCTTATGAGAATGTGCCAATAAGCTTCACTCGTTCAGTAAATTGTCTTTCAAGATATAAAATTAAATGAAAAACTGAGTAACTTATGGGTCAACATCTCTCGGATATGTGGACTTAGTACTCCGAAATTTCGATTGAGAGAATGCAAGATTCTGCGATATTAGGTCTTTATATTTAATCGATATCTGGGGTATTATCTGAGTTCTTCTGATTTTGCGTCAGCAATGACCTAGAACTTGTACAATACTTTACACATTATTTGCCTATAAAAACTGTACAAAAAATGAGTATGTCATAAACTTTGTAACATCTGTAGTTCAAAAGATTCCTTAATGGAACACCACCTAAAGACGAGCCTTCATCTCTTTATCTGTACGTAAATACTAACCTGAGCTCTCAAGGTCTCGCAAATCACCTCATTTACAAATATCAATTAGATATATTCACATGTGAAATGATATTCTGGGAATCTTGATACGGGAGTATATTATGAGATGGGAAACTCAGTGATTTCATGTTCCTTAATATTACCTAACATATCTTGAAACAATTGAGAATGTTTAGAGGTTTAAAATGGATAAGTATATTGGCAATCTAGGTAAATCGGTTTAAAAAAATTAAAGTTTCTACCAAGATCAACGGTACTTGTAATATATCTAAATATCTGATATGATCCTCTAAACACAAAGCTCACAAAAATATGTTTGTAAATACAACTTTACTTGTTATTTCTTTTCAGAAAAAACCCAAAAAGATTTTTAGCCTTAGCAATTTATCTTAGATTTTAGTCTACCGATGATGAAAATATCGATAGTCCAAGTCAAAGCGACGATTGCTGGAGGAGAGCTGAAGTCCACGGGTTGGGAGCTAATCATGAAAAGAGAAGTTTTCCTGAACGTCAATAGTTCATTAATTTGAAACTTTACATGTTTAATATAAATCTGTTTTGGTTAAAATGGTCAACCAAGGTCATTAACTTAGACTTGGTAGGCAAATCAGATAACCAGGGTCATTAACTTGGACTCCGTTACCTGCGTGGGTTATAAAACAGAAAAAAATCATAAAAAATCAAAAAGTTTAACTAAGTGTTAATAGACTATTGACTCTGTACGGTTGAGAGCAAACTTTGTGCGAACCAGTTCTATTCACTTCATTTTCTTGATCTATCGTTTGTATCCAGACGTTGGGGAGGTTGGTTTGCACACCTCTCACAATGGGCAAGGTAGTATGTTCGTTTTAAGCCGTTATAATGCCAAAATTGGACCAAATGGACATAAAATGTAGATTTAGGATAATTGGACCGGTAAAATATAAAATTGAACTCAATAATGTTAAAATCAGCCCTGTTAACCTATTAATCAACCATCAATTTGTTAAAATCTACACATTTCAAGTTCGGTTTAGCTAGGTGTTACTTGGTACGGTTTAAAACTCATACGAATCATCACTCGTACGAGCAAGTGTTCAAATGTTTCATAACCATTTTCACTCCTACAAGTGAGTATTTGTACGAGTAGGATTTTTGAATGTTTATAACTTGGTGACTCGTACGAGGCATCATTCGTACTGAAGAAGTTTAGTTCAAAACCTTTGAAATTTGTCAAGTATTACTTTCATCCGTACGAATTAGTGGCTCGTACGAATGAGTTTTGTATCAAACTTTCTTAACAATGTCTATGACTCGTACGAATGGTTGAGTCGTATGAGTGATTAAAAGGTTGATTTTTTTTGGAAAGTTTTTCTAAGTATTTGAACTGTCTATGCTTGTAGGTCAAGAAATCTTCATTTTCGATGTTCCATAATATATGTTGTCTTCTGGATGATACTATCCAAGAAATTACTGCTTATATAAAAGTCTTGATTTTCTGAGCAGACTTCCCATCACGAAAGCACTCACAGATCGTCATATAGCATATCGCTCGCATATTGAATATTCTGGAATGCTATCGAGTGTGATGAGGACGTAAACGCAATTGTGTCAGCTGTAAAGATTAATGATGAGGATATTCAGGTTGAGATCACTGAAGATTTGATCAGTTGCGTGCTGGAATTCAATGTTACTGAAGACGACCCTATAGGTTTTCCCGAATATATGGTGAAAGGGTGCTTTTACCGAATTGGTTATGCCGGATACGTCAACGCAACTCCATTTCAGAAGGCTAACCTGAGTGCTCCATTCAGATATATCGCACACTTTGTCATACACGCTCTCAGTCATCGCAAAGGAGCATTTCAGAAGGCTAACCTGAGTGCTCCATTCAGATATATCGCACACTTTGTCATACACGCTCTCAGTCATCGCAAAGGAGGATTTGATGATTTAGTTGATTACAAGATGTGCATGATCACTGCACTTGTTCTGAACCCACCGTACAACTTCTCCAGAGTAAGCTTTTCTCAAATGGTCCAAAACACGCAACGAGAGAAGTTCTTGCAGTATCCACGTTTTATCCAAATGCTGCTTGACCATTTATATCCGAATCTGAAAAAGAAAAAAAAAGGATATTCTAAAGCTGGAGCATATGGATGTCTCAACGGTAAAGAAGATGAATTTGCATCTCAAAGCTTTCCCCAATGCAAAACCAGTTTTTGGCGCAATCATTGACAAAGATTATGTCTCCGCCACAAGGGAAATGGAGGAAAGAAGATAGCAGAGATGCAGATGAAGAACTTGCAGCATTAGATGGTTTCATTGCGAAGAGAAGCGCATGGTTTGTAAAAGAAGAGAAAAAAGGGTTAAGGGAATAAAAAGAAAACAAATGTTCACATCTTCTTCCAAAGCTCCTCAAAAGAAGCCGAAAGCATCTGAAAGCTCAAGATTGGTTGATGAATTTGAGCCTGAAGAAAACGTTGAATCTATGGCTACAGAGATTGAAAGAGAAGCGTTGGTGTTCGAGAAGGAGAAGTTGAAGAAACATCGTCTTCTAGTACTAATACTGAAGATAGGATTGTTGGTGAGAAGGAAAGGGCTAGGGAACGTGAACTTGAACGTCAGGCTGAGCTCAAACGTAAAGCCGAAGAGAAGAAAAGAAAAGCGACAGGAGAGGATGACACGACATATATACCTTCGAATTCAGATAGCGATACTCCTGTACAAAAAACTCCAAAGAAATCTTCTCGACGATTTAAAAGGCCAGTTTTTAGAAGTTCGGATTCTCCAGTAGACATATCAAGAGAAAATTACAAAAGAAGATTGTGGAATAAGAAACTGCTCAGCCAACATCACAACCACCACCATCTCCACCATGATAGCAAACACCATCTCCACCACCATAGCAAAACACCACAACCACCAACGCAATCAACTCCACAACCCTCGCAATCCCAACATTAGTTTGACTTTGATTTTAATTTCAGTGATATACCTGGGGGAGGATTTCTCTACCAACGTGTTTAACGATGCTAGTGTTGAAGAATTAGAGAAACAAGTTATGTTAAATAGTGTCAAAATTGCTGAACTTCAGGAGCAACTAAACAGATTGAATGCAGATAAACAGCAATTAAAAGCTATCATAGCAAGTATCGTGTCAGAAATGAGCGTTTGAGAAAAAGAATGGCCGAATATGACGAAGAATGTTTCAGGAACCAAAGAAAATTGTGTCTATTCGAGAAGATACTTACAAAGAAGCTCGGTATAAACATAGCTGCTGAAATGATGAAATTGAGATAGAGATGAAACAAGAGAAAGGGTTGCAGAGCGTGAACGTCTTGCTAAAGAATTATCTGATGCTCAAGGCAAAGCAATAGTTGGTGAGGATCCCATGACTATTACATCTTATCCAGAAGCTTAATCTGTGCCAATATCTTCTACAATTGTGGTGTATTCGGTTTCAAAGAAGTTTGTATTGGTGGGAAAGCCTAAAGATGTTGATATTGACACGACAAATCTTTCAGCAAAGCATCGTGAATGGTTCAACAAGAAAAAGTTGGAGAAAGAGATTGATGCTGAGGTGGATGAGTTTGTTGAAGATGCTGAAAAAGAAAAAGAAGGCTTGGATGATTTTGATGATTTATTTTCTGACAAGTCTGATGATGATAATGATGGTGGTGATGATGACATGGGTGGATTTGGTATCCGTTGTAACAGAATCTGGTGTGAACGATGATATTGATTATTCTGTGTACTTGGATGATACGGTAAATCAAGTGAACGAAGGTGAAGAATAGGGAAGATCTAAAGGCTCTAAGGATGCTCAGCAGGCAAGAATCTTCTCGGTGAGCGAAATATTACCGTTCCTGTCGTGCCAAAACAAAGATATTATACTTAGAGCATGATGTTGAAGAAGGAGAGTTTGTTCACAGTTATTCCAAAGAAGAAATTGCTCAAATGTTAGGAGTGAACAACGAGGATTTTGTGTTTGACTTCGAAGAAGAGCTTAAAGATATTAGTGCTTTCGAGCCGGTTGATTATATCTTCGAACATGTGTCTAATGCACATGACTATGATAAGTTGTCGTGGAGGAGGATTCTGATGAAGATGATACAAATATTTCTGATAAGGGTACAGATGACTTCCCAACTTTTAGCGAACTATTTGCAGCTGAAAATGTTGATCTTCTGAAGCGTAAGTAGAAGAAGCTGCCAAATGAGGAAGAAATGGTTCAAAGAAACACCAACGGTGCACAAATTTAAACGTCCTCTAGCATTCTTTATGCGTAATGCGGATATTTCCCTAGGGGATATTATTAGTTGGGGCTGGATCGAAGAGCTAAACGTTTATGCTATTAAAAGGGAGTATGGGATTCATTATTTTTGATACTTGAGTGATATCATGACCCTACCATACTGGGATACCAAGGAGCTTGTGCAAACAAAGATGATAAATCTTAAGATGAGATTCCAAGACCAGCGGCTGGGGAAACTAATAAAGCTTGAGGCTACGCATGGTTTTACACACTGGAAGCCACATTTCCCTAAGGGAATTACGAAGATCGATCCAATAACAAAAGAAAAGGATATGACGCTAATCGTAAAGAGGCCGAAAGTGATGAAGAATATGCCTCTTATCAAGATGGAACAAGACTTCTACAAGATCTTCAAATGGTGGCACTACGATTCGAGTACATGTGAAGCTGTTATATGTGTGCATCAAGATGATGATTCTTGGAAGATTACTGAGGAACTAACTGAAGCTGTCATTGCACACAAACGTATATATGAGTACTAGACCCGATGTGGCTAGTCAACTATTCAAAGAAAGATATTGAATTCTTGTTTACAACAAGATCAGCTTTCAAGAGAAAGATAAAGAACAAGCGCTCTAGTTCCAGAAGATAGTTAATGTCTGTTTTGCTACAATGTACATTCAGGAACAGCATGGAACACTTCATGGAGAAAGCTGGAGGAGATCGAACAAGTTTATCAAATGTTTGTTATCATTTTCACTCGTACGAATGAGTGTTCGTACGAGTAGGTTCTCAAATTTTTTTTCTTGAAGACTCGTACGAGGCTTCATTCATACGAAGGAGTTTTCGGTTTAGCAATACAGTTAACCGGCCTCTTCCTACAGATCAGACGCCAATTACTTCTGAGGAGCATCGCAAGCCACCGAAACATTTCTTTGGGCATTAATAGTCAGATCTTTTGAAGAATTTTTTTAAGACTGTCCAAGACTGCGGCAACATCCAAGGGGGAGTTTGTTGGTGCATAATGTCTATTACCTACGTCTAGGATATGCTGTTTATGTATATTGGGCTTAGAACGTCAGTTTGTATATGTTTATGTATGTATTATTTGTTTGTGTTGGCTCGTACGAGTGAGTCTTATGACTCGTACGAATGACGCTTTATCACTCGTACGAGGCTCCATCGCACGAGTCACACTCAGCTACACACTCTCCTGTGCGAGTCATGTTGACCTATAAATAGAGGAGTGTTGTGTCAATAACTGAAGTCTATTGGTTGATGCACGGCGAAGCCTTGTCAAACTGTTTAGCTGCTCTGTACTTGTTCACGTTTATCAATACAATTCAAGGCATTTAAGCATTATATCTCACTTTGTTTGTTTGTTAAACTCACTAACAATGAATTCCGCCTCTATTAGCTGAGTCAGATCGGTCCAGTGCTCATCGGAGGAGAGTTGATCCCCTCTCACAATCATGTTTATTTTTGGTTTATCTCTTCACTAACTTCGGGAATTGTCACACCTCGGATTTCCAGCCCGAAATCCATATACCGGTGAGCCCGGGTGGGGAGTATCGTGACGTCAGTTGATAATCATCATAGTCAATTAAACATGGCACAACGGAAGTCTTGGAGTAAAATTACTATTACAAACTGAATATTCGAAAATACAAAATAATATACAGGCTCGTAATAGAAGATCCACAGGCGGATCATAAATTGTACATGGGAAGAATATAAAACAGACTTTGGGCAGATTTAGGATTTGCAAGATCCTCTATCACTACCGAGCACCTCCGGCCTATTTTTGTATTGTACCTGCAGTTTAGTCTTTTGAAAATACGTCATCTTACGCCGGTAAATACACCCAACTGACTCATTTTGAAAACATTTCAAAATGTTTTAAGTGCGTATCAGCACAAAATCTTTTTATAACTTGGGTTAATTGACCTTCCAACCTTGTTAACAGATTTACATGTTTGTCATACATACGGGGATCGGTACGGAGACCGAGGAACAATTAACGTACACACCACTTTGGACTCACGAAGGAGTCAATTCCTCCCAACCTTGTGGGAATGCATAATTGAGCGTCTATCGAGTGTATGCCTACACCCGCGCTAAGGTTGTGGCCACTTCTATTGTAATGAGCCGAGGATATCCAGGACAAGGTAGTTAACCCCATGTTTAAATTATCAAACAAAACTTATTAAAGTAGAATATGCGGATTACTATCCCTGAACCGGCGTTCGATTGAATCCCATTTCCGACCAAGAGTTAATAATTTACTGTAACCCAAGTCTGTATAGGGGAAATAAGTCGAGAGTATTTACCTGAGCTGGTCTTCTTTAATTTTTTTAATAACTCAGCCGTACACAAAAAGGACAAAGTGCATATAGCATTATGGCATAAACTAACCAATTAAATACTAACGGTCTTATTTAAGTCATAGACTTAGACCGACTAGCGTACTTGAGCAAAACATATGACGCTAGATTAAACGATGATTAGATAGAATGTAGTTTAATCCCAACAAGTACCTTGACTTGTTTAATGGGTAAACTATAAACAGTCTGGATTTTGAGACTTAAATGACAAGGTTAAACCGGTTTTGGTTAATTTCCGTAAAATAGTTACATATACGTAACCGTGCGCATATTAGCGATATCGGTTAACCGGATAAGTCATGGACAAGTTCTATATGCCATTATATTTTTAAAACGAAACTGAATATAAATTAAAACGAAACTATGCCTCATAAGGTCATTTCAGTAATTTTATACCGTATAAAAGGAACTTGAATATAATTTAATGTTATAGTTATAAGTATTCTGGAAAAATACTTTATTTATGATATAATATCAGTCGGATATCAGTTATATGCGTAAATTATTTTATAACCAAACTATGCACCGAAGGGGCATTTTGGTCATTTTACACATAGTTTATAATTTTTTTGGGATTCTAAGTTTATAACATGTACCTACTGTAAATATGTTTAAAATAAGTTTTAAAATCATTAGGTATCAAGTCTTGGTCAATAATATGGTTTAAAACCATACTATGCGCCTAAATGGCGCTTATATCGTAAAATGACGTCCTTATGCGATTTTCATGAAAACTAATGTTAATTTTAGATTAAAATGTCTTTGATATGTTATTTAATAAAACATATTAGTAGGTAAAAGATTTACCTTGAAAAGATTTGATTAAAACTCTTTTATGAGCCACAAGGGCTATAATTGCCATTTATCGACATAGTTTAAGGACTTGCTTGAAAACTCAGTTTATAACTTGTTTTAACATCCAAAATAATCCTACTTATAATATTACATCAGAAGAAAACTCATTTTCAAGTTCATTATCACTAAAACCTTGATTTATGCAAAAAAGGCATATTGGTCAAAGATGGCATAATTATGGAACTTGCGCATAAACTTAGATTATGATTATGATCATGTAATATAACCTCAAGGGGTTATGCTACATTATATTATGATCATAATGCAACTTTAGATCAGTAGGTAACTAATCTAAAGCGGGTCAGAATCGAAAGTCAAAGCAGAAGTCAAAATTCGCGACTTTCGGTTGCGAACCGACTGAAATTGACGAGCCAAACATGTTCTAATAATTATTACCAACTTGTTTAAGTGTTAAAACAGGTTTCATAACATATATAAGATCAGTTTATGATTTTTCCAAAAAATGGCTTGTTTGACTTCTTAATATCATAACTTTGACCCGTCAATTGTTATAGCAAACGTGATTCAGGAGGTGCCCTTTATAGGGACTAACACCTACCTTATTACGATCACTTAGCCATGTTCATTTCGAACAATGGCTGGACCATAATGGTCTTAACCGAAAGTCAAAGCGTTTTCTGTAAAATGCTTGACTTTTCGCTATAAAAGCCTATAAACGAAAATGCACAAGGAATGAACACTTACCAGTGATTCCTATGGTGCAAAAGAACTAAGTTTGATGCTCCTTTTATCTAGGAACTTCCAGAGGAGGGAGAAGAGTGAATTAATGAGAAAGGTGCAAGTTGGAATGTGAACTTAAGCACCTATTTATAGTTGGAGAGCTAAAAGGAGGTGATGCCAGGTGTTTAGGGGTGTAAGAGGAAGCTTACAAGTGTCCCAAAATGTGACATAGCTGATTACAAGTCCATGGTTTCGAATTAATGGTTTTGGAGCTTTGTTTGGAGGCCAAGTCAAAACTTTCTGCAGCAGACCTGTTCTCGCGCCGCGGCCCGCGACCGCCCATAACCAGTTTCAGAATTTGACCCTTTAGCCCTTAACTTTCAAAAGCTTCTAAAACCTTTTTAAACACCTTTTTGGCACTTTTAGCCCTCCGTAGCCAATACTTGGCATACCCTGGATTATGCCCGGACATTGTCGAGCTCTCGGTTCGTTAAAAGGTCACTCAGAGGTATAAATTAACATGTTGAGACTTTTAATCCCTCCATCATCCAACTTTCACATATTTTCAAAATTGAACCCTCTCGTCCAACATTTAGCATATATGAGAGTTAGGACTTCACAAAGGATCACTCAGAGGCTTATTATAACCATGTTGATTCCGATGTCACTCAGAGGCTGGGCATGTTTACATATCAATCACTTAGAGGCCAAATTTCAAGCATGTTGACATATCAGTCACTTAGAGGCTAATGAATTAAGCATGTTGACATATCAGTCACTCAGAGGCTGTTATTTATCCATGTTGACATCGGACCGTCACTCAGAGGCTCAGATTGAGCATGTTGATGCTTTAGTCCTTATTGCTCTTTAACATACTATCTTTAAAATACAATACGTGTCACTATACTATTGGACACGATTTTACAGGGTGTTACAGGAATGATCAATGGAAAACCAGTTTTCGGGCAAAACTTTCATTCGAAGAAACACCATCGTCTCAAAAAACACAGTGAGAACGAATTAAGAAAAACGCCATTCGTGAAATATTTATGATATAAAATGCCTCCTAAAAATGCATTATCGATGAAAACCCGTTAATTGAATAATAAACAATAGGAATAACTGATTTTACTTTCTTAATAAAACATATTAATGAAAACGCCATTATGAATACGCCATAATGAAAACGCCATTAGTTGAATAATAATCAATAAGAAGAATTGATGTTACAGTCTTCCTAAAACATGTTAACGAAAACTCCATGAGTTGAATTGTCAACAAATAGCAAGAACTATGTTTACAAATTAACGCCGATATTCATAACTAATCAGATGTATGTAACCAGGTGTAAAACGCCATTGATCGTAAACAATAAGCATATATATTAGATCCTAAACGACAATTGATATTAATAATGAAAAACGCCAAATATTGAATATAGTAACTTTAAAAAAACGCCATTGAAACAAGCATAAAGAAAGAAAATGTGATGTCTGTTACATGATTTGCTGGAACACATATGAGAAACCATCAAAAATACTTTGTAGAACGGAATCCACGTTAGACGCCATAGATCTCAGAAGCTTGGAGAGAAGGTAACTTCTAATACGAAATTTTTGGAATTTTGTTTGAAACGAAATTATAACGCCATTTATTGATTACCCTGCATATCATTTAGCACCCCCTGCCACGTATTCAACCAGGATCCGTTCACACTGTTTTCACACTTCCAACTGTTTTCTTCTGATCCCGTTTCTCTCTCTCTCCCCTCAAATTATATATATATATATATATAATATATATATATATATATATATATACACACACACACACTATATTAATAAGCATATCCAAGGGACTACTAATTGTAATTTGCCACTTTCCTTAAAATACCTTTAATGCATGATGTAGAGGTGTTTAAAGCACATGAATATCAAAATTGAATTAACTTTCCAATAATACCCTTGGGTGGCATCTTCTCTCAAAAACCCAATACCCTGCTCACCCCAGCCGCACACTTTTCAAATCTCATGACACAACCCAATAACCCATCCTTTTCTCTCTCCATTTCTCTTTCCAGGTGATTTTGTAGATCTAGGGTTTATGGCATCTTCTCTCAAAATCGTTGATGTTCCAAAAATTATTGTTCGAGTGCATGATCTGACACCAACCGGTAATAGATACTTGCATCCATTGTTACTCTTTTGTTGATTTTTGTTAGCGTCTTACGTTTTTGAAGATTTTGAAGCTCAAATATGAGTCTTTTTCTCTCTCAAGGGAAGATTTCAGCATGTTTTCATATTGTTTTCTAGAAATGTGAATACAGTTGAAAATGAAAACCGATGAACAGGTGAAAGAGAGAACACGACGCTAGATCTGTGGTTGGGGCTTGATTGGTACCTTTTTTTACCCTATCTATCGTTTTTGTTTGTTAAATTTTTTATCTTGTAAGTTTTTTTTAAATATCTTTGTCAGATCTGTTATAATACTTTTAGATTGTGTTGGTTTTGTGTTTTTTTAATGTTTTGTGAATGGATCTACGGAGAGAGTATATATTTTTTTTTCTGGAAATGTGAATACAGTTGATAATGAGCAGGTGAAAGAGACAACACTGCGGGTTAGTTCAAGAACCTTTAAATTCAGCCTTACCATCGTCCTCTTTTAGGTTTCTACTTATACGAAATTCACCACATCTAATAAGTTATTTATACCAGGTTCTTATTTTTGATTTTTTTCTAAAAAGTCTAGGCCCTAATGATGTTCAAGTCTAGGTCAAGGCTTTGTTTTGCGAAAGCTATGTTCATCAATTAAAGTAAAATTCTATATGGTGTTACATCACTCACACATGCCACCTTTTATTTTAGTTAATAACCATTTCTAAAAATGGTAGTATACTCTTTTCAGATTAGATCAACAACTGAGTCTAGCACGTGTGATTATGATGAAGAGAAATTAAAAGAAGGTTAAGATTGCATGATATGTTTTCTTTGCTTTTTAAGGTGAAGATAGGTGCTTCTCTTCATGGATGAAACGTGTGTATTCTTGATCAAGGGAAGTTAGCTGAGAAAGTTCCATGTTATGGAGAGAAGCACCCATCTTCTTCCTACAAAGCAAAAAAAATTATAAAAAACATTATCATGAGAGATCTGTGAACGAGGATCGGGCTCCTCCGATGAGCAACCGATCTGATCTAACTCAGCAAGCAAAGGCGAAATTCATTGCTAGAGAGGTTGACAAAACGAACAAGAAAGATCTTACTGTTTAACTGCTTCTGATTGTATTAATGATGTGCAAGTACAGACGCGAATAAACAAATCAGCAGGGCTTCGCCGTACCAACTAAACTAAGACTTACTAGCTCTGAGACAACACTCCTCTATTTATAAGTCGACAGGACTCGTACTGGAGTGTGCTAAACAGAGACGTTGGTTGTACGAGTAACTTCTTCGTATGAGTGACTGAGAGTCACTCGTACGAGCCAACCTGTTTCGCTCGTACGAACCACTACAAACAAGAATAAAATAAACATTATCATATATATACATTCGACACTTAAGCCCTATAAACAATACAGACATATCCTAGACGTAGGCAATAAACATAATGCACCAAAAAAAACTCCCCCTTGGATGTTGACGCAGTCTGGATAGTCTTCAAAAATCTTCACAAGATTTGACACTAACCCCCACAGAATCTCTTCGATGGCTTGCGACGCTCCTCAAATGCTATCGGCGTTTGATCTGTTGGAGGAGGTCGTTTCACTGTATTGCCAAGCCGAAAGCTCATAAGCGATGCTATACGAGCACGCTCCGCAATCCTTGCTTCGTTATTCTTTTTCTTTTTCTAGCTCTGTCTCTTCAAGCTTCCTCCATGAAGTGTTCCATGTCGATCCTGAATGAATATCATTCGCAAAGCAGACATTAACAATCTTTTGGAATTGGAGAGCCTGTTCTTTATGCTTCTCCTCGAAACTGATCTTGCTATAGAATAGACATTCAATATCCTTCTTTGTGCAGTTGACTAGCCACATAGGGTCTAGCACTCGAATGCCACACCATAACCCGTATATTCGTTTGTGGGCTATAACGGCTTCAGTCATTTCTTCTGCAATCTTCAACGAATCTTCGTCTGCGTGCACACATATGACAGCCTCTCCTGTATTTGAGTCGTAATGCCACCACTTGAAGATTGTATAAAATCATGCTCCATTCTTAACATAGGCATATCTTTCATCACTTTAGGCCTTTTTACGACGAGCATTACATCTTTTTCCTTTGTCACTGGATCGATCTTTGTGAAGCACCGAGGAAAGTGAGGTTTCCAGTGAGTAAAACCCTGTAAAGCCTCTAGCTTGAAAATTTCCATTGCCTCTGGTCATGAAACTTCATCTTGAGATTTATCATCTTTGTCTGCACCAATTCTTTAATTTCCCAGAAAGGAAAGGACTTGATGTCACGTAGATATCGGAAATACTGAATCCCAAACTCCCTCTTGATCGCATAGACATTCAGCTCCTCGATCCAACCCCCGCTAATGATATCCCCTAGAGATATGTCAGCATCACGAGTGAAAAATGCTAGGGACGCTTGAACTTACGCTCGGCTGGTGCATTCCTAAACCATTTATTCCTCTCTTTAGCAATTTCAAGCACTGTTTAATTGTTGAGGAATAGTACCTTCCTTTGTAGCTTCTGCAACCTTGCGCTTCAACACATCTGAATTTTCAGCTACAAATAATTCGGCAAAAGTTGGGGAGCCATCTGTACTCTAATCAGCAATATTCGCATTGTCTTCAGAATCATCCTCCACGATAACTCTATCATAATCGTTCGCGTCTTCAACATTCTCAAACACGTAATCATTCGGCTCGAATGCATCTATCTCATTCAGCTCATTCTCAAAATCAAATTAGAAATTTTCTTCATTCACTCCCAACATCTCCGCGATCTCCTCTTTCGAGTAACTGTGAACAAATTCACCTTTTTCCACATCGTGCTCAAGATAAAAAAATTTGGTTTTTGCACGACAGGAACAGTAGATAAGTCAATCTCCATGAAGATTCCTGCCTGCTGAGCATCTGTTGATTCTTCAACTCTATCTTTAACTCCTTCCTTAGTAGCCTGATTAGCATAGTCGTCGAGGTACACTAAAAAATCAATTTCTTCATTAACGCTCGAATCAGTAATCCGTACACTCGTTCCTCCTACATTATCATCATCACTATCAGAACTACTAGGCATATCATCATCTATTTCTGCATCATCATTCTCAGCTTCCTCCTCAAATTCTTCAACAGCTTCTTCAATCTCTTTTTCAAGCCTTTTCTTTAACAACCAGTCATGATGTCTCTGAGAAAGATCTAGCGAGTCTATAGCAACATCTCTCGGCTTCCCAATAAGTATAAACCTGTTCGGCTCCTGATAGACCACAATATCTATACATGTAACTGGCGCAGACTCAGTTTCTGGCTCAGTTTGAACGATAATAGGATCCTCAAGAACCTTCTCTTTTCCCTTTCCCTGTGCATCTGACTGCTCTTTCATGAGACGTTCTCTTTCTACAACACGTTCTGGAGCCTCAGTGCGTTATATCTCAGCGATTTCAGCAGCTATGTTCACTCCCAAGCTTCTTTGCCAATATCTTTTCAAACAAACTCATTCCTCTATCACTACGAAGCCTTTCTTCCTCATATTTTACATTGCGAAGTCTCAATCTTTCATTCTCATATACAATACACGCAAGCATAGCTTCAAGCTACTGTTTATCTTCAGACAAAACACTAATCTGTTCATGCATCTCTTGTTTTTCTTCATTTAACACATTTATATGTTCTTGCAACTCAGATATCCTCACCATGTTCAATAAGACTTGTTTCTAAATCTCATCCACACATGGGTTGCTGAAAGAAAAATCTTCACCCCCAGGAATATCACTAAAGTCAAAATCAAAGTCAAACTGGGGCTGTGAAGTCTGTGTAGTACGTGGTGGCTATTGCATTGTTGGCTGCTGTTGTGGTGCTGCTTGCTGTTGTGGCTGTGGTGGAGTTATTTGTGGTGGTGGTTGTGGATCAGTTTGTCGTGATGGAGAAACTGGAATCTGTTGAGCTGTATCAACCACGACCTCTTCTTCAACTATCTGTTCTGATATAGTCTCTTTGGATCGGACAGTTGGAGACTCAGAACTTCTCGATGCTGAACGCTTGAACCTTCTAGCCTTTTTCTTGACAGGTGTTTATAGAGGAGTATCAGGATCAGAACCTGAAGGAACATAAGTAGTATCATCTTCCCCTGTAGCCTTACGCTTTCGTTCCTCAGCCTTTTTCTTCAGCTCAGCTTGACTCTTTTCTCAATCTTTTGCGCTCTTTTCTTTTCACCAGCCCTTCTTTCGTTAGAGTTTGTACTCGAAGATGAAACGTCTTCAGCTGGTTTACCTTCTCCGAAAGCCTGACGTTCAATATTAGTAGTTATATCTTCCACATTCTCTTCAATGTCTGGCTCGTCACGCAAACCAGAACTTTCTGCTGCGGCTTTCTTCTTTGGTTGTGCTGATGCAGAAGTTGTAGCTGTAGCTCTATGTTTAGCACTGTTTTCACCATCTTTGATAAACCACAAACTGCGCTTTGCAACAAAACTAGCTAAAGCCGTCAACTCTTCACTTTCATCACCACTATCATCTTTTCTCCATTTGCTAGGTGCTGGAGAAACATAATCTTTGTCTATGAGATCAAAAACCGGCTTCGCAGTAGAAAATGCCTTCAAGTGTAAATTCATCTTCTTTAGCGTAGGCACATCCATATGTTCCAACTTTAGTATATCTTCCTTCTTTTTCTTTAAATTAGGATGTAAATGGTCTAACAACATCTGAACGAATCGCGGATACTGTAAGAATTTCTCTCTCTGGATATTTTGCACCATCTGAGTAAAAATAACTTTCGAGAAGTTATACGGCAAGTTCAGGACTAGTGCTGTGATCATACACATCTGATAGGCAACAAGATCATCAAAACCTCCCTTTCGATGACTAAGGGCATGAGCAAAGACATGAGCGATATACGAAAAGGTGCACACAAATTCCCTTTCTTGAACAGTGCTGCATTCACGAAGCCAGCATATCCCATTCGATAAAAGCATCCTTTGACCATGTACTCAGAGAAACCCGTAGGATCATCTTCGTTATCTTTGAAGTCTAGAACTGTATGAATCAACTCTTCAGTAATCTCCACCGGAATATATCATCAATCTTTACAGCTGATACAATCGCATTATCTTCAGCACTATACTTAGCGGCGTTCCAGAAAAATTCAACATGTGATCTATAAACAGTGTGACGATCTGTAAGTGCCTTCGTGATTCGAATATGGCTAAGAAAATCTAATACATCAATAAGCTGCGATTTCTGGAATAGTTTCGGCTATAAAACAACCAATGTTGTGAAAAGGCGAAAAAGACGATTTCTTGACTTGTACACATAGAAAGCAACAAACCATTAGAAAAATTTTCAAACAATTCAAAATTATAACATCATTCGTACGATCCACCTACTGTATGAATCAACACTTGGATAAATTCACAAGTTTGAATCAAACGATCATTCGTACGAATCACTAATTCGTACGGATGATTCAAGAGTTAGAAAAATTTTAAACATGTTTATCCAAACCTGCTTCGTACGAACACATCTTCGTACGAATCATCAACATTTAAGGTAATTTTGAAATTTAATATATAAGGATTGCTTCGTACGAATCAGCCCATTGGTACAAATGAAGATAATATAACATTGAAAAACCTTGTTTCCTATGAACGACCTCTTCGTACGAATCATGAACTGTTCCAAAAATACCAAGTTTAAACCGAACCTAAAACATATAGATTTTAACAAATTGATAGTCGGTTTAAGGGTTATTAAGACCGATATTAACGTTTTTATGGTCAATTTTAAGTTTTACCGGTCCAATCTCCCTAAATCTATGTTTCATGTTCGTTTGATTCAGTTTCGGCATTATAATGGCTTAGATTCAGCAAAATTACCTTTCCCATTGTAAAAGGTGTGCGGATCAACCTCTCCAATGTAATAGTACACAAAGACTGTCAAGAAAGGTGAAGTTCAGAACAAATTCGTACAAAGTTCTCTCAATTCGCACAAAAGTTCACACAGTAACATAAACTTTATTCGTGCGAAGAATGAGACCTTTTATACTAGTTAGGAGCCATTCGTACGAACCATCGATACGAATTAGTGTGATTCATACGAATCATTCTAAAGCTTTTAAACTTTTTGATTTTTTTAATTTTTTATGATTTTTATCCAATTTTATCTGTTTAAAACCCACTCGGTTAACCAAGTCCAAGTTAATGACCCTGGTTATCTAATTTGCCTACCTAGTCCAAGTTAAGGACCTTAGTTGACCATTTTTTTACCATAACATATTTATTTTAACTTGTAAAGTTTCAAATTAATGAACTTTATTGACGTTCAAGAAATTCCGAAAAAGATTAGCACCCAACCCATGGTTTTCAGCTTTCACTCAGCAAGATGTCGCCATACCATCAGTGTTTTCAACATCGGCAGACTAAAAATAAAACTACAAATCAAAGGAAACTGAAAATCTTTTTGGATTTTAGAATTTTATTGGAACAACAAACATATTTTTGTGAGTTATGTGTTAAGAGTATCATATCAAGTACTTAACAAATAACCAGTACCGTTGATCTTGGTATACTCATTAAGCTTTTTAACCAGATTTACTTAGATTGCCAATATACTTGTCCATTTAAACCTCTTCTCATTTCTCAACTATTTCAAGATATGTTAGGTAATATCAGGAACATGAAATAACTATGTGTCCCATATCAGAATATACTCCCGTATCGAGATTCCCAAAATTTCATTTCACATGTGAATATATCTAACTGATATCTGTAAATGGGTGAATTGCGAGACCTTGAGAGCTTAGGTTAGTACTACCGTACAGACAAAGAGATGAAGGCTCGTCTTTAGGTGGCGTTCCTTAATGGAATCTTTTGAACTGCAGATGTCACAAATATTTATGACATATTCATTTTTTATGCAGCTTGGGCGAATAATGTGTAAAGTATACAAGTTCTAGGACATTGCTCATGCAAAATCAGAAGAACTCGGATATACCTAGATATCGATTAAATATAAAGACCTAATATCGCAAAATATGGCATTCTCTCAAACGAAATTTCGGAGTACTAAGTCCATATATCCGAGAGATGTTAACCCACAAGTTATTCGGTTTTTCTTTTAGGTTTATATCTTTAGCATACTGTGACTGTCTTTTTGATATAATATGATCACTCTTTTCCACAAAAACTCTTTTTGAATTTTATAATGTTTTTGTATTTTCCCAAACATTCTCCCCCTAAAATCAAAAAGAAAGAATGTATAGAAATACATCATACCGATGAAAAATTCACATCAAGTCGTCATCATCCTCAAACTCAACCTCATGAACATCCCTTGATGTCAGATTTTTTAAACCATTCAATTTTAAAAGATTTTTACATCTCACTTTTATCAAATGCTTTGGTATAAAATCTGCTTTTTGGTCATCAGTATGCATTTTCTCAATTCTAACCAACTTTTTCTCGTAGCAGTCACGGATAAAGTGGTTTCGAAGCTTGATATGTTTAGTGCGTGAGTGTTGGCATGAGTTTTTAGTGATATCGATCGCGGCTTGGTTATCTACATATATTGGCATATCAAGAAATTACAGTCTGAAGTCTCTCATCTACTGTTGAATCCAGGGTATCTGGGCACAATAGCTGGATGCTGAAACATATTCAGCTTCACAAGTAGAGAGAGCCACCGCGGTCTGTTTCTTGCATTGCCACATTACCAAAAGGGTTCCGAAGAACTAGCAACCAGCCGTCGTAGATTTGGTATTCAGTTCGCAGCAACCATAATCAGAATCCGAGTATCCCGCAAGGTTGACGGTGAGCAGGTCCGACTTTCTTGGATTTGATTGATAACGGGTGCACAGACATGTTGGATACATGATATCAGGTCGAGAAGCAGTAAGATACATCAAGGATCCGATCATGGAGCGATATAAAGTCTCGTCAACTCTTTCTCCAATAAGATCTGGACAAATGCTGTGATTTGGTGCTAATGGGGTTGATGCTGGTTTAGCTCCTATCATATTGAATTTCTCTAATATGTCATGAACATACTTCGTCTGATGGATAAAGATACCATCAGGAAACTGATTGACCTAAAGTCCTAGAAAAAACTCCATCTCCCCCATCGCGCTCATTTGAATTCGCGCTTCATGACTTCTTCAAAGTCTTCACACAACTTGTCATTTGTCGATCCAAAGATAATATCATCCACATATATTTGTACGATAATTAAATGTCCATCCACTTCCTTGGTAAAAAGAGTAGAATCTACGGTTCCTCTAATAAAGCCGTTGTCTGTAAGATGACTGGACAGCGTCTCGTACCAAGCTCCCGGGGCTTGATGCAGACCATATAAGGCTTTGTTCAGAAGGTAGACTTTGTCTTTGTGCACTGGATCGACGAACCCCGGTGGTTGACCGACATACACCTCCTCTTTTACTTTACCGTATAGGAAAGCAGATTTGACATCTAACTGGTACACCTTGAAACCTTTCCAAGAAGCAAAGGCCAAGAATATGCGGATCGCTTTAAGACGGGCAACTGGGCATAGACTTCGGTATAATCTATCCCTTCTTGCTGATGAAAACCTTGAACCACAAGTCGAGCTTTGTTTCTGACCACAACACACTATCATCATGCTTGCACTTGAAGACCCATCGAGTGTTAATCTTTTTGTGATGATCTGGTAGGTCAACAAGCTTCCAGACTCCGAGTTTCTGGAATTGAAGCAATTCATCTTGCATTGCGTCTACCCAGCTTCCTTCTTTTAACGCGTCCTTCCAGTTTCCCGGTTCAACCTGAGAAACAAAACAACTATTAGAAAGTCTAGTTTGGAGTGGAATAATACGAGTATAAAAACAACTTAGATCCTTGTTGATCTGATTAAGAGTTTGCACTCCTGTTTGTAAGCTACCTATAATATTCTCCGAAGGATGATATAAAAGTGTCCTTGGAATCACTTCGGTTGGGACATCTACTTGAGATTGCAAATTTGTAAGAACTTTTTCAACGACTGGTACAGACGAAGAAGCTTCCTTCCTGGCATTTGACTGATCAGCCTGTTTGTTCAAGAAGCTTTCAATCTGCTCAGATCCTTCATCGGAACTGGATCCACCATCATTGAAAGTCGGTTCCTGATCAGATTCAGCATTCGGTTGGGCAGATGATTCGGTAGTATTGACATTTGGTGCAGGAACAGGTACTTGATGAGAAGAGCTTTGACCGACATCAGACGTGTTGATAGGAAGTGATGTAGAAATCACCAACTGTCTAGATACTTGTTCTTAAGTAGATATTTGATGCTGTTGAAAGAGCATAACAAGTTCTTCATCTGATGGCACATCTGGTAGGTCGAATGAATCCCACAGTCCATCATAGTTAAACACCTACGGATCCCCAGGTTTCTGCGTTGGCGTAGTATATCTTTGACAATCAACATGATGTGCAATAATAACCAGGTTCAGACTCGGCAAGAAAACACGTTTCTACGGAGTAGCGTAACCGATGAAAAATCCTTCCAAGGATTTGGTTCCAAAAATGCAAGGTTAGGCTTTCACTGATTCAGTAACTCGAAACACGTTTTGTTGTGAGGCTTAACTGTTAACACAAGATTCAAGGTGTAACACGCTGACACGACTGCTTCACTCCAGAAACTGATTAGCAATTTCAAATCGGCTAACATTGTTCTGGCAGTCTCGATCAGTGTGTGATTCTTACGTTTAGCTACTCCATTTTGTTGAGGATTATATGGGGCGCTAAATTCGTGAAGAATCCTCTTTTCATTGCAGAATTCTTGCATCTTCTTGTTCTTGAACTCTGTTCCATTGTCACTGCGGATTCTCTTGATTGGCAAGTGATGTAGGTTTTCGAGTTTTCTGAAGAGAATCATTAGAGTTTCAAAAGATTCGTCTTTGCTCTCCAGAAAGAAAACCCATGAGAATCGAGAATAATCATCTATAACGACAAGGCAGTATAGATCACCAAAAATACTTTTGACGTTTACTGGCCCAAACGGATCCATATGTAGCTTTCTAGTTGTAGCTTGATAGAATTCAACAATTTTCTCGGGTGTGATTTCTTATGCTGCTTCCCCTTTTTGCAGCTCAGACAATCATCAGATAGTTGAAAATTCATCAAATTAACACCCTCCACTAGGTCGTTATGCACAAGATAATTCATCTTTCGTAGATGAATATGCCCCATCTTCCGATGCTAAAGAATAGACTCTTTTTCGGTAGCCTTAGATACAAAACATTGAACTTTCTTCGATGTGGTAGAAGCGATACCCATATCAAGAACATATAAATCATTCTCTCACGGAGCATCAGAATCCAATTTCCGGAATCTTGAAACTTGGTTTTAAGATCAAACATTCTTTATCGTTGAAATGCGTTGTGAACTTCTTGTCACAAATTTGCGAAATGCTGAGTAGATTGTTCTCAAGTTCTGCGATGTAGTTCAGTTTGTCAAACAATACAACTCCGTTCGTGAGAATTCCTTCTCCGACAACCCTTCCACCTTGTGTCCCTACAAAACCTACGTACCCTCCACTGATAGCTTTAAGGTCGTGTAACAACGCAAGCATCCCTGTTATGTGGCGAGAAGCTCCACTATCCATTATCTATTTTGACATTATCGAACGCTGGAATCCATGCACACATGATGAAGAGACTACTTAAAAAAAGAAACCCAAGCCTGTTTGGTCTTAGGTGGGTTGGGAATGTCGAATTTTGGACTTACTTAGTTTTTATCATTCTTTTTAATCTCGGTTTTGTGTGGAACAGAAGGTTTTTGTTCAACCTTGGATGTTTTGACTTTGGCAACCCATTTTTGCGTTTGTAATTTAGCCTTCTTAGCATAAAATTTTGAATTTGAATCCACTTGACGCACCAATTTCAAATTTAGAGTGACGTTGAATAGTTGGTTTAACATTTTTGTGGGATTCGCTGTTTCATTTTATGATTTGTTTTGGCGGTAAACATGGGTGCTTTCTGTTTTTCATCCTTAGTGAACTTTCTAGAATTAAAAATAGGATTTGGACTTGGTTGTGAGCAATATCGTGCGATATGCCCCACATTCTTACATTTAAAGCACGTCCTACTGTCCTTATGAATAGCGGTATCCAAAACTTGTTTCCTGTTCTCTTTTTCTTTATGAAAATAATCGTTTGACTGTGTCCTGATGATTTCCTTTTCTTTCTCAGTTGTTGTCCCAAAAAAAAAGTTGATTTTCTTTGTAAAGTTTAGTTTTTGGGACATGTTCATTTTTTGCTTCTGGAAGCCCAAACCCACCCGTTTATTTTCTGGATAATCTCTTTTTTATGATAGTAGGGTCGGTTGTTACTTTTTGATTTAGAGCATAAAGATGCATCATGTTTATCTAAATCAACATGCCTTACCTCCGTAAGCTTGATCATTTTATCCACACGATCCATGTTCACGTTTGGATCAGAAAGTCCTCATCCAAATATAGTTTATCAGATCCTTTCATTTTGAAAACTATGACATTTGGATCTATATTTAAACTATCTTTCGATATATCATCAGACTCAGACTTGTCAGATTTTGCAGATTCAAAATTTTCAGATTCACTTTTTAACACATTTTCAACCACTGTTTTCACAACTTCAGAGTCACATTCACCTTCAGACTTGGCGTAAGTTACGTCGATGTTCGCAGGCAGCTCATTAGACGGTTCAGTTTTCAGTTTTCAATTAAGTGCCTTTTCCACCCCAGCTGGCTTTTTACAAGCATAACTATTCCACATAGGTGGTGGAGCACGATCGTAACTCGCACTTTTTGTTTCACCAATTTTAGATTCATCATTGTCTTCAATTTTGGGTAGAATGTGATCAATGACGTACGAGCTTGTTGAATAACTGATTAACAATTTGTTAACCCATTCAGATTTGATTCTTATTTTCTCAAGCTCACTTTTTAGCTCAGCAATGGTATTCAAATAAATGTTATTGGCCATTTTTTGTCCATAACTGTCGCTTTAAGCATCAAAAGTGTTGCGTCATTTTCTCTGAGTGCTTTGATATATTGTTTAACAGAATTATTTAATTTGTCATATGCCTCTTTAGTTGATTTATAATCACTTGACAAATTATTTGTTAAACTTTGGAGTTCAGCATATCGTGTGTCTTTTATAAGACAATCACTACACGTCTCTGCACATTTTAGACACGGTTTTTCAACCACAAACTATCTTTGACTCATTTACCTCATTGCCATTTGCCATGCATGCCTTGATGATGTCTTCTGACAACTTCACTATCTTTACATCGACTATTTCCTCATCAACTGTCTTCTTTTGTTCTTCGCATGATGATTGCTGACCTGGTGCAAAATAACCTGCAAAAGTTTTAAAGATATCATTAGGCAAGAGGTGTTTTAATGGACTGTTCAGAAGTTCCTCCTCCTCTGACGATGTGTGATAATAGAAATCATCATCTTCAGGACCCTCATCAAAAGATGCCCCTGATTCTTCTTCAGGTTCTTCAATAATCTCAGCAACCAAAGTCAAACTTTCTCCCTTAGAGATATATTTGTTCCAGTTGAAGCCCTCATCTTCTTGAGTCACCATTAGTGCTTTATCTTTGGTTTCTGGCTGTTTGTCTTCGATCGGCACCATTCGAGATCTTGGCTGAGGACGATGGTAGATTTCTCGCTTATAGTAATCATCGGTGAAAGGGTTATGGTTACCCTGAACTTCTCTGTTCGGACATTCACGCTTGAAGTGTCCCTTCTCCCGACATTTAAAACAAGTAACTTTGGATTTATCAAACCCAAGTTTTTCATCTAGACCTCCCAAGTTGTCTTTGCCAGTAATCTCCATGAATCTTTGTGCGTGACGAACGATCGATGCCATACACCATTTGGTATCAATCAGCTCCATTTCAACTGGATCTATCTGATCATAATCTTCTCGTGTCATTTCTGAGTTTCTGATTTTTCCTGCGACTAGACTATCATAAGACTCGAGTACCGAAGCTAGTAAAGACATGTGTTGCGTCGTGGTCTTCTCATCAAAATTCTGCGCATTCTGGAAACCTACAACAATGTTGCACTGTAAGACTCTCTGAGTAGGAGGAGATTGAGTATTTTGGTTGATATGGGGCTGGTTTGAACCATAAGATGACTGTGGGCTTGAAGGAGTGTTAGGATCAACTGATGGAAAGGATTGAAAGCCACTATTCTGGTTTAATGGTGTACTTGGCGAGCTGTAAGCGCTGAAAGCTGTCTGGATCTTCGGTGACTGAATTTGAGCAGTAGAACTGTTCTTGAAGTACACATTAACATCTTGTTGAACTTGAACGGTTTTATTCTTTGCCATCTTCTGCATTTCGAGTTCATGTCCCTCCAGTCTTTCAATGAAACGCGGTAATGAGAAATTACCATACTCGGTTCCATTCTTCAATATGGTCAGATAAGTAGACCATTCGCCCTGCGGTTGAGAATCTGCCAACTTATCAACAAGTTCTTCATTGGTCTTCATGATTTCCATTCTCTTCATTTGAACCACCAAATAACAGTATCTTTCGATTAATTGCTTCACAGTCTCTCCTTTAATTAGTGTAAAGATATTAAACTCTTTATTAAGCAACGCCCGTTTACTCTTTCGAAGCTGGGCACTTCCTTGAAACTTCAAACGGAGAGCATTCCACAATGATTGAGCATCATTATCGTGTTGAAGTAACACCAGAATATCTTCTTTAATGGATTGTTGCAGAATATTCATCATTTTCTTTTAGTTTATGAACCTTCCCCTTTCAACATCCGAGAGTTGAGCTATAGTCTTCTTGAGGCATTTTCACCTACCGGAGCTTAATATTTGACTTTAATAGCGAACCAGCAAATAAAATGATTTTCCTGGACCCAATTCATGAACCGCTCACTCCAGCTGTCAAAGTCTTCTAGATTCATTAACTTCGGCGGTTTGGTCATTGTTCCCATCTCATTTTCGAGATTGATGTTCTGAGCCGCTGTGTTTGTAACTGCCGATGTAGCGAATGCCTTGTAAAATTCTTTAGACTTTTTCCTATGAAAATTCAAAAACACACTTTACGAACAAACTGATTAGTTACGGAAAAATTCTTTCATGCGGATGATAAACCAATTCGTTCAATTGAGATTCGTTCGTACGAATCAGAAATTTGTACGGACAAAGATGACTTAACAAGTAACTCGTGCGAACCAAAAACTGTAACTCGTACGGATGACTTTTTCACTCGTACGAACGAGATGCTCGTATAGATGTATAGTTTGTGTGAATCACACTTGTAAATTTTGAAACTTGTAATTTTTAGGAACTTCTGGTTACTTGTTTGTATGAATGGTTCAAATTTTAAGAAAGTTGTTCATGTGAGTGGTCTCTCTACTCGTCCGAAACAACTAAGTCTCTAAACGGATGAATTACTGAATTAACATGATCAAGTTCGATTTTAGATCTGAAATTCTTAAGGATTGATTAGAATGCGGTTTAATGTGAATTCCTAGAATCCTAGTCCATTTTTTCCGTAAATTCGTCCAAAATCCAGTTCAGTTCGGGAATGTGTAGAAGAAGAAAGTGAATCCAATTTTGAAACAGTTTGTAGCCTGCAATTACTTGATGTTTATCAGCAGATCAGACCTCAAAGCTCGGATACCACTTGTGAACGAGGATCAGGCATCTCCGATGAGCAACCGATCTGATCTAACTCAGCTAGCAGAGGCGGAATTCATTGCTAGAGAGGTTGACAAAACGAACAAGAAAGATCTTAGTGTTTAAATACTTCTGATTGTATTAATGACGTGCAAGTACAGACGCGAGTAAACAAATCAACAGGGCTTCGCCGTACCAACTGAACTAACACTTACTAGCTCTGACACAACACTCCTCTATTTATAGGTCGACATGACTCGTACTGGAGTGTATGTTAAACAGAGACGTTAAATGTATGAGTAACTGCTTCGTACGAGTGACTGAGAGTCACTCGTACGAAACAACCTGTTTCGCTCGTGCGAACCACTACAAACAAGAATAAAATAAACATTATCATATATACATTCAACAATTAAGCCCTATAAACAATACAGACATATCCCAGACGTAGGCAATAAACATAATGCACCAATAAGATCCTCAGAAACAAATCGTTGTAACTATTGTTACAAATTTATAATGTTTATTTTTTATCGATTAATGTTTGCCTTTGTGATTTTGGTTAGCAAATTTATAATGTTCAGCATATTGCATTTCGTATTTGTATCAATTAATAAATTATGGTTAAAGCATTATGTATTTATGATTGATGATGGAAGATTGATAAACTAATAGCTAAAAAAATTAATAAAAGTATGTTGAAATTGAACCCTACAAAAGAACAGATTATAGAAAGCCAAAATATATTACAACCTCTTATCCAAACAATAATGTAACACCTACCCATAATATACTACAACCTCAACAGTGGTTGTCCAGCAGTGGTTGTCTACCACCAATAGTGTTTGCCTAACATCTGATGTTATTACTCTATGAAAATCTATCCGTTGCTAAAGTGTATCCTCTGTTCCTACTTCCAATGTTGGTGAAACCACTGTTTTCCCAATCCATTGATAATCTATCCTCTGATAGTGTAAAATTTCCTCTGATCATTCTTCTGTTCAGAACCACTGCTGGTCTCCAGCAGACAACTCTGATCCAAACAATAATGTAACATCTGCCCATAGTATACTACAACCTCAGAAGTGGTTGTTCAGCAGTGGTTGTCTACCACCAATAGTGTCTGCCTAACATCTAATGTTATTACTCCATGAAAATCTATCCGTTGCTGACAGTGTATCCTATGTTCCTACTTCCACTGTTGGTGAAACCACTCTTTTCCGAATCCACTGATAACTATCCTCTGATAGTGTAAAATCTCCTCTAATCATTCCTCTGTTCAGAACCACTGCTGGTCTTTAGCAGAGGTTTCCAAACAACTGTCATCCAATATCCAACAGAGTTTACACGTGCATAGATGATAGCCATCAGACCTTTATAAACCCTGTTTCATCCAAACAGATTTTCCACTTGTCGTTTCAATTTCAAAAAACAAAAATCTCTCATAAATTTGTCCATTACTCTCCTTCTTCACAAAACCCTAATCACTCACTTCTTCACCATGAATATCATTATCAATTTATGGCGTGTTTAGACAATTTGTGGAGTGTTAAGTTTGTTTACCTGTTCTACTTATATAATGACCTTTTTTGGGCGAGCTAGATATATGTTTTTCGCGCTAGAAAACAATTGTAATATTTTTATGTGTACTTTTTGTATCTCTTGTCGTTTGATGTAGGATGCAGACCTATAATCTGACATGTAGTTGTGGGGTTCTAAATTTAAAAAAATTCAATTGGCATGGTGTGGTTTTTAATATAATAAATGTTAGTAATAATTTTTCCGTCATTTCAGTTACTGTTTGTAGTTACTGTTTTTTCAGCTTTATCTATTAAGTCTGTAACATGTCCCATCTTTTTAAGTTTGGCGTTTTGTATTTTAATGGCGTTTTATAGATAAAGATGGCAAAATTAAACTTTTATAAGGCACCCTTTTGTTCTATTCTCTTGCACCTTGTTTTATACATTTCAGTAATTATTTGGAGTTAATAATAATACGTGATTAAAGGAATTTTATTATAGTTTTGTTGTTTGGCGTTTGTGGCATTTTGGCATTTTATAAGTAATTGGAGAAATAATGTATTTTATTAGCTGAAAATTAGATAACAAACCACAAAAAATGACACCAAAAAAATATAGAAAAGAAAACAAATTAAAAATACTAATCCAATTTCTCATCCAAATCTTCACTACCATCAGTCTCTTAGTCTTGAAGTTTTTATCCCCTGAAACTTTGAATTCCTTAGATAGGTGCCGATTTCCCTACAGAGCTGAAACAACCTACTCTAGGCGAAGCTGATCATTCAACAAAATACGGCATTTTAGTTTTTGGTGTGATCTTTTGTTGTTGATTGTTGAAGTGGTTTTGTGGATGCTATTATTGGGGTGTGATTGTGAGTGGGTTTTTCGCTTGGATTATATTTGGCCATCATCTTCATGCTCATCCCACTCTTCATCATTTAAAATGGAGTCCAAAATTGCGTTTACGCTACATAGGTCTCTTCTTCTCATCCAAACCTTTCTCAGGAACAAAGCACACAAAATGACATATCACTATCATCAGTCTCTTTTTCTTGAAGATTTGTCCATCTCATTCCGCAAAATCTTATTGAGTTATCCCCCTCACCTAAGAATCCAATTACGAAACTTCATGGATAACACACAACTTATAGATTTGTCATCTGTTATTTTGAACTTTTGGCGTTTTAATTTGAACAAGGTGAGGTTTATCTCAATAAAATTTTGTTGAATGAGATGGACAACATTGTTATGCTCACTTAATAATGACCTAAGAATGTTGTCCACCTCATTTAGTTAAACTTTATTGAGAACAAAACTGAATCTCTAAGAAACGAGGTTTGCCATATGGTATTTAGTAAATTATGGCGTTTGCTTTTGGTGTAATCAATGGAAAGGCCTGAGGTTGTTTATATAAGATGTTTTTGGCGCGTAAAATTTCATAATAAAGATGGCACGTCCATTCATTAAGTTACTGCTTGTTCAGCTTTATCTGTTAAATCTGTAGCACGTCAGTCGCATCCACTGATCAGAAACCACCGATGCAAACCACTAATGACAAACCACTGCTAACATACCAACAATAGTTGTGTAGCAAAACCATTGATGTTATACTCAGAAGTGATTGGCTACCACCAACGGTATTTGCCTAACATATGATGTTATTACTCCATCGGAGGTTAGCAACATCATTAGTGTTTGTCTAACATCTGATGTTATTACTCTATCAGATGTTAGCAAACTCATCAGAGGTTTGGCAATGATTCTTTCAGGTGTTGGCTCATTAGTAGTTTGACTTTATTTATCATCATCTATTATGAGTATCTTTTATTTAATTTGCAAGGTATTTGACACTTTATCAATTTACAATGAATAATGGACAACCAAAGCATCTTAATCATGCTTCTAGTTCGAGTGCATCTACTAGAGCCGGAAAACGAAAAGAGTATAACAAAAGATACTACGCTGCACGCAAAGAAAGTAACAAAGACTTGAAATTTGGGAGTGGTGAGGTCTCCTGAAGTTCTTCATCAATATTTTAATGTGTAATAGATCAACAAAAAGGACACCCTTAAGAAGTTTAGAAACTAATATTACTCAATTTACCCAGATGACAAATGCGTCAAGCATATTCCCCTCTGTAATAAATGAAGTCGTGCCTAGAACATCACGAGGTTTCTATTTATTTAATAGTGATTTCGTGTCAAACTTGACATCTTTAATAACCTTCATTACTTACGATAATGATTTTTTTAGGTGTTCAAATTCAACCGCGTACACTTTTACCTCAATTTTGTGAAGTATTTGATCAAATATAGAGTCACTTTGGTTACTTTGGTTGAACTTGATCAAAGGGTGTATAACCGACCAATGACATCAGAGGTATATAAAATGTTATAAAAATACCATGAAATATAAAAAATTGATCACAAACTACCACTAATCATAAATCACTGATGCAAACAGCTGATGACAAACCACTGCTAACACACCAACAGTAGTTGTATAGCAAAACCACTGATTCAACCACAGACTCACTAACCACTGATGTTATACTCAGCATGTTGTCCAGTAGTGGTTGTCTACCACCAATAGTGTTTGCCTAACATCTTATGTTATTACTCCATTAGATGTTAGCAACATCATCAGTGTTTGTCGAACATCTGATGTTATTACTCCATCAGAGGTTAGCAACATCATCAGTGTTTGTCTAACATCTGATGTTATTAATAGTGTTGTCTAAATCTGATGTTATTATATGTTGTCTAACATCAGAGATTATACTAATTACAATTATTTAATAGTATTGTTTATTTTACTTACTTATAGTTGACGATTATATAGGTTGCTAGTATTTGGGTTGAAGGTAATGACAATATCACTTCATATAAACCAAGTATTGTTATTTACGGTAGGTCTGAATATAGCCAAACTATTCAACTCTACTTCAGTTGTTATGATCCATTGTCGTATCCATTATTTTTTCCTAATGGTGGGTCGGGTTGGCATGCTAACATACCACGTCATGGAGTACCGATCGATGAGGTACGCAACAATGACAACACCGAAGGAGAAATGGAAGGTACCAACAATTTATTATTCTTTTAAGTGACGATCATAAAAATACCCTAATGCGTTTTATTTTATTAACTGTTTGTTTTTAAAGCATCAACTTCCTTGTTTTGTACTCTTCTTGTATATCAATCACGCCGAAGCTACAACTAAAAAAATTAGGAAAGTATATCACCAAGAATTGACAAACTAACAGAAAAAGAAGTGCCAACATATCACGAATAAGAAAACTAACTTAAGTGCTATATATATATCACGAGACGACTGATAAACTAACAGTAAACGAGTATCCTATTTAATCGCCACTCACGCCGCATCGTGCGGGTAAATGACTAGCATATATATATACACACACACACATTGTTTTATATATTTACTTTATAATTTGAATTTTTTAAAATTAAATCTATAGGAGATGAGGTATTGGCAGAATATGTTAATACGGTAGTGTTGTGTGATATATAGTTATGCGCACGTGCATATGTTGACAAAATACGTTAATATGCACATGTGCATAACTTGCTAGAATAGGTTAATAAGGTAGTTAATGTTGATGCACATGTGCATATCTTATATATTAATGATAAAGTTAACATTGATGAGCATGCTCATTGTAGATCATCAATGGAAAAAAAACGAAGAAAGTAATATTTGTCCTAAAGTCAAGGGTTAAAGGGTCGAAAAGAATGCCAGATGCGGTGGAAGACAATTACGTGAAGGTTAAACAAAAAGGTTAAAAACTGTTAATTATTTTTTTATGATGAAATTTGAGTTTATGCACATGTGTAAACACGTTAGGTTCATAAACGTAGGCGTGCAAAAGGATAAAAACATCAAGAGGATGACGAGTAAATGGAAACAAGATGAAACATTAAATAGAGGTCTTGATGGAGTCCGTATGACAAAGAATAGGAGGTTGCCAAAATCAAAAGTCATAGCGACAGATGACAAGGATGACAATAAGGTGGATAACAACAATGCTGTTGGTATGTGTTATCTAAAATATTCAATCAAACTTTAAAATGCACATGTGCATTATTATGTATGAACATTTTATGCATGTATTCTTTTCTTTGCACATGTGCATCATTATGTGTGAATAAACAGATTCAAAGAAGGAATCATATCAGCAAGAGTAAAAACATTGGCAAACGAATCCAAAAATAAAAAAAATTGTTAAAGAGGTCAAGTGGCGCTCAATACGGACACGTTTGTCACCACATGAACTTTTGATGGGGATAAACAAATTGTCTAAGAAACAGAAGGATGCAGTTAAAAATATGGGGTTCGAAGTATTTTACAATTGACAACGGAGCGAAATTGGCACATTATGCAGTAGATAATTTCGACGGAAAAAATATGGTTATCAAACAAAAGGTGGTAACATAGAGGTGAATGAGACGATAATTAGTGGTTTGTTGGGCATTTTAACACCCCGACCGTGTAAAATAATGAACCGCGACGGAAATGTCGGGGAGTCATGTCACAGAACTGTTGTTTCACAACTCGTGGAATTTAAAATTTTGTTTTTTAAGTTAAATGTTTACATTTTCTTGGGATAAACAGAAACAACACATAAATAAATTGTCTTTCATGTTTTAGGTCACTAAGGCCCGCGTCCATTCCTACGTGAAGCATGCATCATATTATCAACCATTGACTCCTGAAACATATGTGAAAAGAGAGTCAGCATAAAAATGTCGGCGAGTACATAGGTTTTGTGAGTGTGTTAAAATTCATGGATTTGTATACATATTGCAACACCTCGTCTGACTAAAAGAGTCGTTAAGTGAAAACGTCGTATCAAAAGTGTTTGATATAGCAATACAATTAACAAACTAAAACAAGTTGGTTAGAGTTATGAAAACCTTATAGCTATGAATCTTGACCAAAACGTTTTTTTGTAAAAACCTTGTAATAGATTGATTCAAAAGAAAACTTCATATGGTTTATATCTTTAAGTGAAAATCATTGCGTGACATTGTTTAAAACCATTTGTCTGTGTTGTAAACCATTTGTCTATGTTATAAACCATTCGTCCGTGTTATAAATCAATCGTCCGTGTCATAAACCAATTGTTCATGTCATAAACAAATCGTCCGTGTTTTTAATTGTGAAAACTTTCTATCGTTCTTTAATGAACACATTCAAACCTGTGTTGAATATACCACGAAAGGGTATCTTTAATAGACCACAAAGGGTCTCTTTAACTAGACTAACAAATCAACAAATGATTTGCTAATCAGAAACAGATTCTGTCATTACCCAAACTTCCACCAAATCTAGTGAACAGTCCGATAATAGGATTGTCAGTCCTATGGTACCATAACATACTACTGGTAGGCTCGGCCAAAGCTAATGAATGTCATTCGTGTTATGGATAACACATCAACAAGTTGTTCACATTATTGAAATCGTATTGTTTTATATATAAACCATAGACATTGTTTTTTTCTTTTTTGAAAAATTGAAAATGATTTAGCACCAATGAATCACCCCAAAACATTTGCAAAACATAAAAGAGGGGAACTATGTACTCACTTGAGATTGCGAAAGTGTTCTTGATCAACAGAATAAACAAAGCTCAAATGTGTCATAATGTGTCAAATAAATTTGTTAGCGTGTCGGGACTACAGACGGGAGATTGGATAGAATGAAGTCTTATAAACCAAATGAGTGTTGGAACTCATGTGATATGGTTTAACAAACTTAATATTTTGATTTGGAAAGGATCCTAACTGCTTTTGACCCATTATGACTCGTTAAGGTAGTTTACGCTAATTTAACGGGTCATTAGCGTAAACGCGTGATCGGATGGTTAAACATGTCCTATAATAAGTATTAAATGCCCAAACACGTTTGAAAATGTTATAGCACCATTTATATGTCAAAAATTTGGTTATATGTGTTTAAAATGGATTTATGCGCAAAAGGGCATTTTGGTCATTTTTTAAGAACATAGAAGTAACTTATCATAACACTAACCAAACAACGTGACCATGAGGTATAACCTCAGTAGGTTATTCCACATACAACTATGGTCACAAATATGTGTTTGGTGGGATCCTAAGATCGACTAGGGTCGGATTCGAAAGTCAAAGTCGTGGTCAAGACCGCTCGACTTACGACCCTAAATAAGCACAAAACTAGAAGCGACGAGTTAGACATGTCAAAATATGTCTAACTAAGCTTATAAAACTATTTTTTGTCAAAACTTGGTATTTTGATACCCGAAAATAGTTTCGTCGTAAAATGATGCGCATTTTTGACCGAAACTTTGACTCGTCACTCCGACTAGTAAACGTAGTAATCAGAAGGTGAAATTGTTAGGGATTATAACCTTCATGGTTATGATCATGTTACAAAATTCAAGTGAACTTCTCCTTGACCAAATATGGTCAGAACCAAAAGTCAATCAGGAAGCCAATTTGTTCGACTTTTAGCTCAAAATAGCTAAAATAATGAAAGAACTAGGAAAAGTACTTACTCGTGTTCAAGAAAACTTTCAGAGCTCAAGATAGAAGGCTTCCAAAGGCTGGACACAAGCTCCAAGAAGGATAGAAAGAAAAACTTCACACTTTTCTTTGAAGTGTTTTGAAGTGATGTGAAAAAAATGGAAGAATCGTAAGGTATTTTTAGTATTTTTGGAGGTGATGACAAGTGTCCTCAAATGTGGATTAGTATCCTAAAATGTGTCAAAACAAAATTAAGTGTGGCTAAATGAGTGCTAGATGTCAAAAATTGGAGATATGTGGCAAACTTGTCGAAGAAGCAAAAATATTTATTATTTTTTGACATTTTTGGCCCTTGGACTTCTATTTTCACTTGTTTGCATTTTTAACCCCTTTAACCTAATATTTAGGTTATATAAAGGTGTTAAGACATGTGTAACTTGGATTATGCCTGAAAATGTCATGGATTTCATTTTGTTCGGTTGTACGGTAAAGCGTTTCGCAAAAATGCATAAAACGCTTTAACAAACACGAAAATGATTGAAATTGTGCAACGATTGACATTTTTGCATTCTCATCAATGAAATACAAGATTTTATTTAATACAAAAATATTGGATTGATACAGATGGTTCGTATCTTGAATACAGACCAACAGACTTTCGCAGTTTGACGAAAATAGTCCATTGACTTGTATAAGCGTGTTTTTGTCATATCTAACCCTTCAAAACTTACATCTAAGTTATTAAAGGGTGTTTAGGGTATGTGTAGCTTATGTCCTTGTTTTGGAGTGTACGTCGCGTTAAACTTATTGCGTTTGAGTGTTAGTTAACGAATTACTTCCACAAAAAAAATTTAGGGTTCGAAATCATGCATGGAATTGAAATTGTGAAAATGTCTTAGATAAATATACAAATTTCAAAAATAAAACACAGGGTTTCATTGAATACGAAATTGTTTTTAATTGTACAATGATTGAAAAGGCACAAATGTCACATATAATGGAGTGCAACCTGTAGTTGAAAGTGAAAGAATTACTGATAACAATGTGGATGAGAACCTAAGTAGTTATGATGCTGAATATAAACATGTAGTTGAAGAAGGTGATAATATTATTGTTGAAGAGAGATAAGCACAAGAAAGTTCAACGTTTTTCGTAGATTTCATGAATGAGTTTGATCCCTTCTTGGGTCTGAATGACAACATGACCAACAATGAACACCAAAACAAGGTTGAGGCTAGTGTTAGGCATGTTGTAGATGATGAAAATGATGAGGAAGATGATGGCAGTGACTTTTTAGGTGATGATACAGCTAGGGAGAATGTGAAGGTAGAATGAGGGATTTTAGACTAAACATTGAAGAAGGGATTGAGGACAATAACGATCCAGTTGGTGATTTCATTGGTGAAGATGTTTTTTATGATGATATATTAGACAGTGGAAGTGAGTTTGATTTGGATGAGTCTAGTGTTAGAAAAAAAAATACTTAAGGGTTTAAGCAATGCCAATGAGAAAAAAAGCCATTTCTACCTAGGATAGATTTTTGGAAACAAGGTAGAGGCCAAGGAATTAATTAAGCAGCATGTTGTGGAAACTAAGAGGGAAGTTATGATTGTTAAGGATGATCTTAAAAGACTAAGGGCTGTTTACACGAGTCAGTTAGCAAATTTCCAAGTTGATGCACATGGTATCTATAGTCAAACTAATATAGGTGGTGTAAAGACCAAGGGTAGAAATGTCCAAAAAAGAGGCAAGACTAAAGGACATAATATGAAATCCCCATATAACGAAGTAGGACATAAAGTGGTAACAAGGTCGAAAGCCAGACAGGTGGAAGATCTCCTAGGAGTAAAGACAATTCCAATGTGGACAAAAATGTCAATGGGAGAGGTAAAAAATCAGACCCTCAAAAGAAGGAGTGTCCTTGGGTTATTTTAATATCTAAAGAGAGAAATGTTGAGATTTAGATGGTAAAGACTTAGTGTCCTTGGGTTATTTTAATATCTAAGGAGTGTCCTTGGGTTATTTTAATATCTAAAGGACCAGATTGTATAAAATCCTAATATTCTTGTGAAGGCACTTCAGGATCAGTTTCTAAGGAAGTACGAGGTAGAGGTTTCAAGAATGAAAGCTTTCAGAGCAAAAACAAAGGTACTTGACCAACTTAATGGTGATTATCAAGCACAATACAGTGTTCTAAGGGATTACATATGTGAACTTTACAAGATAAATCCAGGTACTACAGTTCAAATTGAGGTGGAACCATGTGTAGAGATCACAAGTCTCTGACTAGAAAGTTAAAAAGAATTTATGTGTGTCTGGGTTCACTGAAACAGGGTTTAACCCAATTAGTACAGACTTGTTGTGTCTAGATGGTGCTTTTATAAAGGGTCCATACCCTGGTCAGGTTCTTAGTGTTGTTGGTGTTAACCCTAACAATGGGAAATACCCCTTAGCCTGCTAGTTAGGCAGAAACCTTGAATTCTTAAACATGGTTCCTCCAGTGCCTTGGTAATGATCTTGACTTGGAGTCTAATTCAAACTTTACATTGATTAGTGACAGGAAAAAGGTCAGTCCATTATTACTTACTATTTTGATTTAAATGTAATTTGTTGTATGGTGTACTTAAATGAATTATTATAGGGCATAATCCTAACACTGTAGAAGGTGTTCCTATGTGCTAAACACAAGTTTTGCCTAAGACATATTCATGAGAATATGAAGTTAAGATTCAAAGGAAAAGAATACAAAGATAACTTATGGAAGCTGGCAACATCAAGCACTGTTGAATACTTTGAACAAAACATGTAATCCTTGAAGGCATTCAATGTGATGCACAATTTCGGCTTTCTGATATCCTACCAGAACATTGGTCAAGATCACACTTCTAGGTAAACATTATCTAAACTGAAATAATTAACATTGTCAATGTTGACTGATGTGTTATCATGTAACAGATAGGGCACTATTAGATGTGTTGTTAAACAACACGTGTGAAGTTTTTAACTCAATGATAACGAATGCAAGAGACAAACCTATTATCAAACTTTTGGAGTACATCAAGGAGTATCTCATGAGAAGGATTGTGAGTGTGGTTAGAGTTATAGACAACTGTGATGGACTATTGACACCATATGCTCACAAAAAGCTTGAAGACATTAAGTTTCAAGCTAGTAGGTGTTTAGTCATGTAGAATGGGGAAGACCATTATCAAGTTAGAGGCCCTACTGGATTTGATGTTGTGGTGGATTTTAAAAGAAGAACATGAACATGTAAAAAATGGGAGATCACACTGATGCCCTGTAAACATGTTCTGGCTGTAATATGGAACATGAATATGTATGGTGGGAAAGGAACATAACTACTAGAGACATATGTCCATCCAATGTTCACAAGGGATAGGTGGAAGTAGGTATACAAGTACAATGTGTATCCAATCAATGGGAGGACAATGTGGCATAATTCTAATGTCCCGACCACTTTAACACCACCAAACCATCACAAGCCTATTGGTAGGCCCAAAAAGGCTAGAAATAGGACAACCCTGGAGTTGGAGGAGTCAACAAAAGGTGGAAGACTTACAAAGAAAGGGACAATGAAGAACTGTTTGAAGTGTGGCAAAAGAGGGCATAATCGCAGGACATGCAAGGGACAACAAGCATCCTAGGAAGTTTGATAGTTGTTAAACTTAATACTATGGTTTTTATGTTTTGTTTAGATGTTTGTTGGTCAAAACTATCACTTTTATGTTTTGTTAAACCTTTGTATTTGGTTAATTTGTTATGTCATGTGCTTACTTTAGAATGTCATGTGCTTACTTTGAAATGTTTAGGAATGTTTTAGTTTTGAATGATTGTGAAGCAGGTGTAGCTTAGTACAGAAATGTTTAGGAATGTTTTGGTTTTGAATGATTGTGCAGCAGGTTTAGCTTAGTACTGAAATGTTTAGGCTGGTTTGGTTTATGCAGAAATTTAGCTTAGTGTAGAAATGTTTAGGTTGGTTTGGTTTGTGTAGAAATATTTAGACCAAATAGGTTTGTGCAACACTTTAGTGCAATGTATGGTTGTTTAGGTTTATGCACAGATCAAACCAAGTAGGTTTGTGCATATTGTGCATAAGTTTATTGCATCAGTTTAGTATAAAACCATATTTCATTAATTTACTTCCAAATTACAAGAACATATTACATTAATCCACTTCCAAATTACAAAACCATATTACGTTAATCCACTTCCAAATTACAATACACTACCTAGTGCACATACTACACCAACTAAAATTCACATTACATTAAGAAAAACCCAGCAAATACAATGAAAAATACCTAACTCATGGTCAATAACACCCAACTCATGATCAACATCCTGTTCAGGTTCATGCTTGCAACTTGTGATGTATCGAGTTGAGAAACCAAGTCTTGATTATCACATTAAGCCTCACTCCTTGACCTCAAAAACGCAAGTTTAATCTTGTTTGATCTTTGACACACCTTGGTATCAAACCAATAAAGGAATCCACATCCTGGGCAACCGTAATACCTTCTACCCGGGTTCTTTGAAGTCCAAGATGTTTTAAGAATTGCAGCCTTTCCACACCTGCAGTATACCATGACTTTGTGTTTTAGCTTGAAGAACAAACCCTAGTTTCTGTAAAAGTGAAGAAGTTGGGGGTTTTTAAATGGTGAGAGGATTGAATATTGACAATTATGCCCCACGTGTGTGGGGCACATGGGTGCACTTAGCTAGGTAAGTGGATGGGGTTTAGAAAAAAGGACAGGGTATTTGTAGATTTGTTATTTAAAGGACATGGAATGCACAATATAAATACAAGGGCAGGGACTGAAATTTGAGGTGTAAATAAAGTACAATCGGTGTAATTTACTCTATATGTATATATAGGAAGGTTTAAATGAGAACGCTGATTATCGCAAGAACCGTGATAAGGAAAGAAAAATCACGAGAATTTGGTAAAGAGGAATTCAAATTCATTTTTTACACTTATCATTATCATTCGAATATAATGTTAGAAATTTAATTTACATGTTTAAATTTACATGAGTTCATAAATAAAGAAAATTTACACATGTGTAAGTTTTCTATTACACGTGTGTAAATTTGTTATATTTACATATGTGGAAAAAGGTCTAATAAGAGTGATTTTGAGAGAATAAATGAATTATTTGATGTTATAAACTCTTTTTTAATGTTAAATTTTAATTACAATGAGGTTTGTATTAAAAATTGATTTTGATTGTTTTTCACATTTGTTCTCAAGGTTCTCGCAATATTTAGCGTTCTCATTTAAACCTTTTCCTATGTGTGTGTGCGTGTGTATAGGGGAAGGTTTAAATGAGAACGCTAAATATTGGGAGAACCGTGAGAACAGATGAAAAACGCAAGAACTTGGTCAAAACAATTCAAATTGTTTTTTTTTTAACAATTATCATTATTATTTGAATACATAGTTAGAAATTAAATTCACATGTTTAAATTTATGTGTATTCACAAATAAAGGAAATTTACTCAAGTGTAAGTTTGTCATTTACACGTGTGTAAATTTATTATATTTACACATGTGTAAAAAGTCTAATAAGACTGATATTGAGATAAGAAATGAATTATTTGATGTTGTAAATTCTTTTTTATGTTGAATTTTAATTACAATGATGTTTGTATTAAAAATAGTTTTAATTGGTTTTCTCATTCGTTCTCACGATTCTCGCAGTATTTATCGTTCTCGAAATAACACTCCAATATATACACACACCCCCCCTATATAGAGGAGGGTTTATACGAGAACGTTAAATATTGCGAGAAACGTGTGAACAAATGAAAAATCCAGCCACGAGGCTTGGTCAAAAACTATTCAAATTCAAATTTTCTTTTTACATTGATCATCATTTACTCTTTTGTAAATTTATTGGGTTTATACGTGTATTAACTTAATAATAGTGCTTTTGAAATGAGAGATAAATTATTTAAAGAGTAAATTTTTTGTTTTAATATTGTCTTTTAATTATAATATGAGTTCTATTACAAGAAATTAATTTAAATTGGTTTTCTTATTCGTTTTCACGATTATCGTAATATTTAGCATTCTCAATGTTACTATCACTCACATAAAAATTTAATCAAGTTTGTCTTGCCTCTGTCTCTAGAAAGTGTACATCAAAGTGTAGCTTTTGAAATATCTTCATTTTAAAGCATTCATATCTCGTTCATCAAATTTTGTGAGATGGTCCTCCATATTATAGATAGTGGTTGGATAGAAAAAATTTTACTGTTCATCTGTAAATATGAAAAAAAACATTGTTCACCTCTATAATTTTTTTTGATATTTTTAGAAAGTTGTTGTGAGTAGATGAGAGAATATGTGATGATAAAGGTAGTAAAAAAATATTTAACTCAAAAGAAGATAGAAAGGTAATAATATTTAATGTAATTATAGAGATGAATATGGTAGATATGATGTGAATGCTCTAAGAAGAGAGGGAGTCATTCCATTTTTCTTAGATTTTTCTATTTGACACACGTAAGTTTTTCCCTCACTTTCCATTTTTTCCCACTCTCAACTTTCCCTTCTCTCTCTCTAATGATTATTAGCAATCATCAAATTTCAGTGAAACTTTTTTCCCCAAAACTAGGGATGGTGTTTTAGAACAGGGCTAGGTGTCAGTGAGCCCTTCCCAGCTCCTACTCCGTCCTCCCTTATTTCATAGTTAAAATTTAACATTATTTTTATAGCGTTCCACTTTTTTTATTTACCCAATTGAAGATATCTTAGTTTTGGATAAACTGATTAATATGTTTAATATAAGAGTAAATTACAGCCGGTATCCTTTACGTTTTTATCAAATTACAATCAATGTCCTTTAATTAAAGAAATTAAATATTCTGTTTTCTTTATTCTTGAAATTAATGAATTTTTTTAATCGTCAAATTCGTTTCTTCACATGTATTATGGATCCATTTTAGATTATGATCAGATGTCAAAAATTGATGTTGCTAGTTATATTGATGGAAAAAATAAAACCAAAGTTGGCAACATTAAAATAAAATTTCAAGTGAAAAGAATGATAAATTAAAAGATAATCTTTATAAATCATTATTATACATTGTAGCGAAAATGTGAAGTGGAATGTATTTTTATACATATGACGTATTTAAGTTTTTTTTAATAAAAGAATACTTTAAAAAGATTTTATATGAATCCTCATTCAATTGTTTGTATGCAGTAAAGAGAATATTATAGTATAAAGTATCATTGTACCGGATTAAAGTATAACGTACACTGTGTCGTTTTGTTGCGCATTTTTTGGCACATAGTTTGGCTTTTGTGAATAGACCTTTGTAGATCATATATTCCCCTTCCATTTATCACGATTAATCAGAGCTCAATAGTGTTCACTTATGGTTAATCAGTTTCGGCATGTATTAGCCAAAAATTAATAGTTTGGAACTACGACTCAGACCAGGATACCAGAAGTCAAGTGTATTCTAACATGGTAGCAGGTGTGAATAACCGAAAGTACTAGTTTCTGATATTATTCATCGTGTCAATGTCATCTATGATATCGCTTGTCACCGACAACGTGTGATTAGTGAATCACAACACATGATCACTACATTATACAAATATCACATCAGTGAACTACAATCCCAGTGTGCAGAGGTATACGTGACCCTGTACTTAGTTACCCACTATGTTACTGATTCTCTTTAGAGAACTTATTCTTACTCACATGCTGTAACTGGTTACTAAACCTTCACAATCAATGGATATTTATTACATTAAACAAATAAATTAATTGAGTGGTTCATTTCAGAAGAAAATTAAATTAAAAATAAAAAGAACAAAGGGTACAACTGTAAAACATTAAATATTTTTTTCCATCTCATTTATTATTATATTTGACTAATTAATTAGTCATAAATTATATTATCCTCTACACTAAAATTTTCGTCTACACACAACAATATTTATCCTACACCTTTTGAAATTTATTCTACACATATTAAAATTTATCCTACAAAGCTCGTAATTCATCCTACACATATTTATATTTATCCTACATAGCTCGTAATTCATTCTACACCCATCGTAATTTATCCTACACTTTAGATTAACTTTTTCTCTTCTTTGAAAAAATACTTTTTTTTTTAAATAAGTTACAAATTTAATATAGTTAGCTATTAAAAAGAAAGACTAACAACTAATGATTTATCTAAGTCACTAATATTAAATACAAAAATTAAATAAAATAAAATAAAGGATTATTATTGGTTGAAATTTCTTCTTTTTTATTCTTACAAAAATTTCTTCTTATTTGAACCATCCACTATATATATAATAATAAAATAATAATACTAATAATAATAATAATAATAACTAAAATAATAATAATAATAAATAATAATTTATCTAAATTATATTTGTCAAGGTAAATGAAGCAAGAGTTGTATATTTTTGGAATATTTTATCCAAAAAGAAATGATTAACAGAATATTTTTAAATACCCTTGCATAATTACGTGTATTTAATCGGACTTTTAAACTTGTATTTCTATAAGAAAAGTGTCAATTGTTTAATTTATAAAATAGCTTAAAAATACAACTTGAGTTTATTTAATAACAAATATAAATTAGAGTAAAATGCACGGATAGTCCATGGTTTGCTAAAATAACACATTTAGTCCTCAATATTTGAAAATTACACTCTTGCTTTTATGATTTGCTCAGTTTTATTCGGATAGTCCCTAGAATAGATAGCTGTTAGTTTGTCCATTTAAGTCCATATGAAATGACTAAACTACCATTTCTCTTAAAAATAAGGATTAAATAGTTAAAAGAAATAAATTTAATCATTTAACAATTATGGTGGGTTCCACACCAACCCCCGCCCCCTTAAACATAAACCTCCTACCATCGTAAAGTATACGCAGTTTCTCACCGGAGCTCAAACAACAACCAACAACCATCGTATATAACAGCTTCTTGAACCTACAACCACCTTAGACCACCATCATTCTTACTCTTTCACATTGAAAAAAAACAAAATGAGCGTCCTCTCAGCAACAACTCAGATCTGAAAACAAAAGTAATCGATAAGTTTGTTTTAGTTGGGGATGTGATGGAGATGACTGGAAAATCAGTGATGGTGTGGTGGAGATGATGGATGATGGTGTAGCCCAGTGGTAAGAGTTAGGTTTTAGAGTTACAGGTGGAGGCTGGGCGATGGGTTAGGGGCTTCAATTGCGTATACGTCATGATGGAGGTTGGTTGTGTTTATCGACTTAAATGAGTGGTAGAGTGGTGGTACCGAGTGGCTAGTTTGCAGGCGCAGTTCGGGTGGATTTTGGGTTTCGAAAGGAGGAAATGGTGGTGGAGGTGCGATTCGGAGTAGAGAGTGGTTGTAGAAGGTCGGGTTGTAGTCAATGTTGGTAATAGATGGTGGAATCGGATTGAAGGTATTAGGAGTTAGTGTTTTAGTTGGGGGTTAAAGGGAAAGGTGTACAGTGATGGCTGTAACGCTTCGCATTTGTATCTTTCCGTTTTTAGCAAGTCTGCTTCGTGTTTCTGTTTTTGGAAGTCCAAACCTTGTAATCGTATTTCTATTTTTCAATTCATTGTATTCTAAGGCTTTGATTGTAATCAAGATTAATCAATTATGCTAAATTCGCAAACTTTATTCACGTTTAAACTTATGATCATGCTTTACTTTATTCCTTCTTAAATCAATTCAAAGCGATGTGTAAATGTTTGATGAATGTTTATAAATTTTATACTAAACTCTAGCAAAACAATTAGTGATGTTATTCAAAGAATTCAAGCTTCAAATTATCATAAAATCATGTCATAATATGTTCAAAAAAACTTATTCTTATTTATTTTTAGGGTTTAAAAACTATCATATGCATATCATAAGACCATTACAAACTCATACTCGTTTATTATATCATGTGTGTAACATCTAAACCCTAAGTCTTCATTTATATAACTTAAAAGATAAAAAAAATAAAAAAATAAACATATGGCAGCCCATATTTGCGCCGCAACTATGGCTGTCTTTCCCCTTCTTTTTTGAATTCAAACTCCACCTAAATGCATTGAATACAACCGAAAAACCCTAATCCTTCCTCTATATAACCCAAGGTTCCCCCACCCATGTTCACTTTTAAAGCCTTCACACATCTCAAACAAGTCCCTAACTTCAGAAATTCTCTGCTGAAACTCCGCAGCTTGCAAGTGAGTTTCGACTCACTTTCTCTTCTTTTTACCTTGTTTTTCTTTTCTAACACTCTTGGATAACCTCTAGAAGGTTCTCACAATTTGCTTGGGCAAACTAAGGTGAAACCACACCATTTTTGAGTCCAAATGCACAAAACTTGCTGCCCAAATTTATCTTCAAACTTCAAATTTTTCAATGTTTTCACTTTGTTTTCTTCCTCAACATTGTTTGATAAGCCCTATGAGTGTTACCATAGGTTTTTCCATGGAACACCAAGGTGGAATCACACACCATTTTGTGGGCCAAACTTTATGTTTTGGATGATAACTTATAAAACATTTTTCGAACATATTTTTAAACATAACAAATCTATGCTATATATGCCACTAACCAAACTTGTGGTTAGTGTTTTAAGCTAGACTTGTTCACATACAATCAAGAGGCATATCTTGTCTCTAAACTTGTGGTTTTATTAGGGTTTCAAACCCACAAGTGTTGAGCCATCCGAGCGTTCAAGCTTGTGATGGTGTAGGTGTGATTACATGAAGGCCTTGGCCATTCAACTATTCAATCCACCCCTCACTTGATGATTTCTATAATTCTTGACCATCCGGATTGTCCTTTTGTCAATCTTGTGTAATGATGAATCTTATCAAAGAGGTTTAGGATGGTTATCCTCCTACCTCCATGCATGACTTAAATGACTTCCATGAAATACATGAACTGAATGATTAATTAGTAGTAATATAACTATATGTAAATACTTAATATAACCGAACCTTAGACCATAACCAAATGGTTAGTTGTCTTAACTAGTAGGTTATTTTATCTTAGGCATAACAATCGTTACGATTCTATTGGGCATGACCCATAAAAACACAAACACCCTTCGGGCTTATTAGTGTCAAAAACGAGCGTTAATGTCTGGATAAATACTTTCGTTATATATACTTTCTTGCACATTTTAAATTCCTAAACTCATTAAACTCCCCATGAATCTAATACTCACACACCTACGTTTGCCTTGTGTAGGATAAACTTGGTGTTCCTTCCCCTAAAACAACCTAACTCTCTCACGGTTATTACTTTGCAAAACCGTGAGTACACTCGACCCCTTTTTATGTTTTCCACTATTTGGGTGGAACATGTTTAACTTACAAAAACTACACTAAATCACCCTTTATTCTATACACAAACAATCCATCAACATGCTTTAGTCTTATGCTACTTGAATTGTTACTTAGTACATTCTTATGTGATCTAAATGTCATTAACTTCGATCGAGCCTCCCTTAACATGTATAGCGCTATAGGAGTAACGCACCGCCCGTATTCTTGTGGTCATTGTTAAGTTGAAATCTATTTTGCGGTACACTAGAGGATTGACATGTAGATTCACATGCCTTGTTTACATTTATCTTATATGCTAGCTAATCATGTGGATTTGTTTAATCGGATTTTATACTTATGCTATGATATTAAACTTGTGTACTCGCCATTACTTTGTTATTGAACTATACTTTTTAACATGTTGCAGGTTGATGAAGTTGTATGATGGAACTTAGTAGGAATGGCATAGAAACACGCGTAGAATACTAAGTTAATTATTATGTTATTGTTGAACTTATTTCGTTGATGTTACTCTTATTTGGATTTTGTTGTAATATAACAATTGATGTTTTGAATGAAATGAAATTTGGTTGATTTAAATATTGTCGCAAATAGTGTTATGATGCAATGAGCAATCTAGTCGTCTCACTCCGATGTTTCCGCCATCGGTTGGGGTTTGACAATGATAGGGGTGGGGTTGTGATGCGACTAGAAAGGTGGGCAATCTGAGAAGAAGGGGGTGGGTTGTGGTGGAGGGCGACGATGGAAAGCCGACTGAGGTTCTACGATGGTGATTTGAGAGTTGAATAAGGGGGTGCGTAGGTTGGTTAGGATAAGAAGGGGTGGATGGGTCGCCTATTTGTTTTTGTTAATTATTCTTAAATTAAGGGGTAATTTGTTATGTCACTCCCATTTAATGTCACAAACTAATGATCATCCACTCTAGGACTATCCGAGTAACAACCGAGCAAACCACTGGGAGCAAGAGTGAAAATTTCAAATTTGAATACTAAAGGTGTTATTTTAGCAAACCACAGAAACTATCAATGCATCTATAATCTATAATAAAGAAACCATTTGGGGGCACTTGTCATCATATTAGGCCATGTCTTATGTATAATAATTATTTTAGTTTAATCTCTTCTAATTAATTATAGATAACCCTCCTACTAAAAATTATTTAGTTTAATATCTTATGGATAATTATTATTTAGTTTAATTTCTTCTAATTAATTATAGATAACTCTCCTACCAAATATTATTTTGTTTAATCTCTTCTACTTAACTATAGATAATCATTATTTAGTTTAAATTCAAAGTATACTTCTCATTTTTAATATTATTTATTTGATTTTCTATATCATATGACAAATACCTACTTTCAATTTGTAATATACAAATTTTGTAACATTTCAAATTTATATATGTCCTATTATGATATTATGTGTATAATGTCGTGAGGAGTATATAGTGATTTTAATTAATTCAATAATAATAGTAGGTTAATTATGCTAGTAAGTTTAATTAATTAGAATGAATATAAACTAATCAAGAGACATGTAACTTAGATGATAGTTAGGTAATTAATGACATGTTCTAAAAATATGAGGGCTGAATGTGACACTTTGGAAGTGAGAGTTTTGTGTATGTATGTGTCGACCAGAGGGAGAGAGAGGGCAAGAATAACAAAATTAAGATCTGAGAATTTCAACAAATTGAAGGACGAAATTGATGCTAATCTTATGCATGTGTTCTAATAATTGATCCTCTGTGCTTGTCTAACAAGTGGTAAGTCGAAATTCTTGATTTGATGATTTGTAGAAAGTGGTTTCAACCCATCTATGAGTTCATATGAAAATTTATGCAATTGTGAGTAAGAAACATACCATAGAACATGAATTATGCTTGAGATTGGGTAAATAGATGATTAAATATGAAAACCCACTTGAAATGAAGATGTTGTGAATCGTAGTGATGAATTATGAACAAATTAGTGTAATGATTATGTAGGAGATTACTTACAAAGAGTACATGATAGATGAATTTGATTATGAATGAATGCTAATTGAAATTAGTTGAATTTGATGATCTTGATATGAATAAGTGAGGAAATTCATAAGATACTTGTACTTTTATGCTTTGTTAGAGGTATGCACTCTAGGTGTTTGATGAAATGCTTGGATATTGGTTTTAAGTAGTAAAAATAATTTCATATACTTATAATGGTAATTGATTAGAATTAGAGAATGATGAATTGTTAGCTGACCATGTTAATGTAAAGGTGAGATAAAAGTACGAGATTGAAAGAATGTTGAATATGAAATTGTAGGTGCGAAGGAAGAAGGTACAAGTCAATCCGGTTTGCAAGCAATGCAAAGTAAAGTAAAGTTCTTACGAACTTCGTCTTATACTATTATTATTCCGTTAGTTATTCTTTGAAGTATGGAAATGGGAAATAATGAATTAGAAGGAAATTATTAACAAAGGTATTGTAAAGTACGCACATTGTCCATTCCAAATAGGAAACAAAAAAAGAATGGCCAGAGAGGTGATAAAATTATGAACATAATGACTCGTTGTAAACATGTCAATAAGGATGGAAAGTTTATCGTATGAACCCGTATGGTCGGCTTGGATGAATTGTAAATTTTGGTGTTTAAGAATGAAGACTACAATTTTCGTTGTAAACGAAATTCTTATAAGTAAAGATTGTAAGTAGGAAGAATGTTACAACACCTCACCCGTGTTTGCGGGTCAATTAAGAGAGTAAAGAAAGGATGAGATATTTCTTTATGAATAAGAAAGTATTAACGAAAGCATTTGTGTTGTGTATAACAGGAAAGCCTCAATCTTGAAAAAGGCGTGCTTGAAATGAACACACCGCATCACCCATAATGCGCTTCCGTCTCAAGTCTTAATGAAAATGTTGTTTTAAAATATTTTTGTCTTTGTATGTAATCTAAAATTTGAACTTGAAACGGTTGTTTAGACTAATGTACTTTTATGCGTTAAAATGTCGTGTTTGTTTCGTAAAAGAAAAAGAAGGGGCATTTTGGCTGTGGTTTTACATCACATGATGAAAGTTAAAGTTTTATGACTTTTTGACATTTCGACATTATGGGCGTTACAAATTTACTCTTATTCTTTTCGATTACTAAATAAATAAAAAATAATATTAAATGTTATCATTCTTTAATTGTCGAATAGAATACTTCTATCTTTTTAATAAAAAATATCCGTAAATTTAAATTGTTAATTTAAAATATTTTTAAATTACCAAATTATTTATCACCAAAACCAAACTTTTTATTAATATATTTTTATTTTTATTTTCATTATTAAAAAAATTATATATCAATTTTACCACATAATTTTAAACAAATTGAATATAATAAATTAGTTTTATTACGGCTTTTAAAATATAAACTATATTTTATTAATCAAATAGCTACTTATTTGCTTTTTGAATAACATGTTTGACCACTGTATTTTTTTTCAATATTAACATATCTATTGCGTACCGAGTATATCCGTTAGTTTTTTTAAATATAGTTTTCTTATTATTTGGTATATAAACTCATATATATTCAAACCGTGCAATACACGAGGGTTTTAAATATATACTTTTTTATTATTTGGTAAACAATATTACATTTATTCAACCCATGTAATACATGTGGTTCTAAAGATATACATTTTTATTATTTGGTATATAAAATTATATTTATTAACTCGTACAATATGGTTTTTATAGATATAACTTTTTCTTATTTAATATATAAAATTACATTTATTCAACCCGTGTAATAAAGAATGTTTTTAAAATATATTATTTTATTATTTAATATATAAATTTATTTATTCAACCCATATAATATATACGGTTATAAGCTAGTTTTACTCTATAAATTAAATTATGTAAAACTTGTTATATGCGCACTAGCGGACTAGCATATATAAATAAATTTGAGGGCTGTAATTTAACTAAGTGGGTTGAGCAGTGAGGGATTTCATGGGATTTGGGAGGCTTACCAGGCCTGGTAGCAGACTGGTCCAACAAAGGGTTGAACCGGACAAAATAGCAAGTATCTTTATTATATAAAAGATCCGAGATTCCTAGGGGGGTCCTTAGATCATACATTTAACATTTAGATTTTTTATTACTATTAAATATTTATATATATTCGTTTTAACCCACCCCACACCAAACATTTAAATTTAGGATATAAGAATGTTTTAATTTTACCGTGAATCATCTCGTGAATCATCGAAACTTGTTCAAAATCAACTTGTTTGTAAGCAATTCCAGCTCGAGTTAAGGTAAGCTTCATCATTAACTTATTTAAGTTAAATCCAATTCGCAATTCTATAAGTTATAACCTAAATAATTTACCCTTAGTCTTTCTAAACTTAAGCTTTACATGAAATGAAAAGAGAATACTTAATTTTTCTTTTTTGTATCTACCGATTATATCAACATTGGTTATTTGGTGACCAACTTTCTTTTATCTTTTTTGACCTTTTAAGAGCATCTCATCTCTAACGGCTTAGTTTATTGGAGAGTTTGCTTCACAGACTGGTTCATTGACTTGGATCACCATTGGAGGTGGTGACATACGGACATGGCGCAATTTGGAGAAGGTGAAGTCCAATCAAGTGGACTGGTCTGAGAAGAAGGTGAACCCATTTCTAGGGTTTTGATTAAATAAAAATAAAAACTCTCATGTTTAAAAAATAAGAATTCTTATGTTTGAACAAAAAAGTTAATATTTATAATAAAAATAATACAAATTAAAAAAACAAATTTATTAGAATTAAAAACATTACACAACACACATTATTAAACCAAAGCAAGACGAAATAATGTAAACTTAAACACATCAGATAATTAAATATAAACAAACCAGGTAATTAAACCTAATCATCAAACCCTGAACCATCACAGTCAACATCCGGGGGGGGGGGGGGCGGGTTGCATTCAGGGACGGTTTCTTATTACTTGCCAGGCTAGCGTTTACATAAATCTTTTATTTGAATGATTTCATATTCAGGGCGAGCTCGGGCAATCACTTGTGCATCCGTTGTGCCGTCACATTGAGCCATCACGTCGTTGAAGCATGCATGAAATGTGCGAACATCCCCAAACAGAATATGAAACTTGACAAAGTGACGTTCGATTTGCGATTGGTTTCTCTAACACGTTGGCAGAATCCTTCAAATACTACTCCTCTGTTGTCGCGTACGTCCATCCAGGAACTGACCGGAGCCATCTTTTCTTATTCGGTCCACCTATTTCATGCCATTTTTATGAATCTATTTAGTAAATTATCAGTTTAGAAGCGCATTTATTGCTTGAAATACGAATTAAGTTTATAGCCACTAAAACTAGTCGTTGCAAAAGTAGCTGTTTGAAAAACTAGCCGTTACAAAAGTAGTTGTTTAAAAAACTAGTCGTTGCGAAAATAGTCGTTCTGTAAAAAGGTCATAGTAAGAATTAATTTTTTTTACTATTTTGTTTGAATTTAATTCTAATAAAAATCAAAATAATGAAAAAATTTTAAAAATAGTTAATATATTGTTACGAGTTTTTTTAATTTATTAATAATAAAAACAATAATTATTATTAATTAAATAAAATAAAAATAGATTATATAAGTTAGATATAGTTTAAATAAAATGAAAAGTAAGTGATGAGGTGGATAATAGGGTGGATGTTTAAAATAGTTTATTGTTAAAAGAAAAAGTAGGATTTTGAATGATGACTTGAAATTATATGACATGCTCACTATGCGGTTAGAAGTTTGGACCAAGTTTGATGCTGTAGATGCTCTAAGAGCCTCTCCAACAGCTTGGTCCATTAGAGAGTTTGCTCCACAAACTAGTCCATTGACTTGGATCACCAAAGGAACTGGTGGCATGGTGCATTTTGGAGGAGGTGAAGTCCCCTTAAGTGGACTGGTCCGAGGAGAAGCTGGGCCCTTTTTGTGGGTTTTGATTAAATAAAAGAAAACTTCTTATGTTAAAAAAAAATTCTTATTTTCTAAAATAAAAAAAATAATATAAAAATTAATAATAATGCAAACTAAAAAAACAAATTTATTAAAATTAAAAACATACACAAACCAAATAATTAAACCTAACCACACAATTAAACCTAAACACACCAAGATAATTAAACCTAAAAATACGAGATAGTTAAACCTAAACGCACCAGATAATTAACCTAATCGTCAACTCCTAAATTGTTGGAGTCGGCAACCGGAGGGGGGAGGGATGTATACGGTGATGGTTTCTTATTTCTTGTCAGGCTTCCATGTATATAAATATTCTATTATGTATGATTTCATATTCCTGATGGACTCGGGCAATCGCTTGTGCATCCGTTATGCCGTCACCTTGAGCCATCACTTGGTTGAAGATGCATGCATGAAATGTGTGAACCTCCCCAAACAGAATATGAAACCTTGACAAAGTGGCGTTCAAATTGCGATTTGTCTCCAACACGAATTTGTCTCCAACACGCTGACATGATCTTCAAACAAGGATTCTTTAGTTGACCCTACCACTTCTCTGTTATCGCATGCGTCCATCCAAGAGCTGACTAGAGCCATTTCTTCTTCTTCTTCTTTGGTCCACTAGTTTCTTGCCATTTCTTTATGAATCTATGTAGTGAAATACTAGTTGAGAAGCGCACATGTTGCTTGAAATACGAATTGGATTTATAGCAAGTGAAACTAGTCGCTGCAAAAATAGCTTGAGAAACTAGCCGTTGCGAAAGTAGACGTTTAAAGAAAAAGCCGTTGTAAGAATTAAATATTCTTTTTTACTCTTTATTTGAATTTAAATTAAATAAAAATACAAGATAACAAAAAAATAAATAATAAATAACGAGTTAGTTATATTCTTATGAGTTTTGTTTTTTAAATTTATTTAATAATAAAATAAATTACAATTATTAATTAAATAAATAAATTAAAATAAAATAAATTATATAAGTTAGATACAATTTAAATAAATTAAAAAGTAAGTGATGAGGTTGATGTAGAGGTGAAGGTTTGTAGTGCTTTAAAATGGTTTATTGTTGGAGGAAAAACGTGAGGGTTTAAAATGATGTGGCATGTTATCTAGTCACTCTAGAGTTTAAACCAAGTTTGTTGTTGTAGATGATCAAAGTTCTTACTCCGCTATCTGCATAATCACCTAATTCGGAATTTTCCCTGAATCGTTTGATCCACTACTTGGTGCTTCTTTACTTATTTTATTTTAGTTCTCAGGTTTGGTTTTCCTTGATGTTTTCCCATCTATGTCAAAACATTGTGACTCATCACTCCATCATCAATCATCGATTTATCATTCACTTATTTGCCTTACTTGTCACATCCCAATCGATGGCGGAAACATCGGAGTGAGACGATAACGAGATTGCTTATTGCTCACAACGCTAATAATGACAATATTTAATTAAAGTCGAATTTCATTTCAATAACAATTGTCAAGTACAACATCGAAGCAAATACAATACAACAAAATTGATACAACAAATTTAGCCTAAACGTCTACTTGTGTGTATCTAAATCCTTGCTATTTGATTTCATAGCATCCTCTTCATCAACCTGTAACATGTTTTAAAATACAATTCAATGCAAAAGCAAAGGCGAGTACACAAGTTTAAGCATAGCATACGTATACGATTAAAGTTTAAACAAATCCTCATGGCAACTATGATTTGACAAGAGCATATACAAGGCATGCAATACTACTAGCCAAACCCTTAACGCAAACACGTTGTTTTAACATGGCCTCAAGTTTATGCGATGGAGGGGGATGCGTGACTTTCTATAGCGCTATACATGTTAAACGAAGGCTTAAAACAAGTTAATGACTAAAGTATCACATAAAGAATGTCCAAGATATGAGCACCACGTAAGGGTATCAAGTATTCATGTGTATAGGATTGTTTATGCATTTCATAAAGTTTAAGTGTTGTGGTTTTGGTATTAGTAAACATGTTACACCCAAAAAGTGTTGTAAACGAAAAGTGGGTCGAGTGTACTCACGGTTTTGCTAAGTCTTCAAACTTGGCAAGTTCGCGAAGGTGGTTGGTGGATGGGTTGAGCGTTGAGTTAACTTTTGGGAGCCTTAATCTTTGAGAGGAGAAGAGAGCTCTTAGAGCTTTTAGAGAAGAGAAGAGAAGATTGAAGTGTGAAATGAGAGTGGCAGGAGGATTCTATTTATAATGGGGAATTAGGGTTTAGTTAATTAATGGAGTTGGTGGTGGTTGAGGGGTTGTTAGTTGAGTATTAAATGCAAGAAGCACAATCCAACAAACACACTTTTGACCAATCCATGAGCTAGAAACAAGAATCTGCGGATTATGCTATTTTTAGTCCTTGAACTTAGTTTATCTTTCATTTCATGGTAAAACTTGATATTTGCGCATGTTTTCAAGTGTATAATGTATATGTAAGTATATTTTAGGTATCAAGTATGAATGTATGAGTATTTGCACATATAACAAGTATCGGTTTGTATGTAAACACGTATTTAACAATTAAATGCATGTAAGACAAGTATGTATCAGGTATGAATTTTATTACGATCAAAGTCTTGGATTATAACATTGGGAAATGAAAATATGAATGCGATACGAATTCAAGTTTCCATCAATAGAACTACGATTACACTTTCTAATTAAGGAAAGTACGAAAAAGCGAGGCGTTACAGTCTCCCATCCTTTAGGAAATTTCATCACGAAATTTATTCAAGAGGAAGACTTTAAAAAAGATGTCATTTTGGTGAAAATGTTTAGCCAAAATCAAGATTTTGAAGTTTAAAGTTTTTGCGGGGTTCATGTATAAGTGTGTCGATATGTATCGAAATCTTGAAGGATAAAAATGGTAGGTTCGTGAAAGGAATTTGTTTGACTAAGGTGTTTTTGAGACACCAATCGTAAACGTGTATAAGGATAAGTAAAAACGTGTATGTGTGTGTGTAAGCAAGTGAGTTTGACTGGGTCTGGACAACTCATTAGAAGGAATATTTTAAAAGAGTGCGACCTAAGAGGAAGGTTTTAGTATGACTAAGGATGTATTTTGATTAAAATGAGTGGTCCGCACCGAAAGCTATAAGAAAAAGTTTTGTCATTTCTAAGGCGTTTTAGTAAAATCACTTGTTGTAGGAAAAAAATGTTTATTGGAGAGAGCTAGGATGGTAAATATTTATGGTTTCTAAAAGGTTTTGGCAGTAAAAGACCGACTGGTTGAAGTTTAGGCGTAGATAAGAGTGAAAGGCAGTTTTAAAAGAAAAGGAACATTTTGACCAAATTGAGCCGGTGGGGACGTTTATAAAAATGGATTGAACGTTTTAGGCTGATTTGCTGTAAATAAAGTTTGGATGAAAGGTTAAGGGAAGAATTGGGAAAATCATGGTATGGTAGTGAATGATTCGGTAGGTGTATGCGAGGGGTAAAATGGTATGAATATCGGATAAAATGCAACATAGAATGTTGAGAAATGCCAGTGATAGTTGTGGCGGTTAAAGCTAACGATTTTGAGAATAAAGCTTTGTCATGGGTAATCGAGTACTAATCATTTCAAAGTGGGGTCACCAAAGTATTTAACAAGGTCCGGGAAAACACCGAATTTCTCATGGCACGTTTTACGAAAGTTTGGTAACATGGTAGGGACACTTATATACCAGCCGAGTATCCACCATGTGCCAACCATGTTACGTCGTTTCGCTATTCGGTGTCTTGTTACGTTCTGTGTTGCGGTACACAGTAGAACCTACTATGGTTTTCATGCGCCTACCAATATAATCCCGTGTGCAGCCGCGATTATTTTGCCGCATAGTTTTGTACTAGTAGTGTACAGGTCAGGTTACATCTACTAAGCAAAGGGTATGTAAGATAGCTTATAAAAATAAGTATGTAAGCATGATTGTATGTATGTATGAGTGTGTTGAACGTAGGCGAAATCACTCGGGTTATGCCTACTTATAGATTTCAAGTATGACTACCAAATAGTGCGAATGCATAAATTTTGAGTATGATTGAAGACAAATACGATAACATTAGCATGCAGTATCGAGCGTATAGGTGGAATAAAATGGGATTTAGCATATATAAGTTACTATGAAGTTGCGAGTGTGTAAAATACGAAGTGTAATGGTGATACGTGTAATATTGATTGTATAAATAGAAACGTATAAGGCGGTATGCATGTGTGTGGTTTGTTTGAGTCAAAACATTGAGTTGGTTAAAATAAGTTGGATTTATCGGGAATGAATGACCAAAATTGTGAAAAGTATTAATTTTTGATGTACTATGTGGTTTGTAAAAAAAATGCTACTTTTGTTTTAAAATTGGTATTCTTATAGGAAATTTTCTTGCCCATGTGTTCATATTTAGATTTGCGTATTTTGAAAAGGTTGTAAAATAGTGAGCTTGCTTTATTTTATTCTGTTTTTTATTGATGCAAGAAAAGTCGTGTTTTGAAAATTTTCATGTAAAACTTAAATTTTTGAAAAGTATTTTAGCAAAGTACTTATACGTATGTGAGAGAAAGTTTTCGTTAGTTTCTTGTTGGAAATAAAATGTCTTTAGAATGGTAGTATAAAGTGAGTGTGTTTTGGACGAGTTGTGAAAATCGAGGGCAAGAGGTTCGTTTGACCGACTAAGTTGATGGGTAGCATTTCCTAAAGTTTTTGAAAAATTGTGAAAGAAACGTTTAAAGTGTCATTAGGGGTTTCGTGTATGTAATTTACGTAAATATGTTGTAGAGTGAGAAATCGTTTGGATAAAATAGTAAGGATCGAGGTTTATGCATAAATGAGAAAAATTGAAACAATGATAAAAGGTTTAGGTATAAGTTTTGATAGAGTGATTGTTATGAAAATAGTCGAGTTGGAGTTGGACTTCGACTCATTTCTCCAACTTGAGTGTTGCGAAAAAAGACATTTAGGTGATCGACAATAAAAATCGCGTTTGAGCATGTAAGTTTGTATATGAGTTCACATAGGTGACATAAGCATAACAAGTATTCAATAGTATAAACACGTATGATTGCGTAAGGAGTATGAATTGAGTTGGTTTGCAAGAATTATTATTGTTTTTGATTGCGAAAGATGTGCTAATTGTGCATCGGGTTTGAAATGAACGAGGTGATAAGTAAAATAATTGGAGTGTTTTGGGTTTGGGAAGCGTCGACTATTCCAAAGTGAATTGAAGATCCTTTCAAATTAGAGGAACGTGCTTTGGCCTATAGGTAAAATGCTCTCTCGAGAAGCGATTAACGACATTTTACCCTTCCAGTTACTACACGTCTCTAATTGATCGAAATATTGAAACCTTGGCGAGATCCAAAAATCAAGGAGTGGGACTAGTTGACAAGGTGCGGGTTTCACTCCTAACTTGATAACATCATACCCTAAGCGTGGTTAGTACTTACCAAACGAGGAGCGAATTCTGACTCGTTGATAAGGGTCCACTAGAGTATGAAATGGAAATTTTCCATGAAGGTATGGATATCACTCTTAACTTGATGGCGTAATTTCGTGAAAAATCGAATACGCGGATTGATAGTGATCACCAAAGTGCGGGTTTCACCCTATTTTGGCGAGATCGTCTCGTTTGTATGAGTGTCTTCAAGACTTCAAGTGTGCATATTGTGTATGTGTCTTATGAAAGACATATTGTATACATTAAGACCAAAAGAAACAAGAAGAAGAAAGGTAGGAAGAATTAATATTTTAGCAAGAAACAAGAATGGTCAAGTTTGGTCACTTAAACTATAGACTAGGTCGAACATGGCAATTCTACCTAATTCCCTATAGTTATGGCTTTGATACAAGTCTGTCACACCCCAACCGATGGCGGAAACATCAGAGTGAGACGATAACAAGATTGCTCATTGCTCACAACGCTAATAATGACAATATTTAATTAAAGTAGAATTTCATTTCAATAACAATTGTCAAGTACAACATCGAAGCAAATATAATACAACAAAATTGATACAAGAAATTTAGCCTAACATCTACTTATGTGTAACTAAATCCTTGCTATTTGATTTCATAGCATCCTCTTCATCAACCTGTAACATGTTTTAAAATACAATTCAATGCAAAAGCAAAGACGAGTACACAAGTTTAAGCATAGCATACGTATACGATTAAAGTTTAAACAAATCCTCATGGCAACTATGATTTTACAAGAGCATATACACTACTAGCCAAACCCTTAACGCAAACACGCTGTTTTAACATGGACTCAAGTTTATGCGATGAAGGGGGATGCGTGACTTCCTATAGCGCTATACATGTTAAACGAAGGCTTAAAAAAAGTTAATGACTAAAGTATCACATAAAGAATGTCCAAGATATGAGCATCACGTAAGCATATCAAGTATTCATGTGTATAGGATTGTTTGTGCATTTCATAAAGTTTAAGTGTTGTGGTTTTGGTATAAGTAAACATGTTACACCCAAAAAGTATTGTAAACGAAAAGTGGGTCGAGTGTACTCACGGTTTTGCTAGGTCTTCAAACTTGGCGAGTTCGCGAAGGTGGTTGGTGGATGGGTTGAGCGTCGAGTTAACTTTTGGGAGCCTTGATCTTTGAGAGGAGAAGAGAGCTCTTAATGCTTTTAGAGAAGAGAAGATTGACGTGTGAAATGAGAGTGGGAGGAGGATTCTATTTATAATGGGGAATTAGGGTTTAGGTAATTAATGGAGTTGGTGGTGGTTAAGGGGTTGTTAGTTGAATATTAAATGCAAGAAGCACAATCCAACAAACACACTTTTGACCAATCCATTAGCTAGAAACAAGAATATGCGGATTATGCTTTTTTTAGTCATTGAACTTAGTTTATCTTTCATTTCATGGTAACACTTGATAATTTCGTATGTTTTCAAGTGTATAATGTATATGTAAGTATATTTTAGGTATCAAGTATGAATGTATGAGTATTTGCACATATAAAAAGTATCTGTTTGTATGTAAACACGTATTTAACAATTAAATGCATGTAAGACAAGTATGTATCAGGTATGAATTTTATTACGATCAAAGTCTCGGATTATAAGATTGGGAAATGAAATACGAATGCGATATGAATACATGTTTCCATAAATAGAAATACGATTACACTTTCTAATTAAGGAAAGTACGAAAAAGCGTGCGTTACATTACTAATACCAATGCACAATAAAACCTGATTGGGAACCGAGCCTGACTTGGAAACCTTCGAACCCTATTTGGACCCAAATTAAATCATAGTGTTGAAATTTGTATGTGACCTTATACTTTAACATTGCTTTAAAACCACTTAAATCTGAACTGGTCGGGTTAAGACCTGGTTTCAAACTAGTCAAACCCGCTCCTTACCCCCCGCCCCTCAAATACGAGTTTTACCTTTTATCATTTTGAACAAAATTCATTTTTGATTTTGTTTGAAAATTCAAAATTCATTTCGCCTACTAATGTTCTCTCAATATTGCCATTTATGCACACATAGCATACTTTGCTTGAAATCTTAAGTTCAACAGCTACGTTGTTTTTTTACCATGAAAAAACGAATAAATTAAACATAATTCCCTTTGCATGGTTTGACTAGAAACGTTATGTCTCAAGGTCCGGTTTTCTTTTCTTTTCATTTTTATCCGATAACTTGCTAGTTTTCAAATATTATATTTGTAAATTTTTTTCGAGCCACGAGTTGACTTCAAATTTTAACAAGCTGAGCTTGAGCTCAAATATCAGGTCGTTAAGAATAAAAAATATGAGCCCATCTGGCTTGTCTAATAATAGTATCGAGCCTGAGCTAAGGCTAGCTCGACTTGATTCGCTCGTTAAGCAGCCCTGGTTGATAGACAGGACTTATAGTTGTTAAAACTTAAATAAATGGGGATAGACGTACTATGTCTTAGACATTTCTTGTCTCTACGACCCTATATTATCTGACAGTTGGATAGCTGACACGACTGGTATTTTTTTACCTACCTGATTTAATCATGTATTATGGAGAATGCTCGACCATTCACTAACGTGGGAACCAAGGATCTCGGACCTTAAAGAAAATAAGGTTTTAAAAGAGGGTCGTTGTCTTCAAACACAAATAATTTCTCAAACTCCAACTACTCTCTTAAATCCATTTTTAGTGAGAGAGAAAATGAATGGCTCTAACTTTATGAATTGGTTCCATGATCTAAGAATTGTTTTTATAGCGGATAAGAAATTCTATGTCTTGAAAATCCAAAACATGACCAGCCTGCTATAATTGCTAATTATGCTAGTAAGAAAACATGAGAGAAACATATCGATGACTCTTAAGAAGTGTCATACCTCATGTTAGCCACGATGATCTCCAAAGTTTCAAAAAGGACAGGGAACATCATCCGATTTATGACATGATCTAACAACTAAAGAAAATATTACAACAACAAACTAAAGGAAGTACGAGTCTACACTTAGCCTTCATGTTCTTAAAATGAAGAGCTACATTAAAAAACTTTAGAGGCTTGGTTTTCCTTTAAGCGATGAGTTAGCTACGAATATTATCCTTAACTCATTGCTCAAAGCATATATAGTTCTTATGAACTATAATATGGATGAATGGAAGAATTCTATCCTATAGTTGCATAAGATGATTAAGACTGTTGATGAACCTACCAAGCAAGAGTGCTCCAGTTAATGATCAAAGAAGGAAGAGTTAAGAAATCTAAAGCCAAAGGCAAGAGGAAGAATGGCAAGAAAAAGGTAGATGCAAAAGGCAAAGAAATTGCCACCAAGTAGAATGCAAAGAATTCTTAAAAGTATGACCCTTGTTTCCAATTTGATGAAACAAGGCACTAGAAAAGAAGCTATACTAGTGATCTTTTTGAGTTATAGATAAGCAAAGGCATGAAAGCTACCGCTTCATGTATATTCGTTGTTGAACTCTATTCTTTTTTCCCACAAATAATAGGTTTTTGACACCGATGTAGTACTCACATCTGCAATAATTTATAGGGACTATAGAGGGCTAGAGAACTTAAAGAAAGTGACTAGGATCTCGATGACTGAAATGGAGCCAAAGTTACAGTAAAGACAATTGAAGATGACCAGTTACTTTTACCGAATGGTCTTTATTTACATTTAGACAATGTCTTCAATGTACCTAGTTTGACTAGGAGTATTACTCGATTTTTCTTTGTCTGAGTTAGGTTTTAAATATGCCTTTAATGGTAATGACATTCTAGCTTACATGAATGATATGTTTTGTTTTAATGGCGAACCTAACAATAAATTATAGGAGATTAATGTTAACAGTTCATACAATGATAACTGAAAATACGCATCAAATCATCTATGACATTGTTGACTTAGGCACTGATATGCGTCAGATGCAACTGTTAGGATCTGAGTTTGATATTGATATGATTATTTTAGATGAAATCAATGAAGAAGATAATAATCAATGAAACAATGCGCGGAAAGGTGTAAAACTTTGAAATCACATAAATAGATTTTTTTTTCATTGACGTGATTTTATAATATTAATCACGTATTCATGCAAATTACAAACTCCCCCTCAACCTAAGATCACTCTAGTTTGTTCGTACAGAATGTGTAGAAGAAATGATAGATAGAACAGTACAAGCGCTGTTCTATTTATAGTACATTACAAACCACTGAGCATCTTTGGCTGACGTCACTATGAAAGTGGCATTTAACAACCTAACAAACTCTAACCTCTGTTAGACCTAAACACTGTTACATTAAAATACAATATAAACTCTGATGATAACAACTGTTGAGTATCCTCTGTTGGGCTTTATCTTTTGTTAGTCTTCAGCAGACTTTACTTCAACAGACTTTATCTTAATCAGAGGTTCTCATCAGCAGACCTTCGATTCCAATAGGTCTTAGCGTAACAGTTTTTTGGTTCTTTATCAGAGATTGTCTTTAACAGACCTTTGCTTCTAGCAAAGCTTTATCCTAGCAGATCTTGTGAACAGTTCTTTATTTCTAGCAGAGTTTAGAGCAGTATATTTTTATTATGAAGGATCAGATGTTATAAATTGTTTTTGCTTTTCAATCATGTGTTCTTTTGTAGGGTTCAATAGATCCAACAGTATCCCCCTAGACCAGATGATGCCAAAACTTTTCTTTATTTCTTATCATTATTTCTCCACAAAAATTCCCTAATTTTCCCTTTGAACTGTAGTTCAAAGTTTATAGAGAACATGTCTTCAAAATCCTTTTGTAATTTTAGGTTCAGTAGATCTTGGAGATCAGCTGCATCTAGACCATATGCACCCTCATTTTCAGCTTTAGAATCTTGCCATTTGATCTGAGTAGAGTCAATTCATGGCTATTTGGGGATTATTTCCACTTTAGAATTTTTGAATCATCTAGCTTATGTGGGAGAAGACTTATTGTTGAGCTTGGTGGAAGTAATTTGCTTACAAGTTTGGAAATTGTTTCTTTTAGTTTGTCACTTGTTGGGATTGATTCCCTCTTTTCTATGTTCTTCAAACCTCTGTTCCTCATCCTCATCCATCTGTTTTTTCCTTTTTACTTCATGTAAGGCAATTGTGGGTAAGACAGAGGATAAGGGCTGCTTTCTAAGGGATTGGGTCTGATGAGGGATAACATATGTTGGGTAGTCTGGCTTTCTTGGAACTGTAGGATCTTTCTTTCTAAGCTCTTCTAGTTTTCTGTAAGTATCTACAACCCTATACTCAGACCATCTAGCAAATGACCTTGCACTACCAAAATTTGCAGCAACCAGCTCTTGTTTCATCCTTTAAAGCTTTAAAGCTCTGTTCTGATCCATCTACCTTTTTTTTTCTTCCAATCAGGTGGTGTCGGCTTGTGTAGAGGATCTGTGCTCTGGTAGCTTTCTAAGGTTTGTGTTGCATAATGTGGTCAAGATAATCCTGTTTCAGTTCTTCATCCAGCTCAGCATTTACAGGCCTTTCTGACATAGACTAACTCATCTCTTTGGCAAAGTATTCATTCTTTCTTACTTTGCTAAGTTTATAAGACAAAATGCCTTGAGTAGTCCTTTCATCTTTCCCTTTGCTCTTCTCTTTGGCAATATTCTCAGCCTGTCTAGCCTTCAACTTTAGATACTCATCCAAATTTCTTGGCTTTCTGTAACCAAAGAGAGATGGAAAGTCAAGTTTTATATTATCCTCTACTGTGAAGAATGATTCAATTTCTTTTTGCACAACCATTAGTTCCAGCAGATATTTGGTAGCAAAAGGTATGATGGATGGTGCTTGATAAATGGTTGGAAGTGAAGTGGTTTTACGTGAAGATGATGAGGATGGTGATGAAGTGATAGGTTTTGATGACAAAGGGACTGGTGATGTAATCCCTTCATCATCATCTTCAATAACAAAAGTTTTTCTTTTGCGTTGGAATATGTTTTCTGTTGAAGGTGGTCGTAATGGAATTCTTGATGGTGTGGATAATGGTTGGGTTAAAGTGGAAAATGTGATCATGGCAGAGGTTTAATTAACATCTATTGGGACATTTGTTGTTCTAGCATCTGCTTGCACATCAGCTTACTAACATTTGTTGGTGATGAAGATGATTTCTTTGGTGAGGGTTTTTGTTTCTATTGAGGTGGTGGTGTTGGTTTTGTTGGAGTAGAGGATACACTTGTGGTAGGCATGACAATGGTTTTAGAAGAGGTGGTTATTAGTTGTCTCACATTTCTTGTTGACTTTCTTCTTTTTGAAGTGCCAATGTCTTCTTTTTCCATCTGCTTGGCCTGTTCGTCTTCAATTAGTTTAGAAGCTTTAACTTCCAGTGTATCTTGCCTTTTTTGCTTTCTGTGGCAATTTCTTCTACTAGTTTGTTCAGGGTCTCATCAATCCCTTTTTGAACACCAGCATCTAATGGCACAACAGAAGTTTGATTTGCAGAAGTGGTTGTAACAGACCCCAACTTTTGTTGCACCTTTGAATTTGCCTGCAACTTTCTCAGTTGATCACTCTCCCCTTTTTGGCATCATATTCATGAAGGACTATTGTAGGGGTAGAGCCAATGGTCTTTACCAAATGTTCTTTAATGGCATTGATGTCAACTTGAGTATCTTTGTATCTGGCCTCAACCATGTTTCTGATAAGCTTCATGTGAGTTTCATACTAAATGTCAGCCAAATTCATTTAAGCTATAATTATTTGTTTTAAAGATTTTCATAGCTCATTGGTAATTTGCTGTGTTGATTGTTGGCTTTGAGAATTTTGTAACATCTGCTTCATCATATCTTTCATTTAAGTGATTGAGGAGTCAATTGATCTCATAAACTAATTTAATAGGATTATCTAAATTCCTATTAGAGGTAGTTGTATTTGGATCATCAACAAGAGGAATCTCCATGTTATCAGACCCAAATGCCCCTTTGTCTTCCTACTGGGGACTTCCAATTGGAGCTGAGGTTATAATTGTAGCTCAAAAGTTGTTGCCTATAAGGAAGTTTAATAGATGTAACCACTGTCCAACTGAAACACTATTGTGTTATCAGTTGTAGTGGCAACTTCAGTTAAATTACCACCAAGAGTTACTTGTAACTCATGGAGTGTAATCTCCTCAGCTGTTTCTGGGTTAGCAAAGAGATTTAACTCAGACTCAGTCACATGTGGAGGTGAACTCTCATGAAAAGGTGATTGAGAGGAACTGATTTGTGTTTGAGTTATCTCAATTGCATGAAACAGAGGTATGATAGTACGTGGAATTGAGAGTGATGGTTGTGGAGTAGAAAGACAATTTGCCCTGGGAGAGGGGCTTAGAAACAAAGATTCAATTGAATCATCTGCTTCATAATGTGGGATCCCTGTGCTTACAACCTGTTCCTTTTGTGAGGAAGCAGGATGAGTTTGGTTTTGAGGTGGAGATCTTTCCAACTGTAGCGAGGAAGTAATAACAATGGTTTCAAGTGGCTTTTGTGCTACCACAAGATTATTTTCTGGGATGTCATCTTCCATAGGTGCCTTTTTACAAATTGTGATTTTGGTGGGCTTTTTGAATTTGGATGGTTTCTTTTTGGATTTTTCTGTTGTGGGTTTCACAACACCAGTTGTGGTGTCATGATTAATAGGAGTAGTAAGCTCAACAACAGAGGTTTGAGCTTGAGATGTGGACTCATTTAACATTTTCTCATCCCATTTGCTTTTGTTTTGAAAACCTTTGACTCCATATTTTTTTTATTCTTGTAAAGGTTTCAGTAGTAAGACTCTTCATCTCAAAGACAACTCCCTGTTTAAAATCTTTTTCTAAAAGTTGCTTTTGTAGATACTAACTTAAAAGCCTTAGATATAAAAGAAAAGCTTTATTTTTTTGAAATTTTATTATAATTTGCCACCAAGTCCATAAACAATAATTGGGATAGATTGAAATCAGATTTTGTCAAAATAGCATATCCTAGAATTTGAATATTTTATGGAATCTCATTAAATGAGGTGGTCTTTGCTGAAAGACAAGTAAGTAAGTTATGGAAAAAAATATCTCATTTAAGCAGGATAGTTTGGTTTAAAAATGGTAAAGCCAGATAATTGACCCTCATACCTACGTTCTATGAACTCAGCATGTAATTTCTGCTTGCCAAAGGAAGTTTTACCTTCTAGGTCATTTAGACCAAAAGTTGTGGAAATTGAGGATGGGCAAATTTGGACAAGGGTTTCTCCAAACCTGGAAATCATAGCATATGGCTTCTTCTTTTGAGATTCAACTTTAGCATTTGCCCAGAACTGTCGGAGTGTATCTACATAGATTGGTGCGTTTACAAACCATGATATCTTTGTATTTTGATGATGTGAGAACACCAATTATTGAATGGAATGAAGTATTCATGTCGGTTTTCTTGAAAGTGGGAAAGTAGTTGTGTGGGAGTTTGATGTTGAGAGCCACGATCAAAGATGAAAGTGAGGAGTATGAAGAAGATGAGAGTAATTAAAACCGCTTTAGAGAATTTTGAATTCGATACGGCAAGTAAAAACTCTGTTTGGATAGAACAGTGATATATAAGGGGAAAAATTGAATGCTGACGTGGCAGCTTTTTCAAAGATCTGATGGCTAATCATCTGCCGACGTGTAACCTCTGATGGATAATGGATGACAATTGTTAGGGAAATCACTGCTAGATACCAGCAGTGGTTGAGAACAGTGGTGATTTTACTCTATCAGAGGATAGATATAAGTGGATAAGGCAAAACAATGGTTTAGCCCAAATAGTTGATGGGAATAGTGGACAGGATAACAGAGGTTACATTTAGTAGTGGATAGACATTTAAGCCAAACAGAGGTTTAGAAACAGTGGTTTAAAACAAACTTTTAAGATTATTGAAATTTTAAATTTTAGCTATTTTTAAGGATGGATTTTTGATTTTTAGAAAACATTTTAATGCTTTTTATTCATGGAAAACAAAAATTTTGCTTTTAATCCATGTTAAGCATGACAATTCTAGAGATCAATCTTTCAAAAGTAGATGTAGCTAAAACCTTTGTTAGAACATCTGCTAGCTGATCCTTAGTTGGAACATGATGCAGAAAAATCAAACCTTTTTCATAGCAATCTCTCACAAAGTGATGTCTGATGTCAATGGGATTGGTTGTTGAATGTGAAACTGGATTTTTTTTAATAATGTTTTCAGCTACTTGACTATCCAAGATGAGAGGAGTCTTTAGAGCAGTTACACCAAAATCCATTAATTGAATTTGAAGCCATAGGAGTTGAGCAGTGCAACTTGCAGCAGGAATATACTCAGAGCCTCAGTTGTGGATGTTGAAACTACAACTTGCTTTTTTGCTTTGCCAAGAAACAAAGCAATTGCCTAGAAATTGTCAACCTCCTGAAGTTGACTTCCTTGTGGCATGACATCCTGTAAAATCACTATCTGAGTAACCTGAAAGCTCAGTATTCCCATTAGTAGGATACAAGATACCAAGTGTGGGAGCATCGTTTATGTATTTGAATATCCTTTTCACAACAATAAGATTTGACTTCCTTGGTGCTGACTGGCATCTGGCATAGACACATGTACCAAACATGATATCTGGCCTAGATGCAGTTAGGTACAATAAAGACCCAATCATGCTTCTATAAAGAGTTTGATCAACCAAGTCATATTTCTTATCAATAGTGACCAGCTTAGATGTAGCCATGGGTGTACTACATGGTTTACAATCATTCATATCAAATTTGGTAAGTAGTTTTTTTTGACATACTTACTTTGATAAATGAAAGTACCATTTGCAATTGGTTAACTTGAAGATCACGAAAGCATTGGAGTTCACCCATAACAGTCACTTCAAACTCTACTGTCATGAGTTCTCTAAACTCTTCACACATACCATTGCATGTGGATCCAAAAATGATGTCATCCACATAAATTTAGACAAGCATCAAATCCTTTCCTCACCATTTTAAAAACAAAGTTTTATCAATTTTATCTCTTGTAAAGCCTATGGACAATAGAAAGGTGGAAAGAGTTTCATAGAAGGCTCTAGGTGCTTGTTTCAAGCCATATAAAGCTTTGTTTAGCTTGTAAACATGATCTGGATAAAAAGTATCTTCAAAACCAGGGGGTTGTCATACATATACCTCTTCCTTGATCTTGCCATATAAGAATGCACACTTGATATCTATTTGATATACCTTGATGTTGCAGTTGGCAGCAAAGGCTAAAAACTGTCTAATGGCCTACACTCTTGCAACATGAGCAAAAGTTTCTTCATAATCAATGCCTTCTTCTTGTCTATAGCCTTGAACCACAAGCCTAGCTTTATTTTGACAACAATGCCCCTTTCATCTATTTTGTTCTTGAAGACCCATTTTGTGCCTATGGGACATACATCTTGAGGCAATGGTACAAGTTCCCATACTTGTTGTCATTTGAATTGTAGGAGCTCTTCTTGCATGGCCTCTACCTAACTATTGTCCTTTAGTGCCTCTTGGTACTTGAAAGGTTGTGTGAGTGATAGAAAACCAGCAAAAAGACTAATGTTTTGGGATTAACTTCTTGTGAGAACCCCTTCATTGATGTTGCCAATAATTTGGTCAGATGGATGGTTTTTAAGATAGATTAGATCTCACTTGTATCGAATGATGGCATTTTGAGGTGAAGGCTGCAGATGGGAATCATCTAAGCTAAATCTATTGGCCATTTTGAAAACCCAACATCTGTTTGGAATAGAGGTGGAGTATAGGTGGAATGGGGGTAAAGATAGGTTGACTTTTGTTCATAGAAAATGGACATTTGTCAACAGAGGTTTGATTAGATGAGCTAGTAGAGGTTTGGGGATCAACAACTGTTGATCCAATAGTGGCAGAGTTTTCACAGTTGTTAGTAACATCTGTTTCTGTGGTGGATGAAATGACTTTGTATTGTGGAATCACAATGTCATATCCATAATCTTTATGTGAAGACAGTGGTGTACCTACATTGTTATTCTTGATAGACACATCTTCAAATGTAATTGAATCTAAATCAAACAGTTCATCAGGATTTGCTAGGGATTTTTAATGGAGAAAGTTTATTGAAGTTTACATTCAAGATCTCTTCCACACACCTAGGTCTTGAACTAAAGACTCTGTAGGCTTTAGCAGTGATCGAGTATCCCAGAAAATAACCACAATCTACTTTGGCTGCAAATTTTGAATTTGAATCTTTTAAGTTTAAAATGAAACATGGGCAGCAAAAGATTTTGAAATATGAGATCAGAGGTTTAATTTGTACAGAATTTCATAGGCAGTCTTTTGATGCCTACGGTTAATCAAAACTCTAATATGTACATAGCAAGCAGTTTTTACAGCCTCTGCCCAAAAAGACAAGGGTAAACCAGAGTCTGCAAGCATTGTTCTAGCAGCTTCAATCAAAGTTATATATTTCCTTTCAACCACCCCATTTGTTTTTGTGTCCTTGGGATGCTATATTGACTAGCAATCCCTTTTAACACACATAAATTATCCAACTCCTGATTTTTAAACTCTGTCCCAATTGTCACTCCTAAGGACTTTTACTAGCAGGTCAAATTGCTTTTCAACTTGTTTTACAAAATTTTTCAAAATACCTGCAATCTCATCTTTGGAGTGCATGAAGTAGGTCCATGTAAACCTTGAAAAATCATCAACTATGACAAGACAATATCTCTTCTTTTTAAGACTCAAAATTCTTACAGGGCCAAACAAGTCCATGTGTGCAATTGCAGACACTAACTTGTTTTGGACTCTTCAATTGATTTGTATGAACTTTTAGGTTGTTTACCTTTTAATAGGAAACAGGATGTTCATCACAGGTGAATTGTTTTGATGTAAGACATCTTACAAGACCTTGTTTGGAGAGTGTAGCGATAGTTTTAAGATATGTGTGACGAAATCTTCTATCACATAGTTATGTCTCTTTGTTAGAAGCAACTGAGAACATACATCATTGGACATTGGATTATCTTTCAACACATCAACTACATACACATTGCCACGCCTGTTAGCAACAAGTTGTGCTTTGCTCTCAGCTGTGATTTAATGGATCTTTATAACCACTTCTAGCCCAACAATCTGACAAGTTTTCTTAGTGAAGAATGACCTATAGCCTTTGTCACTCATTTGAGATACACTAAGAAGATTATATTTCAGATTGTCAATGAGATTGACATGTTCAAACTTGAGTTTCCCAACCTGGACAGTCCTCGACCCTAACACCTTCCCTTTTGAATTGTTACCAAAGGATATATCACCCACTCCATGTGACATGAAATCTTTGAGTAGGGCTCTACATCCTTTCATGTGCCTGGAGCATCCACTATCTACATACCATAAACTATCAAGGCAAGTAGAAGCTCCCTGCACATTAGTAAAAAATTAATTTTGGTGAGTTTCCAAAGCCAGGATGGCTTTGGATGGGTCACCAACATCTCAGCCTCAAGTAAAGTAATATAGTCATTGTTTCGAATAGATTTTGATAACATCTGCTGTAGACCATTTCCTATCAACTGATCATAACCACGAGGATGCCTATTAACTCTAGGTTTAGATGGTCTTTTGTAGACCGCATAGCCAAGTGGTACACTCTTGTAAGTAGATTGGCCATATCCCCTTGGAAATGTATTAGCTAGTGGTGCATCTGTTACCTGAACCTTTGTTGGAGCAGAGATAATCTTCAATTGTTTGGTAACAGATGTTTGGACAGGGACAAAGGTCTGATTGGTCTTTTCATTTCTTGAACTCTCAAGTGTTTTAGATGTATACTCATTTCTTTTAACATCAAAATTTTTGATATAAACACACTCTTTAGTTTTGTGGTTTGATCTACCACAAATGATGCAATTTTGTGAATCAATGATCACACTTGTTTTGTTTGTATCATAAGCTTTTAGAAGAAAACAATATTTAGTGACATGATTCTTCTTTTCTCAAAAATCACAAAACAAGTTTGATATTTTCACACTTTTCTTCCCTTTTTTCTTTTTTTTGTTAGTAGATGTTGTAACATCTGCTGGAAGATCTTTTAAGGGAATAATCTTGACTTGTGGTGCCTTTACACCTTCAATGGTTGAAAAATCTATTGGCTTAAAGTTGTCAAGAATGTCACACTCATCTGACCAGGTAGGTTTGAATTGATACTTTTCAATTTCCTTAAAAGTTGAGGATCCTGCTGGTCTTTCTAAAACAATTTTCTTACCATTTGGTTCAGTTACTTTAATTTTATGACTATCAAAATTTGTTGGAATAATTTTAACCAACTCACAATCATTTACGGTAGTGTTTTGAGAAACTTAGTCATGTTTTCTAAAATTTTACACCGAATTTGGCTTTGGATCTGAGTTTGATATTGTTGTGAATGTTTAAGATGAAATCAATGGAAGTGGATAAACTTGTATCGATAGTGGAACGAAAATAGTAAACTTTGTATTTCAAACAATAGGAAGATTTCTTTCACTAACATGCTTTTATAAAACAACTTTTTACTTGCATGAAAGATTACAAACTCCCCCTCAGCCTTAGATCACTATGATTTGCTCGTACACAAAATGTCAAGATGAAGTGATAGTGATGAATAGAATAGTACAGGCACTCTTCTATTTATAATACAGAGCAAACCACTGAGCATCTTATGCTGACGTCACACTGAAAGTGACATGTAACAAACTCTAACATCTGCTAAGCTAAACATTGTTGTATACTATATAATAAAAAGTCTGATAGAAAACACTGATGAGACATCCTCTAGTGGGCTTCAGAAGAGCTTTGCCTTGGTAGACCATTAGCTTTAGTCTTCAGCAGAGCTTTGCCTTGGCAGACCTTTAGTTTAGTCTTCAACAGAGGTTTGCCTTGGCAGACCTTTAGCTTTAGTCTTCAGCAGAGCTTTGCTTTGGCAGACCTTTAGCTTTAGTCTTCAACAGAGGTTTGCCTTGGAAGACCTTTGGCTTTAGTATTCAACAAAGCTTTGCTAGGGCAGACCTTTGTCTTCAACAGAGCTTGGCTTCAGCAAATGTTCATTTATCATAAGGATCGGAGGTTGTAGAATATTTTGGCTTTCTATCATCTATTCTTTTGTAAGCTTCAATTTCCAGCAATCTCCCCTAGAATAGATGATGCCAAAACTTGTCTTTAATCTGATCTTTATTCCTCATCAATGATTCCTTTATTTTTTCTTTGAATTGAAGTTCAAAGTCAAGGGCAATCATGTCATTTGCATCCCTTTCACGCTTAAGATTCATCAGATCTTGGAGGTCAGCTGTATCCAGACCATATGCATTTTCCATTCTTATCTTTTGAGCTCTACCATCTGATCTGAGCAAAGTCAATTCATGGGTGTCTATGGATGACTTCCATTTTAGAATTTTTGAGTCAGCTGGTTTTCTTGGGAGTAATTTATTTGAGATGAGTTTGGTGAAATGGATCTACTGACAAGTGTTGTAACTGTTCCATAAGCTTATCACTTGCAGTATAAATGTGGTATAGGATTTGACATTTGATAGCCTCTTTTTCTATTCTTCAAACCTCATTTGATCTTCTTCTTCCATCTCCTTTTTCCTTTTTTCTTGATTCAAGGCAATTGTGGGTAAGACAGAGGTTGAAGATGGTCTTTTAGAGGCATGGGTATGTTGAGGGGCAGTGGTTGTTGGTGAGTAGTCTGGCTTTCTTGGGACAAAAGGAACTTTTTTCTAAGCTCTTCCAGCCTTCTATAGGCCTCAATAACTTTTGACTCAGATCATCTTGCAACAGACCTAGCAGAGCCATAGTTAGTAGCAACAAGTTTTTCCTTCATTCTTTTGAGCTTTAAAGCCTGGTTTTGATCAATCTTTTTGTACCTTTTCCAATCAGGAGGAGTAGGCTTTAATGAAGAATCTTTGGCCATAACTATAACGCCTCGTATTTCCGTATTTCTATTTGTTATAAAGTTCGTATTCACATTCCATTTTTAGAAACCTTATAATCGTACTCCATCTCCATTATCACAATTTGAGGCATTAATCATAATGGAATTCATTTTTATACATATACGTGTTACCTTTCATATTTGTATTATGTATGCAATCAATCTTTAAATGCGTGTTTATACGCAAAACCAGGACTTAAAATACCCCTTGGATACCTAAAAATAAGTTAAAATACAAGAAACGACATAAAGTAACCTAGTTACAAAGTGCAGTGACTAAAAGTAAGCAAAACTAAAAGCTTTTCCACCTCCTTTCTCATCCAATCACCTTCCATCCTTCTTTAGCCAATTAGATTTCACCCTTTTCCACATCTTTTCTACTCCAATCATTGTCCACCCTTCTTTAACCAAATAGATTTCACCCTTTTCCACCTTTTTTCTCCTCCAATCACCTTTCACCATTCTTTAGTCAATTAGATTTCACCTTTTTCCACCTCCTTTGTCATCCAATCACCTTCCACCTTCATTTAAACCCCAACCACTTAACCCTCTTATAAATACCAACCCTAACACATTCCAAACACTTGCACCACCTCCAAACCACTTCCAAACTCTCTCAAATCTCCAAGATTTTCAACTTTGGGCAAAAAGTTCAAGAACCAAAATTGTTAACTTCGGTATCCCATCAACTCAGACTCATCAAACCCACTACGTGAAAATTTCTTCGCTAACCGTGAGTACACTCAAACACCCTTTTTACGCTTTACACTTTTAGGTACAATATGTTAACCTAGCAATACACGTAATCACACTAATACTTTAATGTAAACACACACACAATCCATCATACATGCTATAGTTGTGTGATACACGATTCGTATACTTGGATTATGTGATGCTATTTGTCATTCACTTTGTTTCAAGCCTCCCCCTTAGCATGTATAGCGCTATAGGAGTAACATACCGCCCGTATTCTTGAGATCATGTTAAGATTATTCTATTTTTGCGGTGCCACGCAAGGATTTACTTGTAGATCGCATGCCATGTTTACATTAATCTAGTATGCTAGCTTAACATGTGGATTTGTTTAAACGATTTATTACTTATGCTATAATTAAACTTGTGTACTGGCCAATACTTTTGTGTTAAACTATACTTTTAACCTATTGCAGGTTAAGGATGGGAACATGACGAAAACTTAGTAGGAACGACATATAAACGCATCTAGAATGCTAGGTTTTATGTAATAATATTGTTGAACTTGTTGTATTTGGATTTATGTTGTAATTGACTATTTGATCAATGAAATGAAACGGGATTTGAATTTAATATTGTCGCAAATAGTGTTATGATGTCTTGAGCAATCTATTTACGTCCGCCCTGATGATTCCGCCATCGGTTGGGGTGTGACAGATTGGTATCAGGGCCATAACTATAGGGAATTAGGTAGAATTGCCATGTTCGATCTAGTCTATTGTTTAAGTGACCAAACTTGACCATTCTGATTCTTGCTTAAAACGTCAATTCTTCCTACTTTGCTTCTTCCTGTTCCTTTTGGTCTTAATATATACAATATGTCTTTCCTAAGACATTTACAAAATATACACACTTGAAGACACTCATACTACAAATGAGACGATCTCACCAAAATAGGGGTGAAACCCGCACTTTGGTGATCACTCTCAATCCACGTATTCAATTTTACACAAAATTACGCCATCAAGTTAGGAGTGATATCCATAACTTGATGGAAAATTTCCATTTCATACTCTAGGGGACCCTTACCAATCGGAATTTGTTCCTCGTTTGGTAAGTACCAACCACGTTTAAAGAACGAAATCATCAAGTTAGGAGTGATACCCACATCTTGATAACTAGTCCCATTCCTCGATTTTCAATTCTCGCCAAAGTTTCGATTTTTCGGTCAGTTTGAGACGTGTAGTAACTGGAAGGGTAAAATGCCTTTAATCGCCTCTCGACGAGCGCATTTTACCTATAGGCCAAAGCACGTTCCTCTAATTTGAAAGGATCTTCAATTCACTTTGGAATAGTCGACGCTTCTCAACCCAAAGCACTCCAATGTTTTACTAAGCCTATCTTTTATGCTATATCAATTTTTATGTGTTTTAATACTTGTTAACTCATTCATTTCGAACCCGATGCACAATTCACACGCTTTTCGCAATCAAAAACAATAATAATTCTTGCAAACCAACTAAATTTATACTCCTTACGCAATCATATATGCTTATACTTTGGAATAATTGTTATGCTTATGTCGCCTAAGTGAACTCATACGTGTTACACAATACTTACATGCTCAAACGTGATTTTTATTGTCGATCACCTAGAAGTGCTTTTTCGCAAAACTCAAGTTGGAGAAATGAGTCGAAGTCCAACTCTAACTCGACTATTTTCATAACAATCACTATATCAAAACTTAAAACTAAACCTTTTATCATTGTTTTAATTTTTCTCATTTATGCATAAACCTCGAAGCTTATTATTTTATCCACACGATTTCTCACCCTACAATTTATTTATGTAAATTACATACACGAAACTCCTAATGATACTTTAAACGGTTTTTTCACAATTAAAAAAAGCTTTATGAAATGCTACCTATCAACTTAGTCAGTCAAGCGAACCTCTTGCTCTCGATTTTCATAACTCGTCCAAAACACACTCACTTTATACTACCATTCTAAAGACATTTTATTTCCAACAAGAAACCAACAAAAATTTTCTCTCACATACATATAAGTACTTTGCTAAAATACTTTTCAAAAATTCAACTTTTACATGAAAATTTTCGAAATACAACTCTCCTTGCATCAGTATTATATATATATATATAAAGCAAGCTTACTATTTTACAACCTTTTCAAAAATCGCTAATACGCAAATCTAAATCTGAACACATAGGCAAGAAAATTTCTTATGCGAATACAAATTAAAAAAAAAGTAGGATTTCTTTTTGCAAACCACATCTTACATCAAAAATTAATACTTTTCTCAAAATTCTCCCGACATTCACAATTTTGGTCCTTCATTCCCGACAAACCCAACTTATTTTGTTTCAACCAACTTAATGTTTTGACTCAAGCAACCATACACATGCATATCGCCTTACACGTTTATATTTATACAGTCAATATTACATGACAATATATCCCATTACACTTCGTATGTTACACACTCGCAACTTCATGGTAACTTATATATGCTAAATCCTTTTTTATTCCACCTATACGCTCGATACTACATGGTTATGTTATACGTGTTACTCTTCTATCTTGCTCAAATTTATACATTCACACTACTTGGTAGTCATACTTGAAATCTATAAGTAGGCATAACCCGAGTGGTTTCGCCTACGTTTGACACACTCGTACATACATACAATCATGCTTACATATTTGATTTTTATACGCTATCTTGCACACATTTTGCTTGTAATACTAAAATGTAACCTGACCGTACACTACTAGTACAAACTATGCGGATCATGCATAAACCAAAATAATCGTGGGTGCACACGGAATGATATTGGTAGGCGCATGAACAGCATAGTGGGTTCTACTGTGTATTGTAACACGGAACATAACATGACACCGAATAGCGAAACGGGCGTAACATGGTGTGAACATGGTGGATATGCTACTGGTACTTCCTATATATAAGTGTCTCTGCCATATTACCAAACTCCCGTAAAACGTGCCAAGAGAAATTCGGTGATTTCCTGGACCTTGTTAAATACATTTGATTTATAACAAACTTTGGTGACCCAACTTCGAAATGCTTGGTACTCGATTATCTATGACAAAGCTTCACTCTCAAAATCGTTAGCTTTAACCGCTACAACTTTCACTAGCATCTCTCAACTTTTGTATTCGTATTTCATTTAATATCCACACCATTCTTACCCCTCACTTACACCTACTGAATCGTTCATTTGCCCTCATACCATGAATATTCCCAATTATCCCCTTAACATTTCATCCAAATTTTATTTTTAGTAAATCGGCCTAAACAATTTATCCATTTTTACAAACATCCTCACCAGTTTGAGTCAGTAAAAATACTTTTAAGATATCTTTCGTTCTTTATTACGCGCAAACTTCAACTAGACGGCCTACTACTGCTAAAACTTTTTGAAACCATAACCACCTGCCATCCTAGCTTCTCACCTATAAACATTTTTTTCTACGTGTGATTTTACTAATACGCATTTGAACCAATGAAAATTTTTCCTACAACCTACGGTGTGGGCCACACATTTTGTCAAACTACATCCTTACTTACACAAAAAAAAATTTTTAGGTCACCTCCTTTTAAAACATTTTCTCCTAATTGAGTTGTTCAAACTCGCTTTGCATTACACACACACACACGTCTGACTTATTCTTGCACTCACTTACGTTTGAAGCCTCAAAATGCCTTAGTCAAATGAATTACTTTTACAAACCTTGCTTTTTATCTCACACAATTTCCATACATTTCAACTCTCTTATACATAAACCCCACGTAGACTTTAACTTTCGATTGTAGCCAAACGTTTTAATCAAAATGCCTTTTTCCAAAAGTTTTCCTCTTGAATAAATTTCGGGACGAAATTTCCTAAAGTAGGGGAGACTGTAACGCCTCGTATTTCCGTATTTCTATTTTTTATAAAGTTCGTATTCGCATTCCATTTTTAGACTCCATTATCGCAATTTGAGGTGTTAATGATTAAGTCAGAGAATTCAATATGCCATTGAATTTCAGAATTAATCTTATTGAATTGTGTATTCAATAAGAGACTGATCATTTCGAATTCTAGCAAGTAGTAGTACAAAGCTTTGTGCTTTGTTTTGAGATGACTGAAAATCGTATGGTGGATAGAACACATCCTTCCAATAATTTTCCGAACTTTGATTCACTGCACACTCTTGTTTCACGTACTTTTTCAGATACTAGGCTAATCCCGGCAGTACAATCTGCTTAGGCTGTTGTACCCTGGGAAACAGACTGGTTTACCTGGGTGACCCGAAATCTGTTTTAAGGGAAGCTTGTCTTTCACGTGCCTCAGTCACCTTTGTTTTATTTTTCTTTCTTTCTTTGTAATTTGTTTCTCTGTTCAGTTTTTATTGTATTGTATTGTATTTGTTTCTATCTATTTCAATTCCTGCTTATGTATTGTAATCCGAATATGATTAATAAAATTGTTAATCTTTTAATTTCGTGAACGGTTGTCCTACAAGCTTAAAACATATTTTAAAACTGGTTCACTGTTTTGGTTTAAAAACTTTTGTAGTTTGCGTTGGTTTTTTGTAAACCAAATTGTTTCTACCGTAAACTGATTGTTTTTGTACTCTTGTTTCAGAAATGGCTACTGTTCAAGCAAACACATCAATCACTGTTGGTTCCACATCCACTACCATGGGACCACTAGTTGGTACCTAAGCGGCTCAAGCAGTTGCTAACCATGCTGAGAGACCATAGAAGTTTACTGGTTTAAATTTTAAGAGATGGCAACAGAAGATGTTGTTCTATCTGACGACTATAAACCTTGCGAGGTTTCTGACTGAGTCCTCTCCTGTTCTCGCAGAAGGGACATCTGATGTTCAATCAGTGAGTGCTGTTGATGCATGGAAACATTCTGAGTGTGTTGAACGGCTTGTCAGATGCATTGTATAATGTGTATCTGAAGGTTCCAACAACCAAAGAATTATGGGAGTCGTTGGAACGCAAATACAAGACTGGGGATGTGGGTACTAAAAAGTATGTTGTTGCTAGATTTATGGACTATAAAATGATTGATTCAAAGACAGTTGTGAGTCAAGTTCAAGAATTGCAGATTATTCTTAGTGACATTTTGTCTGAAGGAATGAATCTTAGTGAAACATTCCAAGTGCCAGCAATTGTTGAAAAGTTGCCTCCTAGTTGGGTGGCCTTCAAGAATTACCTTAAGCATAAGCAAAAGGAAATGACCATTGAAGACCTTGTGGTTCGTCTTTGTATTGAAGAAGACAATAGGCTGTCACACAAAGGAAGTCAAGTTGAAGCTTCTGCAAAAGCAAACCTTGTGGAACATGGTCAATCCTCAAGGGGTCACAAAGGTTAAAAAGGCCACAAGTTTCATGGCAAAGGGAAAAATAAAGGTGTTGACCTTGGGCCAAAGAAAGGTGGTGTGAAGGAGAAGGTTGGTCCCTTTAAAGGGAAACTGCGGGCAAACTGGTTATTGTGCTGATTAATGCAAAGAGCCTAAACGTGACACGGCTGTTATGGTTGATGATGATAGTATACCTTTAGTTGCCAGATTTCGGACCTCACTGCCATGATGGAGAAGGTAAATTTGGTGGCTAATGAGACAAAAGGGTGGTGGGTTGACACTGGGGCAACCCACCATGTGTGACCAGACAAGACCCTTTCTAATATGTTTAAAGAGGTGGTGGGAGAAGATAAGCTGTACATTGGAAATGCTGCTACAGCTGATATCAAGAGAGAAGGTGATGTGATCTTAAAGTGGACTTCTGGGAAAGAGCTCACTTTGAAGAATGTGCTTTATGTTCCTGATTTACGCAGGAGTCTTGTGTCGGGTTGGATGCTTAACAAGTTTGGCTTTCGTTTGGTTTTTGAAAGTGATACATTTGTTTTAAGTAAGTGTGGTATGTTTGTTGGAAAGGGTTATGTCCAAAATGGCATGTTCAAACTTAATGTAATGTCTATTAAGAAAAACATGAATAAAAATGCTAGTACTTCTGCTTACTTGGTTGAGTCTCCTAATGTTTGGCATGGACGTCTTGGTCATGTAAATTTTAATTCGATGCGTCGTTTAATTAAATTAGATTACATACCAACTTTTACCATTAACTCCAAAACAAAATGTAAAACATGTGTTGAAGCCAAACAAACAAGATGCAAAATTTCCCTTTTTCCCTTCGTTCAATCTCTTAAGTCCTCATCTTCAACTAGCCACTTGCAAGCCCCCGACAAAAGCACTTTAAACTCCCTCGTTGCTCTTCGGTACCTGCGAAGCCATATACTGCAAAGCCATATACACCGTAGACATCAACTCATAACAATTAACCCAATTAAACGTGGCACATTGATCATTTTAATGTACTTTAGGGTTGTCCAATAGACCACCCGTCACATCCCCACACTTAAACGTTGCTTGTCCCAAGCAACACATCACAAACGTTTTCAAACTTAAAAGCGATCACCATGTAAACCAAACACAAACATATTAATCAATTGTCAATTTACCATCATACTACATAACACACCCCTCACAATAACACTCCTCTCGGTCATAAAAATGGTACTAGCAAGATTGTGCTAGATCACTCAATGCGAGTACATGAATATGCGACAATATGCTTGGATAATAATCAAGTCTCCACCTACAAACTGTCTAACATGCCTACAAATTAAAAGGACTTTCGGGTTGTAATGAAGCAATGTGTAAGGGTGAGAATTGGTGGGAAGTATGCATGTAGCTCATTTAATCGACCCGGTTTTTGAATTAGTACAAACAAAAGAAATAACCAACAGTATTTGTACAACTAACTTTTCCTTCTTTTTTTTTCTTTTTTTTTTTTCTTCTCTTATTTTTTCTTTTTTTTATGTCAAGGAATCAAATACATAGGAAAGAAGAACACATACATAACAATATCAAACTAAACTAAACTCTTAAACCAGGTCGATTAAATATGTAGAATTTTGTAGGACATAGGCTTGGGTAACAAATGAATGGTTAAAGCTCAAATTTTTGGCTACTAATGTCCAAACCCCTGTCCCGCTCACTACCAAGCTCATATATGTAACTTATGAGGTCCAACCCCCCAAACCACACTAAAACACACATCCAGACGAGGCTACGTAAATGCCCTTATCATATTCACAAGCATGTTACACTTAGGTTTTCACAAGCATCTATTATCCAAGTTCTATTAACACAACACACACACCACCACTCAACCAAAAAGAATTTAATGTCTAGAACACATCCATGTGGCTCAAACCTCACCAAGTGGAAGTCCCATGAAACGGATCAAACAAGTATCACTATCCTAATCAATCACGGAAATAATGATCAGGATGAAGAACAACTTGAATATAATAACTTGCATACGCCAGAAGATGTCAGATACAAGTTTAGTAAACAAAACTCTCTAACCCTTAACAAGTTCCCTAACCCCTCTATTTATAGGCATATCAAAGCCTAAATATACAACCCTAGGCCCACTTGGCACTAGGAAGCCCAAACTGCCTAAAAGTAACCCAAAAGCCCAAAAACAATATAAATGAATAAACCTTTAAGCTCCAAGCCCAACAATCTCCCCCTAGGTTTCTTCATTTATCCTTCGGCGCCGCATCCACTCCCAAACGACCAGCGATAATTCCTGCAACTGTAGCTGTCCAATCCTTGGCACATACCTCATATAGTTTAGCAGTAACGTATCTGATGAGAAGCTAAGTCTTGTAAATCTTCATCATGGAAGCTGACCAACTCCACAACACCATTCACCCTGAAAGCCTTCTCTTTCATCACTATCGCGACACTTCCGACCTTTGGATCGTATAACCAAAAGTTAAAATTCTTCAAAATTCCTCTTGGAAAGTTAGGAGCAACTGGAATCACCAACTCTTTATCCGTAGGAGGCCACATCACCGATTTAAAACGTTTGCCTGTGTGTGCATCACACACTCCTTTGGCTGCTCTCAGATACAGTTCGGCGGTCTTCATACCCTTAAACCCCGTCCTAACCTCCCGTTCAAATCTTTTAAAAAACCTCCAACCCGGTCCACGCTCTGTCATATCGTCGTCAGTGTAAGAAGCTCGTAACAAATCTGTCAGGGCAATCTTCGTCCAAGTCTCAAACTGTGACTCCTTCGAATAATATTCTCTTGTTCCATCTTGACGTACAACGATCCACATGTTCTTGATATGGTCATACATCCAACTCAACACTTTAGACTTATTACCCACCTTGCTATAATAGCTCGACCCCAACTCCATGACATATCTATCTGACTGGTTCGTAGGATCTTTCAGCTGAAAGTTTTCATACAGAGGATTGACGTTCATGTTCTTCATCAATACCATTTGCTTCTTCTTTCTCGGATCTGTAGCGCGTTTCTGACTCGCAGTGAACTTCTTGCGCGGATCCTTCAAGTAATCATCAATACCAGCTTGACGTTCGACTACTAGTTGCTCGGCTACCAACCTCTGCTCTTCTGTTTCCTCAGCCATCCATTGCTGTACCGCACGATGACGGGTTTCAACATTCATAGGATCGTCGGTCGGATCACTGAATTCTATGCCAAACTTGTTCTCTAATTTGCCCCTCAAATCAAAAACGATGTCATCAGCATAGTCACATCTCCCTGCAGTTGTTCGATAGTTTGATCTCGAACATCCAAACGATTCTGCAAGGAGGCAATCTGCGCATCCTTTAACATGGCTTCCTGTTCCAGTACGACAACCCATTTCTTCAACTCAACAACATCCACTTCAGTATCATCATCATCACTATCTAGACCCCCAAACTCAAATGCCCTCTTCTCAGATCTGCGTATATAATCATCAGCAATATCACTAGAATAACCAGCACCACTACCACTCGCTTCTGAACCTTCTGCACCCGAAGAACTGCCTCCAAATTCCATCATTTGTAATGTTGCGGCAGCAGGAATCGATACCACTGTAGACTTTGTAATGACAGGAACTGTGGGCAGAAACAATAGGCGTATCAACCGTCAAAGTACAAACAACCGATTCGGTAACAATAACCTCAGCAACAGTGCTCTCTATAGCAGTTGAAGTAATCAACTCAGAAGTAGCAACTGTAACAGCAACTGGAGCCTCAGATGTACTCGCTGAAACGCTCGGCTCAGTTCGGCGTCTCTTTATCAACGAAACTTCATCTTCTTCGTCTTCGTCAGCGTCATCAGGCTGAGCAGTAGAAACAACAACAGACGGAATGTCAAGCGGGGGATCACCTTGTTTCTCTTGAATGTCCTTCAGCTGAGCAATCAGAGCAGCTAGATTCTCAGATGATAACTCTGGTAGAACAGGAGTTAATGTAGCGTTGAATGCATCCAGATCATCCAGAAAAGCTTGTCCAACATCATCCTCATCGTTTGTAACCAGATATTCGACTTCTATCTCTTTTTCCTTCACCGGTATATCGTGCTCCTCGGCTACAATCACATTTACCGGAGGAGGAGGAGGTGGAGGAGCATGAAAACCCACAACTTCCGAAAACTTACCAAACTTCTTCAGAGGGAACCTACCACAAATACCGTCTTCGAAGTAGAATGGTTCTTCTTCATAGTCGCAAAAATGGTAGGCCCCATTGGCTTCATATTCAGCAAATTCGCGTTTGTGGCATCCTTACCAAATCGGGGTAACGAGCATCGAGAATCAGTTGGATAAACCGTGGATACAATAGAAATATCCTCTTCTTGGACTGCTCTAATATCTTCCTCATGTTTTTGAAAATATAATCGGAGTAGTTATATTTCCAATCCATAACCAAAGAAGCTATCGCCGAAGTGTGAGCCTGATTAGGCTGATCCAGTCCACTTTTATTCTCCGACACGCATTGCATAAACATGTGTATAAGTAGTCTCCAATACGAGGGAAACATCTTCTATAGCAATGGCGGATAAGAACCTTCGTAGCTCATCTCCATCAGTATCGGCAACACTTTCTCCTTGACATACGTGGTTGGGTCACCGTAAGTATCTGTCAGCTGCAACACTTCCCTCACACAAGCCTCGTTAACTATAATCTCCTTCCACTGAATCTGTGAGCGTATGAAAGGTCTGCCCTCTTCACCTCTGAAATGGGCTTGGGCCTGATATTTGAGTCCGGATTGGGCTTCTGACAGGCCCAATCTAGAACAGAAACACATTTGGGCCTGTTCAAAATGACTTAAATGGGCCATTCCGAACTGGTCCAACCGGAACAGTAATCCCTGGCCCAATTGAGCCCAATTCGGAACAGTAACCTTAATTTTGATTTTTAGACTTCAAACAAATTTCATCAGGCTGGCTCAAATCCCAAAGCACACTGGGCCAGTCCAATATTTCTTGACAGAAAACCATCCCACCAAAATTCATCAAGTAAACTAACCAAGCATCCAACCATCACAAGGAGAACTTATTAAAAAAACATACATAAATAATTAACACGACATTTCTAAGGGATCAAATCGTTTCAAACACTGACCAAAGAACATTTTTCGATATGAGCAGGTTCGGTTGGTCTAAGCGACTGTCAGTATACTTGTCCACTTAAATCTAAAACTCAACCCTTGTAGATTAGACTTTATGATATGCTTAGGGTAATTTTATACTAAGATACTCGTGTGTCCTATACCATGACATACCCCCACGATCAAGGTAAGCACAACGGTTCATCGTAGCAGGTGAGTATACCGAGGTCATCCTTTGTCTTTACAACGTCAGGTTATTGGTGAGCAGGTCAGTACTTCCGTACAGCAGAGAGACCAATAGTGACTGACGAGGGTTAGGAAAATACCTTATGAGGCACGTAAGAACTTATAAAGAAACTTTTGTTCTTTTGGGTTTTGGCCCTTCCATTTTGGCTCTTTTATAAAGATATCCTGACTGTGCCTAGGTCTGCATATAATCTGGATGCAACAGAAGGGCAGTCAAGATATCCCTGGATGATTCAGCAGCATAAAGACCCGAAACCTCAGATGTTGGCTATCTATCAGCGCAAGATTTAAGACCATAAAATCATATCCCTATAGTGACCCACTGAGTACAAAGTTTGTTATGTTTATATCATTTAGCTTTTCTCATCCGGTTGAGTTTTAGACCTACCGACACATCACTTTCGATCCAAATCTTTTCTGCTTCTATACCTTACATGTGTTAGTCAAGCATTTTATCACGAATATTCATTTCATTTCCCTATCATTGCAAATATTTTTTTTTAACTTTTTCTCGCCCTAAATTTGTGCATAGAGATATGAACAAATTTATGACACAACGAAAAGACAACGAAAAACAGTAAATAAGTACGAAGATAGTAGATGCTTAGGAAGAAAACCAAATCATTTTGAGATCCACAAGCACTTGAAAATGTGCGTTGCTAACGGGTTTCATGAACAAATCCGCCACATTTGCATCAGTGTGGATTTGCTCACGCTTTACCAGACCCTTTTCATAGCAATCACGTATAAAATGAATTTTAATGTTAATGTGCTTGGTTTTGGAGTGAAAAACAGGGTTTTTAACGATTTGGATTGCGGCATCATTATCACAATAAACGGTGGTGTTCAGATAAGTCAAACCGTAATCCGTAAGCTGATGTTGCATCCATAAAACCTGGGAGCAGCAAGCAGATGCTGTGACATATTCTGCCTCTGCAGTGGAAAGCGAAACCGTGTACTGCTTCTTGCATTGCCATGAAATAAGGCGATCTCCCAAAAATTGGCAACCAGCAGACATAGAGCGCATGTCCCTATCTGTGCCTGCTAGGTAGTCAGAGAAAGCAAACAGTTCAAATTCAGGATTTTTAGGATACCAGAGGCCCAGAGATGGAGCCCCTTTGAGGTACCTAAAAATTCGCTTAACAACATGTAAATGTGAAAGTTTAGGTGTAGCCTGATAACGAGCACACTGGCAGACGTCAAACATGATATCTGGCCGTCTAGCAGTGAGATACATAAGTGAGCCAATCATAGAGTGATACATGGTAGGGTTAACAGGCGTTCCTTCAGCATCTTCATTTAATAGAGGCCATTCCGCTATAGGTGAAGCCATAGGCTTGGAATCTGTAAGCTTGAATTTGGCAAGTACGTCGTGTACGTATTTTCCTTGATGAATGAGTATACCCTGAGGGCTCTGACGAACTTGAAGTCCTAAAAACATGGTCATCTCTCCCAAAGAACTCATCTCAAATTTCTTCTTCATGATTTCTTCGAACTCCCGGCACAAACCATCATTGGTGGAACAAAAAATAATATCGTCAATGTAGATTTGGACGAGAATAATGTCCTTATCAACGCGTTTGATAAACAAAGTTTGGTCTATAGTTCCACGTATGTAGTCATGAGCAAGCCCGTACAACGCTTTGTCTAACTTATAAGCATAATCTGGCTTGTCAGGATTAGTAAAGCCCGGTGGTTGTGTCACGTAAATTTCTTCTTTCACCTTGCCGTATAGAAACGCAGTCTTGACATCCATTTGGTAGACAGTAAAGTCCTTATAAACTGCGTATGCCAAGAAGATACGTATCGCTTCCAAATGCGCGACAGGTGCAGAAGCCTCATCATAATCCAGTCCTTCAATCTGTCGAAAACTTTGAACCACTAATCTACCCTTATTTCGAACAATAACTCCAGTGTCATCCTGCTTGTTGAGGGAGACCCAGCAAGTTCCAAGAGCGCGCTTTCCTTGAGGTAGTTTCACCAGTTGCCATGCGCCAAGTTTTTCAAATTGATTGAGTTCTTCGTGCATGGCATCCACCCAGCCTGGCTCCTGCAAGGCAACATCAATACTTTTAGGTTCAATTTGGGAAATAAAGCAAGAGTAAAGACATGTATTGATATCCCTAGATTGACTGCGTGTGCAAACAACAACATTTAAAGGACCAATGATATTCTCAATGGGATGATCATGCTGTAAACGTTGTGGTATTGGTACAGTGGGAACCAAGACATCGGTTTGCAAGTTGGTCACACTAGCTGAAGCAATGCTAGATGCCTCCCCCTCAACCGAGGCACTTGTAGAGGTGTGAGGTAAAGAATCCACCGCACAATCGAGGGGAGTAGGCTCGGGAAACACGGAGGAACCCAAAACACCAGGAGGAAGTCCTCTATCTGCCGTAAGTGGCTCTGGAGGAGAGACCACATCCTCAGTAAGATTAGGCTGAATAGGCGAGGAGATGGATGGGGCGGGAGGTGGTGAAGTTGTGGCGGATGGTGAGACAGTGTCATTGAATCCAGGAGGATCTACACTTAGCTGCTTTAGTGTGTCATTTAGTGCGGCAGCGTCATCGTCAGAAGGAATGGGCATCGTTGGAGGGAAAGATGTCGAACTATCTCCTACAGACATATTAGAAGACACATCAAAATGATTAAATAAGGTAGAGTAGTCATACAACCAATCAGGACCAATGCGTTTGTCCTTGGGATTTTCCTCCAACGAACCCACATTGTAGGTTTCAACCACCATCTTCTTGATCTTGTTATAGACGCGATATGTCATATTTTTAGAATACCTAACGAAAATACAAGGATCTCCACGTGCTTTGAACTTTCCTTTAGCATCCATGAGCAGGAGTACACAAGGACATCCAAATTTGCGGAAATGCTTGACCGAAGGTTTGCGACCTTCAACCACTTCGTATGGAGTCTTCATGTGGCGTTTGTTGATCAGGGCATGATTCTGAATATAGCATGCAATGTGGATTGCTTCGGTCCAGAAGATGAGAGGTAACTCGGATTCAACATGCATAGTTCGTGCCGCCTCGATGAGTTTGCGATTTTTACGTTCAGCAACCCCATTTTGCTATGGGGTTCTGACTGCACTGAACTATCTGTCAATTCCCTTGGACGTGCAGAAAGAGGTTAAGGTAAGATTCTTAAACTCTGTCCCTTGTCACACCGAATAGCCTTTACCTTCGAATCTGTCTGGTTTTCCATAAGCGTGACAAATTGTTTGACTATCTCTGTTGTTTCACTTTTATGTGTAAGAAAGAAGACCCAAGTGAATCGAGAGTAGTCATCAATAATAACCAGACAGTACGCCTTCCCTCCAATGCTGCGAATGTCTGTTGGACCGAAGAGATCCATGTGGAGCAATTCTAAGACCTGAGAAGTGGAGGGTATGGCTTTGGTTTTATGCGACTGACGGTGTTGCTTCCCACAAACACAAGATTCACATTTTTCAATCTGCATGAAGTCACGAACAGGTAGATCTCTAACCAGACCACCTTTAGCAAGACACTTTAAATTCTTCATGTTGATGTGACCCAGTCTGCAGTGCCATAACATGGCGTCATGTTCGGCTGTCGAAGAGAAAAGGCATGTGAGCTTGTCAGAAGGAGCCTGGTTCATACCAATGACGTAGGCATTTCCTTTTCTTGCAGCTTTCAGTAGAATCCAATCATCTGGAATGATCAAGCCTGGTTTGAGCACATATCATCCTTTCTTTGTGAAAAGAACGTCCAGATGATTGTCGCAGAGTTGAGACACACTCAACAGACTGTGCTTCAATTCTAGTACATAGTTGACATTTTTAAAACTCAGGGCTCCATTGCAAACAATTCCTCTCATCGTGATTTTCGCGGTTTCTCCACCTGCAACGGAAACAAACCCGCCATCGAAAAACTGAATGTCATCGAACTGCGAGATGTCTCCTGTCATGTGCCTGGAACAACCGCTATCAATATACCATAATCGAACAAGAGAGCGCCAAAGTTGTTCCTGCACATTTCAACAGGTTTAGTTAGAGACGGGAACCCAGGCCATAGAAGATCTGGGTTTGCCTTTTGCATCAACACAAGTAACCTCACGAAGATCAAATTAGTTGAGGATGAGGGTGATGATGCTTTTGATTTAGTAGACAAGGGGTTAGTAGACGGAGTCTTGGCCACTGACTTAGGCCTCCAGGTCACCGAATCAGACCTCTGCACATTCCTAGGAGTGCTAGAGGGATTCTTGGAGACCAAAGGTCTTAAGGGGTTTACATTTTGTTTCTTGGCCAAGTTCCAATTTTGTCAGAAGACTTAGCCACAAATCGAGCCTTATATTGGCGATTAGGCATAGCCTTCTGATGTCTGGAGTACAAAGTATGGAAATAGTTAAAAGGCCTTTGACAGTTTCGAGCAATGTGCCCGGGAGATCCACAGTTGAAACTGGTCTGCTTCTTCTGGAAGAAAATAGTCCGTTCAGCTTGGGAAATTCTGGGCAATTTGTCGGTCAATTTCTTGCTAGCGTTTACTGACGGCTGTTGCACGTCTTTGGCTTGGCGGTGTCCTGCGCACAACCATCAGCACACTTGTTAGATTGTTTATTTGAAGTACAAGATTTAGAACATGAAGATTGTTTCAGAACAGATGAAACGGGCGACGGCTGAGTTGATTCCTCAGTTTGACGAGAGGACTCTACCTTTGCATTGTTTGAAGACGCTTCTTTGGTTTTCTTCTTTTTCGATCTACGTGTTCTTTTCTTTTTCGACTTATTCTTCAAATCACAATTTGAGATAGATTCTGTAGAGGACAAGACTGACCCAACAGGAACATCATGTTCAAAAATTTTAGCAGATGATGATGGAACCTTGCAATTTTGAGAAATATTAGATTTTGATTCACTATCAGATTTAGAGGTTGCATTTGAATTAAATTTAGATTTTTGTTCATCTGCTTTCATTTCCGAATCAGTCCCTTGTATTAGGTCGCCCAAATCTTCTAGAGTAATGTCACCATTAATATTGACAGAAACAGTTGGTTGGTCATTGTTGACATTGTCATTTCTATGAAGTGCATCGAAAGATACGGCCTCTGAAGGTGAACAGTTGACATCCTCTGCTGAAGGTGAACTCTCAGCATCCTCAACTGAAGCTGATGAGGCCGAGTCATCTGTTGATGTAGATCCTGCAGCTAAATTTATTTTCTCATCACACACATTGTCACAGCTATTATCATCATTCAAAACAGCATATCAGAATTTAAACTATCTAAATTTTCAAACAAACCAACACTGTTTGCGCATGTAAATTGTTCAGCAAGAAAGTGATTTAAAATGTCAAAGGCAGGTTTATAAAAAGCATAATCATCAGCTGAATTATCTGAATGTATATTCAACATTCTTCCTCATCATCCTGTGTGATGTCCTCAACTAAATTTTCTTCTGCACATGAATTAGACACATTAGTATCGTTCATAAATTTAGTTTGAGCCTCAGAAGATTCCTTTTCATTAGGTGTTGTAGAGGATGTGGAGGGTTATGCCTCATGTACTTCTGTCTCCATTTCCATTGTACTCTCAGATGGATGATTACTAGTTTCAGTAGGAGGTGGTGTAGTGGCTACAAACACATCATCCTTCTTGAGTTCAGCGGGTTTGGAGAACTTAGGATAATAGGGCGTCCACGATTTAGATAAATAATCTGACGGTTTACCATACATCATTTTTTCAGCATTTTTGATTTCTTCCTCAGTTTCAAGCATTCTAGTGTAATTATGATTATATGGTGGAGGTGCCCTATTGTACCCAAGACTCTTAGCGAAATTCTTTTGATAATTAAGCTGGAGGTCACATAAGTCCTTGACTAATTTGTTGGAAGTTTCAAATTTCTTAATGTTTATTTCATTTTCATGAAGTTTCCCTGTCAAGGAATGCAGCTTGGCTAAGGCTGCTTGAAGTTCTACGTCCTTTTCAGCTAATTTTAGCTTGTAGTCATAGACCCAACAATGCTGTTGGTTCAAGTCTAGCTTTAGCTGAGCCACATCTTGTTTCGCGCTTCGACCTTCTCCATAAGAAGCTTGTTCTTATGTTTAAGGGCGATGTTCTGTGATGCAGCTTGTTGATACTCAGCCACAAGAGTTGAGTTGTGGGCGCGCATTTGGGATAATTTAAAACGACAACTATAAGAACAAAGTATTCGATTTACCGTTTCCGAAAGATCGGGTGTCATAGTTGTCTGCGCCATCATGCAGTGGTTACTGTTCTTGGATAGATTCAAGGTTTCCATTTGAGCTGCTGCATCTGCTTAGTTGAAGCCCTTATGCTGTTGGGCCACTAGTGCTGTGGACTTCCCACCTGAGCTGCCAGATGGACTCGTAGTTGACTTGGAAGGAGAGACGGGAACCAACTGTCTGTCACTGCTATGTATGTCGGCGACCCTAGATGACACATACCCTGATGGTGGCTTCTTGCATTCCCTAGCGAAATGGCCTGGTTCATGACATCGGTAGCACTTGAGTTTGTCCTTTGTGAGACCAGTCTTTAGGTTGGACAGAGGTTGCCTTCCACATTTTTTCTAAAATTTGTTGACCCGAAACGCAGCCATTGCCAAGTTCCAGAAGACATCAATCTCATCCAGATCTTCCTGGATGAGGGAAGAATAGATGGAGGGGTAAGATCACCTGCCAGGAAAGCGTTCAAGCTCTTGATCATTGGTGTAGCAATTGCAAGCTTCTCTTCATTCTCCTTAGTAAGAAAAGCAGCATTGGGCGCGGGTTGTGTAGAGCCAGGGGCAGGAGCGCCTGCTTGATGAATAACGCCTTGTTGAACGGTTTGAGGAGTTGCAGGACTGAAGACCACATTAGGATACTGAGCATGGAACTGTGTGTGGACTTGAGCTGCTGAGACCATTGTAGGATTTGGAGATTGATACCCATACACATACTGAGTGTTTTGAGGCATGACAACATGATTGTACACCACATTTGATCCACCTGGTGCTTGTGCAGTTCCTTGTAGAGGACTGTAGACTAGATTCTGTGAGATTAACGCTGCGTTCTAACCTGTCATTCCTGCGGCCATCAGACTACTCTGATGATTGATCTCCCTTTGTTTGTTGTCAAGTTCACATGATTTTATAGTAGCTATCATCTCAGTGAGAGTGACGTCGTTTAGGTTCTTTGTCTTTTTGATCATGCCTACGTCTGCATCCCAGCTTTTGGGCAGTGAATTCAACAACTATTAGTTCATGGCGTTGTTGGTGAGGGTGATCTCAGCTGAAATCATCTGGGAAACTAGTTTGACATAGCGGCGTATCTGATTCTCGATGGTTTCCCCATATATGTGATTGAATGAGCTGAATTGCTGATTCAGCTGGTTCACCCTACTTGCTTTCATGTCAGCGTTGCCCTCGTAGAGATTTTGCAACTCACTCCAAACCTCTTTAGCTTTTTTACAGTTTCTGACCGCGATAGAGATATCGGGTCCTAGAGCCATGGTTAGTGCTGCAGAAGCCTTCTCATCTTCCTCTATGATTTTTACGTCCTCTAGAGTGCATAAGTGCATAGGCTTGGGAATTTTTGTTTCGGGATCTTGCTCTGTGCTATACACTATGGTTCTTGGACCATTCACGATGCATCTCCACACACTGGGCTCCTTTGCCTTGCAATATTGTTCGAAGCGGAACTTCCACTCATAATATTCATCACCATATAACAGATGCGGCACTTTGGTGGAAGTGCCAATCACCTGATCCAGCGCTTGGTGGAGGGCCAAAGTTTGTGATTGCAGGGCTGCTAGTGTGGCATTAGTCAGGTCCTGTGCAGTCATGAATCCAGCCATTAAATTAATTAGAATTTACCAAATATGATTTAAATTATAATTAATTTAAGTGACACAAATGAACAGTGCCCAATCCGAAACAGTCAAATCTGTAGTCAATACGGTCAACCCGGAATGTTTTTCCGAAATGGAAATTCGGAAGTCAACGATGGTCAAACCGACCAAGATGTCCGAAATAAGCAATCCGGAATTAAGAATCTGGAATGAGGAATCCGGATTTAAGAATCCGATTTGAAGATTCGAAGAGAAAGTCCGAGATGAAATCCGAAATAAAATCCGAAAAGCAGATCCGAAATAGAGTCCGAGAAGCAGATTCGGAGTAAAATCCGAAATGCAGAACCTGGAACTAGCAATCTCCTATAAATCCGGAACAGTAACGCAATCCGTAACAGTGTCTCCGCCTTTTATGTAACCGAATTCCGGAATTCAAGGAATTCAAAATCAGCAACAGTAACTCGGATTACAATCCGGAATAGAGCCACAGTCCGGGATCAATCCGGAATAGACGATCTCCTTCGTGTTCTTCGGAATCCGGAACAGTATCAAATACGAATTATGAAGACCTTCTTCGTGTTCTTCGGAACAGTACCTCCGTCAATGAACAGTGATCCGGAATGTGAGAAAATCGATCCGAACAGCAGCAACCAACTTCAAAACTTCTTCAAACAGCAATACCCAGAGCCTGTATTAGAACAACAGGCTCTGATACCAATTGTAACGTGTAACGAATCAAAAAGGCATCGCTATTCTAATCAATCGCGGAAATAATGATTAGGATGAAGAACAACTTGAATAACTTGAATTTGATAACTTGCATACACTAGAAGATGTCAGATACAAGTTTAGTAAACAAAACTCTCTAACCCTTAACAAGTTCCCTAACCCCTCTATTTATAGGCATAGCAAAGCCGAAATATACAACCCTAGGCCCACTTGGCACTAGGAAGCCCAAACTGCTAAAAGTAACCCAAAACCCAAAAACAATATATATGAATAAACCTTTAAGCTCCAAGCCCAACACCAAGAAAGGGATAAAAATGGATACCGATGTGTAATGTAGATTAAGGTAACATATTCAAACTTGACAACTCTTTGGTTTGGTTTAAAATTTTTTTAAAAATCCCAAAAATTTCCCACATCCCCACACTTGGGATACATTGACCCCAATATATGGTTTCGAGGGAAACAATCACTCAGGTTACTTCAACATCACCTTTTGCTCAAATACTCAAATCCCATATTTTCTTTTTTTAAATACATAAAAACGCAACCACAATATCACCAACCCAAAACATAACTATAAATCACAATACACCCCCTTCACTACCAACCATAACCACAATGCAACAAAATAAAGTCTACAATATTGTACAAAGGAAGAACACAACCTGATCAGGTCCAAAGATGGAGGTCATCGTATCCAAAACCTCACCGAATGCGAATGCGCCACTGCCACTACCTCCTTCTTGCTGCCCGGTGCTTTGATGATGCTGTTGCCCATAACGAGGATCCACCCATTGAGAATGATGCATCGGTGGCGTCAGATAGGAAACTGATCATTCCGAATTCTAACCAGTAGAAATACAAAGCTTTGTGCTTTGTTTTGAGAAGACTGAAAATCGTATGGTGGATAGAACACACCTTTCCAACAATTTTCCGAACTTCGATTCACTGCACACTCTTGTTTCAGGTGCTCTTTCAGGTACTAGGCTAATCCTAGCAGTAAAATCTGCTTAGGCTGTTGTACCCTGGGAAACAGACAGGTTTTCCTGGGTGACCCCAAATCGGTTTTAAGGAAAGCGTGTCTTTCACGTGCCTCAGTCACCTTTGTTTTATTTTTCTTTCTTTCTTTGTAATTTGTTTCTCTGTTTAGTTTGTATTGTATTGTATTTGTTTCTATCTATTTTAGTTCCTGCTTCTATATTGTAATCAGAATATGATTAATAAAATTGTTAATCTTTTAATTTCATGAACGATTGTCCTACAATTTCTAGGCTTTCGATACCCAAGAAGAGATGGAAGTTTCTTTGTTTAGGATCTTCTATTTTATAGAAAGACTCTATTTCACCTCTCACAACATAAAGTTCCAAAGGGTATAAGGCACTCATTGGAAGGAATGATGATGACAGATGTATAGGTGGAAGTGAAGTGTTTGTATGTGGAGATGATGAGGGTGGAGTGAAAGTACGTTGTGATGACAAAGAGATTGGTGATGGAACCTCTTCATCACCTTCATCAACAACAAAAATTTTTCTTTTGCGTTGGAATCTGATCTTTGGTGATGGCGGATGTGCAGGAATTCTTGGTGGTGTGGATAATGGTTAAGTTAAAGTGGGAAATGTGAGTAGAGTAGTGGTTTGGGGAACATCTGTTGTTCCAGCAACTACTATCACAACATCTGCCCTAACATCTGTTGGGTTGTTTTGTGGTGTTTGGACAGAGAATACAATAAGATTAGCGTTAACAGTGGTTTTAGAAGTGTCTTCTTTTTCCAGCTATTTGGCTTTTTCTTCTTCAATCAGCATTAAGGCTTTAGCTTCCATTGTATCTTGTCTTTTCTGCTTATCACCAGCAATCTTTTCAGCTTCTTTGTTTAGGGTCTCATCAATCCCTTTTCCCAAAGTTGCATCAGATGCCGTAGTAGTGGTTTCTGGCTGTTGTTGCACCTTTGGTTTAGCAATTGAATCAGGCTGCAACTTTCTCAGTGAATATTTATCCCCCTTTTTGGCATCATCTTCAATTTCGTTTTGAAAAATAATAACCGGGGCAGAGCCAGTAGTTTTCAGCAAATGATCTTTGATGGCTTTAATATCTGCTTGTGTATCTTTGTATCTAGCCTTGACCATATTTATGATTAACTTCATGTGTGTCTCATGCTGAATATCTGCCAGTTGTCTATGAGCTAAGATAATTGGTTGCATAACTTTCCATAGCTCATCAGCCAATTGTCTCTGCCAATTAGGTTGGTGATGGTTGAGGTTGGGAGTTTTGTAGGGCTTGCTTCATCATGGTTTTGTGGTCATCAATTAATGATTCCATGGAAGACATCCCCTCCATTAATTCTTGGTATTTTAATTTATCACCTAAGTTAATAGGATTATCTAAATTCCTACCAAAGGTCGTTGTATTTGGATCATCAGCATGAGGAACCTCAATATTTTCAGAACCAAATGCCCCTTTGTCTTGGTACTAGGGACTTCCAACTCAGACAAAGGTTACTGTTGTAGCCTCAGCAGTTGTTGCCTTCAAGGAAGTCTTACTAATGTAACCACTGTCCAACTGAAACACTGTTGTGTCCTTAGTTGTAGTGGCTGCTTCACATGAAATACCACCAAGAGTTACTTGTAACTCAAGGGGTGTAGCCTTCTCAATTGCTTGTAGGCTAGTAAATAGAGTTTTCTCAGACTTAGTCAAATGTAGAAGTTGACTCTCTTTAATGGGTGAATGAGAGGAACTGATATCAGTTTTCTTTATTGCATCAAGCAATGGTATAAATGTGGGTGGTATTGGAGAAGCGGGAGTAGGTTGTGCTGTAGAAAGAGACATTGCCCTAGGAAAGGGGATGTGGTGTCCTTGTGGATACAACTTGTTCCTTTTATGAGGAATCAAGAGGAGTTTGGCTAGGTGGAGATCTTTGTTCCATCTTCTGTGAGGAAGTAGCAGCAGTGGTTTCAAGTGACATTGTGTTGTCACATGTGTAACCTCTGGGATCTCATCTTCTAGAGTTACCTTTTTGGTTTGTTTGGTGGGCTTTTTGGATTTTGTTGGTTTCTTTTTGGATTTTTCTGGTGGGGGTTGCACAACACTAGTTATAGTGCCACGTTCACCAAGAGCAGCGGGCTCAGCAACAGAGGTTTGTGTAGTGGATGTGTTAGCATCTAAAATTTGCTCATTCCCCTTTGCTTGTGTTTTCAAAACCTTTAGCCTTTGGTTTGAGAGTCTTGTAAAATTTTCATGTTTAAGGATGCCAATTTCACAAATGACACCTTATTGAAAATCAGTTTCAGAAACTTGTTAATGAAGATAAAAACTCAATAGCCTAAGGTGTATAAGGAAACCTTTATTTTTGAAATGTTGTATGCTTTGCAACCAAGTCAGAAAACAATACCTGGGAAAAATTAAACTTAGATTTTGTCAAAATAGCATATCCAAGATACTGAATATTTAAAGGTATCTCATTAAATGCAGTTGTCTTGACTGACAAACATAACTTTAAAGTATGGAAAAAGAATTCATGTCAGTAGGAAATTCAGGTTTATAGATGGGAATACCTATCATTTGACCTTCATAACCACGCTAAATGAATTCATCATGTAAGTCTTTCATTGGGAAAGAAGTGGGGTCATTTGGGTCACTTAGACCAAATGTGGTGGAAATGGTGCATGGAGAAATTTGGACAAGAGACTGCATAATCTTTGACGTAATAGCAAATGGCTTTTTGACTTGAATCTCAACTTTAGCATTTGCCCAAAATTGTCGAAGTGTGTCCACATAGATGGGAGCCTTAGCCTTAGAATATCCTTGTATAATGATGTTTGTAGAACATCGATCATTGCACGATAGGCATCATTATTATCAGTTTTCTCAAGGATAGGAAGGTAGTTGTGGGGATTTTTGATGTTCAGAGTCATGATTGAAGAGTGAATGAGGGTTTGTGAAGAAGATAACCACTTTGGAAAATTTTGAATTCAATACGGCAGTGAAAAACTCTGTTTACATGGAACATGGTTTATAAAGGAAAAAGTGAATGCTGACATGGCAACGGTTTTAAAAAAATCTGATGGCTAACATCCGTCCACGTGTAAACTCTGTTGGATAATGAAAGACAATTGTTTGGAAACCTTTGCTGGATACCGACATTGGTTCTGAAGAGTGGAATGAACAGTGGTGATTCTACACTTCAGCGGATAGATTATCAGAGGATTGGGTAAACAGTGAATTCACCAACAGTGGATGTAGAACAGAGGATACACTTTTAGCAACGGATAGATTTTCAAGCCAAGAAGAGGTTTTGAGAAACAGTGGTTTTGAGCAAACTTTAGATATTTATTGAAAAATTTAAATTTTAGCTATTTTTAAGGATGGATTTTTTATTTTCTGAAAACATTTTGATACTACTTACACATGGAAAACAAAATTTTGTTTTTATTCCACGTTTAGCATACCAATCCTAAAGATTAGACTTTCAAAGGTAGATGTATCTAATCCTTTAGTTAGAACATCTGCCAGTTGATCTTTAGTGGGAACATGATACAGAGAAATCAAACCGTTTTCATAGCAATCTCTCACAAAGTGATGTATGATGTTAATGTGCATTGTGGTTGAGTGGGAGACTGTATTTTTATGATGTGTCCAGCTACTTGATTATCCAACATGAGAGGAGTCTTTAGAGAAGTTACACCAAAATCCAGCAATTTATTCTAAAGTCATAGGAGTTGAGTAGTGCAGCTTGTAGCAGCAATATACTCAGCCTTTGCTATGGATGTTAATACTTCAGCTTGCTTTTTGCTCTACCAAGACACTAAGCAATTGCATGGGAATTGACAACCTCCTAATTTTGACTTCCTTGTGGTGTGACATCCAGCAAAATCACTGTCTGAATAACCTAAAAGCTAAATATTTCCATTAGCTTGATACCAGATACCAAGTATGGGAGCACCTTTTATGTATTTGAATAGCCTTTTTACAGCAATGAGATTTGGCTTCCTAGGTGCTGACTGGGATTTGGCACAAACACATGTTGCAAACATGATGTCTGGCCTTGATGCGGTTAGGTACAATAAAGAACCTATCATGCTTCTATAAAGTGTGTGATCAACCAAGTCATCCTTATCATCAAAAGTGACAAGAGTTATGGTTGCCACGGATGTGTTGCATGGTTTACAATCATTCATATCAAATTTGTATGACATAACCATTTTGCAATTATTTTACTTTGAGACCAAGAAAACATTGGCGCACCCATTGCACTCATTTCAAACTCTACTGCCATGAGTTGTCTGAACTCTTCACAAATGGCAATGCATGTGGATCCGGAAATGATATCATCCACATAAATTTGGACAAGCATCAAATCTTTTCCTCTCCATTTCAAAAATAAAGCTTTGTCAATTTTATCCCTTGTAAAACAAATGATATGAGAAAGGTTGAAAGAGTTTCATATCAGGCTCTTGGTTCTTGTTTCAAGTCATAGAAAGCTTTATTAAGCTTGTAGACATGATCAGGATAAAATGCATCTTCAACACCAGGAGGTTGACAAACATATACCTCTTCTTTGATCTTACATACAAGAATGAACTTTTGATATCCATTTGAAACACCTTGATGTTGTGGTTGGCAGCAAAAGCTAAGAACAGTCTGATGGCTTCTAATCTTGCTATAGGAGCAAATGCTTAATCATAGTCAATGCCTTCTTTCCTGCTCTAACCTTGAACCACGAGCCTAGCTTTATTCTTAACACTAATACCCCTTCCATTGGTTTTTTTTAAAGACCCATTTTGTTACAATTGGACATACATCCTTTGGCAGTGGTATATGTTCCCATACTTGTCTTTTGAATTGAAGGTGCTCTTCTTGCATGGCTTCTACCTAACTGTTGTCTTTTAGTGCCTCTTGGTACTTGACAAGTTGTGTGAGAGATTGGAAACCAGGAAAAAGACAACTATTTTTTGATTGACTTCTAGTGAGCTCCCCTTCATTGATGTTGCCAATGATTTGATTAGATGGATGACTTTTAAGGTAGATTACATCTCCCTTATATGGAATAATGGCATTTTGAGGTGAAGGCTGCGGATGGGAATCATCTGAGCTAACATCTGTTGGAAATTTTGAAGAGCCAACATCAGTTTGAAATGGAAGTAGAGGTATTGGAGGGAGAGGTGTGAAAACATGTTGACTTTTATCAATAGTGGTTGGACTTTTATCAACAGGGGTTATATTTGATGAGCTGGTAGAGAATTGAGGATCAGTAGTGGTTGATCCAGCAATGGTAGAGTTTTTGCAGTTGTTAGTTACATCTATTCCTCTGATTGTGGAAGTGACTTTATATTGTGGAATCACAATTTCATATCCATAGTCTCATGGTGAAGATTGTGGTGTACCTGCAGGGTTAGTCTTGACAGACACATCATCAAATGTAAATTTATTTAGATCAAACAATTCTGCAGGGTTTGCTGGGATTTTTAATGAAGAAAGTTCATTGAACTTTACATTCAAGGTCTCTTCCGCACACCTAGTCCTTGAATTAAAGACTCTATAGGCTTTAGTAGTGGTTGAGTATCCCAGAAAATAACCACAATCTACTTTGGCTGCAAATTTTAAAATTGAATCTTTTAAGTTCAAAATAAAACATGTGCAACCAAAGATTTTGAAGTATGAGATCAGTGGTTTGATCTTATACAAAATTTCATAAGTAGTTGTTGATGCATTGGGTTTATCAAGATTCTATTCTACACGTAGCAAGCAGTGTTTACAACTTGTACCCAAAAGGTTAAGGGTAAACCTGAGGCTACAAGCATTATTCTGGCAGCTTCAATCAAAGTTACGTTTTTCCTTTCAACCACCCCATTTGTTCAAGTGTTCTTGGAACGTGGTACTTCCTTACCATTTGTGAATCGGGGATCGGTTCCTTCGATGAGCAACCGGTCAAATCTAACTCAGCTAATAGAGGCGGAATTCATTGCTAGTGAGAATGACAAACGAACAAGTTAGATCTACTGTTTAACTGCGTTGAATGTATTGATTGACTTGCAAAGTACAACGCAAGTAAACAAATTAGCAGGGCTTCACCGTACCAACTGGACTAACACTTACTAGCTCTGACACAACACTCCTCTATTTATAGGTAAACATGACTCACACTGGAGTGTGTGAAACAGAGACTGTGACTCGTGCGAGTGGCTGCCTCTTATGAGTGACAGAGTGTCACTCGTACGAGTCAAGTATCTTATCATATGAGTCTGCTACAAAATATATAAAGCAAACAATAAAATTTACAAACTGACGTTGGAGCCCTATCTACAATAACGACATATCCTAGACGTAGGAAATAGATATAATGCACCAACATAATTCCTTTTGACACACTAAATCATCCAACTCTTTATTTCTGAACTCTGTGCCATTGTCACTCCTAAAGACTTTTACTGGCAGGTCAAATTGCTTTTCAACTTGTTTTACAACTACGTACAAGATGCCTGCAGTCTCATCCTTTGAGTGCAAAAAGTAAGTCCACGTAAACCTAGAAAAATCATCAACAATCACAAGGCAATACCTTTTTTGTTTAAGGCTCATGATTTTTATATGGCCAAACAAGTCCATATGCAACAATTGTAAGCATTGACTTGTTTTGGACTCAATTATAGGCTTGTATGAACTTTTATGTTGTTTTCTTTTTAAACAAGAAACACAATGTTCATCTCTTGTGAAAATTTTTTGTAGTAGACCACTTACAAGGCCTTGTTTAGAGCGTGTGGTGATAGTTGTCAGATTTGTGTGGCCAAGTCTCTTGTGCCATAGTTCTATCTTTTTGTTAGAGGCAGCTGAGAATAAATAGGCATCAGTCATTGGATTATCCTTCAACATATCAACCACATACACATTGCCACTCCTATGAGCAACAATTATGCTTTGCTCTCGGCTATGATTTGATCAATCTTTTTAACCACTTCTTGCCCAACAGTCTGACAAGTTTTCTTAGTAAAGAATGACCCATAGCCCATGTCACTCATTTGTGAAACACTAAGAAGATTAACTTTTAGTTTGTCAATAAGATTGAACTTTTCAAATTTGAGTTTCCCAGCCTGAATAGTCCCTGATCCAGGCACCTTCCCCTTTGAATTATTACCAAAGGATATTTCACACCTTCCATGAGCCATGAAGTCTTTGAAAAGGGCTCTACATCCTATCATGTGCCTGGAGCCTCTACTATCTACATACAATAAACTATCAAGGCAAGTAGAAGCTTCCTGTACAATGGTAACTAATTAGTTTAGGTGGGTTTCTAAAGCCAAAATGGCTTTGGAAGGGGTCACATACATGTCAGTCTCAAATTCAAAAGAATGGGCAGTGGTTTAAACAAATCTTTGTAACATCTATTGAGACCCATCTCCTATCAGATGATAGTAACCATAAGGATGCCTAACTCTTCGTTTTGAGGGCCTTTTGTAACCATAATAACTAAGAGGTACCTTTCGGTAAATTGGTTAGCCATATCCTCTTGGGTACTGGTTGGCAGGTGGTGCATCTGTTACATGCACCTCTCTGGGAGTAGAGGTTTTGTGAAGTGATTTGGTAACAAATGTTTGAACAGGCACAAAAGTCTATTTAGATTGTCCTTTTGAAGTACTAGTCTTTGAACTCTCGAGTGTTTTGGATTTAAACTCATTCTTTTTCACATCAAAGTTTCTAAGATAAACACACTCTTGAGTTTTATGATTTATTTTATCACAAATTGTGTAGTTTGGAGAATCAATGATCACACTTGTTTTGTTTTTCATAAGCTTTTAGAAGAAAACAGTTTTGGTAACATGGTTTTTCTTTTCACATAATTAATAAAACTGGTTTTTGATCTTTATTTCTTTTTCCCTTTTTCAAACTTTTGTCAGCAGATGTTGTAACATCTGCTAGTAAATCTGCTATGCGAATGATTCTTGCTTTTGGTGCTTTGACACCTTCAATGGTTGAAAAATCCATTGGTTTCAAATTCTCAATGATGTCACATTCATCAGACCATGTGGATTTAAATTGATATTTATCAATTTCCTCAAAAGTTGAGGATCCCTCATGTCTTTCTAAAACAATTTTGTTTCCATTTTTATCAGTGACCTTGATTTCTTGTCCAGACAAATTTGGTGTAACAATTTCAACCACACTAGAATCATTTTCAGTAACATTTCAGAAATTTGGTTATTTTCTTTGAAACCTATGCCAAATTTTATGTTACTCTTGACCTGGTTTTCTAACATAATCTCCTAACCTTTACAGGATTCCACCCATTTTGCACAAGTAATTTCGAGCATTCCAACTCCTTTTTGCAAAGTTGATATTTTTCTATTATAGTTTGGAGTTGGTCCTTGGTTATGCTAGATTGATGTTTTAAGCTACTGAATTTAGATTCTTTTTCAAACAGTTTTGTTTTTAACTCTTTTGAAAGCTTTTTAAATTGAAATTCATCATCCAAAATCTTATTTATAAGGTTTTCATTCACCTCTTTTATTTTAGCAAAAGCTATGATGCATTTATCTAACATAGATCTTTTAAGACTTGAGGAGATACCTTAGTAGCAGCCATCATGGCACAGTCACATGCACCTTCACAAGCACTTGTATCCCATGGGTTAGACATAGATTTCAATTCTTCATCAACATTTTCTTTTGTAACAACTGTTCCATCATGAACATCAGACACAACAAATTTAAACTCCACTTCCTCAAATTCAAACCCTCAACTCTAGAGTCTAATGCCATAAAGCAAAATTCATTTTGTTTCTTTTTAGTGTTAGCAATTAGAGCAAAGTTTTCATTAGTTAGATCCTCAAGAAAGCTACTCCAATCGACAAAGCCCTGAGTAAAGAAGCTCTGTTAATTAACCTCTGCCGGAGCAGTGGTTTGAGTAACTTGTTGTGATGCTTGCATTTGAACCTGAGGAGCTAGTGCTTGAACATATTGAATTTGAGGAACACGGTTTGAACATATTGTACAGGAACAGCGGTAGCAGGGTGTGCAAAATGAGCAGTGCTTTGCATATGAGGAGCGGGGGTATATTGGGAATAATGGACACTGTTTTGAGGTCTAAGTAGGATGTGTGATAATTGGTCCAGATGTTTGAGACCTTCACTCTCTAGCAAAGTGACCTAGCCTATTTTACACTTGAAACATTTAATTCTTGACTTATTCATCCCAACTTTTACCCCCCCCCCCATGCAACCATGGGAACTTTCTACTAGTTCTCTTGTAATACTTGCTAGCCCTAACACTCAACTAAGCAAGCTAGTGCAAAATATCCATCTCTTCCAAATCTGTAGGGTTAAAATGTTGAAGGTCATTCAACTCAAAGGATAAGTTATTAGAAGTTTGGCTTTCCCCATTAGCGATAAAAGCATAATTGGTTGTGTAAGAATCAGAGCCAGAGGCTTCTTCTTGGCCCAAAAGTGTTGTACTACCGAATGCGTATTCATCAGCCACTTTTCTAGACTCTTGTAGCTTCTTTTTCTAGTTTAGCACTCTCTCATAATTGAGGAGCCTACCATGAAGCTAAGTTAGACTCATCTCTTTGAACCAAACCGAATTTCTAGTTACAAAAGCTATAGTGTCCCACTTGTCTGGTAATGGTCTAAGAAAATGACTATTTAAAGTCGAATTTGTAACTCAACATTGACCAGTTTAAGGTCACTAATGAGACAGCTAAATCTTTCAAACTGTGGGGTTAATGACTTTCCTTTCACATGACAAAATGTTTCATATTGTTGATTCAAAACCTCTCTTTTGTTTTCAATTACTTCCTCTGTCCCACCGAATTGCTCTTTCAATGCATCCCATAACTCCTTTGCACTATTACAATGCAATAGGCTAGCAAAGATATCGTTTGGCGATTCAGAAGCAACGATACTAAATGCCTTTGCATCTAGCTCGATTTTTTGGAAATCCTGCTCGGAGTAATTTTCAGGATTCTTTGGTACTTGGACTTTAGGGTCCTCTGTACTCTGTATCATTGGTACATGAGGTCCAAAGATGACCTACTTCCAGCAACCGGTGTTTTGCTGAGCAAGAACATGACCGATCCATCTCTGCCAAATATTGTACTCTCATCTGATGAAAATTGGTGGTTTAACAAGTTGCCGGTGTTGTGAGGATCTTGTGATATTTGTAACATTTTTGATTATTTGTAAAACATGTTTTTTTTAAACTACTTTAAATGTAAATAAACTTTTACTCTTCAATCCAATGAGCAAACGCATTAGCAGTGAGAGCTGATCTGTTCAAATCAAACTGATTCTGATACCAATTTTTAGGATCTAAGTTTGATATTGTTGTGAACGTTTAAGATGAAATCAATGGAAGTGGATAAACATGTATGAATAGTGCAGCGGAAATAGTAAACTGTGTATTCACAACAATAGGAAGATTGCTTTCACTAACATGCTTTTATAAAACAATTGTTTGCATGTATGAAAGATTACAAACTCCCCCTCAACCTAAGATCACCCTGATTTGCTCGTACACAAAATGTCAAGATGAAGTAATAGTGATGAATAGAATAGTACTGGCACTGTTCTATTTATGATACAGAGCAAACCACTGAGCATCTTATGATGATGTCACATTGAAAGTAACATGTAACAAAATATAACATCTGCTAAGCTAAACACTGCTATAAACTATATAATACAAAGTCTGATAGAAAACACTGATGAGACATCCTCTGTTGAGCTTCAGCAGAGTTTTCCTTGGCAGACCTTTAGCTTTAGTCTTCAGCAGATCTTTGCCTTGGTAGACCTTTAACTTTAGTCTTCAGCAGAGCTTTGCCTTGGTAGACCTTTAGCTTTAGTCTTCATTAGAGGTTTGCCTTGTTAGATCTTTGGCTTTAGTCTTCAACAGAGCTTTGCTAGGGCAGACCTTTGAACTTTGTCTTCCTCAGAGCTTGGCCTCAGCAGATGTTCATTTATTATAAGGATAAGAGGTTATAGAATATTTTGGCTTTTGATCATCTGTTCTTTTGTAAAGTTCAATTTCCAACAATTTCAACCAACTCACAATCATTTACAGCAATGTTTTGAGAAACTTGGTCATGTTTTCTAAAACCTACACCAAATTTTACAATGCTTTTGATTTGTGATTCTAACATAAGCTCGTAACCTTTACAAGATTCTACCCACTTTTCACAAGTAATTTGGGTAGATTCAAGCTTCTTTTTATAATTTTTATATTTTTTATTATAGTTTGGAGTTGATCCTTGGTTATGCTAAACTCATGTTTGAGGCTTCTAATTTCAGAATCTTTTTCAAACAGTTTCGTTTTTAACTCTTTTGCAAGTTTTTCAAACTGAATTTCATCATCCAAAATTTTTTTCTAAGATTTTCATTCACCTCTTTTATGTTAGCAAAAGCAATAATACATTTATCATAATATAAGTCTTTAAGGACCTGAGGTGATACCTTAGAAGCAGTCATCATGGCACAATCACATTCACCTTTACAAACACTGGTTTCCCATGGGTTTGACACTGAGATCATAGTTTTTTCACCAACTTTCTCTTATGAAACATCTGCTACAACATTTTCACAAACATCATTAGAATTTAACACTACCTCCTCAGACTCATCCCCTTCAAGTATTGTGTCTAGTGCCATGAAACAAAAATCATCATGTTTCTTTTCAGTATTAGCAACTACAGCAAAATTTTCATCAGTCAGTTCCTCAGGTAAGCTACTCCAATCAACAAAACCATGTGCATAGAAGCTCTGTTGACTAGTCTCTACAAAAGAAGAGGTTTGTGTAACTTTTGGTGCAGGCTGCACATGAACATGAGGACTTGGGGCTTGAACATAATGTATATGAGGAACAGTGCTTTGGACATATTGAACTAGAACAGTGGTTATAGGGTGTGTAAAATGAGTAGCGTTTTGCATATGAAAGCAGGGGTATATTGGGAATACTGGACAGTGTTTTGTGTGTTTTGCGATCTAGGACTTGGGTGTGTGATAATTGCACCATTTGTTTTACTCCTACACTTCCTAGCAAAATGACTTAACATGTTACACTTGTAGCATTTAATCTTTAATTTATCCAACCCAACTTTTAACCCACCCTCCATGCAACCCTAGGAATTTTCTACCAGTTCTTTTATAGAACTTGCTGGTCTAAAGACACAGCAATGCTAGTTGGTGTAATATGGTTCTTCTAAATCAGTTGGATCAAAATGTTGAAGATCATTAAGTTCAAAGTCTAAGTTGTCAGAAACCTTGTTTTCCCCATTTGCTGCAAAAGCAAAGTTGGGTGAGCAAGAATCAGAGTTGAAATTCCCACCAGATGTTATGTCAAAATGATCATAACTCTGTTCCTTGCTACTACCAGAGGTTTCTTCTTGACCAAAAAGTGTTGTACTACCAAAAGAATAATCATCAGCCACTTTTCCTGACTCTTGTAGTTTCTTTTTCTGGTTAAGCTCTCTCTCATACGTGAGGAGCCTACCATGAAGCTGAGTCAAACTCATCTCTTTGAACCCAACAACAATTCTAGTTACGAAGGCAATAGTGTGCCATTTTTCTAGTAGGAGATCTTGGAAATCGTCTAGTCAAAGTGTAATTTGGATATTCAACTTTTACCAGTTTAACTCACTAATGAGATAACTAAACCTTTCAAATTGTTGACTTATTGATTCTCCTTCCACATGACAAAATGTTTCATATTGTTGGTTCAAAACTTCTCTGTTATTTTCAATAACCTCTTCAGTGCCACCAAATTGTTCTTTTAGAGCATCACATAACTCCTTTGCACTATTGTAGTGCAACAAGCCGGCATAGATATCATTAGGCAAAGCAGTTGCCATGATACTAAATCCCTTTTGCATCTAGCTCAATTTTCTTAAAATCTTGCTCGAAGTAATGTTCAGGACTCTTTGACAACTTGAACTTTTGGGTCTTCGGCACTCGGTACCATCGGAACGTCTGGTCCAAAAATAACCGATTTCCAGCAACCCGTATTCTATTGTGCAAGTATGTGACCCATCTGTTGTTGCCAGATATTGTACTCTGATCTGACAAGTATCGGAGATTTGTACATGGTGCTAGTCTTGTGTTGATCTTGTGGATTTTGAGACATTATGATTGTTTACAAACATGTTTTAAAACTTTAAACGTAAATAAACTTTTACTTGTTTTCAATACAAACGAACAAATGAATTAGCAGTGAGAACTGACCAGTTTATATCAAACTGATTATTAAATCAAATTTGAACAACCAAGCTCTGATACCAATTGTTAGGATCTCAGTTTGATATTGCAACGAAATGTGTAGAACTTTGAAATCACAACAATAGAAACATTGTTTTCATTGACATGCTTTTGTAATATTAATCACGTATGCATGCAAATTACAAACTCCCCCTCAGCCTAAGATCACTCTAATTTGTTCGTACAGAATGTGTAGAAGAAGTGATAGATTGAACAGTAGAGGCACTATTCTTTTTATAGTACATTACAAACCATTAAACGTCTTTGGCTGACGTCACTATAAAAGTGACATTTAACAACCTAACAAACTCTAACCTCTGCTAGACCTAAACACTGTTACATTAAAATACAATATAAACTCTAATGATAACAACTGTTGAGATATCCTCTATTGGGCTTTATCCTTTGTTAGTTTTCAGAAGACTTTACTTCAACATACTTTATCTTCATTAGAGGTTCTCATCAGCAGACCTTGGATTCCAGCAGATCTTAGCCGTAACAGTTCTTTGGTTATTTATCAGAGCTTGACTTTAATAGACCTTTGCTTCTAGCAGAGCTTTATCCTAGAGATCTAGTGAACACCTCTTTATTTCTAGTAGAGTTTAGAGTAGTAGATCTTTATTATGAAGGATCAGATGTTATAGATGTTTTGGCTTTTCAATCATCTATTCTTTTGTAGGGTTCAATAGATCCAACAGCAACATATAAATTATATAAAATACGATATAAAAACAACCCTTTTTAGTACTAATGTTGGAAAAGGTGTGTTTCTTTGTGTACTTTTGATTTTTAGGATAAAAGAAGCTTAAATGTATAAAAGAAACAAATTAACAACAAAATCCAGCATAAGTATAGAAGACGAGAAGACAACACACTATACCAGCCCTCCGAGCTTCACCCAAAGACTAAAAACAACAAATCAGAAGTCTGGCACGGGTCGTGCATAGTCGGCATGGGGTCATGCCCCTTCAAGATTCTAGATCAGAAGAAGACAAACGGAAGCATATAAGAGACATGGGTCCTGTCCCCTTGGGCAGGGACGTGGTCAACTTCCCAGATTTGCGTATATGGGATAGTACAACGAGTCCAATGGACACAGGGTCATGTCGTTGATACACGAGGCCGTGAAGTAGACTGATCTGACATGCGTATTAAATGAAAACAGTGAAGAAGGAATACATGGGGCCGTGTGAAGGGTTTGTTCCCAGCTATAAATAGGGGTGCTTGGTTTCATTCCAACTCATCCCTTAGTAAATCATTTCGCTCACACCTGCCACTACTCACCATCATCTTCCACCACAATCGTTAGAGTTTAGAGTGTGCAGTAGTCTCGGGATCCAAGATTGATCGTAAGAGCCTCTGTCAAACTATGGCCATGCTTGGCTAATCTCTTACATCACTTGGTGAAAACGAAATCTTTTATGCATCACTTTTGATTTCCAATCTTTGGTTAATTTTTTAATTGGGTTTGTATTAATGACTTTAATAACTAGTTTCTTTATAACAAAAGTGATTATTCTATCTTTCCTTCATGTTTTGTTGATTCACTCATTTGTGTCTTTACGGTCAATATAAAGCGCGTTAACTGCCTGGAAGGGGTAAGAAGGGTGGTTTGCATAAAAATCTTGCCTCATTCAGTGTATAGATGCTGAGAGGACTTGGTTCAAGCTTATTAGGACTTCCTTTGAGGCAGATAGCATCAAATCTGGGGAAGTAAGAATAGCTCGAACCCCATATTTATAAACTACTACTAATACTTTAAACCGGCCTTGCGGGACTTTATCCCTGCTGACTAAGACCAATATGGCCGAGGGAAGCGTTGCTTCCAGAAGAGGAACATGCCACATTTTTCATTAATAACTTATTTAATTATCTTTCAATATTCCGGCCTTGCAGGACTATATCCCTGATTAGTCAGACCCATATGGATGATGGTATTGTCGCCTCCAAAAGAGTGGCAGGCCACTTTACTCAAGATAATCTCTTAAAAACACCCAAAGTGCGGAAATCATCAAAGGATACATAAAGGATGAATCGAAACCAAGTGATTCTATCTTGTTTATTTGTCTCTTTTATTTTCTTTTGCTTATTTTAATTTACTCGTAAAAAACCCTTTCTCAAAGTGTGGGTCGGTTAGGCGTTGACGATAATCCAGTATAATAAGCTTTTGTGTCCTTGAACAATCTCGGTATCTTACCATCACTATACTACACTAACAATGGGTGCACTTGCCCTAATGTGTTGTAGAGAGTGATAGTGTTATATCGTGTTTTATAAATATAAGCTTGCATAAACGAGTGAAAAGTACTTATAATATATATCTAAAAATTATACACACCCTCGCTCACGTCAAGTTTTTTGTGCCGTTGCCGAGGATACAAGGAGTTTAAGAAAGCTTAAAATTGACAGGGTAATCATTTTCTTTATTTTTTATGTTCAAATTTCTGTTTGTTTTTCCAAAAATTACAGTTACAGTAGTTTAACACGGGGTCGTGCTGCATAACCCGGGGTTGTGTCCAATCTAGAGTAACCGAAAACTACACAAAACTTTTTCATAGAATGCTCACATGGGGACATGCTTATTCGACAAGTAGCCGTGTAAAAACACCCAATACCAAATAAATTACAATCCTAGACACGGGACCGTGTTTCTTCAATACGGGGTCGTGTACACCTTCTGTTTGCATAAAATTTTTATCTTTCCGAGAACTGTGATCTTCTAGGTACTATCCAAACAATGGATTATTACATGGGAGATGAATACTACTACGATGACCATTATGAGGAATCATATTGTACCATATGTGGTGAATCCCATCCGGTACAAAATTGTTACCTTTTTCAACCATCAACCTCATACACAACATATGAGGATCCACGTTTTTAGCTTCTGATTGGGATACTTGTTGGTAAAGAATTTCTATAGCCTACATCTTAAGGTCATGCTGTATGTGTAACAGTGCTTAAACGTTAGATTATATGTCATTTTGTATGTATATGGGCCACTTCGTACGAAGTGTTGCTCACCTCACACGAAGTGCACCTCGTACGAAGTGGCACAATACTCTTGTGTGATGCTGCCATGTCTATAAATAACTGAGCAGGGGTGTTGGGTCCTTAGCTGTTTTTCTGATTGTAAGGCGAAGCCTTGTCAGTTTTGTCTCTGATCTGTAAACGTTTATTCAAGATTAATGAAGCAGAGGCATTGAAATAGTATATCTTATCATTGTCAACTAGTTAATGATGAATTTCGCGCACATTAATTAGCTCAAGCCTGGTCCTGTTCTTTTGAAGGAGAGTTGATCCTCCCACAAGTGGTATCACAGCGTGGAGGCCTGATTTGAAGACAATTGATCAAGTTTCAGCCATTGAGGACTTCTTATTCTACTCCTTCTTATTGCTATCAGATCTGAATGAATTCATAGACAAATTGGACTAATTTTATAGTATAACACGTTTAAATTAATTTAAACAAACCCTTGAAAGTTTCAGATCTAAAATCAAACCGTATTCATGTCGAAAATTGCATAAACACAAAATTGTGAATGCACTTCGTACGAGTTGTAAGTATCACTTCGCACAAGGTGACAAGCCTCTTCGTATGAAGTGAATACTCGCACTAAGGTGTTCAATATTATTTTTTAATCACTTCGCACGAAGTGTATACCAGTTCAAACCAAGTGGTTAAAACCCACTTCGCACGAAGTGTCACATCATACGAAACCCACTTCACACCAAACAAGTGTTAAACCAATTTTTTGATAAAAAAAAGGAAGAAGAATTTTATGACGCGTTTGCTTTATCCGAAGTTACAACCGCAGCCACCCAAAACTTAAACCTAGATAATGAAATGGGCATTATGGCTAAGCTGTCAAAATTAATGTATCTTGAAGATTATAAAGGTTTGTATGAACGGTTTACAAACTGGGTACTGGCAAACTACCTTGAAAACTAGTATGCAATAGAGGAAGGATACAAGGTTCTGGTGGGAGAAAATGGTCTCGAGAAAGTATTAATGCTAACGATCAAGAGAAGGATTTTTCAAGCGTGAGAAAAAGATGATGAACATATTGCAACTAGCCACTAGAGAAGATATATTCACTTTGTTGCCACATGATAACATATTACAAGGGTGAAACGATGAAACAACTCTTAGAGAGGTACTATCACCTCGTGGTGGAAATGAAGCGTTTGGGTGTTAACAAAGAGGATGAAGATCTGGTAGAGATATTGGTAGACGCTTTGCTAGAGGGTGAGTGGTCAATATATCTTACAATTATCTAGAATAGTCTAGACTACAGTAGCAGCACGATGACTTTAGCAAAATTCATTGAAAAGCTTGAGGCTCACGAATTAGAATTGCAAAAGATGGTGAAATCTAGAGGAGCGCATGCACAACAGGATATTATTTTGTACTACAAGGGAAGTACACCTGCCAACATCCAAAGCCTGAAGATACAAACGACATTTAGTGCTAACAACTCGATGAATGTTCCAAATCAACCAAGCAACAATACTAGTTTTACCTTATTCCATAGTTATTGATGTGCATAATGTCTATTGCCTACGTCTAGGATATGTCAGTTGTGTATATAGGGCATAGATTTGTCAGTTTTATATGTATTTTTAGTGGCTCGTACGAGTGACATCTTGTCACTCGTACGAGGCACCACTCGCACAAGCCTACACCCTCTGTCACACCCCGACCCGCAGCGGAAATGGTGATCGGGGCATGATTGGGTTTTCATCAAAGCTCATGACATTTATTATAAAGTTTCATATTTATTATTTCTTTTTAAAGGAGAACATACAATCAAATCACACAAGTACAACATGTTCTATACATCTTTCAAGACTTCATTATTTTTCTTCTAAGGCAATTTCCTACGTGTTCCTTGCTTCAACCTGTCCACCTCTATCATGTGTAAAAATGGTTTTTGGGTCAACAAAAAGTTGGCGAGTGAATCCTATGAAAACGTTTTAAACGTGTTTATTGAATCAATTATAAAATAAAGTGCATAACCACATATGAGTAAAAGTAGATGTAAATTTATTCACAAAACACATAATATTAAATATTGCACACACATACACCAAATGATTGTTTTTGAGTCACGCGTTGTTCAACTCGTCTCCCACGAGGAACTGATGGGCCTAATGAATGATTTTGAGGCACGCGTTGTTCAACTCGTCTCCCACGATGAACTGATGGGCCTAATGAATGTTTTGCACGCAACTTAACAAATATGTAAACACACCTCACAACAAACAATATTTGCATTTTAAGTTTAGATCATATAATGGTATAGCACGAGTTTGAATAAGCGAATTAATTTAAGTGACACATGATACACCCCAAAACATGAATAAAAATGGGAGTTTGTAAGAATTCACTCACAGTGGTTGCGTTTCTTGGATTGATGATGAATGCGCACGAATTTGGATTTAACCACGAGAGAAACTAACCTAAATAATAACATAATGGTTCGGTAAATAAGTGGATTTTATTAACAATTTTAATAGGATTTTTAGATTTATTTTTGTGAGTTTAAGATCATTTTCTAACTTTAAAAATATTATTTTTAAGTATTTTTAATTGATTTTTAAAATAAATAAATAAATAAAAATATATTTTTAATTTGACTTTGTTGACCGTTGACCGTTGACCGGTCGGACTGTGGTTGAGTGTGCACTAGTGAGGTTCGAACCCGGGACCTCTCGTACGCGTGCACGCAGCTCTACCAACTGAGCTACGTGTCTAACCCAAATATTCTATGTTTTAATTATATATATATACTAATTAAATGTTAATTTATTTGGTTTATATTAAAAGGGTTTAAAATGGTCGAACCGGTTGCAGAAGCAGGATTCGAACTCGTGACCTGTGGTTTAACTTTGCACACAGTCCACCGCTGGACTGTGTGTCTAACCTGGTTAAAATACTGGTTTTTATTAAACTTAAATACTAATTGGAAGGTGTTCTGGGGCCTTTCAAAAAAATTGAGATTTATCACAGGAAACCGGTTAAGTGCACGAATCGAACTCGGTACGTGCGGTTTAAAATTGCACACAGTCCACCACTGGACTGTGTGTCTAACCCGTTTAAAAATCCATTTTAAATTAAACTTATATATTAACAGCGCTTCATCTTCTTCAGTTTATGAAACCAGAGAATCAACACGACTGTTTAATCAGTAATTCTGGTTGAATTAGTTGATTAAGCATTACGAAAATAATTTAAACATAAAGGTTTTAAGGATGTTGTACCGAACAAGCGTGATCTCCGACGAAGTTCCGGCGACTGAAACTTGAGTTCCGGCGAAACAGAAGCGAATTTCCGATAAGAACAGAGGACTTGAATCAGTGTAATCTCCAGAATGATTGAAGGTGTGGTTTAGAATGATTGATAAGAAGTATTTATAGGTAGAGGTGATTTAATGTTTTGGTTATGAAATCACGGTTTACGAACAAAATTGATTTGAGTCTTCGGTTATAACTGATGTTTATCATCAGTTATATCCATTTGCGATTAACCAGAAGCCGTTTCTTCCTTAATTTCCGCGATTTGATCTTGACGAGTGAATTCGGAAGTTGAAACTGAAGTTGCAGGTTTTACATTTTCTTACATAAGATTTAAATGTTTTCAATTTTAGCACTAATGTGCGTGTGGCGGAGTGGTGAAAGTTGTGTGTGTATAAACTTGTGGGTGACCCGGGTTCGAAACCCGGCGTCTCCACATTTTTTTAATTTGTTTTTTTTTTGTTATTTAATAATTATGTTTTAAAATTCTAATTTTTATTAATTATGTATTGTTTAAAATTAAAATAAACATTATATACGCAACGAAAATTATAACTGACTATTCGGTTTAATAAACGAAGCGGGTTTGGATAACCCGTTTTTCGACGGATGTTACAGTATCCCCTACTTTTAGAAATTTCGTCTCGAAATTTAAGTAGTGGTATGTTTGACTCGAAAGGAGGGTGGTTTTGACAATTACATACTTAGAAGGGGGTAAGAGTTTACATTTCATTTGAGGCGGTAACGTTCCTAGTAAGGGTTGAATACCCTGTTACAGGAATCGCTTTTTGATGCCTAAGATAAGGAATATTGAATAACAGAGTTGATTGACTAGGTATGATCTCATGCACAAGAGTTCTGAGAGAATCGATACGTTTGGAAAGATAAGGTTATATCCTAAAACAAAACTTCTACCACTAAAACCTACATGGAACCTCTCATAACTGCCTGACAATGCCTCTGATCCTTTAGCAAGAATACTTATATATAGGAAGTACCAGCGGCGTATCCACCATATTCTTGTCAAATTTTCATTGGCTTTATCAGTAAATTATGATTAGTTCTATGTGACTCTAAAACACAACAACCAAAGCTTGAGTCTTAATTCTGAAAGTATACATGTTTGAATGATGACAGTACCTCTCTCATTTGTTATGTGAAGGGGTTAGTCTATGTAAAAGTGAAGCACAACCCAACTTCTTTGAATGGAAATCAGAATCCATTTGCAAATGATTACTATAAAAGAGCCATATATCATTGACCCCAACCTCAGACAAGGTTAGTGCAGATCGAAGATGGTCCATCAAACTCAAAGGATAAGGCTTTGGTTGTTACCCAAGAAGATGAACGGTTCAACTGGCATAAATACATTACAAATAATGAATGCCTCACACTGGTAGCTGAGATATTTGAAGAACCAGAACAAGAAGAAGAATTTGCTGAGGCATCCATTGATGAAGCACCAAAGAATTTTACAACACATCATCAAAGGAAGAAGAACTCTTAAATAGTGCATTTAAACATATTTTGCCTACTGACATTCTTAAAACTTTTGCAGGTTATTTCGACTCAAGCTATGAACCACCTTGCGAAGAAGTGAAAAAGTCTGAAATAGAGGAGATGATCGATGTGACCAAGTAGTTGACTTTGGAAAATCTGACTGACATAGCTGAAAAAGCTCTAATGGCTATGGTAAATGAGGTAGTTACTGAGGAGCTCAGGAAGCTAGAGTCAAATCAGTATATGTGTTAGTAAATGGAGTCAGTAAAAGAAACACCTTGCATGAAGTGCAAAGAGGCATGCATTGAGTGTGTCGAAAAAGAAACAAGATACAAAGAGCTGAAAAGTCATGCAGATAATTTGTCATGTGATTATAATACAATAAAAGAAGCATATGACAAATTAAGTAAAATAAGTAAACAATTTGAACAAGTGATTAGAGAAAACGATAAGACACTTTCGATGCTCAAGGCAACTGTAATGGACAAACAAATGGTCATCAATATCATTTAAATACAATTTTCGAGCTAAAAAGTGAACTGGAAAAATAAAAATAAAAACTGAATGGGTTAACAAGTTGTTAATAAGTTATTCTACCAGTTCTTACATCATTGATAAAATTCTTCCGAAAATTGAAAGCAAGGAAGACAAAAAATTGATGAACACAAAGATGTAAGTTAGATCGTGTTCCACCACCCTTATGGAATAGCTATGCAAGAAAGAAACCATCAGTGGTGGAAAGACGCTCAATTTAAAATTGAAAACTGAGAAGAAAAACGAGCTGCCTACGAACATTGATGTAACATAAACCAAAATAGAAAATGACTGTGAATCCGAAGTGGTAAAAACTGTGGTCGAAAATGTTTTGGAATATGAGTCTGACAAAGCTAAATATTCTAATTTTGAATGTGCAGAATTGGATTTCAAAAAATCTGAATTGGATATTGTATCACAGAAAATAGTTTAAACAGTGATCCAAAGGTAGTCATGTACAAAATGAACTGATCTGATAAACTATATTCCGATGAGGATTTCCCAATTCAGAATGTTAATCTTGATTGAGTTGATAAGCTGTTCAAGCATGTTGAAGTCAGTCATTCTGATATAGAAAAACGAGATGCATAATTTTATTCTAAATCAAAATGTGCCTACAAAGACCACCATCAGAAGGACAGGAACTATCCTGAAAACAAGAGGGTAGGTTTGGGTTATCAAAAGCAAAGAAAGAGTAACAAGTTTCAAAAATTGAACTTTGCAAAGAAAATTAATTTTGTCTATGGGACAAACACTGAAAAAGAGAAAGAGAGTATTGGTAAACAATCCAATGATGAATCTAAAAAGGAAAAGGAATGTAGGAAACAAGTTTGGATTCCTCTGTTAGAAATGACAGCATGACATGTTACAAATGTAACAAAGTCAGGCATATTGCACGATAATGTTCTTACAAAAATCCAAAACCTGTTTACAACTCAAGCAGATCTACAGAAGATGTGAAGCAAAAAGCACGCAAGCTTCCACCAAAACAAATTCTGAAAAGAAATAATGAATCCAATAAAAATGTGACATCAACAATTGAACTTAATTCTAAATTTGAGTTTGGTGAAAGTTCTACCAAGAATCATTAAAAGGATTCAAAATTCTATTCCAAAAAGGCAATTCGAAAACACAAACTTGGGTAGCAAAAGTCAAGCCATCTTCAGTAGAAATAAAAACACCTACTCCAGCTAAAACATAAATCAAACAAGATGTAAAGATCAAAGTTCCAAAGTTTAATATTCTAAACCCACCCAAGAGCAAGCAGGGTTGGGTTTCTCTATTTAAATACTTTCTTCCACATGTGTGCAGGGGATCCCGAGGTCAATCATTTCAAAGTGGGTTATGGACAATAGAGCTTCCCGACACATGACAGGGATACTTGCGTTGTTATAGGACGTAAAAGCTATCCGGGGAGGATATGTTGGGTTTTCTGGGACACAGGGAGATAGAATAGTCGGTGAAAGTATTCTCACAAACGGAGTAGTACTTTTGACAAGGTGAACTATATCGCTAAGCTTGAGAACAACTTACCTGAGCATGTCGCAAATATATGACAAGGAATGCTTAATTCTCAAACCGGGATTCAAAATTCCCAAGGAGTGGATCTTCATGCGCGCTCCATGAGAAAATGATCTTTATGTCTTAGACATGAGTGTCGCATCCACTACGTCATAGAAGGTTCAATGCTTTGTATCTAAAGCTACCGAGAAAGAGTCAATCTTATGGCATCGTAAGATGGGGGACTTCACCCACGAAAGATGAATTATTTGGTGCATAACGACCTAGTGGAGGGTGTTAATCACAAGAATTTTCATCTATCAGTTGATTGTCTAAGCAACAAAAAAAGGGATGCTGCATAAGAAATCACACCCAAGAAAGCTGCTTAACTCTATCAAGCTTCCACTAGAAAGGCTTCATATGGATCTCTTTGGGCCAGTGAACGTGAACAGTATCTCTGGAGATCTATATTGCCTAGTCATGACAGATGATTATTAAAGATTCTCATGGGTTTTCTTCCTGGAGAGTAAAGATGAAACATTTGAAAGTCTTATGATTCTCTTTAGGAAGCTAGAAAACCTATATCACTTGCCAATCAAGAGAATCTGCAGTGATAATGGTACTGAGTTTAAGAAGAAGAGAATGATCGAATTCTACAATGATAAGGGTATTCTTCACGAATTCAGCGCTCCCTATACTCCTCAACAAAATGGAGTAGCTGAATGTAAGAATCGCACACTGATTGAGACTGCAAGAACAATGCTCGCTGATTCATAACTTCCAATAGTTTTTGGAGCGAAGCAATTGCGTCCGCGTGTTACAACCTTAATCGTGTTTTGACAGTCAAACCTCACAACAAGACTTGTTTTAAGCTACTGAACCATCGAAAGTCGAACCAAGCGTTTTTGGAACCATTTGGATCTCCGTGTACTAGTCTAAACCGGACGGTAAATTTGGAGCCAAATCCTTGGAAGGATTTTTCATCGGTTATGCTAGTCCACAAAAGAGAGTCTTCTTACCGAGTCTAAACCAGGTTATTCTTGCAAAACATGTTGATTGTTAAAGATATACAATGCCTACGCAGAAACTTGGTGATCCGTGGCTGTTCAATTACGACGGGTTATGGAATTCATTCGACCCGCAGAAGTACCTTCAGAAGAAGAACTTGTTATGCTATTTCAGCAGCATCAAATCTCCAATCAAGAGCAAGTTTCAAGACTGTTGGTGATTTCCCCATCACTACCTATCTCTAACTCTTCTGAAGTTGGTCCGAGCAATACTCTGCAAGAATCAGTATATGTACCAATCTTGAATACTGCCGAATCATCTGCTCATCAACCAATTGATGCCGACTCTGATCGAGAACCTACTTTTGACGATGGAGGAACCAGTTCCGATGAAGGATCAGAGCAGATTCAAAGCTTTCTGAACACTCAAGCTGATGAATCCAATAACAAAAATGAAGCTACATCCTCTGCACCGGTTGCTGATGAGGTTGTCAGAAATCTGCACAGTCAAGTAGATGTTCCAAGCGAAGTGATATCAAGGACACTATCTTACCATCGTCGGAATATTATTGGCAACTTACAAACTGGAGTGAAAACTCAAAATCAGATCAAAAAGGATCTCAGTTGCTTTAATACAAAAGTTGCTCGACTATAAACTAGAATTTTTTTACAGCTGTTTTGTTTCATAGGTAGAACTAGGAAACTGGAAAGATGTTATCAAGGAAGAAAGCTGGGTGGATGCAATGCAAGAAGAGTTGCTGCAATTCCAGAAACTTGGTGTCTGGAAGCTTGTTGAACTACCTGATCATCATAAAAAGATTAATACTCGTTTGGTGTTCAAGTGCAAGAGAGATGATAGAGGTATTGTGGTAAGAAACAAAGCTCGGCTTGTGGTCCAAGGCTTCCATTAGCAAGAAAGGATAAACTACAACAAAGTCTAAGCCCCAGTCGCACGTCTTGAAGTTATCCGTATTTTCTTGGCCTTTGCATCATGGAAAGGTTTCAAGGTGTACCAGTTGGATGTGAAGTCTTCATTCCTTTACGGAAAGGTAAACGAGGAGGTGTACGTCGGCCAACCACTAGGGTTTATCGATCCAATACATAAGGATAAGGTCTATCTGTTGAACAAAGCGTTATACGGACTACACCAGGCCCCGAGAGCCTGGTACGAGAAGCTTTCCAAACATCTTCTAGGAAACGGTTTCTCCAGAGGCACAGTAGACAACACCCTCTTTACCCAGGAAGTGGATGGTCATCTGATTATCGTACAAATTTATATGGATGATATCTTCTTTTGATCGACAAATGATAAGTTGTGTAAAGACTTTGAAGAAGTTATGAAAAAGAAGTTCGAAATGAGTGCTATGGGAGAGATGAAGTTTTTCTTAGGACTTCAGGTTGAACAATTACCTGATCAGATCTTCATTCACCAAACGAAGTATGTTCATGATGTGCTAGAGAAATTTGACATGACAGGAACTAAGCCAGCATCAACTCCATTAGCCACAAACCACAACATTTGTCTAGACGTTCACGGGGTCAAAGTCGATGAAACAATATATCGCTCCATGATCAGATCGTTGATGTATCTCATAGCTTCAAGACCTGATATCATGTATCCTACATGCCTGTGCGCCCGTTATCAGTCAAATCCAAGAGATTCACACTTGTTAGTCGTCAAAAGAATCATGCGCTACTAGAAAGGATGTCAAAGCACCGACTTGTAGTATCCTCGACATGACGATTTCAATCTCGTGGGTTATTCAGATTTTGATTTCGGTTAATGCATGTTCAATGCCAAATCTAAAACAGCTGGTTGCCAGTTCTTCAGAACCCATTTGGTCACGTGGCAGTGCAAGAAACAGACCGCGGTCGCTCTCTCTACGTGTGAAGTTGAATACATTTTAGCATCCAGCTGTTGTTCCCAGATACTCTGGATACAACAGCAGATGAGAGACTTCGGACTGCAATCTCTTGACATGCCGGTTATTGATATCACTAAAAACCCAGTTTAGCACTCACGCACTAAACACATAGAAATTCGACACCACTTTATCCGTGATTGTTACGAGAAAGAGTTGGTTCGAATTGAAAAAAATCCACACTGATGATCAAAAAGCAGATTCTTACACCAAAGCTTTTGATAGATCAAGATTTAAAAATCTTTTGAAATTAAATGGTTTAAAAAATCTGACATCAGGGGATGGAAATGTGGTTGAATTCGAGGATGACGAGGACTTAACGTGCTTTGCATCGGTATGACTTATGTTTTTATGTAAATACTCTTCTTGCTTCCTTCAAAAAAAAATTAAAACCCAAAAATATGTTTTTGATTTTAGGGGGAGAAAAGTTGTGACAAATACAAAAATATTAAAAAAAGAAGAAGAACAAAAAGAGTGTTCGTGAAAAAGATGGAATCATATTTCATCAGTGGACTATCACAGTATGCTAAGGAAATGGAATGATTTAAATAGGTAATTAAACATGTCTAACTAATGATGTGCAACTAGGCTTCACACGTTCAGTAAATTGTTATTCAAGATATAAACTTAAAAGAAAAACCGAGTAATTTATGGGCTGACATCTCTTGGATATGTGGACTTAGTACTCCAAAATTTTGTAGGTCAAACTTGGAGGATCAAGATAACCTACTTCCTTGTTATATAACACACATACGAGTGCGGAATCATGTAAGTATGCAAACCAACGCAAAGTAACAAACACAAGATAACCAAAGATTCACTCTCTTGATTAACAGAAGAGAGCCAGTATAAACACATACAAACAATGTTCATACAAACTCAGGGTATTTTCTTTGTGCTCTCTCTTACGTGAACTATGAAGTGCATGTCTATATATAGTCCCAACATCAGCAAAAGTACGAAGAAAGTCACTGGTCGTACAAAGGACTACATAAACCATGAAGGACATTCATGAAAGAGTTACTCGTGCAAACAACCTATGGCTCGTACGAATAAGTAACTCGCTCGTACGAAAAAATAACTCTCTCGTATGAACAAGCAAATGTCTTTGTTGAATGTTTATTCATATGAACACGCAATGGCTCGTACGGACAGGTAACTTGCTCGTACGAAGCACAGTTTACTCTTACAAATATGGGGTTCTTCGGAGAACCCTGCGAACAGACATACTACATAGTCAGCAAGATCAGAAACACAAAACTAAACAGTATGCACACATGCAACTGTTTTACAACACAAACAAACAAAACATCGTACTAAATCAAGACAGGAGGATATCTTGATTTGGTCGACACGACCAAACTTTACAGACACAACAAACAAAGACCGTATAATTACTGACGTAACTAAGAACAAGCGACAAACACAAAAGTGCATCAACAAACTCCCCTTGAGTGTTTCTTGGTCTTCGGTCTTCATTTCTAATGGACTGCTGCACCCATATTCACTGAAAACTCTCAACCAATGTTGACTGAGGAACAATATCCTCAATACGCTCCAAAACATCAAACCTTTCCTGGATCCATTTGAGTACCACCTGAGGCAACTGGATCGGCCATGATCTACTATGCATTAGACTCTACTGGAGTTGCAGTAGAACTTTTTGGTTGTGCGGATGAAGCTGAAGCATCAGGATTACCAGGGTCTTCACTATTGTGATCACGCTTATGTTGGATTTCCTGTGCTTTGCATCTTTCATTCCGCAGAATGTTTACCTGCTTTCTACTCATCTCAAAAGCGTTTTTATACTATTAAAGCCTTTGACCAGTGTAGTATTACGAGAATGATACCATTCTCTCATGTCGTCATGTTTAGCAGCTAATGTTTCGGTAGATCGTTGTACAACTGCAGTACGTTCTTTCAGCCTATTCATTTCAATCCCACGAGCGTTATCCGCTCACTCGCATTTGTTGTAGCTGAGCTGCCCTTTCAGCATCCGCAGCCCTCAACCGCTCGTTCACTTCTTTTAACTGTCCGAATCTCAGTAGTCTGCTTTCCAATAGTTTCCTTCAAAGAATTTATCTCCAATCGTTGCTTAATAACTGTATTCCGATTTGAAGACATAACCGAGTGCCTATTAATCTGAGTTGCCGTAGCTTGCAGCTGAGAAAACAGAAAATCCACTTTCTCATCCTATTCCATTTCGAGAATAAACGACTGCGTCATTTTGTACTTTGTTGATGAATTATGGACTGAGATTGTTGAGCTGAAGAATCAGTGTGTTGTTGAACTTGAGTAGTCTCCGCTGAAGGTGTTTGGCTGCTGTGGTAGCTGTAGGTTGTGGTTCAAAGGTTGTAGTAGGTTCCGACATTAAAGTTTCAGCCTCCTTCGTTGTGAAGGCAAACTGAGCCTCTTCAATTGGTTCCATTATGGTTTCTTGTTGTGTTTTTGTAGGTTGTGTGACTTTAGGTTGAGCTGATGAGTTTCCCATAGACTTTTTGCTCTGTTTCTTTCTACGAACCGCAATTTTCTTTCTGTGAGCTCGTTCAGTCTCAAGCATCGGATGGAACATAGTCAGCATCTAGATCTGTTGGAATCTTTCTAATCTGCCTAACCCCACACTCATCAGCATAGCGTTCATACCCATGTTCAAGCGGATTGTCATCAGAATCCGATTCTTCATCCGGATGTTTACCCTTATCACCACCTGTAGGTCCTACACCAATCACACCACCATTACCGTCAACATTACTATCATCATCACTGTCATCGTCATCACCTTTATCCTTTCCCTTTTGACGACAAAACTTATCTTCGATCATCTTCTTCAAAGTTGGTTTTTCATTATCTGACTGGCTATCATCATGGCGCCACATATCTTTTTCTGGTGCAACATATTCATCATTTGCCAGAAAACCAAACAACTTACGAGGAGGTATGCTTTCCTTGTAATGTTTTGCTGCTACTCCTCTAAATATCTTCAACGAATGTTCCATCATAACATCAACTTTTAGAACACCGTTTTTGTTCTTTGGCAGATTCAGATGATATATATTCAAGATCATCTGGAGAAAACGAGGATACATCCAAAACTTTTTCCACCAAATCCGGTTCTTTTCAGGTTTTCCTTCATGTTAGCAAAAATATACTTTGAAACACCAAACAGTTTGTTCAACGTCAAAGCTACCATCATCCCAACTAAGTCGTTATTAGCCATGTCATAACCATTTCGTCTTTTGCTTAAGCACTAAATTAAAACATGTAGAAAGAACTTATATCGGAGCGGCAACCATGCTTTGTTTAGTTGTCCGACAAGAAAGTCTCTGACACATCTCCTTCGAAGTAAACATCCACGTTGACACTTCAATGGAACTGAGTATGAGCTTCAGAATCATCATCAAGTTGTAATGCAGAGTTTATAATTTCAACGGAAATATCTACGTCTAAGTTATTTACTCTTCCGTGGATAAATTCCTGTCCATTCACTTCAACAACTTTAGCTGAATCCCAAAATTCCTTGATCAATGTCTTGTATATTGTAGTTTTATGCGTGATAGCATAATGTATTCTTGAGTCATGCAAAAACTTCATTATACCATTGTAATAAGTAAATTTATCTTCCGGATCTAAGTAGGCAACCATGTTGTGTCTCGGCTCTGACATAATTCCACTTCTGACTTGTTAGTTATCTTTGTTGTGGGCTTTCTTTAGTGTTCTTTTTGTGTCATCCTGTACACCAAAGATAACCAGAATAAGAAGAAACATAAATACACTAGGGAACATACTTTAAAAAGTTTTACTGAGAACTTTATGTAAGTATGCAGCCCCTTGACGAAGAACTACCGACTCATACGGATAACAATTCATTCATACGAAGAATCATCTGACTTGTACGAATAACAACTGACTCACTCAAACAAGTGATTGGCTCATTCGAGTAACTGGCTCGTACGAACAACAGGTTACTTGTACGAGTGATAATTCACTCGTACGAATAAGAATCGACTTGCTCGCACAGAGAACTTTACGTGAAGATTGTTCATGAAGATCCTGATTTTTGTCAACATGTTCTTCGCTTAAAGTTTGTTGTTCGTGTGAGGCATTGTTAAACAGTCAGTTAATGTTCAAACTGTTTATCTTCAAGATATGCCAACATTGTCAATCATACCTTAAGATATCACAAACAACTTAAAAAGAGTAAAAGATTGGACATATGATGTTTCTTCTTAGAAGGATGAAGTGAAAAGGTGAAAGTAAAGTTGCACTGAAGAACTATATCATCTTTTATACCATATACCTATCCTCGCACGAAAAACTCTAGTTTGCCCAAAGAACTGCCAGCCGTATAAAGATTGTTTTGTATAAAGAACCAGTGACTCATTCGTACGAAGTATAATCAATTGTACGAAGGATCATTGACTCATTCGCACGAAGAGATATCATTCGTACGAGTACCCTCTGCTTCGTACGAGCAACCACTGATTCCTACGAATCCAGGTTCTTCTAAACTGGAACACTAGTTCTTCGTGGACCTTAGGTTTTTCGTTGACCTGTTTAGATCTTCACACATATCCACACATATCACAAGTTAGGAAATGTGCAGATTAAACAGATTGGCCCTTTGTAATGAGTTTACCCCGTTGTAAGAAAATATTTTATGAAGTTGATAGCAAGACAAATGATTTTTAGGGTGTATCTTGGTAGAAAACATTCAAGCTTCAACTTTTATTAATTTAAAATAATTTAAAAATAGAGTAAACTAAAACAAATACTAACAGATAAGAACAAACTGTACATAAACTAGCAATCTTTTACTGAGTTTCAAGGTAAGAGAATCATATCAGCTTTTATCTTGCCAAAAATGAGTTTTTGTTTAAAAACATCAAATTAAATAAATAAGTATTCTAATATAGTTATCGGTATTGTTTTGCACATAAGCTCAGCTTATCAGATGTAATCATGATTAGGATATATTATTAATGTATGAATTATACTTACTAGCTGGTGTTCAACCACTTCACGACACATTCCCGTATCAAGACATGCACGAGAGCAAATCTTACCGGTGAGTATACTGCTTATCATCTGTTTTGACATATATGATGTGGATATACTTATTTTTTATGAAAACTACCCTATGTGATTAAATCACTTATTGATGAGGAACTTGATTTTTAGATGCACGAAGGGCACATGAGTAAGTCCGTGAATAGGTTAGTACCAACGTTTGGACAAAGAGACGAACTTAACTCCCACACAAAGCTGTGATATATTATCACTTATTTATTGGGTGAATGTGATATTTTTTATCACTTATTGATGATCGTATGCAGTATTTACACGTATGCATGGTATCATGGAAGTTCTAGACTTGCGTCACCGTCATTTTTCGATAAAAGATTCAACCATGATACTCAGATGATAAGTAAGTATAAAGACCGCTTATCTCAGAACCTCGGCATACTATCAAACAAAATTTCGGTACCAAGACCATATGCCAATGAATGGTTCCCACCTGGCTTTCAGTCCATTATGTTTATATCAACCTGCACATTTTAATCTAATTGTGAGCCTACCAATACATCATTTGTAGAGCTACTTATCAATTTACGTTTTATGTTTTTGACTTTATTTTACAGATCACCGGTGTACATCATCTTCTCTTATCTTTCCGAGAAACTCATTATTGATTTTTGGGTTTGTTGGTGCATATTTGTGACAACAGTTTAGATTTGGTCTTTAGATATCTTGTAATTAGTAAAATGATAAACAGTTAGCGGGTTTAGTTTTGTAATAGTGAATTAGGAGTAATTGGGCTGAACTAGACACAAAATAGTGCATGGTAGGCGAATTGGGCTTTAAACCCATTAGAAGTCCATGTAGGAAACCCTAGCCCATGAGCATAACCTATCTCTATATAAAGGGAGGTTGTGATTAGTGTTAAGGTTGCTCAGTTAGTTGTTCAGTGCTGAAAGAATTGCTTCAGAGAGTTTTAGAGAGAGAGTCTTGAATTGGTTGTAAACACTTTGTGTTAGATAATCAATAGAAACTGTTTGAAGGAATTGTGTTCGTGTTCTTGTTGTTTCTATGAAATCTGATCTAGGGGATTTCGTACTCTAGATTAGATAGACGATTCTGTAAAGATCCATAAGGACTAGGGGACCTACAATTGGTATCAGAGCACTCAGCTCTTGATTATTTCTCGGTTGAGGATCGTGACAACAGAAAAATTGGGTTTTGGGCGTTTTGGAGGCTGTTTTGGAGTTTGTGACGGCAGAATTAGGGTTTCTGTTATGTTCCAGATTAGCAGCTTGCAATTCAGATTGAAGACTTGCATTCCGGATTAAAAAGCTTAGTATTTCAGATTGAATACTTGGATTTCGGATCAGAGACTGCATTTCGGATCATCAGACTTGCAATTCGGATCTGGAAAAGTGCAATTCGGATTGAATTTCGGATTGAATTTCGGATCAGAAACCATTTCGGATTCCATTTCGATTGATTCAGTCATAAGTTATTCCAGATTCCATTGGTCAAATATTCGGATTCATCTGGATCAGATGTCTATCGGATTCCATTCGGTCAAGTGCATTCGATTTCATCTCGATCCTATTCCAGATCACTTTTCGATTAGCAGTTGATTATGTTCCGGATTTCATTCCATGTTCGAGTTATACCAGAACAGGTGAAAAGGTTAACACTGAGTAACTGAGTTAAACGTTTTCGGAATAGAAATTGATACATAGACAATTTTGATGAACCGATTGACTGTTTAGACTGTGTGATTTTTAGGACAAAAAAAGGCACGAAATTCCAAAAAGATAATCGGACATATAATATTGAAAATGCATTGTCGATGACGAGTTAACGTATAATTGTGATTTTGGACAAGGCTTCAAAGCTTTGTTTAACGAGACGGTTTGGTAAAATGTCACGATATGTCTATCACATAAATGAGTTTGAGGATGGTAAAAGGTGGTACCAAAACAAACCTCCACAAGATGCTAAAAGGTAGTAGAAACTATCTTACTTGGAAGGATAGGTTTCAATCCTTTATTGAATATTAGGACACACGGATGTGGATCTGTATTCAAGATGGGTACGCTAACCCAACGCATGATTTTGATGGTAGACAACATGTTAATGCATACGTGAATATGTCTGAAGCTGAGAAAAGGATGTATGAGTCTGAGAAGAAAGCCTTAGCAGCTATAAAGATGTCGTTACCTGATGGCATCAAAAATACATTCAAGCGTTATACAACATCGAAGGAGATGTGTGATGCCCTGGAGAAGAGGTATGAGGGCAATACAGACATGAAGAAGAATAAGGTTGATCTGCTAAAGAAACAGTTTGTTGTGTTCAAAGGAATGAGAAATGAATCCCTTGAAGATATTATCACGAGATACTATCATCTGATGTCAGAATTAGACAATTATGACATAGAGGGACACACAGATGTGGAGATAAACGACAAGTTGTTGGATGCTTTACCTGGAAAGTGGTATATTTACACGTTGATGATAAAGGGTGAAGCTGATTATGAAAAGAAAGACTTAGAAGAGGTTGGTGGGAAATTGAGAGCTTATGAGCTCAATATGAAGAAGGACATAGGTTATGATCAGGTTCAAGATCCGGGGATTTATAAAGGTCTTACACCTTCATCTTCCAACAATGCTTCGAGTGATACTGCAACTGTGTTTCTCTCATATGAGAATGAGCAGATCGTGACAAATTCTGAGGGTGAAGTATGTTTTGTTGCTGCTTCAGGAGGCTCGTCAAGGGCAAATAGACAACAATCAAGTAATAGTAACAATAGTTCTAAGTCTATGCCTCTGAGTGTCAAAAGTGCTGAAGATCACCTGGCATTACTTGCTTCTTTCGTTGTTTCCTATGAAAAATACATTCAGGGAAGAATATCTGATCCTTCTACGTTCGATGAAGATTATGATCAGATCGACCATGAAGACTTAGAGGAGATGGATTTGCAATGACAGATGGCCAGGATCTCTAGAAGGGTGAAGAGGTTCATGAACAGAACGGGCAGGAAGTTCGTGGGAAAGACTGTGGGCTTTGACAAGTCGAAAGTGAAGTGTTACAATTGTCACAACTACGGACATTTCGCTAGAGAGTGTCAAAGAGCTAAGTCTGAATCTCGTTCTAGCTCATCCTTTCAAGATTCTCCTGGTCATGGTTTAAGCAACAGGAATGCATCAAACAACACTGGATCAAAGGCCCTGATTTCTACTGCCAGAGAGGGTTCTTATAATTGGAGTGTTCATCTGGAGAGTGATAACAACGCATCACATGCATTTATAGCTGAGATAACTCCAGTTGTTGATGAAGAAGTGAAAGCTGATGCTGAGGAGGAGCAAGAGAAAGCAGCTGAAAAAGCCGATGGATAACAGACTACTACAGAGAAGAAGATGGCTGCTAATTTTGATGCTTTCATGGCTGATCTAAGCAAGTCAACAGGCGAGGTATGTTCTAACTGTGGTAGTTCTGTTTGTTTGAAGTGTCGTGAACTGCAAAGTGAAGTTGACACATTAACAAACCAAAGCCAAAGTCTGGCTAATGAGCTCTCATACTTAAAAGAATCAAACTTTTTCGTAAAACGAAATGAGTCATTATACTTGAAGAAAATTAAAGGTTATGAAGAAGAAATCAATATTCTAACCTGTAAGCTTAACGAAAAACTTCAAGTTATTGACTTAGCTCATGATACGATGAGTGAGAAAGCAAAAGAGGTTTCTGAAAAAGTGCAAAGAGTTGTCTGAAGCACAACTTAAAATTTGGGAGCTTGAAAAGAAATTAAATCAACACACATGATGAATGGCTTGAAGAAGAGTAATGACAAGACGTGTGTGGGATTCAAAGGTTTGAATGAAGTTCCACCACCACTTGGTCATGACTATTCTTTCTTGCTAGATGAAGAAGAGCTTACAGACTTTGTGTCAACTACACCTGGTAGTTCCACATCAGGAAGTGTTGATGATTCTGAGAATGCCAAGAAGGATAATAACAGGAACCAGTTTTGAAAACAAAAAATATACACCCTAAGAATCAAAAACAATTTTTTGTTAAAAAGGTTGATTTTGTTAAAGGGAGTGACATGAATGAAGAGGTCCCTGTTATTACTAAAGAGTCCAATGTGCAGTTTGCTAAGAACCAAAACAAAGAAAAATCAGAAGTTAAGCAAACTAAACAAGATCCTTCTAAAGCATCATCATCATCATCATCATCATCATCATCATCATCATCCTTATCGCCTGATGAATCAAAGCAAGAGGCTTCAACTAAGAAGTCTTCGGCTAGAAAGTCACGCTTCAAATGTCATGAAAAGGGACATGTAGCTAGCTGCTGTCCTAACAAAAAGAGTGAAGCACATGTAAGTGAGAAACAGAGAGAAAAATCACCAGCAAAAAGTGGTGATGGTGAGAAGAAGGTTAACTCACCAAAGATATCTGCTACAAAGCAACAAAGTGTTGATGTTTGTGTAGATAAGGTTGAAAAAGGAACTCACCAAGTTCCTCATTTTCAAAGAAATTAACAAAGATTTCAGCCTGCATCTACATCAGGCAGATATGATAGACCTAGACGTAGTTCACCAAGAATGAATAACTTTAATGGTCCATCAAATAATTTCAGAAGTCAAGGTCAATATCAAAATCGATACCAGAATGTTGGTAGTCGAAATTTTTATAACGATGGCTTTAGAAATTATCATCATCAAAATTCATGGAACGAAAATCATTATTTCCAAAGGTCGCAAAGTCCAAACATGGTTAGGAAACCTCAGGACCACAGACCTAGTGGAAATCAAAAACCATTTCCATCAACAGGTCTAAGATCCAAGACTCCTGTTAGGAGTGACGGATATTGGATGGATGTTCCTATAGTTGATGAATCTGGAAGACCCAAGACCATTAAGGCTTGGGTCCCCCAAACTAACTAATTTTGTTAGGTTGTGCAGGAGCTGCTAAGGAGGATTATCAACTTGTGGTATGTTGATAGTGGCTGCTCCAGGCACATGACGGGGGATGCGTGATTGCTGACATAGTTTGAGAATATAGATGGTGGTTATGTGAATTTTGCAGGTGCTAAAGGAGGGCACATTACCGGTCGAGGAAAAGTGACCAACGGGAAGATCACACAGGACAAAGTGAACTATGTTGAGCAGCTAAAGCACAATGTAATGAGCGTGTCTCAAGTCTGCACAAGGGTCACTCGGTCCACTTTACAAAGTCTGAAGCTTTGGTGTTGAAACCTACTTTGGTGATTCGGATGACCGGATAGTGATAAGAGCGCCAAGGAGAAATGACACTTATGTCATGGACATGGGTGCTAAGGATTCTTCCACTGTGGTGGCGTGTTTACTATCAAAAGCATCAGAGGCTGAGTCATTGCTGTGGCACAGACGCATGGCCCACATCCACTATTTGAAAAATGAACTATATTATTAAAAATGGTTTAGTGGAAGGGGTGCCAGTGCAGAGGTTTCACGTGGAAGATAAATGTCTTCCATGTTAAAAGGGAAAACAACATAAGAAACCTCACAAGTCAAAAATAGTAAATTCCATAGATGCCCCTTATGAATTACTTCATATGGATCTATTCAGTCAGTGAACGTAAGGAGCATAAGTGGAAAGTACTATTGCTTAGTTGTCACAGATGATTACTCACGATATTCATGGGTTTTCTTTTTAGGTACAAAAGATGAGACAGCGTAGATGCTGGTTGATTTTACAATTGGAAAATGTCATGCTGATCTAGAGGATAAGCAGTGATAGTGGCACGGAGTTCAAGAATCAAGTTTTGGATCTCAATTGTCTTCGCAAAGGAATTGAACATCAATATTTTGCTCCTTATACACCTCAACAGAATGGAGTCGCTGAGAGGAAGAACAGGACGTTGATTGAAGCCGCAAGGACAATGTTATCTGATTCAAAGCTTCTAGTTCTTTTTTGGGGAGAAGCCGTGAACACAGCTTGCTATGTCCTAAACAAAGTGTTGACGGTTAAACGGTTTAACAAAACATGTCACGAATTATTGTTTAACCGAAAACCAAACTTAAAAGGCTTTGAACCATTTGGATTACCCTGCACCATTGTGCGAAACAAAGATAAGCAAAAATTCGGTGAGGTAGCTGATGAGGGTTACTTTCTAGGCTATATGCCTGGAACACTGAAAAAAAAGGGTTTTTAATGTAAAAAACTGGTAAAATTGAGGTGGTTTTAATTATGGAAATCACTAGTTATTCACCTCAACAATCAACGAGTAGTCCTCCTATATTATAGATTATGACAATGTTTTTAAATCATTTGATATTCCTGATTTTTCTAATGCAGATGAATCTCAAGTGATCCATACTGTGATCAGTGAAGATGGAGAGTGTGATTTCATGCCTAGATCGAGTTTATCGATAACAGATGCTCCAGAAACTTCTTCCAGTGCAGCTCCAGAGGACTCCAGTGATAGTGAGTCTGAACCTATTCAGGGGGAGGACTTCACTAATCCATTTGCTAATATTCAGGGGGAGGTTGGATCTAATCTGGGAGATAATCTGGTTATTGACACCATTGCTACTACACGTGTACACAGAGATCATCCAGTTGAAAACATCATAGGTGATGCTGCTGCAGGTGTTCAGACGAGAAGAGGTGTGCTCGAAGGTTCCTGTTTGTTTACTTTGATTCAGAAGACTGGGTTGATACATGAGTGTTTGTATAGTTGCTTTATTGCCCAACAGGAGCCGAAGAATGTTCATATGGCTCTAAAAGACAATTGTTGGGTTGAAGCTGTGCAAGAGGAACTAGCTCAGCTTAAGAAGTTGAAAGTTTGGGAGCTAGTTGACTTGCCTGAAGGAGAGAAGGAAATAGGCACTAAGTGGGTGTTTAAGTGAAAGAAAGACGATCGAGGGATCGTAATTAGGAATAAGGCTCGGTTGATGGTGAAAGGGTTCAATCAGGAAGAGGGGATTGACTACAATGAAGTGTTTGAACCAGTAGCAAGTGTCACACCCTCAATTTCCACTTGCGGGCTATCATCGCGAGGCGTGTGATCAAACCAGAATCTCAGACACTAGCAATGTCGAACGACTCTATATGATTTATTTAAACGTTTTCCAAAAACATTTGTTGTAAACATGCATAGTCATTTTCAAAATTTCAAGGTATCAAAGTTTAGCGGAAGCATTAAAATAAAGTAACGGGCACCAATATAAACGCCAAAACCAAAATCCCGAAAATTATTCGTAAATAAAGACTCGATAAAAATGTCTTGATCAAATGCAAGTGAGTGCACCTAGCACTCCTAGCGTCTTGAGAAACATGCAAAGAAACAAGTGTCAACATTAAAGAAGAGTGAGTTCACAGGTTTTTATTATGAGTTCACAAGTTCGGTTTAAAAGATTGTTTTCCCCCGTTATCCCTAACCCGGGATAACGACATAGTTCCATTATTCCTAACCTGGAATAATAAAGTTGGTTCGTAAATAAGTTCAATGTTAACATGTAGGTTGCGAGCCTAAAGTTACGTCACGTAAGAGTTCGTGATCGAAGCTGACTGTTGTTGCCTCTGTGTTGCCAGGTCTATCACTGACCATGGTGAAAGTTAGGCCAAATTAATCACCCGTTGACCATTCCCGGTCAGCTAGCGCGACTAGCTCGGGTGGGACTTGTCGGGCCCAGTAGTACTACTATAATTTCCCCGCTATCTAAACCAATACTAACGATCCGAGAGTTGGTTGAGGACTTCCGTGATAAAGCTACTTAGTGACCATAACATACATTAACATTAACTTAGTTACCGAATAGTTAACGGTGTTAATTTCGCATAACGTAAAATATTGAGTTGTAGAGCGAATACATGTTTCTCCCCCTGTTGTTTAAAACCGGATAAAATAGGGGCCGTGAACTCACCTAAATTGCTCGGTTAGATAAACAAAAGAATCAAATGATGGAACCGCTAATCGCGTCCTAACATGTCAACCGATTCAAAGTTAGTGCGTGAACACACTGACACAAAACCCTACGCATAACTAACACACAGTACGGCACACGTAATAACCAATTCGAAACCATAATCATGCATGCAAAGTATCACCATACAAAATAACAATCAAACCAACTTGTTATAAACCCAGGATAACTCATACAACAGTTAGATACACACAAACGCAAGTTATCATGTTTCAGCTTGTACACTCATAACAGGGCTGTTTCCGAGAATTTTTATAAAATAGTTTCAACGATCCAAAAATTCCAATTTATATACAAGAGGTGTCAATTAGACTGTATAGTTGTGTGTAAAATTTTCAAATCCTAAATCTTCACAAATTATTTATAAACATTTATATACTAGGCTGCAGTCAGATTCATCGCTTTCTGACTGCCGTCCACGAGAAAAATCATTTAAAAATCATCGTTATCCGATTAACAAAATTCCAGTGGGAGATTTTCGGAAATTCCCGTCTCCAGTTAATGTACAGATTTCGTGACCAAACCCCATACAGATTATGAGATCCGACTCGATAAACAACATGCAAATTCTGTAGAATTTATGCAGCTTCAGCTGCTGCACTTAGTGACCATTTAAAAACAGCAAACGACCTCAGAAAAATATGAATCTGGCGCCATTTGAAGTGTTTTTCAAAAATACACGTTTTAGGATTCAGAAAATCTACTTTTGATAAATAATGATCAGCTTACAGCCAACTGAAGTTGGGTGTAAATGTCAATCAACTTACTGTTTTCGACTTTATCGCATTAGAACATGTGTAAACGGCCATGACGCTTAGTTGTATGGATTAACAGCAGCTCAACTTGTCAAATATCATCTAATATATCATTATTTATGCAAACCCTAAGTAAATATCATGATCTTTATCGATAAAATGCAGCCTACGATTTTAATATTCAAACATATCATCACAACCGCAAAGATTCGCATATTCATCCGAACTAATCATGCACCACAACACTTTTTCACAATAATATCATACAGGCACATAATCATGATCAAGACTACACAAAACCTAGTGTGAATCGCAATACAATTAAACCCTAACCTTGAAACGATGACAATTAGCGAACCGGGACAAGCTTGGAATCGATCCGAGGGATGTAGAGCTTGCGCGACCGAGAGAGGGGGGGGGGGGCTGCCGTCAACTTCCACTAGATTACTAAGGTTTGAATGTTTCCCACAACATGCATGTATACGTAATATAAAAGGGGGTCGCATAAGGGGGGCTGTTTGGGTTATTTCCTTGGGCCGCAAGGAGTGTGGGCGCACGGGGGTGTGGGTGGCGGGTTGGGTTTATAAATAGAATTTACTAAAATATTATTCACGACACGGAGTTTATAAAATATTAAATCACGTATTTGGAGTGGGACACAATAGATTCACAAATGTCTAATAACACATAGCACGTAATTCCGATACGACCCGTTAAAATTCCCAAACATCGTGTGTTCCCTAATTACTAAAGTTAGCGTAGTTATCACGAGCGCGTAATCAATTCTCCGAATTAAGTCAGCGTAGGAATGAATAAAAATAAAGTAGTGCGTTTAAGATACCTGAAAAGCCGGGATGTCACATTATCCCCATGTTGAAAGAATTTTCGTCGCGAAAATTGAGTAAACGCGGTTTAGAATGCAACGCACAAAGATTCAGTTTGTTGGAATGGTACAAGTAAATCCCAGGCTGTCATATCATCCCGAAATTCAGTTGTAGGTAACGTCAGATTGCTGCTTAGCTGCGAAAAGGTGTGGATATTTTCTTTTCATTTGGTCCCCTCTTTCCCACGTGAACTCCGGTCCACGCTTAGAGTTCCAACGAACCTTAACGATCGGTATCTTGCTGTGCCTTCGAGTGTTGATCTTACGGTCCATGATCTCGATAGGTTGTTCCACAAAATGTAGTTGCTCATCCACTTGAATCTCATCCAATGGAATGACTAGGGTCTCATCTGATAGACACTTCTTCAGATTGGACACGTGAAAAATGTTGTGAACTCCACTGAGTTCGGCAGGAAGGTCTAACTGATAAGCTACGGGCCCGATACGCTTCGAAATCACAAATGGGCCTACATATCGTGGTTTTCGTTTGCCTCTTTTCCCAAAACGGATTACACCCTTCCAGGGTGACACTTTCAGTAGGACGCGGTCACCTACTTGAAATTCGAGCGGTTTGCGTTGTTGATCAGCGTAACTTTTTGTTGATCACGTGCCGCTGCCATGCGGTTTCTGATTTGCACAATCTTTTCAGTAGCCTCAAGTATCAACTCAGGACCTGTGAGTTGACTGTCATCGACTTCTGCCCAACAGACCGGTGATCTACATTTGCGACCGTACAATGCTTCAAACGGTGCTGCCTGAATACTCGTATGGTAACTGTTGTTATACGAGAATTCCACTAAAGGCAGATGGATTTCCCAACTGTTCCCAAAGTCTACCACGCATGCTAGCAGTCCTCCAAGGTGTGAATGGTCCTTTCACTTTGACCATCCGTCTGAGGGTGGTAAGCTGTGCACATATCTAAGCGGGTACCCAATGCTTTCGGAAGTGACCGCCAAAAGTTGGACGTGAAACGAGCATCTCTGTCTGAAATGATGGATGTTGGCACCCCGTGCCAAGAAACTACTTCCTTAATGTAGATGCAAGTCAACTTATCCATCTTATATGTTTCTTTGGTCACTAGGAAGTGTGCAGACTTAGTTAGACGATCCACGATCACCTAGATGGTATCGCAACCACTCGGAGTTCGCGAGAGTTTAGTGATAAAGTCCATCGAGATCTGATCCCATTTCCATACTGGGATCTCAGGTTGTTGAAGTAGCCCTGATGGCTTCTGGTATTCCACCTTGACTTTCGCACAAGTCAAACACCTGCTCACGCAGGTGGCTATATCCGCTTTCATGTTGGGCCACCAGTACACGGCTTTAAGGTCTTGATACATCTTATCCAAACCAGGATGGACAGAGTATCGGGATTTGTGAGCTTCGTCCATAACTAGCTTCCTGAGGTTTCCGTAGAGAGGTACCCATATACGGTTCCTGAAATACCGGGTACCATTGGGTTTCACTTCCCAATCGCGTTCCATCCTTCCCACAGATTCGGCCTTGATGTTCTCTTCTTTAACTGCTTCAAGCTGCGCGTCGCGTATCTGTTCGGGTAACCCAGAATGAATTGTGAACTGTAGTGCTCGTACCGACGAGGTTTCAAGTGCTCCTTCCGACTGAGGGCATCAGCCACCACGTTAGCTTTTCCCGGGTGATATTGAATGGCACATTCATAATCGTTCAGGAGTTCGACCCAGTGACGCTGTCGCATGTTCAACTCCTTCTGGTCAAAAATATGCTGGAGGCTCTTGTGATCCGTGTAGATTGTGCACCTTGTTCCATATAGGTAGTGTCTCCAAATCTTAAGTGCAAACACAACTGCTCCCAATTCCAAGTCATGTGTCGTGTAGTTCTTCTCGTGGACCTTCAACTGTCGGGATGCATACGCGATGACCTTATCACGTTGCATGATCACACATCCCAATCCTTGAATGGAAGCATCACAATATACCACAAAATCATCTGTCCCCTCTGGCAAGGATAAAATGGGCGCACTGCAAAGCTTCTGCTTCAGTAATTGAAATGCTGCTTCCTGTTTGTCACCCCAAGCATACTTGGTACCCTTCTGAGTGAGAGTGGTAAGCGGTTGTGCGATCTTGGAAAATTCCTCGATGAAACGTCTGTAGTAACCAGCCAAACCCTAAAATTGGCGGATCTCTGTCGGTGTCCTGGGTGCTTCCCAGTTCTTGATAGCATCGATCTTGGCGGGATCAATGTGTATACCCTTTTCATTCACGATATGTCCGAGGAACTGAACTTCCCGAATCCAGAAATCACACTTCGAAACTTGGCATATAGTTTCTCCTGTTGAAGTAGTTCCAGCAATAACCGCAGATGCTCAGCATGTTCTTCTTCACCCTTAGAGTAGATGAGTATATCATCAATGAACACGATGACAAACTTGTCGAGATACGGCTTACACACGCGGTTCATGAGGTCCATTAACACCGCGGGTGCATTGGTGAGACCGAAGGGCATGACCAAGAACTCGTAATGGCCATACCGAGTGCGAAATGCCGTCTTGGAGATATCCTCCTCCATGACGCGTAGCTGGTGATAACCGGACCGTAAATTAATCTTAGAGTAGTAGCTTGACCCTTGAAGCGGGTTGAAAAGATTGTCGATGCGAGGTAATGGGTACCGGTTCTTGACGGTAACCTTATTGAGTTCCCTGTAGTCGATGCACATGCGGAAGGCCCCGTCCTTCTTCTGACAAAAAGGATCGCAGCTCCCCATGGCGAAGTACTGGGTCAGATAAATCCTTTTTCCAACAATTCTTGAAGTTGGGTAGACAGCTCTTGTAGCTCCGCAGGAGCTAAGAGGTACGGGGCCTTGGCGATAGTAGTCGCATGGCTCGCCAATTCGATTTCAAACTCTACTTGTAGATGTGGTGGAAGACCGGGAACTCCTCTGGAAACACATTGGGAAAGTCACGGACGATGGGGATATCTTCAATCCGCTTCTCGTCCTTAGACTGTTCGGTGACTAGTGCGAGCAAAGCAAAAGAGTTCTTCTTCCGAAGATACTTCTGAGCTTGCATGTAAGAGATGATGTTCGTGACGACGCCTGCCTTCTCGCCTTGCACCATCAGGAGTTCGTCGTTAGAGAGCGGAATACGGATAGCTTTCTCGAAACAGAGAACTTCAGCTCGGACGTCGGATAGCCAGTCCATTCCGGCTACCACATCAAAACTACCCAGAGTAGTTGTCATCAGATCAATGGTAAAGGTGTGACCCGCGAGTTTAAGTTGACAGCCGGTCACTAGATGAGTCACATCTTAAGATTTACCATCGGCTAGTTCTATGATATAAGGAGTCTCTAGGGGTTTAGGTGTGAGATTTAGGTTCTTCCTAAAAGACTCAGATATAAAACTCTTATCCGCTCCCGTATCAAAAAAGTACAGTAACAAAATGATCGTTAAGTGGAAACTTACCGGTGACCACATTCGAGTCGTTTCTGGCCTCTCCACGGCCTAGCGTGAATGCACGTCCTTTGGCACCTCCTGTGCCACCATTTCCATTGTTGCCATTGTTATTATTGTTAACCATTGTTGTTGTTGCGAAGCAGGCAATCTCGCTTGAAATGGGCAGTGCTACCACACTGATAGCATCCCCGGTTATTACCCTGCCGCTGACCCTGGTGCTGGTTTGATTCTGTCATGACATAATCTCCTCGTGACAATCCCTTGCCGCGTGTCCTGCTTTGCCACATCGTTGGCAGCGATTTCCGGCGCAAGGGCCGTGATGATGGAGGTTACAACGATTACATTGCGGCTTTCGACCCGCATAGCCGCTCGAGTTTTGGGTGTTGTTGGCAGAATGATTGTTGTGACCCCGATTGTTGTTGAAGTTGTTGGACCGCTTCTGGTTTCCTTGTTGTAGCTGGGCTGATGAAGACTGCCGAGCAGGTGAGTCTTCAAATTTCCTTTTGTTGTCAGGGATAATTTTAGTTGCACCCCTAGGTGGTAACTTCCTTTGCTCCACCGCCTTATCGGTGAGTTTATGCGCCAGCCTAATCGCTTGTTGCTCCGTTGTAGAGTTGCTAGACATTACCATGCCCTAGATCTCAGGGACCAGACCCCAAGATAAAACTCAAGTCGTTTAACGACGGTGTTAGCCAAATCATGACAAAGGAACACCAGATCATGATGTCTTGCCGTGTACGCTTCAATTTCTGACCCGACCATCTTGTGGTTCCATAACCCTTGTTCCAATTGTGAACTCTGTTCCGCGGACAGTATTCCTCCTTGATTAGAGCTTTGAACTCGGTCCAGGCCATTGCGTTCGCCGCAGCAAGTCCACGCATTTGGACTTGTGCGTTCCACCAGGTTAATGCCCCATCTTCCAATGTCGAGGCAACATACTTGACCTTATTAGCTTCGAGGCAATTGCACATTTCGAAAACCGATTCAGACTTTTTGACCCAACGGACCAGTCCTATGGGTCCTTCAACTCCCGTGAACTTGCTCGGTTTCGCATCCAGGAACATCTTGTAGGCGTTAAGACCCCCTCCTGCTGGTGGGTTAGGAACACCTGCCAGAGCAGCATTCACGTGTTGTTGGATTAAAGCGGCCAATTCTTCAGTTGATATGTTGAGATTTCCATGGCGACCGGTTGCCATTTCAGATTTTCGCAAGACAACACAAACACACACCGATAAGTATATATCCAATATAGTTATCACATTCCACACTTCAATGATCACACAATTTGTGTCAACCCAACAAATTAAATAATCAAAAGGAACATTCGATTAAATAAATTTTAATGTCTCACAAAATACCAACCAAACATAATAGTTTAATTATAAAATTTCCAAGTTCAAACATAAGTGGAAACAAACAAACTAAAGGAAACAAAACGGAGATTGGCGAGACGAGTTAGTCATCTATGTCTCCATCTCCCAAGTCGCTATCACTGTGTCTTCCTCTTCAGCATTTTCAGCTTCAACAGCTGCGTCCTGTTCCTGCTCTTCTTCCTCTGGATCCTCCTCCGGGTCTTCCTCTGGATCCTCCTCTTCGTCTTCTACCGGCGCTGGAGGGGCCGGTGCTGGTGTGGGTATTGGGATAGGTGGTGCTTGGTTCTGCTCCAGTTCATGAATCCTCCAACTGGACTCAAGAACTATGTCTTCGAGCCAGTCAGCCCTCAGCTGCTCAGCACGAAGGTCCTTAGTAAAATGCTTCGAACTCCCCTATTCTCATCTTGCTCTTCCTCGAGCTCTCCAGATTTACCAGTCAGCTGACGTATCAGCCATCCTGTGCTTCGATAGTCTCTTGCATTCTCTCCAGCTGTTCATGTTGTTTTCATAGCACAACTCTAAGTAGATCGTCCCCCACTCCTGAAGAGTTGACCGGTTTTACCGGTACAGCGGTGGTTGGACGGGAGGACGACTCCCCTCCTAGAGCGAGTCTTTTCCTAGCAGCTGAGCGTATCTCCACGCCACGAGGTGGTGAGGGTTCGACCAAGGGTGCCTTCCCCAGCGCCCTTGATTGTCGAGATATGTCGGATGATGATGTTGACATAGCCTGCTGGGTTGGTGTAGTTAGTTACGAGCTGCATTTATCACAATATATATATATATATATATATATATATCACAAAGAATAATTGTAGTATAACACATAACAAGATATCACAGTTTGGTGCCAACTAAGTCTAGTGTCGTGTAACAGCTATAGTTTAGGTCTACTTTAAAAGCAAACCTGGTTCTCTATAGCTAGAGGCTCTGATACCAATCTGTCACACCCTCAATTTCCACTTGCGGGGTATCACCGCGAGGCGTGTGATCAAACCAGAATCTCAGACACTAGCAATGTCGAACGACTCTATATGATTTATTTAAACGTTTTCCAAAAACATTTGTTGAAAACATGCACAGTCATTTTCAAAATTTCAAGGTTTCAAAGTTTAGCGGAAGCATTAAAATAAAGTAACGGGCGCCAACATAAATGCCAAAAACAAAATCCCAAAAATTATTCGTAAATAAAGACTCGATAAAAATGTCTTGATCAAATGCAAGTGAGTGCACCTAGCGCTCCTAGCGTCTTGAGAAACATGCAAAGAAACAAGTGTCAACATTAAAGAAGAGTGAGTTCACAGGTTTTTATTATGAGTTCACAAGTTCGGTTTAAAAGATTGTTTCCCCCGTTATCCCTAACCCGGGATAACGACATAGTTCCATTATTCCTAACCTGGAATAATAAGATTGGTTCGTAAATAAGTTCAATGTTAACATGTAGGTAGCTAGCCTAAAGTTACGTCACGTAAGAGTTCCTGATCGAAGCTGACTGTTGTTGCCTCTATGGTGCCAGGTCTATCACTGACCATGGTGAAAGTTAGGCCAAATTAATCACCCGTTGACCATTCCCGGTCGGCTAGCGCGACTAGCTCGGGTGGGGCTTGTCGGGCCCAGTAGTACTACTATAATTTCCCCGCTATCTAACCCAACACTAACGATCCAAGAGTTGGTTGAGGACTTCCGTGATAAAGCTACTTAGTGACCATAACATACATTAACATTAACTTAGTTACCGAATAGTTAACGGTGTTAATTTCGCATAATGTAAAAGATTGAGTTGTAGAGCGTATACATGTTTCTCCCCCTGTTGTTCAAAACCGGATAAAATAGGGGCCGTGAACTCACCTTAAATTGCTCGGTTAGATATACGCAAAAGAAGCAAATGATGGAACCGCTAATCGCGTCCTAACATGTCAACTGATTCAAAGTTAGTGTGTGAACACACTGACACAAAAGCCTACACATAATTAACGCACAGTATGGCACACGTAATAACCAATTCGAAACCATAATCATGCATGCAAAGTATCACCATACAAAATAACGATCAAACCAACTTGTCATAAACACAGGATAACTCATACAACACTTAGATACACACAAACGCAAGTTATCATGTTTCAGTTGTACACTCATCACTGGGCTATTTCCGAGAATTTTTTTAAAATAGTTCCAACGTTCCAAAAATTCCAATTTTTTTACAGGAGGTGTCAATTTGTCTGTAAAATTTTGTGTAAAATATTCAAATCCTAAATCTTCACCAATTATTTATAAACATTTATATACTAGGCTACAGTTAGATTCGTCGCTTTCAGACTGCAGTCCACGAGAAAAATCATTTAAAATCATCTTTAATCCGATTAACGAAATTTCAGTGGGATATTTCGGAAATTCCCGTCTCCAGTAACTGTACAGATTTCGTGACCTAAAGCCATACAGACTATAGGATCCGACTCGATAAACAACCTGCAAATTCTGTAGAATTTACGCAGCTTCAGCTGCTGCATAAATGACCATTTAAAAATAGCGAACCACCTCAGAAAATATGAATCCAGTGCCATTTGAAGCGTTTTTCAAAAACACACGTTTTAGGCTTCAGAAAATCCACTTTTCGATAAATAATGATCAGGTTACAGCCAACGGAAGTTGGCTGTAAATGTCAATCAGCTTACTGTTTTCGACTTTATCGCATTAGAACATGTGTAAACGGCCATGACGCTTAGTTCTATTGATTAACAGCAGGATAACTTGTCAAATATCATCTAATATATCAATATTCATGCAAACCCTAAGTATATATCATGATCTTTATCGATAAAACGCAGCCTACGATTTTAATATTCAAACATATCATCACAACCGCAAAGATTCCATATTCATCCGAACTAATCATGCACCACAACACTTTTTCATAATAATATCATCAAGCACATAATCATGATCAAGACGACACAAAACCTAGTGTGAATCGCAATACAATTAAACCTAACCTTGAAACGATGACATTTAGCGAACCGGGACAAGCTTGGAATAGATCCGAGGGATGTAGAGCTTGCGCGACCAGAGAGGGGGGGCTGCCGCGACTTCCACTAGAGTACTAGGGTTTGAATGTTTCCCACAACATGCATGTATACGTAATATAAAAGGGGGTGGCATAAGGGGGGCGGTTTGGGTTATTTCCTTGGGCCGCAAGGAGTGTGGGCCGCACGAGGGTGTGGGTGGCGGGTTGGGTTTGCTTGGTCGCGAAGTTGAAACGTTTCACAGGCCTGGTTCAGTTTATAAATAGAATTTACGAAAGTATTATTCGCGAGACGGAGTTTATAAAATATTAGATCACGTATTTGGAGTGGGACGCAATAGATTCACAAACATCTAATAACACATAGCATGTAATTCAGATACGACCCGTTAAAATTCCCAAACATCGTGTATTTCCTAATTACTAAAGTTAGCGTAGTTATCGCGAGCACGTAATCAATTCTCTGAATTAAATCAGTGTAGGAATGAATAACAATAAAGTAGTACGTTTAAGATACCTGAAAAGTCGGGATGTCACAGCAAGGTTGGAAGCAATTGTTTGTTCCTAGCTTTTGCATCATTCAAGGGCTTCAAAGTTTACAAACTTGACGTGAAGGGTTGCATTTCTTTACGAGAAAGTCCAAGAAGTGGTGTATGTCTCACAACCAGATGGGTTTACTACTCCAGACTATCCAGATCAAGTCTATCGACTTGATAAGGCATTGTATGGATTGCATCAGGCACCTAGGGCGTGGTATGAGACACTGTCAGCACATTTGTTAAAACATGGTTTCGAAAGTGACAGACTGACAATAACATTTTTCATCAAAAGGAAAAAGGAAGACTTTCTGCTGGTACAGGTATACGTAGATGACATCATTTTTGGGTGATCTGATGAGAACATGTGTCATGACTTTGAAGAGGTAATGAAGAGCAAGTTTGAGATGAATGCGTTAGATGAGCTATCTTACTTTCTGGGTTTACAAGTTGAACAAAAGAAGGATGGGATTTTTATACATCAGACAAAGTATGTGTATGACATTTTATCTCGTTTCAAGATGGAGGATTGCGCTACTTTCAATATACCTATCTGTGAGAATCACAATCTTGGTCTAGATCACGAGAGTGTGGAGGATGTTGATCCAACTCAATACAGGGCAATGATTGGTTCTCTGATTTACTTGACTGCTTCACGACGCGGCATCATGTTCGCAGTTTGTCTTTGTGCCAGATATCAAGCGAATCCAAAGGAGTCCCACATGAAAGCGGTGAAGCGGATTCTTCTACTTGAAGGGGAAACCTAAACTTGGGTTATGGTATCCAGCTGCTAGTGATTTGAAGTTTGTTGCTTTAACTGATTCAGACTTTGGAGGAATGCAAATCTACAAGGAAGTCTACTACATGTGGTTGTCAGTTCTTAGGAGGGAGGCTCGTGTTATGGCAATGCAAGAAGCAGTCTTGCATGTCTACCTCGCCGTGTGAAGCTGAATATATTGCTGTGGGTAGCTGTTACTCTCAGGTTCTCTATATCCAACAGCAGATGCGCGATTACGGTTTGAATTTCACTCGTACTCCTATTATGATAGACAATAATGCCACTATTTCAATAACCAACAATCCCGTAAAACACAGTTGCACAAAACATATTGATATTCGTCATCATTTTAGACGGGATTGTGCTGAAAAGAAATTAATTGAACTGCATCGAGTCGACACACTTGATAACCAGGAAGATCTTTACACAAAAGCGTTTGACAGGGCTCGTTTTGAACATTTAGTCGAACTCAACGGGATGACGAATCCTGAATAACCATTTTTCCATAAACATTTCTGTAAATAAATTTACTGTTTTCAAAAATCAAAAAACATAAAAAATTAGAAAATAAAAAATGAGTTTTTTTCACTATGTGAAAGAGAAGAAATGATAGTATATCAGGATGTTAGACTGTCACACTGAAATTAAAATTAAATTGCTTAAGTGTGATGGCAACTTCATTAAATGATGTACCAGTAGGCAAAAGGCATGAGATAATCAACTAACCTTGGTGATATCAACATACAATAAACTGTGTATAAGTCGGTAACATATCAGCGGCGTATGGTTTTATAACCTTAAATCTTGCGTTGATAGATTGCCAAAATCTAAGGTTTTAGGTCTTTATATCGTTAATTCATCTGGGGTATCAAGGTTATCCTTCTGCTGCATCCAGATATATGCTGACCTAGGCACAACAAGGATATCTTAACAGAGCTAAAATGCCAAATCCCAAATATTGAAGAAGCTCTCCTACAGAGTCGTTCAAATGTGCATAATTGCATTATTCATACCAAAATTGGTATTTGCCCTTACCCTCGTTGGATATTGGTCTCTTTGATGTACGGAAGTACTGGCCTGATCACCAATTATCTAACGTTGTAAACCAATAAGGATGATTTTCGGTATACTCACCTACTACGATGAATTTTTGTGCATACCTTGATCGTGGGGGTATGTCCTGAAGTGGGACACACTAGTATGTCAGTATAGAGTATCTACATAGATCACTAGGTAATGGTACTTGAAATGTTCATGTATTTTGTTTAAGTGGATAAACAATACTGGTAATGTCTTGAACTACTTTTCATGAATATTGCATATAGAATTATCAAATAATGTGAAAACAATTTGATGTTGCTGATATGATCTTCTTACCGGTGATACTTACAAAATAGATTGTTTATTATTCGTTATTTATTTGCTTTCAGAAAATTTAAAAATTCCAAAAATATTTCATTTTCTTGTATATTCTTAATGTACGGATATTGGTTGTTCATGGAGGAGTTGTTACCGATAGGGGGAGACGATGTTAGAAGATGAGTTTCAAAATTTTTACGATCTTGCAGGTTATGTGTGCTTAAAATTTTTTTAGTATATGGTTTGAATTGAGAAGTGCTTAATCTGTGATACAGTTTTACTATCTCTTGAATAAGAATAATTTGTTTAACTGGTGTTGAAAAATTCTTATGGTTTCTTGAGATGTTTGTTTTATAGTATACAGATTGTAGCAGTGTGTTGCTGAGAAGTTTGGTGAAGAGGAGTTTGCTTGGATGCATGGTAGAACCTCCTTTCTACATTGTTGTCAAAGTTGAAGAGTGTTGAAGATTGCTATGCAAGTACTAAACTGGAGTTTTCTCAAATGCTAACGATTTAGAAGATTTGGTGATTGGATAAATCAGCTTAGGGGGAGTCTGTTGCCGACTGAAGCTATTAAAGCTGAAGCTATCCAAAGACCAACGTTTTTCAAAGATGTTGAAGATTGCAAGAAGTCTGAAGACAAAGTTATTTTATGAAGCTATTGTCAAGGGGGAGTTTGTTGGTGCATATTTGTGACAACAACTTAGATTTGGTCTTTGGATATCTTGTAATATGTAAAATGATAAACAGTTAGCGGGTTTAGTTTTGTAATAGTGAATTAGGAGTAATTGGGCTGAACTAGACACAAAATAGTGCATGGTAGGCGAATTGGGCTTTAAACCCATTAGCAGTCCATGTAGGAAACCCTAGCCCATGAGCATAACCTATCTCTATATAAAGGGAGGTTGTGATTAGGGTTAAGGTTGCTCAGTTAGTTGTTCATTACTGAAAGAATTGCTTCAGAGAGTTTTAGAGAGAGAGTCTTGAATAGGTTGTAAACACTTTGTGTTAGATAATCAATAGAAGATTGTTTGAAGGAATTGTGTTCGTGTTCTCGTTGTTTCTGTGAAATCTGATCTAGGGATTCCGCACTCAAGATTAGATAGAGGATTCTGTCAAGATCCATAAGGACTAGGAGACCTACAGGGTTTTCTATTGTTTTTGTATTTTTCTAAATTTTCTCCCCTTAAATGCAGAAAGTAAATAAATAAAGACATCACGACATAAATAAAAGACATATTTTTTTATTTTTGTATTTTCTTATGTTTTTGTATTTTCTTGAAATTTCTCCCCCTAAAAATAAAAATAAAAGAATATGGAAAATCTTTTTGTTTTTCTAGTTTTGAAGAAAATATTTACGAAAAGATTAGCCAAGGATGCTTTACTCGGGTTTCACCATGATGCCATTGACCAAAAGAAGCTAATCAAAGCATGATTTATCAAAAGCTTTTGTAAAAAGGTCGGCACGTTGGTGATCGGTGTGGATTTCAACAACATTGATAAGTTTCTTTCATAACAATCTCGTATCAAATGATACTTAATCTCAATGTGTTTGGCTTTTGAGTGTTGTACAGTATTACGAGTGATCTGTAAAGAAACTTCGTTGTCAACATAAGTAGAAGTAGTTATAAATTCAAAACCGTAGTCGCGCATTTGCTGTTGGATCTATAAAACCTGAGAGCATCAACTAGAAGCCGAAATATACTCAGCCTCACAAGTTGAAGTAGCCACACAAGTCTTCTCTTTGCACCGCCACGTGACTAGGCGATTTCCCAAGAACTCACATCCTATTGATGTTGACTTTGCATCGATCTTACAGCCACCAGGATCAGAATCACTGAATGCTGTTAAATTAAACCTATCATCCTTATGGTACCAGAGACAAGTGTCTGGGCGACCCTTCAAATAACGAAAGATTCTTTTCACAGCTATCAAATGAAAAACTTTTGGACTTGACTGGTAGCGAGCTAGAAGACATGTTGGATACATTATATCAGGTCTTGAAGTAGTAAGATACATAAGAGATCTAATCATAGCACGATAAAGAGACGGTTCCACATGTTCACCCATTCCATTTAGGAGTAATCCCATGATTTTGAGCTGATGGAGTTCCCAAAGGCTTCGAGTATTCCATTTGAAATCGTTTGAGAATATCCCCAACATACTTGGTTTGATGAACCTGCAAACCTACAAAGATAGTCATTTCTCCCATGGTGCTCATCTCGAACTTCTCTTGCATCACCCGCTCGAATTCTTTGCACATTATATCATTTGTAGACCCAAATATAATATCATCAACATACACTTGTACCAGCAACAAATCCTCATTCTTTTCTTTGATGAAGAGAGTACAGTCGATCAGCCCACATCAAAAACTATTCTTGACCAGATAGGAAGACAACGTTTCATACCAAGCTCGTGGAGCTTGATGAAGACCATATAACGCCTTATTGAGAAGCAAACCTTGTCAGGATGGAATGGATCTTCAAAACCAGGCAGTTGCTCAACATACACTTCTTCCTCAACAACACCATGAAGAAATGCACTTTTCACATCCATTTGATAAACTGTAAACTTCTTATAGGACGCATAAGCTAAGAAACTTCTTATGGCCTCAAGACGTGTTACTGGTGCATATACTTCATTATAATCAATACCTTCTACCTGATTAAAGCCCTGGACAACCAATCTTGCTTTGTTTCTCACAACTACTCCTTGGTCATCGTTCTTGCACTTGTAAACCCATCTAGTACCAATCTTCTTGTAGTTGCCGGGCCTGTCAACCAATTTCCACACGCCCAACTTCTGAAGCTGCTGAAGTTCCTCTTGCATTGCTTCAACCCATGAGTCTTCTTTCATTGCCTCCTTCCAAGTTTCAGTTCAACTTGGCAAACATAGCAGGCAAAAGACCAATCATTCTGTTCCCCAGATTCTCTAATTTCTATATACAAACCAGCATTCTGGTTGTTCCTTAGCTGATTACGTGTCTGGACTCCACTCTTGACAACTCCTATAATATTTTGCTGAGGATGAGTATCATGAATTCGAGTTTCAGGAACATCAGGAACTCGAGAATTTATACCCAAATTGTTAATTTTCAAATCAACAGCTAAGTCGATGGCTGGAATCGACAAAGATTTAGAAGCATGACCTTCAGTTGTCCCTTGATTTTGCACATTTGAAATTACAACAGAAATTCCAGGAACAGGAGCAGAAGTAGCTTCACTTGCATCATGGAACTCATCATCTTCTGACAAACATTATAATCATCAGCATCTTCAAATTCCTAATTTATTAACTGAAGTAGATACTTGTGGTTTAACAATAATTGGTCGTACTAATGACGAGTCAACCGCAGTATCACTTTCAAGTAGCATTTGAGCTGCTATAGATGGATCGTCAAAAGGTGGCAGATTGAAGGAGTCAAACAGTCCATCGTAGTCAAACATCCAAGGAGCACCTAGAGCTCTTACTGATTCAGTGTATCTTTGAACCTTAACTTCACCGCATTCCTCAATCTTTTTCGTTGACAAATTCCACACTCTGAAATTTGGAGTAGCATATCCAAGAAAGAAACCTTCGATAGCCTTTGGACCGAATTTACCATGTGGATTAATCATAGTGCATGTTGCTCCAAAAGGTTCTAAGAAAGACACATCTGGTTTCCTTTTATGTAATAATTCAAAACATGTTTACCCATTGCCTTTTCACCGTAAGAACTCTATTCATTGTATAACATGCAGTCGCCACACCCTCCCCCCAAAACTGGACAAGAAGTTCTGACTCTACTAACATAGTTCTTGCAGTCTCGATAAGAGTTCTATTTTTCTTCTCAGCGACACCATTTTGTTGTGGAGTATAACGAGAACTGTATTCATGTAAAATGCCCTTAGAAGTACATAACTCATCCATAACATGGTTCTTGAATTCGGTGCCATTGTCGCTTCTTATTCTCCTTATCTTCAAATTGTACAAATTTTCAAGTAGCGTGAGGAGATTCTTGAGGATTTCAGAACTTCACTCGTGTGTGCCGTTACATTCACCCATGAAAATCTTAAATAGTCATCATTAACAACTAAACAATATGCATCGCAAAAGGTAGTCTTGTGTTTCATAGGTCCAAAAAGGTCCATATGGAGACGTTCTAGAGGCATATTAACATGTTAATTTTCTTCACAGGATGAGACTTTCGAGCTTTCTTTCCCTTTTGGCACGATACACAAACGCCTTGTAAATTAAAGTTCTCTACTACTACACCATTCACAACATTATTTTTCACCAAATAGTTCATTTTCCTCAAGTGAATGTGTCCCATTTGTCTATGCCAAGAGATTGACTCCTTTTCAGTGGCTTTTGAGATAAAACATGTAACTTGTGCAGATGTAGTAATAGCTTGGCTCATGTCAAGAATATACAAGTCATTAATTCTTGGAGCCGATAAGAGAATCCATTCTTTGGAAATCTTGAAACTAGGTTTTAGCACATAACAATCAGCATCATCAAAATGAACTGTGAACTTCTTGTCGCAGATTTGGGAAACACTTAGAAGATTGTGATCAATTTGTCGAACATAATTGATCTTGTCAAAACTAACAACACCATTGAAAATCATTCCTTTTCCAAGGTTGTAAGCGCCTTTATCTCCAGCAAAAGCAACATAGCCTTCCCTAATGCTTTTCACATCATAAAGAAGCCTTAAGTCGCCTATCATGTACCGTGATGCTCCACTGTTAACAATCCAATGACTGTTCACAGTTCCTACTGGAATACCCTGCACATTGCATTACCCGATTAGTTTGAGATGGGGACCCAAGCCTTAGTGGTCTTGGGTCGACCCTTATCATCAAGAAATGTTATTTCTATTTCTTGATGATTTGGAAACTTTTTGCCTACCCACGAAACATTACCGGTTTTAGGTTTCAAAGATTGTTGGGTGTTTACCAGATTGACTATGATTTACAGATTTAGACACTTCTAGTTTTAACAATCTTGACAAGCTTGGTTTCTTCTCTTCAACATCCGGTTTTATTCCCTTTTCAATTATTTTAATTTGTTTACGTCTTTGTTTTCTTCTTGTTCCTTAACAATACGTTTGTCTTGTTTAGGTGACACAAATCAACGTTGGCAATTATTTTTAGGAGGGGCATTTTCAACAAACTTGGCTATGCTGAGTTGGTACAATTTTTGATTATGTGGCCGAACTCCCTACACCTAAAACATGTTCTCCTTTCAACAAACTTAGGAGATGTAGGTTTGATGACTCGATGTTGAACTTGTAATCCTAGAGGTACTTGGTTCATCTTCACACCCATTTGTGTTTGGTGTAATTGTTTGACTGTTACGTTTTAAAATCTTGACTTGATATACAAAATCAATATTTGACATATTTTCAAAAGTCCCGATTTTATCAGTACCAGTTGAGACTACAAAGTTAATATTCTTCCCTTTTTTTCTTGTTGTGATCTCTTTTAGCTTAAACCTTTAAGCTTTCTTTTCTTGTTGTCTATTATTAGAAGCGATTAGTGGTTGTAAATTGATTTGATTCTTCTTTCCAAAAATTTGGTTGTTGAATTTTCAAAAACTTGATCAATTGAAGTTGGATTGACATTTCTGATCGGAAAATCCTTGTTTGAGTAAATTTTCTCATCATCAATCAAAGTATACAACATATTATCGTTTTTAAATGTAGAAGCAATTGTCTTGAAAGATTTGATAGGATCAATCTCTTGGTTTGTTATAGATTGCACAACGAGAGTTGTAGATTCACATAAAATATAATTCTCAATTAGAATTTCTACCCCTTTCCTTTTATCAAGAGATTGGTCCTGATTGATCTTGTTTGACTCATCATCTGATAAATCATCCTCTTTTGTTATTGGTGGACTTTGATCAATAATAGATGATGAGTTCTCCGTCTTTCTAGATTCATCTGAGGAATTGTCCAGTTTAAACCCTAAGCCTGCTGCAAACTCTTCAGGATTAAGAGGTACAAATGGTTCAAAACATAGCATTTCCTCTTTATCAGTCAATTTGGTATAATTATGTTTTAATGGTGGTGGACACGATTTATACCCAATGCATTTGACATCTTCCTTTAGTTTTTGAATGTCAATGATGTGATCAAGCACATATCGGTAGTTAGAATAACTTTCCAATTTTAGCTTAATTGCATCATGTTCACATTTGGCAGTGGCTAACTCCTTTTTCGTTTCTTCAAGGATATTAATGTAGTTATTAATACCAGTTTGCTTGTTCAAAACTGTTTTTGTTAATTCAGACATGCTTTTTTTAAGAGTCTCAATTACATATTTGAATTCTTTTTCATTTTGAGTTAAAACTAGATTTGCCTTTGCATTTTGACAGTTCAAGTACTAACTTTGATTGTCATTGTTAATTGTTTCAAATTTAGTTTTTAACTCAGCACAGTCATTACATATCCTAGGAGAGTCGGATTTTACCTAACTTGTTGAACCTGTAACATTAGCCAAAAAAGCAGTGCAATTAGAGAAAAGTCCATTGTTGGCAAAGAATTTCTCTATTTCCTTCACTTCAGCTTTCTTTATCAATCCAGAATTTTGACTTTTCAACTTCTATGCTTCTTTCAGCAACTCATTGACCTTAGTATCGATGTTTTCCCTAACATCGGAATGTGATCCATATCCACCCATACTTGAGCTTTCCTCGTCAGAACTCCCATTATACCCAGAACTATCATCATCATCATTAGAAGAGTCAATATTGTGAACATGTTTGATTTGATTGACGATCTTAGCATAACAAGTAGTTCCTCCTTGATTATCATTTCCTAACTGAACCGGCCAATCACATCCTTCATCTGCTTGAAATACTAATGCTCTGCTTGTGTTGTTTGAAGGCCCAGACGGTTGGAGTTGTTTGGGTTGTAAACAACTACTATACTCTGCTCATTGTTAACTTGAGTTGTATTGGATGAATTTGGTTGATTTCAGAAAGGGTTGTAATTTCCTTGCTTGCTAGGTCGAGTACATTCACGTTTGAATGACCTTTTTCACCACAGGGGAAGCAAGTAACAACATCTTTATCAAATCCATACTTTGTATCTTTCATGCTTTCTAAACTTGTTCGTCAGTTCTACTCATGTAGTCTTTCGCTCTTCTGACCGCACTTGTAAATGCCCATTTATTATCCCATCAACTCCATCTCATCCCTGTCTATTTGTTGATAGTCCTCATTAGTCAAATTGACGTTTCCAATTTGACCGACGACTAGACCACAATATGCACTAACCATTGTGTTCAGAAGTTCCATGTGTTCCCGAGCAACTTCTACACTGACCTTGGAAATATGTGAAGTATTAAGTCTGATGGTATTAGGATTTGCAGGATGAAAGTTGTTACCATAGAAAGCTTGTTGAGAAGCTTGTTGTGGAACTTGAGGGTAACAACTTGTGGTTGTGGTAGAAAGGCTTTAGGATCAAATACTTGACCATAGGTTTGACTACTTGAGCCAACAGATTGATTTGTTTGAACTGATTGTGGTAGAAACGCTGTTTGGAGTTTTGGTTGATGAGTTGTACTAACGCCTGTGTTAATACCTCCAAAATACATTTCAGGGTTTTGTGGAACAGGAACTCTTTTTGCTTTTCGTATTTCTTCTTCATTCTTGTTCTCCAATTTCTGAACGGACTCATAAATACTGATCACATCCAAAACACCTGTATGATTTAGTAAGTCAATAAATTGATTCCACTTGGGTGGTAAGGCATCAACAAAATGCATTATAATCTCTTGTGGAGATGCAATCACCTTGTATGAATACATTTCACTAAGTGGATGATAGAAACGGGTTGGTATATCGCTTAGTGTTTCATTCTCCATGAACAGAAAACCTTCAAACTTTTTCTTCAGCAGATCATGTCGTATCTTTCTAGTTGCAGCATTTTCTTCCCCTCTTGCTTCCAAAGTATCCCACAAATTCTTGGTAGTGGTACAATACACGAATTGATGATAAATATCCTTATGAAGTGCTTGTGTAAGGATAGCCAATGCCTTCTTTTCTAAATCATAAGCCTTTTTATCATTTTCATCTAAGTTGGCTAAAGAGGTTAGATTTAATCATGCTTCTTCGAGAGATTCCTTGTATGGTGTAGTAAAACATGTCCATAATTTTGTATTTTGACCAAGAACATATGTATGGAAACGACTTTTCCATGAAGGATAACCGTTCATATGGTTCAACTATGGTGGACGGTTGTTACTTCCTGTTTCACTCTCGCTAATAAGAAGAGTCTGAATGCTTTGATTTTGATTTTCCATGCATCACATTGATTAGCAGTAATCATGGCCGTTTGTTGAGGCATCAGTGATTTAACCCATCAAGTTGTGGAGCTAGATTGTGGTGAGTGGTAGTTTGTGCTTGAACTACACCCCCAACCCAAGGATTTGTACCCATTTCTTTTGTTTGTTTATAAAAATTAGCTTAAAAATTTAAGATTCAAAGGATTAAATTGAAATAAAGATTTTCTTGTAAAGGTTCACAATTTCAAAAATCACAAACTCTCAGTTCTCACGAAAATCACGAATAACCTAAAGGTTACGAAAAACTTAGTTCTTTGTACGAGCAAAAGGTTCGTATGAATCACTGTTCTTCGTACGAACTAGGCTTCTTCGTGCAAACCACAGTTTTTCTTGCGAGTCACTGATTCTTCATGCGAATCAGCTGGTCCTTCGCACGAACAATAGGTTCTTCGTGCGGATGGTTATTCGCACTGAGGTCTTTCGCAGATGTTGGGTTTTTCACAGGGAGGAATCTTTGAAGGGTTGGTTAGTGAGAAGTTTCCTTTTGTAATAGAAACTTGTTTCTGAGTTTGTTCAAAAGTTGTCAGTTGTCTACACAGATTTGGTTAAAAAGACAAACATTCAAAAATCAGCTTTTCAGTTAAATAAGTCAAATCTTAAGATTTGGTCAACCCTAAAGGAATATTCCGATGAGTTGTCCAATAAGTTCTTCACTGGAAAGTATGTCCAACTGAACTTTGATAGAAAATTTCAAGAAAAACCATATCCTAACATGTCTTCATGTATTTTAACAAGGTTTTTATAAAAAATTCCTGAAAACAACAAGTTTTACCTAAATTTTAGACTATTTTTCTTGTAAAAACTTAAGTTTCTTGCTTGAAGTTCAAGAGCACTTCCAGAAAGCTTCACAACTTGCTCAAACACAACAATATGCTTAGTTTTAAACAAGGAAGAGAGCCAAAGCTCTGATACCACTTGTAGGTCCACTTGGAGGATCAAGATAACCTACTTCCTTGTTATATAACACACATACGAGTGCGGAATCCACGTAAGTATGCAAACCAAAGCAAAGTAACAAACACAAGATAACAAAAGATTCACTATGTTGATTAATAGAAGAGAGCTAGTACAAACACATACACAATGTTCTTACAGACTCAGGGTATTCTCTCTATGCTCTTTCTTACGTGAACTATGAATTGCATGCCTATATATAGTCCCAACACCCAACAATAGTACGAAGAAAGTCACTAGTCGTACGAAGGACTACATAGACCACGAAGGACATTCATGAAAGAGTTGCTCATACGAACAACCTATGGCTCCTACGAATAAGTAACTCGCTCGTAGGAATAAATAACTCTCTCGTACGTACAAGAAAATGTCTTTGTTGAATGTTCATTCGTATGAACATGCAATGGCTCGTACGAACAGGTAACTTGTTCGTATGAAGCAAAGTTTACTCGTACAAATATGGAGTTCTTCGGAGAACCCTGCTAATAGACATACTACACAGTCATCAAGATCAGAAACACAAAACTTAACAGTATGCACACATGCAACTGTTTTACAACACAGACAAACAAAACGTCGTACTAAATCAAGATAGAAGGATATCTTGATTTGGTCAACACGACCAAACTTTAAAGACACAAGAAACAAAGACCATACAATTACTGACGTAACTAAGAACAAACGAAATACACAAAAGTGCGTCAATAAATTTCGTTTGAGAGAATCCCAGATTCTATGATACTAGGTCTTTATATTTTATTGATATCTGGGGTATTATCCGAGTTCTTCTGATTTTGCGTTGGCAGTGACCTAGAACTTGTATAATACTTTACGCATTATTCACCTCCAAAAGCTGCATAAAAAATGAGTATATGTCATAAAAAGATACGACATCTCCGGTTCAAAAAGATTCCTAAATGGAACACCACCTAAAGTCGAGCCTTCTTCTCTTTCTCTGTATGGAAATACTAACCTGAGCTCTCAAGGTCTTGCAATTCACCCCATTTACAGATATCAGTTAGATATATTCACCTGTGAGATGAAATTCTTGGAATCTTGATACGGGGGTATACTCTGAGATTGGAAACACTGTTACTTCGTGTTCCTTAAAATTACCTAACATATCTTGAAAACAATTGAGAAATGTATAGAAGTTTAAATGGATTAGTATATTGGCAATCTAAGTAAATATGTTTAGGACCTTAAAGTTATTACCAAGATCAACGGTACTGGTGATTTGTCTAAATAACTGATGTGATCCTCTAACACAAACTCACAAAAATATGTCTGCAAATACGTCTTTTTTTAACGTATTTCTGTTTTCAGAAAAACCCAAAAAGATTTTCAGTTTTCTTTTCGCAAAACTTTGAAAAATAAAAAAACATTTAATTTCTATCTTAGTTTTTTCGTCTACCGATGATGAAAATATCGTAGTCCAAGTCAAAGTGATAGTTGCTGAAGGATAGCTAAAGATCACGTGTTGGGAGCTAATCTAAAAAGAAGAAAGTTCTGAAACGTCACAAAGTTCATTAACTTGAAACTTTAAATTTTTAAATTTTAAATTTTTAAAAAGAAATCAGTTTTGGTCAAACAACGGTCAACCAAGGTCATTAACTTGGACTTAGTAGGTAAATCGGTTAATCGGGGTCATTAACTTGGACTCGGTCAACCGAGTCGGTCTTAAAAACAGATAATTTCACAAAAAAATCAAAAAATAACCAAAGAAAACTGGCTCGTACGAGTGACTATCTGACTGGCGATACTCTCTATACTATTCAGTTGATTCTTCACACTTCTAGACCATATTTCGTACCTTTGATTCTTCTGGGAAGTTGATTTGCACACCTCTTTCGATGGGAAAGGTACTAATTCAAGACTTGAGCCGTTATAATGCCGAAATTGGACCAAAAGGACATAAAACATAGATTTAGGCTTATTGAACCGGTAAAATGTAAAGTTGAACTTAAAATTGTACAAATTGGCCCTTTTAGCCTCTAAATCATCATTCAATTTGTTAAAATTTTCACGTTTTAAAAAGGTGTTATTTTGTGTGATTCATGATTCGTACGAATGATTGCTCGTACGAGTAAGCTTTTTAATCAGTTTATTCTCATCACTCGTACGAGTGATCATTCGTACGACTAAGTTTTTAATGTTATGAAATTCTTTTACTCGTACGAGGAGTCAGTCGTATGAATGAGTTTGTTCAAACTTCCACCTAAACTGTTAAGTGTTAATCCGACTCGCACGAATGGGGACTCGTACGAGTGTCAAAGATTTGAAAAGTTTGGAAGTCTTTGTTTTCTCCATTCCACAATATATGCTTCTTATTGGACAAAACTTTTCCATAGATTGCAGCTTATAGAGAAGTACTTGATTTTTTTAGCCGTCTGCCAATTACTAAGGCCTTGACTAATAAACGTACGACCTATCGATCGCACACCGAATACTTTTGGGATACCGATGAGTAGTGAAGATCAACAACGAAGATATTCAAGTGAAAATCACTGAAGATTTTATTTGAAAAGTGTTAAAGTTCAAGGATCGAGTAGAAGACCCTACTGGTAATCCTGAAACATGGTCAAGGGGTGCTTCTATAGGATGGGATATGCAGGATACGTCAACGCTGCACCGTTCAAGAAGGGTAATATGAGCGCGCCTTTCAGATATATTGCTCACTGTATTATTCACGCTCTCAGTCACATAAAAGGAGGTTTGACGAATTGGTGGATTATCAAATGTGGATGATTACAGCTCTAATCCTCAATCTGCCATACAACTTCTCGAGGTTTATATTTTTGGATGCAACAAAATATTCAGGGAGAAAAATTTCTTCAGTACCCAAGGTTTGTACAGATGCTGCTGGATTTTCCACAAAAACCTGCCAAAAAGAAAGAAGATATCCAGAGGCTAGAGCACATGGATGTTTCTACATTGAAAAAGATGAATCTTCATTTGAAAGCATTCCCGAATGCCAAGCCAGTTTTTGGGGCTATTATAGACAAAGATTATGTGGCACCACCCAAAGGGAAGTTGAGAAAAGACGATAGTGGAGATGAAAATGAAGAGATTAATGCGTTAGATGGTTTTTTATCGAAACGAAGCGCTTGGTTTACGCAATAAGATAAAAAGGGGAGCAAGGGAACGAAAAGAAAACAAGCTGCCACATCCTCCTCCTCTACCCCTCCACAAAAGAAGCTTGCATCTGTTGGCACAAGTTTGATCGATGAGCCAGAGACTAAAGAGAATATTGAGACAATTGCTGCTGACATAGAGCAATAAGCATTTGGTGATAAAGCTGGTGGAGATGAAGCTCGTCCTCCTCGAGTACTGATTTCGAGGATAGGATTGCCTGTGAAAAAGAAGGAGCAAAATAGTAAGAGGTAGAGCGGTTGGCTAAGGAATGACGAAAGGCTGAGGAGAGGAAAAGAAAAGAGATATGAGAGGACGATACTACTTACATACCTTCCGAGTCTGATAGCGATACTCCTGTTCTCAAGACATCTAAAAGGCCAACAGCAAAGCGCTTGAAGAGGCCAGCATCTAGAAAGACATACTCTCCAACAACACAATCTAAGCGTAAACGAAGAAGACTACTGTAGAAGCATCTACTTTTGAGTCATCACCACAATCACCTCCATCACTACCTCCACAACCATCACGACAACCACCTCCACAACCATCACCACAACTATCTCCACAACCATCACCATAACCCACCCCACAACCTCATACGACTCAATCTCCACCCCAATTTCCAAAGGACTCCAGATTAGAAGATCAATTTGATATTGATTTCGGAGATATTCCCGCGGGGTGAACAGTTTAGGGAAGATATGTTCAATGACTCACTTATTACAGAGTTACAAAATCAAGTCATGTTGAACAACGTTAAGATTGCCGAGCTGCAGGAGCGTATTAAGGCTTAGAAGAAGATCGATAGAATCTCGAGGCTGTATTAGCAGGTATCGTGTCAGAAAACAAAAGGCTACAGAAGGCTGTGGAAGAATATGACGAATAACGCCTCAAGAATCAGAGACAAATGAGCTTGTTTCAGAAAATTCTTATCAAAAAGCTCAGGATTAATCTTGCAGCGGAAATCAATGAGATAGAAAGGGAGGAAGCAGGGGAAAAAGTTGCGGAGCGTGAGCGAATTTCCAAAGAGATGTCTGATGCTCAAAGCAAAGGGAAAGAAAAGGTTGGAGAGGATCCTGTGATAGAAAAGTTGCGCCAGAAGCTGAATCTGAGCAAGTATCTTCTGATGTGGTTGTGTATGCGCAAACGATGAATTTTGTGTTGATAGTAAAGCCAAAGGATGTGGATTTCGACATGACAAATCTTTCTGAGAAACATCAAGAGTTGTTGAAGAAAAGAAAGATGATAAAAGAGATTGTTGTAGAGATTGATTTTATTGATGAAGATCTTGAAGAAGTTGATGAGGATTTGGACGAAGTAGGTGATACATCAAAGAAGAAATCTGATAGTGATAGAAATAATGATGATAGTGATCAGGGAGGTTCGGGTATTCTTGTAACATATTTTTGAATAAATGATGATATTGATTATTCTGTGTACTTGAATGATTCGGCCAACCAACTTGATGAGGACCAAGGTCAGGGGGAGTCATATGATGGATCGAAGGATTTTAAGCAGGCATGAATTCTCACAGTGACTGATATGTCAACTGTTCTTGTCGTGCCAAAACCAAGGATTCTCTACTTGGAACATAATGTGGAAGAGGGAGAATTTATCTACAATTATACAAAGGAAGAGGTTGCAAAAATGTTAGCTGTGGAATGAAGAATCATTTTAATTTGACTTCGGAGACGAGCTTAACGACATTAGCGCTATCCAGCCTGAAGATTACCTCTTCGAACATATTTCTAAAGCACATTACTATGATAAGGTTGTCGTGGAGGATGATTGCGATGACGATGATACTAAAAATTATGCCGGTGAGGGTACGGATGACTTCCCAACCTTTAATGAAATGTTCTAAGCCGAAAACGATGATCTGTTGAAACGTAAAGTGGAAGAGGCCGTGAAGCAAGGATCGGTGCCTAAACATCTATCAAAAGAAGAGATTGTTGAGATGCGCAAACTTGGTTTAAGGAGTTAGCCGACGAGCGAATTCAAACGTCCCCTGGCATTTTTCACTCAAAATGTTGATGTTTCTCTAGGGGATATTATTAGCTAGGGTAGGATCAAGGAATTAGATGTTTATGCGATAAAATGGGAATATGGGATCTAGTACTTTTGATACTTAAGCGACATAAAGACCCAGCCGTTTTGGGATATAAAAGAGCTTGTGTAGACTAAGATGATTATTTTGAAGATGAAATTTCATGACCAGCCACACGGTTTTAAAACGCTGGAAGCCACATATCCCCAAAAGAGTTACCAAGATTGATTCGAGTGATGAAGGAGAAAGATGTTATGTTTATTGTGAAAAGGCTACGAGTAATGAAGAATATGCCTTTGATCAGAAAAGAACAAGATTTTCATAAGATATTCAAATGGTGGCACTATGACTCGAGTGCAGGCGAAGCCGTAATTTGTGTCCAAGTAGATGAAGATTCTAGGAAAATAACAAAAGAATCATCCGAATCCGTCATTGCGCACAAATGAATCTATGAGTTTATGGCGTGGTATTCGAGTACGAGAACCGATGTGGCAAGTCAGCTGCTCTCAAAAAGATATAGAATGTCTATTCTATGTGAAGATCAGTTATGAAGAAAAGGACAAAGAGCAGGCTTTACAATTCTAGAAGATTGTTAATTTTGCTATGCTAATGATATACATTCAGGTAAAACATGGAACACTTCGTGGATAAAGCTTGAAGAAAAAGAGCAGTGGAAAAGGGAGAAGAATGTTGAAAGTATGCTGAGAGTGTAAGGATTGCATCGCTGAGAAGCTTTCGGTTTGGCAACACGTACAATCAGTCTCCTCCTACAGAGCAAACGCTGATATCATCTAAGGATCGTCGTAGGCCACTGAAACATTTCTTTTGACGATAATTGTCAAACATTTTTGAAAATTTTGAAGACTATCCAAGACTGCGGCAACATCCAAGGGGGAGTTTGTTGGTGCATAATGTCTATTGGCTACGTCTAGGAATGTCGGTTGTGTATATAGGGCTTAGATTTGTCAATTTTATATGTATATTTAGTGGCACGTATGAGTGGGTTGTAGTGGCCGTACGAGTGACATCTTGTCACTCGTACGAGGCACCACTCACACGAGCCTACACACTCACTCCTGTGCAAGCCATGTTGGCCTATAAATAGTGGAGCTTGAGTGTTGTGTGTTATTTGTTGGTGTGTGACTACGGTGAATCCCTGTCCATTTGTTTACTCGTCTATAACTTTCACGTCTAATAATATACGAAGTAAAGGCGTTTTAGCAGCATACTTGATTGTTTGTTTGTCTAACTCGCTAGCAATGAATGCGCCTATGTTAATTGAGTCGAATCGGTCTGGTGCTCGAGGGGAGCCGATCACCTCTCACATAGTAATGATCCAAATACTCCAACAACCCCACAATCATCCCAAAGCTCTAACTTCAACAAATGCCAAAACAACTAGTCTAATCCTACTCAGAGAATTCTTCAGTGTAACATATCTATCAACTTGGAAAATGCATAAAACTTCAACGAACAAAAAGCTGTACAACACATGGCTCTACTCGCATCAGTACTTGAATCATATGTGAGCATGATGTGTTGATACAGTTTTGTGTCTGTCGCTTGTTCTTAGTTACAGTGGTAGTTGTATGGTCTTCGCTCAAGTGTCTGTATAGGTTTGTTCGTGTCAAATAGATTGGGATATCCTTCTATCTTGATCTAGTATGACATCTTAGCTTGTCTATGTTAATCAGTTGCATGTGGCATACTGATAACTCTTGTAAACGTCATGTCTACACACGTTCTCCAAGAATCAGGATTCTTTGTGAGTCAGAGGATTTGTACGAATCAAGTATTTGGTGCGAATCACAGGATTCGTACGAAACAGTCTCAAGTAACAAGTGAGTTACTGTTTCGTACGAAATGAGTATTTCGTACGAAACACCTGTTCCGTACCAATTCTTTTGGAGATGTGTCTCGTGTGAAATATTGTGTTCAGTATGTCTAGACTTGTATTTCGTACGAAACTAGACAGACACTATATAAGCAGACATGTATCTCTTAGTTGGTGTTGCCTGGAGAACTAGTGGATTTGCGCGTGAAAGTTAGCTCACCAGACTGACCAGAGAGATTGTTATCTCTAAAGACAAGATACAAGAACACAACAAGTTTGTTTGAGTCATACAAGCATTGTGTGTATATGTTTGTATTTGTTCTCAATCATTAATCAAGATAGTGAATCTTTCGTTACCCCATGTTCTTTACTTTGCTTTGGTAGCATGCACACTTGGATTCCGCACTTGTGTATGTGTCATATGAACAAGGAACTGGTTTAACACCATCCGCAGGTGGACCTACAAGTGGTATCAGAGCTTTGGCTCTTTCCTTGTTCAAAACCAGGCTTAGTTGTGTCTGAGCTAGTTTGAAGATTTCTGAAGTTTTCTTGAGCCTCCAGCTGAAAACTTATGTTTTGGAAAGTTAACTAACTTAAAAATTGGTTTATCTATTGCATGCAGAAAATTTTATGGTAAAATTTTTCTAAAGAACACCCTTGAAGAAGAAATCTGCAAAAAATTGAATCTGATTAGTTTGGTAGGGTTGACATTGTGACATCCCGGTTTTTCGGATATCTTAAACGCACTGCTTCACGGTTATTCGTTCCTACGTTAAATTGATTCAGAGACTTAAATTTGCACGCTCGAAATAATTACGATAATCTCATGAACTTGTCAAACGAATTATGTGCTATGTGTATTAAACGTTTATGAGTTGGTGAATTATTATGTGATGTTCGATTTCGTGATTGTTTTAGTTATAAAATATATATAGTAAATATATTGACGAACCGAACCGAACGGCGACACGAGCCGGCCTTATTTCCTTGCGACTCAAGGAGTTAACCAAACTTGGGGATCAAGTTTTAAACCCAAACCGCCCCACCAAACCTCTCGGCCGCGTGCACCCCAAACCGCAAACCCATTCCTTTACCTTCATCCTTTGCGCTATATATACACATACATGCATGAGTTTGGTTACACAAAACAAAAACACACAAAAACCCTAGTTGTGAAACAGCCGACGGCAGCCGTTTCCTTCATCATCTCGATCGCAAACAGCTTGGCTTCATCTCTCGGTCGGGAACAAGCCTCCCTTCTCGGTCGCGATCTTCCTTCAATCCGAATCAAGTCCCACCTCGCTCCCGGTTCGTTAATCACCATTGTTAAAGGGTTAGGGTTATCATTATTTGCAAAGTTATAATAGAATCATAAACTCTTGATCATGTTGAATGTAGTGTTATGTTGTTAATCGATTGATTTATCATAGTTTGCAAGTTTGATGTTTTTGGAAATCTAGAAACATAGGCTGCGTTTTGATTGATAAAAACTATAGGTTATGATTAGGGTTTGCATGGGTATGATATATATGATAGTATATGATTTGAAATTATGTTCTTGATCGCATATGTTCAATGTATCGACGGTTTAAGCGAGGTTAGATTGTGATAAAGTGCTGAATCAGATTGCTGAATGGTGGTTACAGCCATCTTCAACTGGCTGTAACTCGGTCATTATTTGTCGAAAAACGATTTTCTGAAGTCTAAAACGTAGAGTTTGAAAAACGATTCTAATGGCGCTGGATTCATGTTTTTCTGAAGTCGTTTGATATTTTTAAGTGGCCAATTAAGTTCAGTAACTAAAGCTGTAAAAATCCTGAAATTTTGTTAGTTGTTTATCGAGTTGGATTTAATAATCTGTAGGGAGTCGAATCATGAAATTTGTACAGAAACTAGATATAGAAATTTCCGGGCAACTCCCATTGGAATTTTGTTAATTGGACGAACAGTGATTTTTAAATAAATTCTTCCGTGGACTGCATTCAGAAAGTGACGAATCTGATGCAGCCTAGTATATTAATATTTATGGATAATTGGTAAAGTATTAGGACTTGAAAAATTCATATAAAATTCTACAGTATAGTTGTCACCTCCTGTGAAATAATTGGAATTTTTGGAACATTGGAACTATTTTATAAAAATCCTTGAAAACAGCCGAATTATTAGTATGTAAGCTGAAACTTGATAACTTGCGAATGTGTGCACCAAAGTGTTGCATGGATTGCATTGTGTTCATGATAAATTGTTTTGATCACTATGTTCATATGAGGATACTTGCATGCATGTTTGAGTGTTAGGAATTTTGATTGTGTTACCGCTTTGTGCGTTAATTATGTGTAGGATTTGTATTGGTGTGTTCACACACTAACTTGAAATCAATTGACTTGTTAGAACGCAATTAGCGGTCCCATCATTTGCAACTTCTGTGTTACACTAACCGAGCAACTAAAGGTGAGTTCACGGCCCCTAATTTTATCCGGTTTTAAACAACAGGGGGAGAAACATGTATACACTCTACAACTCTATCTCTTTACGTTATACGAAATTAACGTCATTAAACTATTCGGTAACTAAGTTAATGTTAATGTACGTTATGGTCACTAAGCAGCTATATCACACAAGTCCTCGACAATCTCTCGGATCGTTAGTATTGGGTTTAGATAGCGGGGAAATTATAAGTAGTACTACTGGGCCCGACAAGCCCCATCCGAGCTAGTCGCGCTAGCCGACCGGGTATGGTCAACGGGTGAATAATTTCGCCTAACTTCGCCATGGCTCAGTGATAGGCCTGGCAACACGGAGGCACAACAGTCAGCTTCGATCACGAACACTTACGTGACATAACTTTAGGCTAGCTACCTACATGTTAACATTGAACTTAATTACGAATCAACAATATTATCCCGGGTTAGGGATAATGGAACCAACAACGTTATTATTCCAGGTTAGGAATAATGGGACATCATTATTATTCCGGTTAAGGAATAATGGAACTATCAGTATTATTCCGGGTTGGGAATAATGGAACTAAATCGTTATCCCGGGTTAGGGATAACGGGGGAAACAAACTTATAACCGAACAAACGAATTTATGAAAACCTGTGAACTCACTCTTCTTTAATGTTGACACTTGTTTCTTTACATGTTTCTCAGGAGCTAGGAGCTCTAGGTGCACTCACTTGCATTAATCAAGACATCTTTTATCGAGTCTCATTTGCAAACATTTTTTGAGTTTTTCTTTAGTTTTGGCGTTTATGTTGGCGCCCGTTCCTTTACTTTACTTTATGCTTCCGCTCAACTTTAAAAACTAATGCTTCCGCTAAACATTGGTAACTAACTAAGACAATATAAAATCTACGATGAATGGTTAAACAAATGATTTTTGGAAAACGTATTATCAAATCATATAGAGTCGTTCGACGTACTAGTGTTTCAGATTCTGGTTTGTTCACACGCCTCGCTTAAAACTCCGCAAGTGGAAATTGAGGGTGTGACAGATTGGTATCAGAGCCACTAGCTATAGAGAACCAGGTTTGCATTAAAAGTAGATCTAAAACTATAGCTGATTACACGACACTAGACGTAGTTTGGCACCGAATTGTTATATCTTTTTATGTGATGTACCACCACTGTGCTATGTAAAATGTGAATACATAGTAAGAAATGAATGCAACTCGTAACTAACTACACAACCTAACAGGCAATGTCATCATCATCATCATCGTCCGACAAACTTTCGCAACCAAGGGCGCCAGGAAAGGCACCTATGGTGGAACCCTTACCATCTTATGGCGTGGAGACACGCTCAGCTGCGAGAAAAAGGCTCGCTCTGGGGGAGGAGTCGTCATCACGCCCAGTCATCACTGTGCCGGTTGAACCGGTTAACTCGGTAGAAGTAGGGAATGACCTACTTAGAGATATGATACGGAAACAACAAGAACAATTAGAAAGAATGCATGAAACCATCCTAGCATAGGGATGGATGATCCGACAATTGACAGGTAAAACTGGCTCGCTCGAGGAAGAGCAACATACGAGTAAGATAGCTCGTAACACTTTAGCCAGAGATCTGCGTGCTGAGCAGATAAGGGCCGACTGGCTCGAAGACAGAGTCCTGGAATCTAGTTGGAGAATTCAGGAGCTAGAACAAAATCAGCACCTGCACCAGTACCTGCACCAGCACCGGCCCCCCCAGTGCCGGTAGAGGAGGATCCGAAGAGGATCCAGAGGAGGATCCGGAAGAGGACCCAGAAGAGGATCCAGAGGAGGATCCCGAGGAGGATCCGGAGGAGGACCCAGCTGTAGAAGCCGGGAATGCCGCGCAGGATGACGGCAACGATAGTGATTTGGGGGATGGAGACGTAGAAGACTGACATGTTTCACTTATTTTATTTACTTTCCTTCAGTCTATTTATTTTCCCACTTATGTTCAAACTTGAGACTTTATAGTAAACTGATACGTTTGGTTGGCACTTTGTAAGGTTGAAACTTTATTTAAATCAAGTACTTCTTTTGACTATTTAATATATTTGAGCTGACATAACTTGATAATTATTTAAGTACGGAGTAGAATAATTATATTGGATATATAGACTTATCGAGTGTGTGTTTATGTTGTCTTTCGAAGATCTAAATGGCAACTGGACGTCGCGGAAACCTTAACATGACGCCCGAAGAACTAGCTGCAATGATCCAAGAGCACGTAAATGCAGCTCTAGCGGGTGTTCAGAACCAACCGGCAGGTAACCATTATTAAATTTTCATGTGAAAATCTAATAGTTGGGCTCGTAGAATTCCTCGCTGACTATCTGTCCTCTGTCAGCAGGAGGGGGTCTAAACCCCTACAAGATGTTCCGCGACGCGAAACCAAGCAAATTCTCGGGGGCAGAAGGACCCAAGGACTGGTCCGCTGGATCGAAAAATCTGAATCAGTATTTGAAATGTGCAACTGTCTAGAGGCCAACAAGGTCAAGTATGCAGCCTCAACACTGGAAGATGGGGCACTAACTTGGTGGAATGCACAAGTCCAAACGCGTGGACTTATTGCTGCAAATGCAATGGCCTGGGCCGAGTTTAAGGCCCTAATCAAAGAGGAGTACTGTCCGCGAGACAGAGTGCAACAGTTGGAGCAAACATTATGGAACCACAAGATGGTGGGATCTGAAATCGAAGCATACACAGCGAAACATCACGACTTGGTATTTCTATGTCCCGATCTGGCTAACACTGTGGAGAAACAGCTCGAGTTCTACCTTGGGGGTCTGGTTCCGGAGATTCAGGGTATGGTAATGGCTAGTAACCCTGCAACTGAGCATCAAGCAATCAGGTTGGCGCACAAACTCACCGATAAGGCGGTGGAACAAAAGAAGTTACCAACTCGGGGTACAACTGAAGTTGCCCCTGATAATAAAAGAAAGTTTGAAGATTCGTCTGTACGACAGTCTTCGTCAACCCAGCCACAACAGGGGAACCAGAAACGGTTCAATAATTACAACAGCCACCGGGGTCACCAAAATCAGCCCGCCAGCAACAACAACAACAATGGTGGGAACAACCACAACCACAATAACCATAACAACAACAATAACAACAACAATAATGGTAATGGTGGCACAGGAGGTGCCAAAGGTCGCGATTTACGTTGGGCCGCGGAGAGGCCAGAAACGACTCGAACGTGGTCACCGGTAAGTTTCCCCTTAATGAACATTTTGCTACTGTGCTTTTTGATACGGGTGCGGATCTGAGTCTTTTAGGAAGAACCTAAATCTCACGCCTAAACCCTTAGAGACCCCTTATGTCATAGAATTAGCCGATGGTAATTCTGTAGATGTGACCCATACAGTATCCGGCTGTCAACTCAAACTCGCGGGTCACACTTTTACCATTGATCTGATGACAACTACCCTGGGTAGTTTTGACGTGGTAGTCGGAATGGACTGGCTATCCGACGTCCGAGCTGAAGTTCTCTGCTTCGGAAAAATCTATCCGTATTCCGCTCTCTAACGACAAAATCTTGACGGTGCAAGGCGAGAAGGCAGGCGCCGTCACCAACATCATCTCTTACATGCAAGCGCAGAAGTATCTTCGGAGAAAGAACTCCTTCGCTTTACTCGCACTGGTTACCGAACAGCCTAAGGACGAGAAACGTATAGAAGACATCCCCGTCGTCCGTGATTTTTCCGATGTATTACCAGAGGAATTACCTGGTCTCCCACCCCATCGACAATTGGAGTTTGAAATCGAATTGGCGAACCATGCAACTCCTATCGCCAAGGCCCCATACCGCCTAGCTCCAGCCGAGCTGCAAGAGCTGTCTACCCAACTTCAGGAGCTGTTAGAAAAAGGATTTATCCGACCAAGCGCTTCGCCATGGGGAGCTCCAGTCCTTTTTGTCAAGAAGAAGGACGGTACCTTCCGCATGTGCATCGACTACAGGGAACTCAACAAGGTTACTATCAAGAACCGATACCCGTTACCTCGCATCGACAATCTCTTCGACCAACTTCAAGGGTCAAGCTACTACTCCAAGATTGATCTACGGTCCGGTTACCATCAGTTACGCGTCAGGGAGGAGGATATCACGAAGACGACATTTCGTACTCGGTATGGCCATTATGAGTTCTTGGTCATGCCCTTCGGTCTCACCAACGCACCCACGGTGTTCATGGACCTCATGAACCGTGTGTGTAAACCATACCTCGACAAGTTTGTCATTGTGTTCATCGATGACATACTCATCTACTCTAAAGTGAAGAAGAATATGCTGAACATCTACGATTACTGCTAGGATTACTTCAACAGGAGAAACTATATGCCAAGCTTTCGAAGTGTGATTTCTGGATTCGGGAAGTTCAGTTTCTCGGGCATATCGTAAATGAAAAGGGTATCCACGTCGACCCTGCCAAGATTGAAGCTATCAAAAACTGGGAAGCACCCAGGACACCGACAGAGATCCGCCAATTTTTGGGTTTGGCTGGTTACTACAGACGTTTCATCGAGGGATTTTCAAAGATCGCGCAACCGCTTACTACCCTCACCCAGAAAGGCATCAAGTATGCTTGGGGTGACAAGCAAGAAGCAGCATTTCAATTGCTGAAGCAGAAACTTTGCAGTGCACCCATCCTGACCTTGCCGGAAGGGACAGATGATTTTGTAGTATATTGTGATGCTTCCATTCAGGGATTGGGATGCGTACTCATGCAGCGCGACAAGGTCATCGCGTATGCGTCCCGACAATTGAAGGTTCATGAGAAAAACTACACAACACATGACCTGGAATTGGGAGCAGTAGTGTTTGCACTTAATATTTGGAGACACTACCTCCATGGAACGAAGTGCACAATCTTTACAAACCACAAGAGCCTCCAACACATCTTTGATCAGAAGGAGTTAAACATGCGACAGCGTCGCTGGGTCGAACTCTTAAACGATTATGAGTGTGCCATTCGGTATCACCCGGGTAAAGCTAACGTGGTAGCTGATGCCCTCAGTAGGAAGGAACACTTGAAAACTCGTCGGGTACGAGCACTACGGCTCACTATTCATTCGGGGTTACCCGAACAGATACGCGACGCGCAGTTAGAAGCAGTTAAGGAAGAAAACATCAAGGCCGAATCGGTGGGAAAAATGGAACGCGATTGGGAAGTAAAACCCAATGGAGCCCGGTATTTCCTGAATCGTATATGGGTACCTCTCTACGGAGACCTTAGAAAGCTAGTCATGGATGGAGCTCACAAATCCCGATACTCTGTCCATCCTGGTTCGGATAAGATGTATCAAGACCTTAAAGTTGCGTATTGGTGGCCCAACATGAAAGCTGATAGAGCCACCTACGTGAGTAAGTGTTTGACTTGTGCAAAAGTCAAGGTAGAGTATCAAAAGCCATCGGGGCTACTTCAACAACCTGAGATCCCAGCGTGGAAATGGGATCAGATCTCGATGGATTTCATCACTAAACTCCCGCGAACTTTGGGTGGTTGCGATACCATCTGGGTAATTGTGGATCGTTTAACTATGTCCGCACACTTCCTAGCTATTAAAGAAACAGATAAGATGGAGAAGTTGACTCGCATCTACATTAAGGAAGTAGTTTCTCGGCACGGAGTGCCAACGTCCATCATCTCAGACAGAGATGCTCGCTTCACGTCCAACTTTTGGCAGTCACTTCAGAAAGCGTTGGGAACACGCTTAGATATGAGCACAGCTTATCACCCTCAGACTGATGGTCAAAGCGAAAGGACCATACAGACCTTGGAAGACATGCTTAGGGCATGCGTAGTAGACTTCGGAAATAGTTGGGAAATCCACCTGCCTTTAGTGGAATTCTCGTATAACAACAGTTACCATACGAGTATATCGGCTGCACTTTTTGAGGCATTATACGGTCGTAAATGTAGATCACCGGTCTGTTGGGCAGAAGTCGGTGACAGTCAACTTACAGGCCCTGAGTTGATACTTGAGGCTACTGAAAAGATTGTACAAATCAGAAACCGCATGGCGGCGGCACGAGATCGACAGAAAAGCTACGCTGATCAACGACGCAAACCGCTCGAATTTCAAGTAGGCGACCGCGTCCTACTGAAGGTGTCACCCTGGAAGGGTGTAATCCGCTTCGGAAAACGGGGTAAACTAAACCCACGGTACGTAGGTCCGTTTGTGATCTTGAAACGTATTGGACCCGTAGCTTATCAATTAGACCTTCCTGCCGAACTCAGTGGAGTTCACAACGTGTTTCACGTGTCAAATCTGAAGAAGTGTCTATCAGATGAAACTCTAGTCATTCCATTAGATGAGATTCAAGTGGATGAACAACTGCACTTTGTGGAACAGCCTATCGAGATCATGGATCGTGAGATCAAGACTCGAAGGCACAGCAAGATTCCGATCGTTAAGGTTCGTTGGGACTCTAAGCGTGGACCGGAGTTCACGTGGGAAAGAGAGGACCAAATGAAAAGCAAATACCCACACCTCTTCGCAACTGAGCAGCAAACTAACGATACCAGTAACTAAATTTTCGGGACGAAAATTCTTTCAACATGGGGATGCTGTGACAACCTGGAAATTTCTCATAATTTCGCGTACCATTGTTAACTAAATCCTTGTGCATGGCACTTGGGAATCTTTGTGCATGGCACTTGGGAATTTCTTGTAATTTCGCGTACCATCGTTAATGAACTAAATCTTTGTGCGTGGCACTCTAAACATGTACGCTGCATTCTAAACCGCGTTTACTCAATTTTCGGGACGAAAATTCTTTCAACATGGGGATAATGTGACATCCCGGTTTTTCGGATATCTTAAACGCACTGCTTCACGGTTATTCGTTCCTACATTAAATTGATTCGGAGACTTAAATTTGCACGCTCGAAATAATTACGATAATCTCATGAACTTGTCAAACGAATTATGTGCTATGTGTATTAAACGTTTATGAGTTGGTGAATTATTATGTGATGTTCGATTTCGTGATTGTTTTAGTTATAAAATATATATAGTAAATATATAGACGAACCGAACCGAACCGCGACACGAGCCGGCCTCATTTCCTTGCGACTCAAGGAGTTAACCAAACTTGGGGATCAAGTTTTAAACCCAAACTGCCCCACCCAAACCCTCTCGGCCGCGTGCACCCCAAACCGTAAACCCATTCCCTTTACCTTCATCCTTTGCGCTATATATACACATACATGCATGAGTTTGGTTTCACAAAACAAAAACACAAAAAACCCTAGTTGTGAAACAGCCGACGGCAGCCGTTTCCTTCATCATCTCGATCGCAAACAGCTTGGCTTCATCTCTCGGTCGCGAACAAGCCTCCCTTCTCGGTCGCGATCTTCCTTCAATCCGAATCAAGTCCCACCTCGCTCCCGGTTCGTTAATCACCATTGTTAAAGGTTAGGGTTATCATTATTTGCAAAGTTATAATAGAATCATAAACTCTTGATCATGTTGAATGTAGTGTTATGTTGTTAATCGATTGAGTTATCATAGTTTGCAAGTTTGATGTTTTCGGAAATCTAGAAACATAGGTTGCGTTTTGATTGATAAAAACTATAGGTTATGATTAGGGTTTGCATGGGTATGATATATATGATAGTATATGATTTGAAATTCTGTTCTTGATCGCATATGTTCAATGTATCGACGGTTTAAGCGAGTTAGATTGTGATAAAGTGTTGAATCAGATTGCTGAATCAGATTTAGCGCATAAAGCTCCATAGAAGGCTCCTCAACAAGCTTTCTATGGAAGCAACAGTCGATTGGCAAATCCTAACACTGCAAACTTGACACGTCAAATCTCTCCAAAATCAACGTAGAAGTTGCACAGGAACATGCATAACTTCTAAATACCATGTTCAGTGCGTATTGTGGTTTAGTTGCAGGTCAAATAGGGAACATTAATTTGACAAACGAAGACTATGAACAAATTGACCGAGATGAAATGGAGCTGATGGACATCAAGTGGGCATTTGCAAGCGCTATGAGAAGAGCGAAGGATTATATGAGAAGAACAGGGAGAACCAGTTCGGAAAGGAAGAAGGATACAAAATACGGCTTTGACAAAACCGTCGTTACTTGCTTCAACTGTGGAGAAAGAGGTCACTTCAAGCGGGAATGCACAAGACCCAGCAAGGAAGGAAATCACAACCCCTTTCGTAATCAGTCTCAACCATCCAACACAGCACAGTACAACAACGAAAGAAGAATAGTAGCTGTTGGCAACTCTAACAACACCAATCAATCAGGACCTTCAAACACTCACAGAACTATGGTAGTTCAGTCTGATGAAGGATGCAATTGGTTAGTATAGTTGGGAACTGAGAACAACGGATTAACTGCATGCTATGCGAAGATCATAGATCAAATCAAGCATGATCACACATAAACTATATATCTATTGAACAATCTTTTTCGAGTTTCAAGATAAAATGCTAATACGATTCTTTTATCTTGAAACTCGAAAAAGATTGTTCAATAGATATATAGTTTATGTGTATATTTTGATTTTATGTCTAGTTTACTTAGTTGCTTATGTAATTACTTTTTGAAAGTTAGCCAAAGTTGATACTCGAGAATTTCTACCAAGATACGCCAGAAAACCATCTGTTTGATATCGCAACTTCATAAAGTAAAATCTTGCAACAAGGAACCATCAAAGAAAACCAAAATCTGAAATTCGTTTGAGTGTGTGTATCTCATACGAATGAACCTAGTCATTTGTTTGGACTTGGTCACTTGTTTTTCTCAAATCTGCTGCTGGAATTCATACGAGTGTGTATCTCGTTCAGGGAATACAATCATACGAAGAATTTATGATAAGTTTTTTCGTGTGTATTCCCTGAGAAATTTGTGTTCTAATTGTATTTGTCTATGAGTATAGATTGATACAAAAAGAACATAAACAAAGACCAACAACGAAGAAATCTGACAAGTCAGAAGAGGAAACAAGAAACATTTGAAGTTTCTTAGAATTTCAAAGACCTGATGCTCTAATCATTAGATAGCAGATCTATCAATGAATAGCAATGTCTGAAGACCAAAGACCGAAGACCGAAGACCAAGCAACATCCAAGGGGGAGTTTGTTGATACAGTTTTGTGTCTGTTGCTTGTTCTTAATTATAGTGGTATTTGTACGGTCTATGCTCAAGTGTCTGTATAGGTTTGGTCGTGTCGAATAGATCGGGATATCCTTCTATCTTGATCTAGTATGTCATCTTAGCTTGTCTGTGTTAATCAGTTGCATGTGAGCATGCTGATAAGTCTTGTAAACGTCATGTCTACACACGTTCTCCAAGAATCAGGATTCTGTGCGAGTTAGAGGATTTGTACGAATCAAGTATTTTGCGAGACTCACAGGATTCATACGAAACAGTCTCAAGTAACAAGTGAGTTACTTGTTTTGTACAAAATGAAGTATTTCGTACGAAACACCTGTTCCGTACCAATTCTTTTTGAGATGTGTCTCGTGTGAAATATTGTGTTCAGTATGTCTAGACTCGTATTTTGTACAAGACTAGACAGACACTATATAAGCAGACATGTATCTCTTAGTTGATGTTGCCTGGAGAACTAGTGGACTTGCGCGGGAAAGTTGGCTCACCAGACTGACCAGAGAGATTGTTATCTCTAAAGACGAAGACACAAGAACACAGCAAGTTTGTTTGAGTCATACGAGCATTGTGTGTATATGTTTGTATTTGTTCTCAATCATTAATCAAGATAGCGAATCTTTGGTTACCCCGTGTTCCTTACTTTGCTTTGGTTGCATGCACACTTGGATTCCGCACTTGTGTGTGTGTCATATGAACAAGGAACTGGTTTAACACCATCCGCTGGTGGACCTACATGATGGCTAGTAAGATCGGGAATCCGAACATGACCAAAGAGGATTATGATCAAATCAACCCCCAAGAATTAGAAATGATCAACATCAAATGGTGCATGGCCACTATAGTTAGAATAGCTCCGCGTTTCATGGAGATAACCGAGCGTAACAGTTTGGGAGGTTTGGATGGAAGTTGGGTTTGATAAGTCAAAGGTGACAGGTTTTAAGTGTCGAGGGAATGGACACTTTAAAAGAGAGTGCCCGAATCAAGAAGTAAAGGGTAATCATAAACCTTTCAGTGATGATTACTACAAGAAGGCAATATATCATAAAACTTCTCCTCGTCAAACATCAACCAGGATGGTTACAATTGAGGATGGTTCAGCCAAATCAAAGGCACTCATGGTGGCTCAGGAAGACGATGGTTTTAACTGGAATGACTATATTTTTAAAAAAGGAAGTTTGGCACTACTTGCTGAAATATTTGAAGAACCAATGTTTGATGAGGTGGTCGAGGAGAGTTTGATGGAATAAATTGAGATAGTGTTTGATGAAATGACTGACCTTACTATTAAAGAATGTGCTAAGGCGATTTACTATGAATAGTGTGCCGAAGAAGATTTACTTCAACATGCATTTAAAACTATGATTCCTTTTGATGTCTATAATTCTTTTGTAGGTTTCTTAAGTGGATCAAGTCAATACAAATGTGTACCTAAACCAGAAGAATCCGAGAAGCCAATTGTAGAAATTATCGATGTTACGAAGGAAATGAATGCAGAAAACTTGAAAGAGACAGTCGACAAAGCAATGATGGCTAAGATGCAAGAGGTAGTTCCTGAATAGAGTAAAGATGGAATGAAAGTGTCGATCCTTGAGTCAATCAAAGAGGTCCAGGTTGAGATTAAAGAAATTGAAAAACCATGTACGAAATGCCTGGAGCCATGCAAGGAATGCTTAGAAAAGGAGTTAAAATTTAAAGAACTCAAAAAATATACTGACAATCTTTCAAGTGACATGAAAGACACAAAAGCTGCTTATGATAAATTAAGCAGATCAATGAAACAATTTCAAGAAGTCAGTAGAGAGGACAAGGTAATAAAATCAATAATAAAAGCTATAGTAATGTACAAACAAATGGCGATTGATACTCACAGAGATACCATTGGTAAGATAAATACTGCACTTGAAGCTGTAAAGATTGAGTATAAACGAGTCAACAAATTGTTGATTAGTTACTCAACTTCCTCTTATGTCATTGATCATATTCTTCCACAACAACTTGAGAAAACCGAACAGGATGAAAATGAATCTAACAAACAAAACAAAGGTCTAGGTTATAATCAATGTCCACCCCCTATGTGGAACAACTATGCAAAAAAATATCTAGATGGGGTGGAGAAGGCGCTTAATTTAATGCTTAAAACTGAACAAAAGAAGGATGAGATGCTAGAAAACATTGATGTAACCTATGAATGTCAATAGGATGTTAAAACTGTTATCGAAAATGTGTTAGGAAATGAGTCTGATAGCACTGAGTTTGAAAGTGCTGAGTTAAATCTTGAAAAATCTGAATCAAGTTCACATTCTTAAAACGAAGAAAGCTTTCATAAGAATTATGTTTTATCATCAGAAAATAGTTTAAGTGATGATCCAAATGTGGTAATTTACAAAATGAATTGATCGCATAAACTGAATTCTGATGAAGAATTCCCAATTCAGAATGATCGTGTTGATAAAATTTTCAAGCTGTTTGAAGTCAGTCATTTTGATCTTTAAAAACAAGATGCTTCGTTTTATTCTAAACCAAAAAGAGTTTACAATAATTACTATCAGAAGGGTAGGGATTATGCTGAGAAAAAGAGGTAAGGTTTGGGGTACAAAAAGAAGAAAAATGACAAAAGGTTTCAAAAAAGAAATTATAAAAGGAAATTTGATTTTGGTTTTCTAACAAGTACGGTGAATGAGAAAGAGAGTTTGGGTAAACAATCAAATGATGAGTTTGTGAACAGGGGATCGACTCCTCTAATGAGCAACCAGTCTAATCTAACTCAACTAGCAGAGGCGGAATTCATTGCTAGAGAGGATGACAAATGAACAAGAGAGAGATACTATTTAACTGCTCTCAATTGTATTGTATTGAAAGACGTGCAAAGTACAGACGCGAGTAAACAAATCAGCAGGGCTTCACTGTACCAACTGAACAAACACTGCTTAGCTCTGACACAACACTCCTCTATTTATAGGTTGACATGACTCACACTGGAGTGTGTGAAACAGAAGCTGTCACTCGTGCGAGTGGTTGCTTCGTACGAGTGATAGAGTGTCACTCGTACAAGCCAGCTGACTCACTCGTACGAGTCAAATACAAAACATATAAAACATTTAGTAACATTTATATAAATGACGTTTAAGCCCTATATACAATATCGACACATCCTAGACGTAGGCAATATACATAATGCACAAACAAACTCCCCCTTGGATGTTGCCGCAGTCTGGATAGTCTTCAAAAAGTCTTCACAAGATTTGACGCTTAACGGCAAAAAATCTCTTTGGTGGCTTGCGACGCTCCTCAAATGCTATTGGCGTTTGATCTGTTGGAGGAGTCGGTTCGCTGTATTGCCAAACCGAAAACTTCTCAGCGATGCCATGCGAGCCCTCTTAGCTATTCTAGCTTCCTTCTTTTCGTTCTTCTTCTGCTCAGTCTCCTCCAGCTTCCTCCAAGATGTATTTCATGACGATCCAGAATGAATATCGTTTGCAAAGCAGACATTAACAATCTTCTGGAACTAGAGAGCTTGCTCTTTATCATTTTCTTCATAACTGATTTTGCTATAAAAAGAAATCAATATCCTTCATTGTGCAATTGACTAGCCACATCGGGTCTAGTACTCGAATGCCACGCCATAGCCCGTATATGCGTTTGTGAGCTATAACGGCTTCGGTCAGTTCCTCTGTGATCTTCCACGAGTCTTCATCTGGGTGCACACAGATAACAACCTCTCTTGTGTTCAAATCATAATGACACCACTTGAAGATCTTGTAGAAATCCTGCTCCATATGTAACATAGGCATATTCTTCATTACTTTCGGCCTTTTTACTATGAGCGTCACATCCTTCTTTTTCGTCACTGGATCTATCTTTGTAATGCGTCTAGGAAAGTGAGGTTTCAAGTGTGTAAAACCATGTATAGCCTCAAGCTTGATCAACTTCCAAAGCCTCTGGCCGTGAAATTTCATCTTAACATTAATCATCTTAGTTTGCACCAACTCTTTAATATCCCATTAAGGCAAGGACTTGATGTCGCTCAGATATCGAATATACTGAATACCAAACTCCCTTTTGATCGTATAGACGTTAAGCTCATCAATCCAACCCCAGCTTATGATGTCCCTTAGAGAAATATCAGCGTCACGAGTAAAGAACGCTAGAGGACGTTTGAATTTACGCTCTGCTGGTGACTTTTTAAACCAGTTCTTCCACATCTCAGCAATTTCAGCTATGTTTAACTGTTGAGGAATAGTGCCTTGCTTTGTAGCTTCTTCAACTTTACGTTTTAGCTCATCTGCATTCTCTGCTGCAAATAGTTCAGTAAAAGTTGGGGAGTCCTCTATACCATGATCGGCAATATTAGCATCGTCAGCAGAATCATCCTCCATGACAACTCGATCATACTTCAAAAACATAATTATTTGGCTCGAACGCGCTAATCTCGTTCAACTCATTCTCAAAATCAAACTCAAACTGTTCTTCATCCACACCTAGCATTTCTGCGATCTCTTCTTTAGAATAATTGTGAATAAATTCTCCTTCCTCGACATCATGCCCAAGATAGAAAATATTTGGTTTAGGCACGACAAGAAGGGTAGATGAATCAAGTACCAAGAGGATTCCTACATGCTGAGCATTTGAAGGACCTTTTGTTTTGTCTTTAACACCCTCTTCGGTAGTTTGGTTCGCAGAATCATCGAGGTACACTGAATAATCAATCTCTTTATTCACATCATAATCATTTACACAAATACTAGTACCTCCTACACTATCATCATCATCAGCGTTATCAGAATCCGAATCAGAATCACCATCAACATCTAAATCTTCATCTTCCTTCTCAGCATCTTCCTTAAACTGTTCAACTGGTTTCTCAATTTCTTTTTCTAACTTTTTCTTCAAAAGCCATTCATGGTGTCTCGCAGATAGATTTGACATATCAATCTCCCCATCTTTAGGCTTTCCAATGAATATAAACTTGTTCGGCACTTGTTACACAACAATATCTGTAATAGTAACTGGCGTAGATTCAGCTTCTAGCTCAGTTTCAACATTCACAGGATCCTCTACAGCCTTCGCTTTTCCTTTGCCTTACGCCTCTGCTCATTCTATCTCATCAATCTCCGCAGCTATACTCACTCCCAGCTTTTTCACCAAAATCTTCTCAAACAAATTCATTCTACGATCACTGTGGAGCCTTTCTTCTTTGTATTCGGCCATACGGATTCGTAGACGTTCATTCTCAGACACAATAATTGTAAGTATGGCTTCTAACTGCTGTTTATCTTCAGTAAAAACATTAACCTGTTCATGCAACTCTTGTATTTCTTCTTTCAACACATTAATATGTTCCTGCAACTTCGCTATCTTCACAGTATTCAACAAGACCTATTTTTCTAACTCATCAACATGTGGGTCGTTGAATGAAAACTTTTCACCCCCTGGAATATTTCCAAAGTCAAAGTCCAAATCAAATTGGGGCTGTGAAGTGTGTGGTGGCGGCTGTGGTGTTGCTTATCTTGGTGTTGGTTGTGGAGGCGGTTGAGGTGTTGCTTGTCTTGGTGTTGGTTGTGGAGGCAGTTGAGGTACAGACTGTTGTGGTGGAGTAGATTGATGTGGTGGCGATTGTGATGCTGCCTGACGAGGTGGTGAAGTTGGAATTTGTTGAGCTGGTTCAATAATAACCTCTTCTTTAATCATTTGCTCTTGCACAGTCTCTTTAGATCTAACACTTGGAGACTCGGAGCTTCTAGCTGCTTGGCGCTTAAACCTCCGTGCCTTTTTCTTCGCTGGTGTGCGTACAGGAGTATCTGTATATGAACCCGAAGGTACATACGTTGTATCATCTTCTCCTGTCGCTTTGCGCTTTCTCTCTTCTCCTTTTCTCTTTTTCTCAGCCAACCGTTTTGCCTCTATCTTTTTGGCTCTTTTACGTTCACCAGCACGTCTTTCGTCAGAATTAGTGCTCGAAGACGATGCGTCTTTAGCTTCTTTCTCTCCTCCAAATGCTTGTCTCTCGATATCTGCAATAATATCTTCAATGTTTTCTTCAACTTCAGGTTCATCTCTAAGCCCAGAACTTTCTGCTGTTGGCTTTTTCTTTTGCGTGCAAAAGCAGAAGATGAAGCAGTTGCTTTTCTCTTTGACCCTTTATCTCCATCTTTCACAAACCATGAACTTCGCTTAGCAACAAAACATTCAAGCGCCGTTAACTCATCGTTCTCATCACCAGTGTCATCTTTCCTCCACTTACCCAGAGCCGGTGAAATGTAATCTTTGTCTACTATATCACCAAAAACCGGCTTAGCATTTGGAAATGTCTTCAAAATCATTCTTCTTGATGTAGAAACATCCATGTGCTCTAAAGTTAACACATCATCCTTCTTCTTCTTTAAGTTCGATGCAAATGATCTAACAACATCTGTACGGACAGAGGGTATTGCAAAAACTTTTCCCTCTGTATGTTTTGCACCATCTATGTAAATACAACTTTAGAGAAGTTATATGGCAGATTTAGGACCAATGCAGTAATCATACACATTTGGTGATCTACCAAATCATCAATCCCCGTTTTCGATGACTCAATGCGTGAGCAACGACATGAGCAATATAACGGAAAGGCACATTGAGGTTTCCTTTCTTGAACGGCGTTACATTGGCAAAACCAGCATATCCTATCGTGTAATAACAACCCTTCACCATATACTCCGAGAATCCGGTAGGGTCGTCTGCATTATCCTTGAAATCCAAAACTGTTCGGATCAAATCTTTAGTTATCATAACCTGGATATCTTCATCGTCAATCTTCACTGCCGACACTATCGCATTTTCTTCAGAATCATACTCTGCTGCATTCCAGAAATATTCGACATCAGATCTATAAACTTTATGTCGATCGGTGAGTGCTTTTGTAATCGGCATCCTGCCCAAAAATCTAATACATCTCTATAAGCAATAATCTCCGGTATAGTCTGGTAGACAACAAATGTTATGAAACGGAGAAAATGACGTTTTCTTGACCTGTACAACAAGGAAAATTCAAACCGTTAGAAATTTTTTTCAGAATTTTCAACTTTCAAGATCATTCGTACGAGTCACAGTTAGATTTTTTTTTACAAGTTTGGAACAAGTTATCATTCGTACGAGTGATTTAAGAATGAGACATTTTTAGCAACTTTACCAAACTTCCTTCGTACGAACCATGCTTTGTACGAATCATCAATACTTTGCAAAAGCCAATTTGTACGAACAATGAACCGTTCCAAAAACACCAAGTTTAAACCGAACCTAAAACATGTTGTTTTTTTAACAAATTGATAGTCGATTTATAGGTTAATAGGGCCGATATTAACGTTTTTAAGGTCAATTTTAAGTTTTACCGGTCCAATCTCCCTAAATCTATGTTTTAAGTCCGTTTGGTCCAAATTCGGCATTATAACTGCTAAGATTGAGCAAAATTACCTTTCCCATTGAAAGAGGTGTGCAGATCAACCTCCCTAATGTAATAGTACTTGGTAAATGTCAAGATATTTGAAATTTTAGAACGTATTCGTACAAAAGTTCTCTCGGTTCGCACAGTAGCATAAAGTTGATTCGTGCGAAGAAAGGAACCTTTTATACTAGTTAGGGTCGTTCATACGAACAAGTGGTTCCTGCGAATGAAGCCCAAACATGGTTCGTACAAGTTAGTGAGACTCGTACGAATTAGTTCTAAAACTTTGGAAAACTTTTTTTCTGATATTTTTGATTTTTTATGCAATTTTATCTGTTTAAAACCCACTCAGTTGACCAAGTCCAAGTTAATGACCCAAGTTACCTGATTGCCTACCAAGTCCAAGTTAATGACCAGTTACTGATTTGCTACCAAGTCCAAGTTAATGACCTTGGTTGACCATTCTTGACCAAAACAGATTTATTTTAAATTGTAAAGTTTCAAATTAATGAGCTTTATTGACGTTCAAGAAAATTTTCGATTTAGAGTAGCTCCCAACACATGGTCTTCGATTTTCCTCAGCAAGATGTAGCCATGACTTCAACTATCAGTGTTTACATTATCGGTAGACTAAAACAAAAACTAAAAAGATAAGGAAATTGAAAATCTTTTTGGGTTTTAGGATTTTTCCAAAAAGAAATAACAAGTAAACATCAATATTTTTTTGAGTTTTGTGTTTTAAAAAGATCATATCAAGTTTTTAATACATCACAAGTACCGTTGATCTTGGTATACTCATTAAGCTTTTAACTAGATTTACCTAGATTCGAAATATTCTTATCCACTTAAACTTCTTCTCTTTCTCAACTGTTTCAAAATATGTTAGGTAATATTAAGTACATGAAATAATGTGTGTCCCATCTAAGAATATACTCCCGTATCGAGATTCCCAGAATTTCATTTCACAGGTGAATATATCGAACTGATATCTGTAGAGGTGAATTACGAGACCTTGAGAGCTCAGGTTAGTACTACCGTACAGACAAAGAGATGAAGGCTCGTCTTTAGGTGGTGTTCCTTAAAGGATTCTTTTGAACTGCAGATGTCACAAAGTTTATGACATAATCATTTTTATGTAGCTTTTCTAGGCGAATAATACGTAAAGTATTATACAAGTTCTAGGCCATTGCTGACGCAAAATCAAATGAACTCGGATAATACCCCAGATATCGATTAAATATAAAGACCTAGTATTGCAGAATCTGGCATTCTCTCAAACGAAATATCGGAGTACTAAGTCCATATATCCGAGAGATGTTATCCCACAAGTTAGTCAGTTTTTCTTTTAGGTTTATATCTTGAAAACAATTTACAGAATGAGTAAAGCCTATTGGCACATCCTCAGTAAGACCTATTTAATTACTTGTTTAGTCATTCCAATTCTTTAGCATATTGCGACTGTCATATTGATATAATATGATCTCCCTTTTCACAAAAACTCTTTTGACTTTCTAATGTTTTTGTATTTTCTAAAAATTTATCCCCTAAAATCAAAAACATATTTTTAGATTTTTAGAGTTTTTAAGACAGAATGTACAAAAAATTCGTCAAACCGATTATCACGTCAAGTCGTCATCATCCTCAAACTCAACCTTGTGTATATCCCCTGATGTTAGATTACGTAAACCATTTAATTTTAAAAGATTTTTAAATCTTGTATGATCAAAGGCTTTGGTATAAAAATCTGCTTTTTGGTCATCTGTATGGATTTTTTCAATTCTAACCAACTTTTTTCGTAGCAATCACGGTTAAAGTGGTGTCAAATCTCAATATGTTTGGTTCGAGAATGTTGATATGAGTTTTTAGTGATATCGATCGCAGCATGGTTATCTACATATATAGGCGTATCAAGAAATTGCAGTCTGAAGTCTCTCATCTGCTGTTGAATCCAGAGAATCTGGGAACAACAGCTAGAAGCTGAAACGTATTCAGCCTCACAGGGAGAGAGAGTGGTCGCGGTCTGTTTCTTGCATTCCATGTTACCAAACGGGTTCCAAAGAACTGGCAACCAGCCGTTGTAGATTTGGTGTTAAGTTTGCAGCAACTGAAATTAGAATCCGAGTAACCCGTAAGATTGAAGTCGTCATGTCTAGGGTACCACAAGCTGGTGCTTGGAAATCCCTTCAAATATCTCATGATATGTTTGACGGCGAGCAAGTGTGAATCCTTTGGAGACTGAAAACGGGGGCACAGGCATGTTGGATACATGATATTTGGTCGAGAAGCAGTGAGATACATCAAGGATCCAATCATGGAGCAGTATAATGTCGCGTCAACTTTGACTCCAGTAAGATCTAGACAAATGCCGTGATTAGGAGCTAATGGGGTTGATGTTGGTTTAGCTCCTGCCATATCAAATTTCTCCAATATGTCATGAACATACTTCGTTTGATGGATAAAGATACCATCAGGCAACTGATCGACCTGAAGTCTCAGAAAGAACTTCTTCTTCCCCATCGTGCTCATTTCAGATTTGCGCTTCATGACTTCTTCCAAGTCTTTACACAGCTTGTCATTTGTCGATCCGAAGATAATATCATCACATAAATTTGTACGATAATCAAATGCCCATCCATTTCCTTCGTAAAGAGGGTTATAATCTACGGTTCCTCTGATAAAGCCATTGTCTGTAAGATGCCGTGACAGCATTTCATATCAAGCTCTCGGGGCTTGATGTAGACCATACAAGGCTTTGTTCAGAAGGTAGACTTTGTCTTTGTACATTGGATCGACGAACCCTGGTGGTTGGCCGACATACACCTCCTCTTTTACTTTTCCTTATAAGAAAGCAGATTGGACATTTAATGGTACACCTTGAACCCTTTCATGAGGCAAAGGCCAAGAATATGCGGATCGCTTCAAGACGGGCGACTTGGGCATAGACGTTGGTGTAAGCTATCCCTTCTTTCTGATGCGCACTAAAATCCCTCTATCATCACACTTGCACTTGAAGACTCATCTATGTTTATCTTTTTGTGATGATCAGGTAGTTCAACAAGCTTCCAGACTCCCAGTTTCTAGAATTGAAGCAACTCCTCTTACATCGCATCCACCCAGCTCTCTTCCTTTATGGCGTCTTTACAGTTCCCGGGCTCAACCTTAGAAACAAAAAAAACCTATTAGAAAGTCTTGTGTGAAGTGGAGCAATACGAGTATAGAAACATCTTAGATCCTTGTTGATCTGATTGTGAGTTTACACTCCTGTTTGTAAGATGCCTATAATATTCTTCGAAGGATGATAAGAAAGCGTCCTCGGCATCACTTCATTTGGAACATTCCTTTCCCATTGAAAGAGGTGTGCGGATCAACCTCCCCACTGTAATAGTACTCGGTAAATGTCAAGAAATTCAAAGTTTTAGAACGTATTCGCACAAAAGTTCTCGGGGTTTGCACAATAGTATAAAGTTGATTCGTGCGAAGAAAAGGACCTTTAATACTAGTTAGGGTCGTTCATACAAACCAATGGTTCCTACGAATGAAGCCCAAACATTGTTCGTATGAGTTAGTGAGACTCGTACGAATTAGTTCTAAAACTTTGGAAAACTTTTTTATTGATATTTTTGATTTTTTATGCAATTTTATCTGTTTAAACCAAGTCAGTTGACCAAGTCCTAGTTAATGACCCTGGTTACCTGATTTGCCTACCAAGTCCAAGTTAATGACCTTGGTTGACCATTTTTGACCAAAACAGATTTATTTTAAATTGTAAAGTTTGAAATTAATGAACTTTATTGACGTTCAAGAAATTTTTCGATTCAGATTAGCTCCCAACCCATGGTCTTCAGATTTTCCACAGCAAGATGTCGCCATGACTTCAACTATTAGTGTCTACATCATCGGTAGACTAAAAAAACTAAAAAGCTAAGGAAATTGAAAATCTTTTTGGGTTTTAGGATTTTTTCCGAAAAGAAATAACCAGTAAAGATACATATTTTTGTGAGTTTTGTGTTTTAAGAAGATCATATCAAGTGTTTAACACATCACTGGTAGCGTTGATCTTTGTATATTCATTAAGCTTTCAACCAGATTTACTTAGATTGCGAATATTCTTATCCACTTAAACTTCTTCTCGTTTCTCAACTGTTTCAAGATATGTTAGGTAATATTAAGAACATGAAATAACTGTGTGTCCCATCTCAGAATATACTCCCGTATCGAGATTCCCAGAATTTCATTTCACATGTGAATATATATATAACTGATATCTGTAGCGGGGTGAATTTCGAGACCTTGAGAGCTCAGGTTAGTACTGCCGTACAGACAAAGAGATGAAGGGTCGTCCTTAGGTGGTGTTCCTTAAAGAATCTTTTGAACTGGAGATGTCACAAAGTTTATGACATAATCATTTTTTATGCAACTTTTCTAAGCGAATAATGCGTAAAGTATTATACAAGTTCTAGGCCATTGCTGACGCAAAATCAGAAGAAATCGGATAATACCCCAGATATCGATTAAATAAAAAGACCTAGTATCGCAGAATCTGGCATTCTCTAAAACGAAATTTCGGAGTACTAAGTCCATATATCCGAGAGATGTTATCCCACAATTTATTCAGTTTTTCTTTTAGGTTTATATATTGAATAAAATTTACATAACGAATAAAGCCTATTGGCACATCCTTAGTAAGACATGTTTAATTACTTGTTTAATCATTCCAATTCTTTAGCATACTGTGACTATCATATTGATATAATATGATCTCCCTTTTCACAAAAACTCTTTTGACTTTATAATATTTTTGAATTTTCCCAAAATTTCTAGCCCTAAAATCAAAAACATATTTTTGGATTTTTAGAGTTTTTAAGACAGAATGTACAGAAAATTCGTTAAACCGATTATCACGTCAACTCATCATCATCCTCAAACTCAACCTCGTGTATATCCTCTGATAATAGATTACGTAAACCATTTAATTTTAAAAGATTTTTAAATCTTGTACGATCAAAGGCTTTGGTATAAAATCTGCTCTTTGGTCATCAGTGTGGATTTTTTCCATTCTAACAAACTTTTTCTCGTAGCAATCACGGATAAAGTGGTGTCAAATCTCAATATGTTTGGTTCGAGAATGTTGACATGAGTTTTTAGTGATATCGATCGCAGCCTGGTTAACTACATATATAGGCGTATCAAGAGATTGAAGTCGAAGTCTCTCATCTGCTGTTGAATCCAGAGAATCTGGGTACAATAGCTAGAAGCTGAAACGTATTCAGCCTTACAGGTAGAGAGAGTGATCTTGGTCTGTTTCTTGCATTACCATGTTACTAAATGGGTTCCAAAGAACTGGCAACCAGCCGTTGTAGATTTGGTGTTAAGTTTGCAGCAACCGAAATCAGAATCCGAGTAACCGCAAGATTGAAGTCGTCATGTCTAGGGTACCACAAGCTGGTGCTTGGAAATCCCTTCAAATATCACATGATACGTTTGACGGCGAGCAAGTGTGAATATTTTGGATTAGACTAATAACGGGCGCACAGGCATGTTGGATACATGATATCTAGTCGAGAAGCAGTGAGATATATCAAGGATCAGATCATGGAGCGGAGTAAAGTCTGGTCAACTTTAACTCCAGTAAGATCTAGACAAATGACGTGATTAGGAGCAAATGGGGTTGATGCTGGTTTAGCTCCTGCCATATCGAATTTCTCCAATATGTCATGAACATACTTCGTCTGATGGATAAATATACCATCAGGCAACTGATCGACCTGAAATCCTAGAAAGAACTTCATCTCCCCATCACGCTCATTTCAAATTTGGGCTTAATGACTTCTTCAAAGTCTTTACACAGCTTGTCATTTGTCGATCCGAAGATAATATCATCCACATATATCTGTACGATAATCAAATGCCCATCCACTTCCCTCGTAAAGAGGGTAGAATCTACGGTTCCTCTGATAAAGCCGTTGTCTATAAGATGTCGTGACAGCGTTTCATACCAAGCTCTCGGGGCTTGATGTAGACCATACAAGGCTTTGTTCAGAAGGTAGACTTTGTCTTTGTGCATTGGATTGAGGAACCCCGGTGGTTTGCCGACGTACGCCTCCTCTTCCGTATAAGAAAGCAGATTTTACATCTAACTGGTACACCTTGAACCCTTTCCATGAGGTAAAGGCCAAGAATATGAGGATCGCTTCAAGACAGGCGACTGGGGCATAGACTTCGGTGTAATCTATCCCTTCCTGCTGATGCACACTACAATCCCTCTATCATCACGCTTGCACTTGGAGACCCATCTAGTGTTTATCTTTTTGTGATGATCAGGTAGGTGAACAAGCTTCCAGACTCCTAGTTTCTGGAATTGAAGCAACTCCTCTTGCATCGCGTCCACCCAGCTCTCTTCCTTTAACGTGTTTTTCCAGTTCCTAGGCTCAACCTGAGAAACAAAAAAAACTATTAGAAAGTCTGGTTTGAAGTGGAGCAATACGAGTATCGAAACAGCTTAGATCCTTGTTGATCTGATTGCGAGTTTGCACTCCCGTTTGTAAGCTGCCTATAATATTCTCCGAAGGATGATAAGAAAGCGTCCTCAGCATCACTTCGGTTGGAACACCTACTTGCATTTGCAAATTTGTGATGACTTCATCCACAACCGGTATAGATGATGTAGCTTCATTCTGGAGGTTTGACTGATCAACCTGTGTGTTCAAGAAGCTTGTTCTTGGTTAGAAATTTGATGCTGTTGAAAGAGCATAACAAGTTCTTCTTCTGATGGCACATCTGCCAGGTCGAAAGAATTCCACAAACTATCATAGTTAAACAACCATGGATCCCAGGTTTCTGAGTTGGCGTCGTATATCTTTGACAATCAACATGATGCGAAAGAATAACTGGTTCAGACTCGGCAAAAAGACATTTTTATGAGGAGTAGCATAACCCACGAAGAATCCTTCCAAGGATTTGGCACCAACTTTACCAGTCGGGTCCAATACAGTACACGATGATCCAAATGGCTCTAGAAATGCAAGGTTGGGCTTTGTTGATTTAGTAACTCGAAACACATCTTGTTGTGAGGCTTAACTGTTAACACATGATTCAAGGTGTAACACGCTGACGTGACTGCTTCACTCTAGAAACTGATTGGCAATTTTGAATCGTCTAGCATAGTTCTGGCAGTCTCGATTAGTGTGCGATTCTTTCGTTCAGCAACTCCATTTTGTTGTGGAGTATAAGGAGCACTGAATTCCTGAAGAATCCCTTCTCATTGCAGAATTCAAACATCTTCTTGTTCTTGAACTCTGTACCATTGTCACTTCGGATTCTCTTGATTGGCAAGTGATATAGATTTTTGGGTTAATAGAAGAGGATCATTAGAGTTTCAAATGTTTCTTCTTTGCTCTCCAGAACGAAAACCCATGAGAATCTTGAATAATCATCTGTAACGACAAGGCAATATAGATCACCATATATGCTTTTGACGTTTACTGGTCCGAAAAGATCCATATGTAACCTCTCTAGTGGTAGATTGATAGAATTTAACAACTTTCATGGGTGCGATTTCTTATGCTGCTTCTCCTTTTTACAGCTCAAGCAATCATCGGATAATTGAAAATTATTCAAATTAAGACCCTCCACTAGGTCGTTATGCACAAGATAATTCATCTTTTGCAGATGAATGTGCCCCATCTTTCTATGCCACAGAATTGACTCTTTCTCGGTAGCTTTGGAAACAAAACATTGAACTTTCTTCGATGTTGTTGATGCGACACTCATATCTAGAACATACAAATCTTTTTCTCTGGTGCATGCATCAGAATCCATTCCTCCGGAATTTTGTAACCCGGTTTTAAGATCAAGCATTCTTTATCATTGAAGTGCGTCATGAATTTCTTGTCACTAATCTATGAAATGCTGAGTAGATTGTTATCAAGTTCAGCAATGTAGTTCACTTTATCAAACGTTACATCTCAATTCGTGAGAATTCCTTCACCAACAATTCTTCCTCCTTGCGTTCCGGCAAAACCTAAGTACCCTCCGCGGATAGCTTTTACGTCGTGTAACAAAAGCATCCCTGTCATGTGCCTGGAGGCTCTAGTATCCATTATCCATTTAGACATTATCGATTGTGGGTGGGTTCGGAATGTCAAATTTCGGACCTACTTTGTTTTTAACATTCGTTTTAGGCTCAGTTTTGGTTGGACGGTTTCACTTTTGCCACCCATGTTTGCGTTTTCAGATTTGCCTTTTTAGCATAAAATTTAGAATCCATTTGTCAATAATTAGTTGATGTTTCACCAATTTCAAATTTTGAATGACGTTGAAGAATTGGTTTAACATTTTTGTAGGATTCATTGGTTCTTTTCAAGATTTGCTTTGGCGCAATCATAGGTGCCTTTTAATTCTCGTCCTTCGTAAACTTTTTAGAATGAGAAACAGGTTTTGGAGATTCTTGTGAGCAATATCTTGCAATGTGTCCAACATTTTGACATTTGTAACATGTTCTATTGTCCTTTTGAATAGAACATTCGAAAACTTGTTTCCTATTCTCTTTCTCTTTCTTGAAATCATCATTCGGTTGTGTTCCGATGATTTCTTTTTCCTTCCCTGTTTTTGTCCCAAAAACAAAGTTGACTTTCTTAGTAAAGTTAAGTTTTTGAGACTTGTTGTTCATTCGTTGCTTTTGGAAACCCAACCCTGCCCTCTTATTTTTAGGATAATCTTTGTTTTTATGATAGTAGGGTTGGTTGTCGTTTTTTGATTTAGAGTAGAATGATTCATCGTGTTTATCTAAATCAGCATGACTTACCTCCACAAGCTTGAACAATTTATGAACATGATCCAGATTCACATTCTGGATGGGAAAGTCCCCATCAGAAAATAGTTTATTTGATCCTTGCATTTTATAAACTATGACATTTGGGTCACTAGTCAAACTCTTTTCCAATGTTTCAGCATCAGACTCAGATTTTTCAGATTAACTTTTTAAAACATTTTCTACCACAGTTTTAACCACCTCAGAGTCACATTCACTTTCACAAGTTGTGTAGGTTACGTCGATGTTTGCAGGCAACTCATTTGATTGTTCAGTTTTCAGTTTTAGCTTGAGTGCCTTCTCCACCCCTGCTGCCTTTTTACACGCATAACTATTCCACATAGGGGGTGGAACTCGATCATAACTCGCACTCTTCTTTTTATCCTTTTTTGAGTCTTCTTTATTTTCAATTTTCAATAAAATGTGATCAATGACGTAAGAGCTTGTTGAATAACTGATTAACAGTTTGTTAACCCGTTCACTTTCGATTCTTACCTTCTCAAGCTCACTCTTAAGCTCAGCGATAGTGTTTAAGTGAATATTAATGGCCATTTGCTTGTCCATTATTGTCTCCTTAAGCATCAAAATAGTTGCGTCATTTTCTCTAAGTGCTTTTGTGTAATGTTTAACAGAGTTACTTAATTTGTTGTATGCTTCTTTAGTTGATTTGTAATCACTTGACAAATTATCTGTTAAACTTTTGAGCTCAGTATATCGTGTGTCCTTTACAACACATTCATTGCATGGCCCAACATATTTTAAGCATGGTTTTTCTACCACAGACTCACTCTTAGACTCTTCTAGCTCATTGACGTTTGCCATGCATGCCTTACTGATGTCTTCCAACAACTTCTCCATCTTTTCATCAACTCTTTCTTCAACAACTGTCTTCTTTTGTTCCTTGCAAGATGATTGATGACTTTGTGCAAAATAACCTGCAAAAGTTTTAAACATATAGTTAAGCAGGAGGTGATTAAATGCATTGTTCAAAAGTTCCTCCTCTATTGATGATGTATGATGGTAATAATCATCTTCTGGTGCTTCATCAAAAGTTGCCTCTGATTCTTCTTCGGGTTCTTCGATTATCTTAGCAACCAAAGCCAAACTTTCATTCTTGGAAATATATTTTTTCCAGTTAAAGCCCTCATCTTCTTAAGTAACCACTAGAGCTTTGTCTTTGGTCTCGGCTGTTTATCTTTGATCTGCACCATGCGAGTTCTTGGTTGAGGACGGTGGTAACTAGCCTTCTTGTAGTAGTCATCGGCAAATGGGTTCTGGTTCCCTTGAGCTTCTCTATTTGGGCATTCACGTTTAAAGTGACCCTTTTCCCGACACTTAAAACAAGTATCTTTGGATTTATCGAATCCCAGTTTTCCATCCAAACCTCCCAAGTTCTGTTTTCCCGTAACTACCATGAAGCGTTGTACGCGTCGAACGATAGATGCCGTACACCACTTTATGTCGATCAACTCCATCTCTATTGGATCAATCTAGTCATAGTCCTCTCTGGTCATTTTAGAATTTCCAATCCTTCCTGCTACAAGACTATCATAGGATTCGAGAACCGATGCTAATAGAGACATGTGTTGCTTCGCTAGTTTTCTCATCGAAGTTTTGTGCATTATGGAAATCCACTGCGATATTGCACTGAAGAACCCTTTGAGTAGGATTTGACTGACTGTTCTGGTTGATTTGAGGAGTGCTTGATCCATGTGACGTTTGTGGACTTTGAGAGGTGTGAGGATTAACAATACAAATGATTGAAAGCCACTGTTTTGGTTAGATGGTGAACATGGCGTGCTGTAAGCACTTAAGGCGGTCTGGATCTTCGGAGACTGAATTTGAGTAGCAGAACTGTTGTTGAAGTAAGATTAACATCTTGTTGAACTTGGACGGTTTTGTTCTTCGCCATCTTTTGCATTTCAAGTTCAGGTCCCTCCAGTCTTTCAATGAAACGTGGCATTGAAAAATTACCATACTCAGTTCCATTCTTCAAGATGCTCAAATAAGTAGACCATTCGCCTTACGGTAGAGAATCTGCCAACTTATCAACAAGTTCTTCGTTGGTCTTGATGATTCTCATTCTCTTCAGTTGCACCACCAAATAACAGTATCTTTCGATCAATTTTTTTAATGTCTCTCCTTTAATCAACGTAAAGATATCAAACTCTTTACTTAACAATGCCCGTTTACTCTTACGAAGCTGAGCACTTCCCTGGAACTTCAAACGAAGAGCATTCCATAATGATTGAGCATCATCATCGTGTTGTAACAACGCCATAATATCTTCTTTGATGGATTGATGCAGAATGTTCATCATTTTCTTTTCGTTTAAGAACCTTTCCCTTTCAACATCCGAGAGTTGAGCTAGAGTCTTTTCAAGGCCATTTTCACCTACAGGAGCTTGATATTTTACTTCGATAGCGAACCAACAAGTAAAGTGATTTGCCTGGACCCAATTCATGAACCATTCGCTCCAACTGTCGAAATCTTCTAGGTTCATTAACTTGGGCGGTTTGGTCATTGTACCCATCTCGTTTTCAAGATTCATGTTTTGAGCCGCTATGGTCGTGACTGCAGATGTAGGGAATGCGTTATAGAATTCTTCGGCCATTTTTCCTATAAAATCTTAGACACACACTTTTCGAACAAACTGATTAGTCCGGAAAAATTCTTTCGTGCAGATAACAAAACAATTTGTGTGATCAAGATCCTCGTACGAACCAGAAATTCGTATGGACAAGGTGACTAAAACAAGTAACTCGTACTAACAATGAAATTGCTCGTACGAGTGACCTTTCGCTCGTACGAATGAGATACTCGAACGAGTGTTTAATTCGTGCAATCACAACTGTAAATTTCTGATTATTTGTTCATATGATTGGTCTAGATTGTATGTAAAGTTGTTTGTGCAAGTGGTCACTCTACTCGTCTGAAACAACTAAGTTTCCAAACGGATGAATTTTACGAATTTTAGCATGATTAAGCTCGATTTTAGATCTGAAATTGTTATGGATTGATTAGAATGTATTTTAACGTGAATTCCTAGAATCCTAGTCCAATTTGTCCATAATTTCGTCCAAATTCGAGATCATTTGGGAGTAATGTAGAAGTAGAAAGCTGCAACAGTGAATCTGATCTGAAACAGTTGGTAGCCTTGCAGAAACTTGAGGTTTGTCAGCAGATAAAGCCTTAAGGCTCTGATATCACTTGTGAACGGGGGATCAGCTCCTCCGATGAGCAACCGGTCTGATCTAACTCAACTAGCAGAGGCACAATTCATTGCTAGAGACGATGACAAACGAACAAGAGAGAGATACTGTTTAACTGCTCTGAATTGTATTGAAAGACGTGCAAAGTACAGACATGAGTAAACAAATTAGTAGGGCTTCGCCATATCAGCAAAAGAATTAAAAATTTAACCCAAAAAGGGCAAATTCAAAAGCACAAACTTGGGTGGCCAAATCCAAACCATCTTCTGAAATTCTAAAAACAACCACTATTACAACCAAAACAAAAGATAAAAGTGAGTCAAAGGTTGGACAGGGTATTGAAGTCAAGGAAGAAATAAAAATCATTTGTGAACCAAAATTTGATATTCCAAACCCACCCAAGACCAATATGGCTTGGGTTTCGCCATTCAAGTAATTTATTTGATTGCATGAGTAGGGGCTCTCGAGGTCAATTATTTCAAAGTTGATAATGGACAGCGGAGCATCTCGGCACATGATAGGAATTCTAGCCTTATTATATGATCAAAAAGCTATTCGAGAAGGCTATGTAGAGTTTGCGGGTACATAAAGAGGTCGAATAATTGGTGAAGGAATTCTCACAAACGGCGTGATTTCTTTTGATAAAGTCAACTACATCACATAATTAGAGAAAAATTTGCTGAGCATTTTGCAGATTTGTGATAAGAAGTTCACAACTCACTTCAATGATTAAGAATGCCTCATTCCGAAGCCGGATAAAACACCCCCGAGGAGTGGATCCTCATACGCGCTCCATGATAAAATGGTTTCTATGTCCTTGACATGAGCGTTGTATCCACTACGTCTAAATCACTCAATGTTTGGTAACGAAGGCAACAGAGAAGGAGTCGATCTTATGGAATCGAAAGATGGAGTATACACGTAAGAAAGATGAACATATCGTACACAATAATCTAGTGGAAGTTGTTAATCTTAAAAGTTTCCATCTGAATGACGATTGTCTTAGCTGTAAGAAGGGGAAGCAGCACATATGGATTTGTTTGGGCAAGTTACTGTTTGAAGTCTATAAAGCTTCTAAACTCTACAAAGCTGCCACTGGAAAGGTTACATATAGATTTGCCAGTTAATGTTCGAAGTATATTTGGTGATCTATATTGTCATGTGACTGACGACTACTCGAGATTCTCATGGAGTTCTATTTTGGGAGAGTAAAGACGAAACGTTTGAAAATCTGATGATCCTCTTAAGAAAGTTGGAGAACTTATACCATTTGCCAATTAGAAGAATACGTAGTGACAATGGTATGGAGTTCAAAAACAAAAGGATGCTTGAATTCTACAATGCTAAAGGTATTCTTCACGAATTCAGCGCCCCCTATACTCCGAAACAAAATGTAGTAGCTGAACGGAAGAATCACACTTTCATTGAAAGAGCGCGCAAGTTGCTCGCCGATTCAAAGTTACTAGTAAGTTTTTGGAGCGAAGTCGTTGCCTCTACTTGTTACACGTTAAACAGGGTTTCAACAAGCAAGGCTCATAAGAAAACATGTTTTGAGCTGCTTACCCAACGGAAACCTAATTTAGAGTTTTTGGAGCCATTTGGATCGCCGTATACGGTTCTTGACCCAGATGGTAAATTCGACCCTAAACCTCTGGAGGGATTTTTCGTGGGATACGCTAGTCTTCAGAAAAGAGTTTATCTACCTAGGTTAAACTGGGTTATTCTAGCTCAAAATGTTGACTGCTAGAAATACACGTCCCCAACACAGAAGCCTGGTGATCCTTGGATGTTTAACTACGAGAGTGTGTGGAATTCTTTTGATATGTCAGATGAACCAATAGATGAAGAACTTGTGGTGTTATATTAAAAATATCAAGTGTCTATTCAAGAACAAGTTCCTAGACCATTGGTGATTTCACAACTTCAAGACGACACAAATGCATCTGAAGCAGGTCCGAGCAATACTCAACAAGAACCCGTCGTCGAACCAGTTGTAAACAATACAACACCCTCTTTTGATCAGTCAGATGATTCTGATTCTGACGCTGAGCCAACATATGATAATGAGGATCCAGCTCCGACGAAAGTTATGAGTTGATCACAAGTCTTCTATATCAATTTGCAGGTCCTAGCAATCCGAATGAAGCTTTAACAAGTGATCAGGTTGCTGAACAGAATGTTACGAATCTGGAAAGTGAAGTGAATGTCTCTAATGAAGTTATGCCGAGAACTTATTCATATCTTGCATTGGAAAATATCATCGGAGATTTGTAGACTGGAGTAAAAACGCGAAATTAGATCAATAAGGATCTACGGTGCTTTTACACTAAAGTTGCACCAGTTTAAGATACCATTTCTTATAGTTTTTCCATTTCACTGGTTGAACTGAAGACATATAAGGAAGCTCTTTAGGAGGAAAGCTGGGTTGAAGCAATGCAGGAAGAGTTGTTACAATTTGAAAAGATTAGAGTTTGGAAACATGTTAATCTACCCGATGACCACAAGAAAATCAGTACTCAGTGGGTTTTCAAGTTCAAACGAGATGATAGAGGGATTGTAGTCAGAAACAAAGCTTGGCTCATAGTCCAAGGTTTTCATCAACAAGAGGGGATAGACTACACTGAGGTCTATGCTCCTGTCGCACGTCTAGAAGCTATCCGCATATTCCAAGCCTTTGCATCATGGAAAGGGTTTAAGGTGTACCAGTTGGATCTAAAATCCGCTTTTCTATTCAGAAAAGTTAAAGAGGAAATGTATGCATGACAACCACCATGGTTTGTCGATCCAATGCACAAAGCTAAGGTTTACCTACTGGATAAGACGCTCTACGATTTACACCAAGCCTCGAGAGCCTAGTACAACACGCTATCTCAACATCTTCTAGGAAACGGTTTCACCAGAGGAACAGTAAATGGTTTCTCAAAACCAGTCTTTGGAGCTATTAAAGATAAAGATTATGTCGCACCTCCAAAGGGTAAATGGAGAAAAGATATGAGTGGAGACGAAAAGGATGAAGTTGCTTGTCAGGAAGGGTTTGTTGCAAAAAGAAGCAGTTGGTACGAGAAGGAAGACACTGAGAAACGAAGACGAGGAACTCTAAAAAGCAAGCTGCTAGAACCTCGACTGCAACAACTCATAAGAGAGAGCGTGCTACTGTATGAACATTACTTGTTGATGAACCAGAGGTTGAAGAAGTACAGGTTAATGAGCCAATTAATGTAGAGGTGCAAGGTGCAAAGAATGTGCATGATGATATGTATTCTCCTAGTTCTGAGCATGATAGAGTACATGGAGAGAATGTTGAAAAGCACGACTGCTAACATAGAGTAACAAGCAGTTATAGGGGTTGAAGGTAATTATGGTGATGATGAAGGATCGTCTGATGATAGCGTCGATCCAGAAGTAGAAGGTGCATCTAAAAAGCATTAATTGGAAAATAAAAGGGCTCTAGGGGATGATGATGAATCTTATATGCCTTCTAATTCTGATGATGAAATTGTGGTTACTAAGCCTGCAAGGAAACCAACTAAACGTACAAAGAGTAAAGCTTCTGATGCTTCAAAGACAATTTGTTCTCTGGCTGCAAAAAAGGCGAGAAAGAAGAGAACATCTGAAGTTGAAGTAATTGTACCTACTGTTGAACAACAACCAACACCATCACCTATCATACCACTCTCACAACCTCAATCATCACCACATCCTCTATCACTACAACATATCACACCTCCAAAACCAACACCCCCTATTTAACAACGCTCTACACCACAATCTGATCTAAGACGTTCATTGGCTAACAAATTTCAAGATGATTTTGGTGATATTCCATTCTCAAAAGGCTTTGATGCAGACATGTTCAATGATGACAAGATTAATGAGATTAAGACCAAGATGAAAGAATATGAAAGCCGAATCAAGTTTCTCGAAGAAGATAAGCAAAGGTTGGAAGCATTGCTGGCTGTGTTGGTGGATGATAATGCCAAGATGGGTGATCTAGAGAACAAGATTAAAGAAGATGATGCTACCATCAAACAACTTGAAACAGAGAACATGCACTTGCTATTTATGCTTACTAGTATCACTACTGAGAATGAAAGGTTACATTAGGTGGTTAAGGATTTGGAGACTGAAAAGATAGAGAATGCTAAGAAGTTTGATATCAATTTTGCAGCTGAACATGATGAGATCGAGATCGAAGAAGCAAAGTTGAGAGCTGCTGAAAGGGTAAAAAAGGTAGAGGAAGATGCTGCAACAACTGGTAAAGGAAAGAATCTAATTGATGTAGTACCTATCGTTGAGCTTACTTCACATGATACTGAATCTGAGCCGGTGAATTTTGTACTTATTGGTGGACCAGTTGATGTGTCACACATGACAAGAGGCAGAAATCTTGGATAGAAAGAGGATGTAAGCAGAATTGGCGCTGAAACTGACATATTCGATGGGAATGATGATGATAGTGATGATGATGATGGTGACAAAGACGATAAGGAAAAGGATGACGATAAGAAAGACGATGATGATTAGGGCAACAATGATGATAATGATCAGGGGGTACAGGGTCGATTGTTGAACCTGCGAATATTAATGAATCTTTTGACTATGATGCCTTCTTAAATGATTTAGTTAATCTAGAAAATGATGCCAAAGACAAGGCAAGACGAAGGACCCTGTGAATGAAGCTGAGCAGTCAAGAATCCTCACATCTGTTCCTATATCGGTTGTTCTTAACATGCAAACACCAAGGGTTTTCTATCTGGAACATGATGTAGAAGAGGGTGAATTCGTTCATAACTACACTGATGAAGAAATTGCCAAAATGTTAGGTGTAGATGAAGAATCCTTTGTATCTGATTTTGAAGATGAATTAAACAACATTAGTGCTTCATAGCCTAATGATTATCTTTATAAGGAACAAATGACTTCTTAACCTTTGAAGAGTTGTTTTCTGAAGTGAATAATGATTTGTTGAGAACAGAGGTCGAGGAAACTATGAAAGAAGGAAGGTGCTTAAATGCCTATCTAAAGAATAGATTACGGCAACAAAGAAATATTGGTTCAAGGAGATGCCACAAGAAAGAAAGTTCAAACGTCCACTGGCTTTCTTTACTCGTGATCCAGGCAAATCTTTGGGGGATATTCTAAGTTGGGGTTGTATAGAGGAGCTGAACGTCTATGCGATAAAGAGAGTTCGGTGTTCAGTATTTCAGGTACTTGAGTGACATCAAGACGTTGCCATTTTGGGATATTAAGAGTTAGTCCAAACGAAGAGTATCAATCTCAATATGAAGTTTCATTATCAATGTCTGTGGAAATTATTAAAGTTTGAAGCTACACATGGTTTAGAGATTGGAGGCCGCATATTCCACGAAGAGTTATCAAGTTTGATCCAGTGACGAAGTAGAAAGATATGACACTGATAGTGAGCAGACACGTGTTATGAAGAATATGCCACTGCTAAAGATTGAATATAATTTCCATAAACTATTCAAATGGTGGCATTATAACTATGAAACAAGGAGAAGCAGTGAGTTATGTACAACATGACGATGATTCCTGGAAAATCACTGAAGAACTGACTGAAGCAGTGATTACGCACAAAAGAATATACGGTTTATGGAGAGGAAATCCAATACTAGACCCAATGTGGCTAGTAAACTTCTTGAAGAAGGATATTTAATCTTTATTCTGCAACAAGATTAGCTTTGAGCAGAAAGACAAAGTGCAGGCGTGTAGTTCAAATAGGTTATCAGTGTTTGTTATGCTAACGATATTAATTCAGGTAAGATATGGAACTCAGACTGGAGAAACCTGGAAGGCAAAGAACAATGAAGTAAGAGAGAAAAGAAGCAAGAATTGCTTAAGCTATCAGACCGGCATCCTTGATAGGGTTTCAGTTTGATAACACCTACAACAGACCTCCTCCCACAGATCAAACGCTTATGCCATCTGCGGAGCGTCGAAGACCGAGAAAGTTTTTTTATGGGCGATAACTGTTAAAGATTTTGAAGTTTTGAAGACTGACCAAGACTGCAGCAATATCAAGGGGGAGTTTGTTGGTGCAGAATGTTTATATCCTATGTCTTAAGGTCATGTCGTATATGTAACAGGGCTTAAATGTTAGATTATATGTCGTTTTGTATGTATATGGGCCACTTCGTACAAAGTGTTGTTCATGTCGTACGCAATGTTACTTCGTACGAAGTGCACCTTGTACGAAGTGGCACAACACCCTTGTACGAAGCTGCCATGTCTATAAATAGCTGAGCAGGGGTGTTTTTCTGATTGTAAGGCGAAGCACTATCAGTTTTGTCTCTGATCTATAAATGTTTATTCAAGATTAATGAAGCAGAGGCATTGAAACAATAGATCTTATCATTTTCAACTATTTAATGATAAATTCCGCGCACGTTAATTAGCTCAAGTCGAGTCCTGTGCTTTCGAGGAGAGCCGATCCTACCAAAATGCTCCAGCATTTGAAACGTACAAGACACCACCTACAATTGTACCTGAAAGCAGAAAGACTCATACAAAGTCTTAAGAACCTAGAATTCTTGATCAAGCAATCTCGTGTAAAAGAAGAGACCATTTGTACCAAAGAGGTAATCATAGAAGAGGTAAAACCTCATCCAACAAAGGATGAACCACTTGAAGAAAAACCAACACATGAAGATGAAAATTCCAAACCAAGCAATTTGGAAGGTAAGTTCTCAAAGGTGGATTTTGAGGCGGAACAAAATGACCTCTAAGAAATACATATCCTACAACCTTCCTTTGAAAATCATAGTTTGGTAATCTCATACTAAGTTTCTAAAAAAGGTAACCACTAATCTTAAAATCTAAGAAATGGCAAGCATTAACTTAACTAAAGATCAAACTTCGCTAATACAAGATGAACAAATTGGATTAAACATAAAACCGGTAACATATTTTATTTAAAACACCTGTATTAGTAACATCTCAATCAATAAAGATCTTAATGTTAACATAATGCAAAGCTACATTTTTGAAAGATTAGGTATTCGTGACTTTCTTCCAATAAAAATTCTTATCATTTTTGCTAATCGAAAAATTAAACATGCTTCGGGAATAGTTGAAGACATTCTTGTTCAAACAAATCAAACGATTGTTTCAACTGACTTCATCATCTTAGATGATGTTCTCCTAATGTTGGGACAACCTTTTCTCAAAACCCATCAAGCTTTGCTCAAACAAAAACATCAAAATCTTCCCACTAAACTTAGGGCCGACAACAAAAGTTTTAATATAAATAAATCAATGAAGTATACAATCTGCAATGACGACCGCTTTTTGGAAGATGAAGTTGAGCCACCTGATACGGGCAAACAAAATAATTAATTTGTTGAAGAGGAAATCGCCACTAACCAAACAGTTTCGTCTATAGAACTTAAAGAACTTCCCAAAGGCTTAGAATATGTGTTCTTTGACAACCAAGGTAAACTCCCCGTAATCATTTCATCGTATCTCACCTCTAAAGAAAAAGAAAAATTACTTAGTTTGTTAAAAAAATGTAAAACGGAAATTGCATGGAAGTTAACGGACATAAAAGGAATAAATCCTTCCATGTGTACACATAAAATTTTAATGGAAGATGATATTCAACCACAAAGAAGAGTTAATCCTAACGTCCAAGAAGTGTACAAAAAGAAGTAATAAAACTCATAGACACCGGACTCATCTATCCAATTTCCGATAGTGCATGTGTTAGCCTTGTCCAAGTTGTACCAAAGAAATGAGGTATGATGGTCGTAACCAACGAAAAGAACTAACTCATACCAACACGTACCGTCACTGGATGGAGAGTTGCATCAACTATAGAAGACTCAATGAAGCTACAAGAAAAGACCACTTTCCTTTACCCTTCATTGATCAAATGTTAGAGCGATTATTCGGTCATAAATTTTATTGTTTTCTAGATGGTTTTCCGTGGTATTTTCATATCCCCATCTCCCCTGAAAACCACGAGAAAACTACTTTTACTTGTCCCTATGAAACCTTTGCATATCGACGCGTGCCATTTGGTCTGTGTAACGCGCCTGCAACATTCCAACGTTGCATGTAGCCATTTTTCATGACATGATAGAGAAAACCAAAGAAGTCTTCATGGATGATTTTCTATCTTTGGCGACCCAATTGACCAATGCCTCGACAACCCCGAGCGAATGTTGGCAAGATGTGAAGAGACTAACCTCGCCCTTAATTGGGAAAAATGCCATTTCATGGTCACAAAATCTCTAATGCAGGAATGGAAGTCGATCGCGCTAAAATTGATACTATTTCTCGACTTCCTCCTCCTTCATCCGTTCGAGCCATTCGAAGTTTCCTATGACATACCGGATTCTATAGGCGATTTATCAAGGACTTTTCAAAAATCTCTCGACCTCTAACTAAGCTACTTGAAAAACATGCCCCATTCATCATTGAGAAGGATTGCACGACAACATTTCTTGCCCTTAAAGATATGCTAGTCAAAGCACCAATCATGATTGCACTGGACTGGAAATTACCATTTGAAATCATGTGCGATGCAAGCGATTATGCAGTTGGAGTTGTCTTAGGACAACGAAAATAAAAACATTTTATCCTATATATTACGCTAGCAAAACTCTTAACGACGCTCAAGAAAATTACACAACCACTGAGAAAGAGTTACAGGATGTAGTATTTGCATTTGATAAATTCACTCCTATCTCGTGCTCTAAAAAATTATATTCTATACAGATCATGCTGCCATTCGGTACCTTTTCAAAAAGCAAGACGCAAAGCCACGCCTCATAAGATGTATACTTCTCTTCAAGAATTCGACATATAAATAAAACATAAACGAGGTGCAGAAAACACTGCTACTAACCACCTGTCTCGTCTTGAAGACCCTACTTTGGAAGGAACTCGATAAGAACTCATCAACGAAAAATTTCCTATGGAATCCTTAGAAATGATAGTATTCAAAGAAGAACCTTCATATGCAGATTTTAATAACTACTTAGCTAGTTGCACTATCATCAAAAGGTTATATTATCATCAGTGAAATAAATTTTTCGCAGATGTAAAGCACTATTATTGAGAAGAACCATATCTTTTCAGAATTTGTGCAGATCAACTCATTCGACGATGCATCCATGGTCATGAAGCCAAGCAAATTCTTCATCATTGTCACGAAGGACCATATGGAGTACATCATGGAATAGCTAGCACTATGAGAAAGGTGTATGATACAGGATTTTACTGGCCCACAATACATAAGGACGCTTATGTATTGGTCAAAACATGTGATGCATGCCAACGAGCAGGCAACATATCAAAAAGAAACGAAATGCCCCAAAATAGCATTCTTATTTGTGAAATCTTCGACGTATGGGGATTGGACTTTATGGGACCATTCCTAGAGGAAACAAATTTATTTTAGTGGCTATCGACTAAGTTTCTAAATGGGCCTAAGTAGAAGCTCTTCCAACCAACAATGGAAGGATAGTAGTAAAATTCTTGAAAAAGCTATTCCCACATTTCGAAATCCAAAAGCCCTAATCAGTGACAGAGGTACTCACTTTTGTAATCTTAAAATGGAAAAAACTCTAACACGATATGGGTTTTATCACCGCATTTTAACAGCATATCACCCTCAAACCAATGGTCAAGCTGAAGTAACAAATCGAGGTCTAAAAAGAATCCTAGAAAAAACTGTGGGTTAAAATCAAAAAGAATGGCCAGACAAATTAGACGACGCTTTATGGACATTTGGAACAGCTTATAAAACCCCAATAAAGACCACATCATATAAGTGATTCTATGGAAAAAATGTCACCTACCAGTAGAAACTAACACAGAGCATATTAGGCATTAAAAAACGTAAACTTGAACCAAGAAATTTAAGGAAAAGATCGCCTACAATAGTTAAATGAGTAATATGAATTGGGAATTCAAGCATATTCCAACTGTGAAATCTATAAGGAAACGCTAAAAAAGAATACATCATAAATATTTATGTGGACCTAAAGAATTTAGGGAAGGAGACCAAGTGCTTCTCTTAATTCAAGGCCACGCCTTTTTCCGGGAAAACTTAAGTCCCAATTGTCCGGACCTTTCACCATCACAAAAGTTTACCCCATGGTGCTATAGATATTATGCCTCCAAATAGAGAATGATTTAAAGTAAATGGACAAAGGAATAAATTCTATGATGGATTCCTCGAGTAACAAGAAACGGAAATGGCCTTGGAAGAGGTAGATAAGTAGCGAGGAAAACACTAACAACTTGTATATATTTATTTTGTTTTAAATAATCTATCTTGTAGGTATACTTGGAAGAATATAACACGTGGAAAAGTCTGTGAACCAGGTAAACACGAACCCATAAACCAAGTAGACAGAGAAACAAGGGCACAAAAAAAGAGAGAGAGACACGGGGTCGTGCGTCAAAGGCACGGGGCCGTGCCAACCTACAGATGGGGTAAAACGCTTCTGCAGAACTTTCTTTTCATAACTGTCACGCCCCATTTCTCTGCACCCATCAGGTCTCTTCACTCTTTCACGATTCTCTTTGATAATCTACCAACAAGGTATGTTACTATCATCTGAATATGTTTGATTTACGCTTTGCATGTTATATAACATCTAGATTTAGGGAAAAATCTAGGGTTCTTGAACCAGACCCGTGTCAGTCCAAAGAATCAGAAATTGTTACATAGATCTTGTTAGTAGTAGTTAATATTAGTATTTGGAAAGTAAATCATCGAACCATTGTTGAAAAATTGGGCATTTGCAACCCGCTTTATCAAACCCTTCTTCATAACGCGTTGGTAAGTGAAAATTGATACTTGGGGTTTGTTTTTCGGGGTATACCGGACACAAGGGACCAAAAAGTTTAGATTTTTCGAAGCTGACACGAAAAGTTGAAAAATTGGGTCAAAACAATAGCCGACCATGGGGTCGTGTCTCCTGAAAATCTGTAGTAGGGGGTCATGTCCAGTAGACACGGGGCCAAACCTGAACCTCTGTTTATCATATTTTCTAGGTTTTAACCGAGCTTAACAGTTTAAATGTTTGTTTTGTGTTGGAAATGGCACCACACAAGTGGCTCAGATTCGCACATCAACTACGGATTCAAACTTTTAATTCATGCTTTTCTTTCTTATAGAGTACTCTCAATTTCTTGAGAGTCTTTTACTCCTTTCACCCACACGTCCACCTGCTACCCAATTCTACCGAACATACCTGCTATGATTATCATGGTTTCACGAATGTCACATGTTTCATGCGTACTTGCTAGGCGCGTAATCCACATACTAGTTTCGTGCCTTCATGAAATCATCACCTTATGTCCAAAGAAGTGGGTTTCAGTTCATGCAACATCTTTAAAACCTTCCCAACACAATATCATTATCTATCGTTTAATATTTACCCTCTTCAAGGAGATTTTTTTTCATTTTCTTTTAACACCGGTACCCATATATAAGTATATATATATATACACACACATATATATATATATATATATATATATATTTATAGTATATATATATTTATGTATATATTGTGTAACTGGGTCCATCTGTCTAATTACATGCTTTGGTATTCATCCTAGACCGTATCCTTGGATCATCCACCTCAAACACTTAAGCTTACCTTGCATATACAATACAATTAGCTTCTTCATATGAATAGATAAGTACATGCTTACATTCAATTCTACCTTTAGATATTGATCGAGTCTTGGATTGTACAGGTTCCTTGTCACAAGAGCACACGGGTTTCAGTTCAAGTATTTGCCTCTATGTACTTGATTCTCTCAAACCAGGTCTCTAATACCAACTTGTAAGACCCAAACACGTTTTAACCATAAAGACACAACGGAAATACGAGCCTTCAAATTTCTTTCTTTATAAACGTCTTGACATACTTGAAGTCAACTTTAAGATAACTCTTTTACAATAAATACATTATTCGTTCTCATTTATAATAAAACATATATGTTTACTAAATTACATAATTCGATTCCTATACAATCTATCTTTTGACGTGATTCTGTACAACCTATACTTACCATGTACATTCGCAACATTAAACAAATTATATATATTATATATATATATGATTCATAATTATAGGATCTCATCACGTTCTATACTTGTATACTTTCCATTCCGTTATCATTCTAAATTCAAGCATTTCATCTCTGTGATTAATCTTCGGTGAGACAACAATAATTTACAAGCGTAACATTTCATTCTCAAAGGCAAATCGGTTAGCATCGTTACTACTCGTGTATTTAACACCATAAATACTTACAATTTACATAAGAGAATTCGTACATTCGAGTACCTATGGATCAATAATGCACTTACCTCTTACCTAATCCAACTCTTTCTCATTTAGTAACTTCTAACAAAATACCTATTTGTGCTTACCAAAGGGATACAACTATTGGAATGCAATTTGATCTATACATATATGATACTCTTTTCGTTCCACACATACTTGCTTACACGCCCCATTCTTACTCATACGTCGTGAACATTTTTTTATGACTTTCGGATACATTTTAGGATCTTAAAATTGGGTTCAATACTCAGCCATACTTCAGAAAACCATTTGGTAAGTCTGAGGTACAATATAGAAGTATCACGGGGCTTGGAATGGGTTCACGGGGTCCGAGATAGAAGAAAAAGAAGAAAACAACCTTGCTGGTGGAAGCCCTACCGTAACCTACGACAACCACAGTAACTTACAGCGGCTAGGAAGTCCGTACAGCGAGGAGATACATTTTTATGGTGGAAATTGGGCATCACCACCTACCGTAGCTTTCGATGGCTACCGTAAGCTACGATAGAGCCAATTCAACAACTTTTGTTCTTTTTTTACTTTCGTAAACCACCGTTAGGCCTCCGAACTTCTTTCTTCCCTATTTTTCATGCTTCCATGACGTAAATTAACCTTATTCAAGCCCTATATCCTTCTAATTCTTAATCATAAGATCAAATTAACTATTACCTCTTACCAAATTACTTTCTGTGTTTTGACCCATTTAATTCCACCATGCACTTTCCGTTACTTTTGAACTATAAACAACTTACTACAACATTCTTTCGATTTACTTACCTTTCTCAATCATTCATACATGATTGCTAACCTTAATACAACAGACTTTAATTATGTACTAAGAAGTGATGTTTTGGAATTTACTTACCTTATGTGTTTGTGCTCTATCCGCTTCCTTGTCTCATCTTGACCCGTTAGCCGTTCGTGCTTGAGGCCATCTGGACATGATCCCTATACTTTCATGTCATCGCAATCACATTGTTTTAGCATACATGATTGTACATATTAACGATCATATCAAATTCATATCTCACATTTGACTTTAATTAGTTAACTCTAACAAGCATAAGGCATATACACAAAATCACATCCTTTAAAACTCATATATTCATCATGTTATCCATATAACACATATTGATGTAACACGTACCATATGACTTTCTATAATCTTACAATTGTGACAAGAAGTCTAGCATGCTTCGTATGCGCAGTTGAGTTTCAAAAGTCAACGGTTTAACATATGAACTTTTGATTTAACCTCATACATACGTGTCATCTTATTAGGCTATACTAATGACACTATATACATCATACTCATGATGTAATATGCTTACAACCACATGATCACCTAATTATATTCACATATACAATCACGTACACATACTTTCATATGCTAATACTTTCAGTATCTCACATCTGATAACCACATACAAGGTTGTCTATTTAACATAATCACAACATCATCCTTTACTAGTAAGGTCATTTGCTATATATTTAGTACAGAGTCACTTCTAATCGAAATCAAGTAATTAATAGAAAACATGGCGAGCATCATCCGTTCAAGCACAATGTACAACCCTCTAATGCATAATATGGACCAAAACATACATTCAACCCGAATTCTTGTACGAGTTCCATCTAAATCACATTTTCAAGTTATTTTACTGTTAACTACATCATTATCATATTTCATTCATACATGTCAAGCCATTTCATACAATCTCACATCCTAGCTTCACTTAGACAATTCATCATACACTTGGTGTGCATACTACTTTCAAAGCATAATGTACAAGTAGTTTATGCCTAAGCTTCCTAGTTCATACATAATTCATCAAGTTTATTACATACAACATGTACCATTCTTATCATAACAATAAACATATCAAACACCACATTTCTTTCAATTCATTTACAAGAATCCATCATACACAACATGGCACATCAACATTGAACAAGAATTGGACATGGTAAAACACCCATGTCATCTTCATCATTCAACTATGGGTTTTCATCTTTAAACATCAAATTAATCAAAATTATGCATATCACATGTTCCCTATGATTATGCTAACATATATTCATACTCTATTTCATATAAGATCAAGACTGATTATACATCTAATTCTATCAAAGTCACCAAATAAAATTCCATAACTTACCATATACTTGTTGGAGCTAGATGATGCTAATACTTGATACATGCATTTTGATCACTAAGCCAACCTTCTTCAATTTGGTGAACTCTCACTTATTCATGAGGCGTTTTCACCTCTTCTCATTCTCTCCTTCTACCCATTCACGACACATACCCACTAACATATACCAACTTCATCTTTTAATAAAACTTAATTCCAGTCTACCAAATTTCGTCCTTCAACTTTTCCATTCTTCCTATTTATCACAAACTTCATTCCCCAATATTTAACCCATGATTTAGTTATGTTGTTTATAACTAGTTAACCCACTCCATGCCATAAAACTAGGGAAGTTATTCAAGAATTATTCGTATCGGAAGATAGTTGATTCATTTCATGCTATAGCTTATAAATATTCGAATTTTAGGGGGTTACAACTCTACCCCCCTTAAAGGAGGTTTTGTCCCTGACACCTTTCTCATTCCTACTCCATCAAAGGGCACGGGATCTTGGCAAAAGTTTTATTCATGCATAAACATGATTATAGGTAATTGTCCCTACCTTCTTATATTAAGCAAATTACTTTCATAATCACATAAAAGTAATAATCTAAACTAGAGCTCTTATTAGTGTCGTTTTCATTGTATGATGCTTGTTCCTAGCAAACATCCTCACAAGAGATTTCATTCATTGAATTCATTCAAAATACATACTAATGAAAAAATGTAGTTAAGGTTATATCAAGGGTTTTTGCTCACACAAACCTAAATTTACTGTTTGTTTCTACTTCCTAATTAAACGTAATCCATTAGCATATTTACTAGTCATATTAAATTGATTTATCCCATTTTAATAATATATCATATATGATATTTCATTTTTGTTCCCCATGAGCATACCTCAACATTCCATTGCTAATTTTTCCCTCTAATTCCTTTCATATTCCTATGAGGGGTCAATATATCATCATAAGCATACTATAAACATTCAATTATATCAATTTTTACTCACGATCATGAGCTAAACATCTTACTAACCTTGATTTTATAGCGTGACCCAACGGTATGTGACCTGATCAGCCCGTTTCTTCATGAGTTCATGTTATGCCTGGATTGATCGCATCCATTCATTTGTTGAGCTTCTGACTATGTGCATCCTTTCAACAATGTCTTCTTTAGATGAACATGGCTAATAAGTCCAACATCATAGTTAACATTTTCTAACCGTATTTGCCATTAATACATTCCCACCAGGTATTTATTCTACTCGGTGTTTAAGCAACTACCATCCTTTCATAAATTTCTTACATGTATGCTATAACATATCACACCAAGAGTTCTACCACACTCCTCTATAAAGTTAAAGATTAGCACATTCGTTCAAATTTCTTCAAGTATAGCATTTATCAAATCATCTTTTTTACATACTAGCTCTTTCTAGATTCTTTTAAACCATTAGTTTGTTTGTCCCATTCATAACGGTTCAATACATGACCGTTCCTTTTCGTATCAATTTCATTCGTTTGACCCGTTCATAACAAGTCAATACATAACCATTCCTTAGCATATCTTTTCATTCGTTTATTCATTTTATTCGGTGTTAACTTACCTATATTCTTCCACAAATCCTTAAGTTACTTGGCACACTACATTATACATTTCATTGCTTGCTCAGTACTCTCACAATATGTAAATAATCATTTGCCAACTTCTTCAGTTTGTCGTTTCTAGGTCAAACTGCCACTTATTATTTATTGTTTACGTATTTTAGAGTATGTGTTGTACTTGCCTCAGGATCAAACATGCTTACAAAGACATCCTTTCTTTGTTTTAGCGTTTCTTGCAAAAACCTTTCTTCATGTAAATACTTAAGTCATTCGTCCGGGTCTTAGCCCGATATTCAACCCGACTCTCGTGAGGCGATTACTATCATGCTAACATGCAACTTTCTTAAGTACATATTTCCTTTAGTCAAATTCCTCTTTCCAAATATGTAGTTACTTCATGTATCAGACTTCTCATGCTATCTCATTACACTCGCATTGTAATTATCACTTTGATTTTCGGTTGACTTTTCAAAAAGTTAAACTGGAATTACATTACCATTTAAATATCAAATATCATTTACGGTCTATATTCTCATAGGTTTCTAAATGCTTTATATATGTATATATGTATATATATGTATGTATATATGTGTAGTATGTATGTATGTATTTATATATTCTTTAAATGAAAAACATACCCAACCCGATCACGCTACTGGCACCACCCACTTACAAGGTTATACTTACCTTAGTTGGGGAGAGGAACGCATCTCATCTTTCATTTTCATCCATTCCTACACACTTAAGGACCGTTTCTATCATCCTTTTATAACTTGTTCTTAAGGTTTAATCATAGCTTACATACGGATCTAAACTTTTCAATCTTACCTTTCATTCTTACAAGTTTGATCCGTACTTCAACTATGATTCAAACTTTTCATTAATTCTTTTCCTTCTTATATGTTTGATCTGTCCTCACCTACGGATTCAAACATTTCATTCGTGCTTTCATTCTTACAAGTTTGATCTGAACATCAATTACGTATTCAAACTTTTCATTCATACTTTTCATCCTTACAAGTTTGATTCGTACATCAACTAAGGACACAAACTTTTTATTCATGCCTTTCTTTCTTATATGTTTGATCCGCACATCAACTACGGGTTCAAAGTTTTCATTCATGCCTTTCTTTCTTATAGAGTACTCTTAATTTCTTGAGTGTTATTACTCCTTTCACCCACACGTCCACCTACTACCAAATTCTACCGGACATACATGCTATGACTATCGTGGTCTCACGAATGTCATATGCTTCTTGCGTACTTGCCAGTCGCACAATCCACATACTATTTTCATGCCTTCATGAAATCACCACCTTATATCTAAAGAAGTGGATTTCAGTTCGTTCAGCGTCTTTAAAACCTTTGCAAGACAATATCATTGTCTTTGGTTTAATATTTACCCTCTACAAGGAGATTTTTTTTCTTTTTTTTGACACCAGTACCCATATATATATATTAATATTGTGTACCTGGGGTCTGATGACTGTTGAAAGGGTCATGCAAAAACCTGATTAACCTGCGTAGCTAGGGTAAGCAGCGTATCTAATCAAGAGGAGTCTAGTGGAAAGCGCTGTGAATTAAGTACTGATTAACTACGTGCAAAATATAAACTTGGTTGTTTGAGAGTTTGATTAAACTAAGAATTACTTAAAACGAAGTTGTAAATAATTGAAGAAACAAAGGTTCCTCCAAATTTTAGATTAAAAGCAAACGTCAATTATGTGTTTAATCGTAACAATCACATAGACATGATTGTTCAATTCAATTGATTGTTGTGATTATTCAAAGACTACTTACTTCAATTGCAAAACAATGAAAGGTTATCATAGGAACAATCAATCAATATTAACAACCCTAACCCTTATCAAATATATCCCAATTACTAGCACTCTCGGGAATTGAATGAATAAGAACCAAAGTGGAAGTAAAATTAATCCATTACAACTAATCAATCAAATCTAAAGGTAATAAGCATCAAAGTCTTAGATTACCGTGTTCATGAATAAGTTTAAACACATAAAAACAATTCACTTACTTGAATCCTCCACCGGAGGAAACCACTAGAATGTTTAGCCGCTCATCTTGTATGATTGATCTTCAATAGGTTGATATACCGTTGACTTCATGATCGATCGGGATAAAGTGATGAGATTTATGATGGTTGTTGATGAAAACGCCCCAAATTTGCTAACTTGTCCCCTGAATTCATCCCAGATCTTGTGATACTTGATTAGGGTTTAAGAAACCTTTTATACTTTCTAATAACCAAGTTCATGCGTTTTTTGAATCCAACCGTAAGCTACGGTTACATACCATAAGCTATGGTCCGCTGTTTCTGTTCTGTCGTTATCGCCTACCGTAACCTACAGGTTAAGACCATAGGCTACGGTCCAGGCTTGCTGGAAATCTCTTTGTCTGACATTACTGAACCGTAAGCTACGGTCATGAGACCATAGTCTACGTCACGCTCCATGACTCCATGTTTGCCTACATTCTAACATTCTAATTTCATCACTTGCTTGTTCCATTTCATCACTAAACGTTCTAATTGCACCGAATTAAGTGACTTACTTGTATAACCACAAACATTCGTAGTTAACACATTCAAAGCACATAGTCGCTTAAAACACAATAACACATATAATATAACACAGTTTAACGCCCAAGTTTCACCCTCTACATCACATCCCCATATTTATCTTTTTTCTTCCCGAAAAATAATTTGCTCTGGAATCACAATCAAATCACTGGCTTTCAATTTATACGGTTATCTTATTGACAAGTCTAATCACGCATTAACTAAGATTTCAGGTACACGATCCACTCAAACCCAACCGCCGGTTTACAAGCCCTTATTCATAATCCATTAAGTTCCAATGCATTATTCATCTATGGGTCTCACACTCAAAAGCGATACTTCCACCTAATCCCGTTTCAAGCTTATGAGATTAATGTCTTATAAAACAAGCTTTTATATATTTTCGATTAAAATTGTGATGGATAATGGATGATGATTTTGGGCTTTGATATGCTTTTATATACGATCAACTTAGTGGACATACCCTACCTGAGTCACTAGCCCAGTGGGTAATGCCATAAGTTTCACATATTTATTTTTTCTTTTCTAACTCCACCTAGAGGGTATCTACTACATGAGTCGCCATCCCCATACAATACCATATGGTTTGTCAATTCAAGCTAGCTCAAAATAATGGATAGAGGGAATTTTTTTGGGCCCCACCATGTTTCGGATTTATTCTCATAAAAAGAAACAGATGTGCCATTTAACCGGAATACTTATAAGCTTTTTATGTATAACAGCAACTCTTACACTCTCTATAGTTTCAGCTTTGCTATAACTCATAAGGCGAGAACCCACAAAATTCCTAATATTTAAGTTCTTTATATCAATCCTAAGGAACCTTTCAACCGACTAGGCCTATCCACATATCCTAAATTAGACGCATTTTAACCGTTTTATTATCTTATATATATAATAATTGAAAACCAACAATCTAATTTCACCTATCATTTTCCATTTTGAGCAAAAATCTTCACGAAACATTTTTAAATTTTTAATAATTTCAAATTTTTGCTAATTTCAACCATTCAAGCATTTGAAATTATCAATCCTACCAACCCTCTCTCTCGAATTACGGCATCCCCACACTTGGAATACATCTACATGCCTTTACTCACACATGAAATAAACTCATTAGTAGCAACTGTACGACACAAATCATCAACACTATCGTAAGTAATGGATTTTGAAAACACATCAAAGAATAACTTACGATTCTCGTAACTCGTCATGACTAATCCATTCCAGTAGTCGATCTGTGCATTAGCTGTGTGTAATAATGGATGACCAAATACCATCTGTGGCTGCTCGTATGTCTTTGATGATGCGTAGTCTATCACCGTAAAGTCTAGCGGATAGTAAAATTCACCAAGTTGGATCATCACGTCTTTCACAACCCCTCGAGGTTGTTTCCGACTCACTTCAGCAAACACCACCATGCTATCAACTGCGCGTAGAGGACCAAAGTCATACTAGTCTACAGGCTACCGTGAAAAACAACGCCTTGTGGATTTTCCCAACTCAAATCGGGATGACTGGTTCCCTTGAGTCACTCCCACCTCTCTCATCACTCATTTCAGTCACACCTACAATCATTGAGAAACAAAACAAGTTAAAAATTTATCATTTAAATCATTTTTAGGAGTGGGGCTTACCCCGGTAATTGCTACATTCTTTACACTCTTGGAGTTGGTTTGAGTGCCACTTGGCAACTTCCCGTTCTTTTGCCTCAAAGTGGCTACTTCACTCGCTAGCTGTCCCATCTGTGTTGTTAGTGATTGGATGGCCTTGTATCTAATCTCATCCTTTTGTCTCCTTGCTTCATCCAACTGGTTTCTCTTCTCCATATCTTGCTGCATGGCCTTCAACATTTCCATGATCTCATTATTGTAATGACCATTACCCTGTTGGAAGCTTCTTTGATAACAAAATTGTTACCCCCTTGTGAGAACGAGGATCAGGCTCCTCCGATGAGCAACTGATTTGATCTAACTCAACTAGTAGACGCGGAATTCATTGCTAGAGAGGTTGACAAAACAAAAAAGACAGAACTTACTGTTTAACTTCTCAGTTGTATTCAAAGACGTGCAAATTACAGACACGAGTAAAAAAACTGGCAGAGCTTCACCGTATTATCTGAACTGACTCGTACTCGAGTGCTTGTTAAATAGAGACATGCTTCGTACGAGCAACTGATCCGTACGAGTGACTGAGAGTCACTCGTACGAGCCACCTTGACTCGATCGTACGAATCATACAAAAAGAATAAAATAATCTTTTAACATATATACATTCAACATTAAAGCTCTAGAAACAATACAGACACATCCTAGACGTAGGCATTAGACATAACGCATCAACAAACTCCCCCTGGGATGTTGCCGTAGTCTGGATAGTCTTCGAAAAAATCTTCAATTAGATTTGAAGCTAACGCCCAAAGAATCTCTTCGGCGGCTTGCGATGCTCCTCAGATGCAATCGGTGTTCGGTCTGTTGGATGAGGTCGTTTCATTGTATTGCCAAACCGAAAGCTCCTAAGCAATGCTATCCTAGTACGCTCTGCGATCCGAGCTTCATTCTTATCTATCTTTTTCTTCTCTATCCCCTCAAGCTTCATCCGTGAAGTATTCCATGTCGATCCGAATGTATATCATTTGCAAAGCAAACATTGACTATCTTTGGAATTGGAGAGCTTGTTCCTTATCTTTCTCTTCAAAGCTTATATTACTATATATTCGTTTATAGGCTACAACGGGTTTGGTCAGATCCTTGGTAATATCCCACGAATCTTCATTAGGGTGTACGCAGATAACAACCTCTCCTATGTTAGTGTCATAATGCCACAACTTGAAGTTCGAATACAAATCCTACTCCATTCGTATCATCGGCTTATTTTTCATTACTTTGGGCCTTTTGACGACGAGCGTAATATCCTTCACTTGTGTTACTGGATTTTTACGACACGTCGAGGATAGTGAGGTTTCCAATGAGTAAAACCATGTTGAGCTTCTAGCTTAATCAATTTCCACAGCCGCTGGTCCTGAAACTTCATCTTCAAATTTATCATCATTGTTTGAACCAATTCTTTGATATCCCAGAACGGTAAGGATTTGATGTCACGTAGATATCTGAAAATATTGGATCCCAAACTCCCTCTTCAGCGCATAAACGTTCAATTCCTTAATCCACACCCAGCTTATAATATCCCCTAAAGATATATCAGCATCATGTGTAAAAAAAGTAAGGGGACGTTTAGACTTGCTCTCAGCTGGTATGTTTCAAAACCACTTTTTCCTTTCTTCAGCAATTTCTGCACTCGAAATTTGGTGAGGAATTGTGCCTTCTTTTGCATCTTCAGCAACTTTTCTCTTCAAAACATCAAAATTTTCAGATACAAATAACTCTGCGAAAGTTGGGGAATCATTTGTACTCTGATTAGCTTGATTTGCAATCGTCATTAGAATCATCTTCCACGACAACTCTATCGTAAACATTCGCATCTTCAACATTTTAAAATATATACTTGTTTGGCTCAAATTTGTCTATCTCATTTAGCTCGTTCTCGAAATCAAACTCGAAATTTTCTTCACTTACTCCAAGCATTTCAGCTATCTCTTCCTTCGTATAACTATGAACAAATTCACCCTCCTCCACATCATGCTCAAGATAAAACACTTTAGGCTTTTGCACAACAGAAACGGAAGATATGTCAATCTCCAAGAAGATTTCTGTCTGCTGAGCATCAATAGAATCATCAACACTATCATTCCTTCCTTCTTATGTAGTCTGATTCACGTAATCATCAAGGTACACAGAAACATCAACATCTTCATTAACACTTGAATCTGTAACACGAACACCTGTACCTCCTACATTATCATCATTGTCATTATCACTATCAGAACTACTCGAATCATCATCAGCTATGTCAACATCCTCATTCTCTTCATCCTCCTCGAACTCTTCAACAACTTCTTCTATATCTTTGTCAATTTTTTTCTTCAACAGCCACTCATGATGTCTTTGTGAAAGATCTAACAAATCAATATGACCATATTTTGGCTTCCCAATAAGAATAAACTTTTTCGGCTCCGGATAAACAACGATATCCATGCATGTAACTAGCGCAGATTCAGCTTATGGCTCAGTTTGTTCAATGATAGGATCCTCTACAAGTTTGGCCTTGCCTTTACCGTGGGCGTCAGATTTCTCTTTCGCTAAACGTTCCCTTTCGGCAACACGTTCACGGGCCTCTATTTTTTCAATTTCATATATCTCGGCGCTATATTCACACCCAACTTCTTCACTAATATCTTCTCAAATAAGTTCATTCGCCTATCACTCCGAATTTTTTCTTCCGCATACTCAGACATTCGTAATCTCAACCTTTCATTCTCAGAAATGATACTCGCTAACATAGTCTCAAGTTGTTGCTTGTCTTCAGATAAACCACCAATCTGTTCGAGCATTTCTTCTTTCTCTGCAGTCAACACATTGATTTGTTCTTGAAGTTCGGCAATCCTCGCTGTGTTCATCATAACTTGTTTTTCAAATCGTCCACCCGCGGATCATTGAAAGTAAAATCATCACCCGCTGGTATATCACCAAAATCAAAATCAAAATCAAATTTGAACTAGGACTGTGATGTCTGAGATGTATGCGGTGGTTGTTGCGGTGTCTGTTGCTTTTGTGGAGTTTGCTTTTGTTGAGAAGCTTCCTGCTGTTGTTGTTGTCGTTGCGGTTGTGGTGTTTGCTACTGTTATTGTTGTTGCGATTGTGGTGTTTGCTGCTGAGTCGGTTGCGGTGATGATTGTGGAGCCTGTCGTGGTGGTGAAGTTGGCACTTGTTGAGACGGCTCAACCACTACTTCTTCAACACTTGGCTCTGATGTAGTCTCTTTAGATCTCACTGTGGGAGACTCAGAACTTCGTGCAGCAGAACGCTTTATCCTTTGTTTCTTCTTGATCGGTGTTCGAAACATAGCTTCAGAATCAGATGGAACATAAGTCGTATTATCTTCTCTTGTTGCTTTGCGCTTTCATTCTTCAGCCTTTCTCTTAAGCTCTTCTTGACGCTTTTTCTCTATTTTTTGTACCCTTTTCTTTTCACCTGCTCTGCGCTCATCAGAATTCGTGCTAGAAGATGAAACATCTTTAGCTGCTTTCTTTGCTCCAAATGCTTGACATTCAATGTCAGCAACTATATCTTCTATATTCTCCTTAGTGTCCGGTTCATCACGTAAACTAGAGGTTTCAGCAGTAGCTTTCTTTTTTGTTGCACTGGTGCAGTAGTAAAAGTCAAAGCTTTACGCTTAGCATCCTTATCTCCGTCTTTAACAAACCACGGACTTCGCTTTGCAACAGACCCAGATAAAGCAGTTAGCTCATCATCCTCGTCACCACTATCATCCTTTCTTTAGGAGATATATAATCTTTATCCACAATAGCACCGAAAACAGGCTTAGCAGTAGGAATAGCCTTCAAATGTTAGTTCATTTTCTTCAACGTGGAAACATCCATATGCTCTAACTTTAAGATATCCTCCTTGCTTTTCTTCAGATCTGGATGTAGGTGATCTAACATCATTTTGCACAAACCTCGAATACTGTAAAAACTTCTCCCTCTGAATATTTTGAACCATCTATGTAAAGATAAGTTTTGAAAAGTTATATGGCAAGTTCAGCACTAAAGCAGTAATAATACACAACTGGTATTCAACGAGATCATCATATCCTCCTTTCCTATGACTCAAAGCATGTGCAACAACGTCAGCGAGATAACGATAAGGTGCACTCAAATTTCCTTTCTTGAAAGCTGCAGAGGTAACAAATTCGGCGTATCCCATTTGATAGAAGCAACCTTTAACCATATACTCAGGAAAACATGTGGGATCATCCTCGTTGTCCTGGAAGTGTAAAACAGTACGTATCAACTCTTCGGTGATCTTGACTGGAATATCTACATTGTTGATCTTTCTATCGCAGAAACTATAACGTTATCCCTGTACTGAACTCCGCAGCATTCCAAAAATACTCAATGTGTGATCTGTACACTGTGTGTCTATTCGTTAAGGCCTTCGTAATCCGAATACGTGTAAGAAAATCCAAAATATCTCGATATGCAGCGATCTACGGAATAGAATCATCTGTCAAGCAGCATATATTGTGGAATGGTGAAAACAAAGATTTCTTTACCTGTACATAGATATAACAATCAAACCGTTAGAAAATTTTCAAACATTTCACAATTAAACTATCATTCGTACGAGCCATAGCTCTGTACGAACCAAAACACTTAGCAAAAATTTTGAAATTACTCATTAAAAGTTCTACTTCGTACGAATAAGCTCGCCGTACGAATGATGCTAATAAAACATTGAAAAGCCTGCTTCGTACGAATCACTTCTTCGTACAAGTTGTGAATCGTTCCAAAAATTACCAAGTTCAATCCGAACCTAAAACTTGTAGATTTTAACAAATTGATAGTCGATTTTCGGGTTATTAGGGCCGATATTAACGATTTGTAATCAATTTTAAGTTTTACCGGTCTAATCTCCCTAGATCTAACTTTTATGTCCGATTGGTTCAATTTTGGATTATAACGACTTGGTTATCAGTGAAATTACCTTGCCCATTGAAAGGGGTTGCTAGCCAACCTCCCCAATGTGATAGGAATCGAAAATGTCAATATATGAAGATTTCAGATAGTATTTCGCACAAAACTCTCTCTACTTCGCACAACAGTTCTCAGAAACATAAAGTTGTTTTGTACGAAGTATGGAGGTTTATATAGAAGTTAGGACTCGCTCATATGAACCTTTGGCTCGGGCGAAACAAACCAAACAATCTTCCTGCGTACGAAATTAGGGAGATTCATAAGAAACCTTTTTAAACTTTTTGATTTTTGTTTTTGTAATTTTTCATTTTTAACCAATTTTATCTGTTTAACAACCCACTTGTTTAACCAAGTCCAAGTTAATGACCCTGGTTACCCGATTTGTCTGCCAAGTCCAAATTAATGACCTTGGTTGACCATTTTTTACCAAACCAGATTTATTTTCTCATGTAAAGTTTCAAAATAATGAACTTTATTAACGTTTAGATAAATTCTTATAAAGATTAGCTCCCAACACATTGTTTTTCAGCTTTCACTTAGCAAGATGTTGCCATGATTCCAACTATCAGTGTCTTCAACATCGGTAGACTAAAAACTCTGCAAAGCTAAGGGAACTGGAAATCTTTTTGAGTTTTTGAATATTATGGAAACAACAAACATATTTTTATGAGTATTGTGTTGAGAGAACCATATCAAGTTTTAACAAATCACCAGTATCGTTGATCTTGGTATGCACATTAAGTTTTAACCAGATTTACTTAGATTGCAAATATACTTGTCCATTTAAACCTCTTCTCGTTTCTCAACTGTTTCATGATATGTTAGGTAATATTAAGAACATGAAATAACTATGTGTCCCATCTCAGAATATACTCCCGTATCAAGATTCCCAGAATTTTAGTTTACAGGTGAATATATCCAATTAATATTTGTAAAGGGTGAGTGCGAAACCTTGAGAGCTCGGTTAGTATTTCCATACCGAAAAAGAGACGAAGGCTCGTCTTTAGGTGGTGTTCCATACAGGAATCTTTTATACTGCAGATGTCACAAAGTTTATGACATATTCATTTTTTATGCAACTTGGGCGAATAATGCGTAAAGTATTATACAAGTTCTAGGCCATTGCTCACGCAATATCAGAAGAACTCGGATAATACCCCAGATATCGATTAAATATAAAGACCTAGTATCGCAAAATCTTGCATTCTCTCAAACGAAATTTCGGAGTACTAAGTCCATATATCCGAGAGATGTTAAACAACAAGTTATTCAGTTTTTCATTTTAGTTTTATATCTTGAAAACAATTTACTAAACGAGTGAAGCCTTTCTAGCACATCCTTAGTAAGACTTGTTTAATCACTTATTTAACATTCCAATTCTTTAGTATACTGTGATAGTCTTTTTGATATAATATGATCACTCTTTTTCTCAAAAACTTTTTTAATTTTATAATGTTTTTATATTTTCCCCAAACATTCTCCCCTGAAATCAAAAACATATTTTTGGATTTTTAGAATTTTTAAGAAACAATGTACATAAATACGTCTAACTGATGAAAATTCACATCAGGTCGTCAACATCCTCAAACTCAACTTCATGAACATCCCCTGATATCAGATTTTTTAAACCATTTAACTTTAAAAGATTTTTGAATCTTGTTTTATCAAAAGCTTTGGTATAAAAATCTGCCTTTTGGTCATCAGTGTGTATTTTCTCAATTCTAACCAACTTTTTCTCGTATCAATCACGGATAAAGTGGTGTCAAATCTCGATGTGTTTAGTGCGTGAGTGTTGACATGAGTTTTTGGTGATATTAATCGCGACCTGATTATCTACATATATTGGCATATCAAAAAATTGTAGTCCGAAGTCTCTCACCTGCTGTTGAATCCAGAGAATGTGGGCACAAAAGCTGGATGCTGAAACATATTCAGCTTCACAATTAGAGAGAGCGACCGTGGTCTGTTTCTTACATTGCCATATTACCAAATGGGTTCCAAAGAACTGGCAACCGGCCGTCGTAGATTTGGTATTCAGTTTGCAGCAACCGAAATCATAATCCGAGTGTCCTGCAAGATTGAAGTCATCATGTCTAAGGTACCACAAGCTGGTGCTTGGAAAACCCTTTAGATATCTCATTATGCATTTGACGGCAAGCAGGTGCGACTCTCTTGGATTAGACTGATAATGGGCACATAGGCACGTTGGATATATGATATCTAGTCGAGAAGCAGTAAGATACATCAAGGATCCTTCATGGAGCGATATAGAGTTTCGTCAACTCTTTCTCCAATAAGATCTGGACAAATGTCGTGATTTGGAGCTAACGGGGTAGATGTTGGTTTTGCTCCTATCATATTGAATTTCTCCAATATGTCATGAACATACTTCACCTGATGGTAAAGATACCATCATGCAACTGTTCAACTTGAAGTCCTAGAAAGAACTTCATCTCCCCCATCGCGCTCATTTCGAATTTGCGCTTCATGACTTCTTCAAAGTCTTTACACAACTTATCATTTATCGATCCAAAGATAATATCATCCACATATATTTGTACGATGATTAAATGTCCATCCACTTCCTTGGTAAAAAGAGTAGAATCTATAGTTCCTTTGATAAAGCCGTTGTCCAGAAGATGACTTGACAATGTTTCATACCAAGCTCTCAGGGCTTGATGAAGACCGTATAAGGCTTTGTTTAGAAGGTAGACCTTGTCTTTATGCACTGGATCGACAAACCCCAGTGTTTGGCTGACATACACTTCCTCTTTAACTTTACCGTATAAGAAAGCAGATTTAACATCTAACTAGTACACCTTGGACCCTTTCCATGAGGCAAAGGCCAAGAATATGCGAATTGCTTCAAGGCAGGTAACTGGGGCGTCGACTTCTGTATAGTCTATCCCTTCTGCTGGCGAAAACCTTGAACCACAATTCAAGCTTTGTTTCGGACTACAACTCCCCTTTCATCACGCTTGTACTTGAAGAACCATGGAGTGTTTATCTTTTTGTGATGATCTGGTAGGTCAACAAGCTTCCAGACTCAAAGTATCTAGAATTGAAGCAATTCCTCCTGCATTGCATCCACCCAACTTTCTTCCTTTAAAGCGTCTTTCCAGCTTCCCGGCTCAACCAGAGAAACAAACAACTATTAGAATGTCGCGTTTGGAGTGGAGCAATACTCGTATAAAAACAACTTAGATCTTTGTTGATCTAATTTCGAGTTTGCACTCCGGTTTGTAAGCTGCCTATAATGTTCTCCGACGGATGATATGAGAGTTTCCTAGGCATCACTTCGGTTGGAACATCTTCTTGCGGTTGCAAATTCGTAAGAACTTCATTGACGACTGGTACAGATGAAGAGGCTTCATTCCTGGCATTAGACTGAGCAGCATGTTTGTTCAAGAAGCTTTCAATCTGTTCAGAACCTTCATCAGAACTGGATCCACCATCATCGAAAGTAGGTGCCCGATCAGAGTCAGCATCAGCATTCGGTTGGGCAGATGATTCGGCAGTATTGACATTTGGTGCTGGAACAAAAACTTGTTGAGAAGAGCTTTGACCGACATCAGATGTGTTGACAAGAAGTGATATAGAAATCACCAACGATCTAGAGAATTGTTCTTGTGTAGATATTTGATGCTGTTGAAAAATCATAACAAGTTTTTGATCTGATGGCACATCTGGCAGGTCAAATGAATTCCACAATCCATCGTAGTTAAACAACCATGGATCCCTAGGTTTCTGCATTGGCATCGTATATCTTTAACAATCCACGTGCTGCGCTAGAATGACCTGGTTCAGACTCGGCAAGAAAACACGTTTCTGAGGAGTAGCGTAACTGAAGAGGAATCCTTCCAAGGATTTGGCTCCAAATTTACCATCCGGGTCCAATACAGTACACGGAGATCCAAATGGTTCCAAAAATGCAAGGTTGGGCTTTCGCCGATTCAGTAACTCGAAAAACGTTTTGTTATGAGGCTTAACTGTTAACACACGATTCAAGGTATAACACGCTGACACTACTGCTTCACTCCAGAAACTGATGGGTAATTCGGAATCAACTAACATTTTTTTGGCAGTCTTGATCAGTGTGCGATTCTTACGTTCACCTACTCCATTTTGTTGAGGAGTATAGGGGGCGCTGAATTCGTGAAGAATCCCTTTATCATTGCAGAACTCTAGCATCTTCTTGTTCTTGAACTCTGTTCTGTTGTCATTGCGTGATTCTATTGATTGGCAAGTGATATAGGTTGTCATGTTTTCTAAAGAGGATCATAAGAATTTCAAACATTTCGTCTTTACTCTCCAGAAAGAAAACACATGAGAGTCGTGAATAATCATCTGTAACGACAAGGCAGTATAGATCAGTCAAAGATACTTTTGACGTTGATTGGTCCAAATAGATCCATGTGTAGCCTTTCTAGTGGTAGCTTGATAGAATTCAACAGCTTTCTCGGGTGTGATTTCTTATGTTGCTTCCCCTTTTGCAGCTAAGACAATCATCAGATAGTGGAAATTCTTCAAATTAACACCTTCCACTAGGTCGTTATGCACCAATTAGCTCATCTTTCTTAGATGAATGTGACCCATTTTCCGATGCCATAGAATCGACTCTTTCTCGGTAGCTTTAGATACAAAGCATTGAACTTTCTTTGACGTGGTAGAAGCGATACCCATATCAAGAACATATAAATAATTCTCTTGTAGAGCACACATCAGAATCCATTCCTCCAGAATCTTAAAACCGGGTTTTAAGATCAAGCATTCTTTATCGTTGAAATGCTTCGTGAACTTCTTGTCAGAAATTTGTGAGATGCTAAGAAGATTGTTCTAAAGCTCAGCAATATAGTTCACTTTATCAAATGAAACAACTCCGTTTGTGAGAATCCCTTCTCCGACAATCCTGCCTCCCTACGTTCCAGCAAAACCTACATACCCTCCACGGATAGCTTTAACGTCGTTGAGCAACGCAAGCATTCCTGTCATATGGCGAGAAACTCCACTGTCCATTATCCATTTTGACATTATCGCACGCTGGAGCCCGTGCACACATAATGAATAGACTATTTTAACAAAGAAACCCAAGCCTGTTTGGTCTTGGGTGGGTTTGGAATGTTGAATTTTGGACCCACTTTGTTTTTATCAATCTTTTTAAGCTCGGTTTTGTGTAACAGAAGGTTTAGGTTTAACTTTGAATGGTTTAACTTTAGCAACACACTTTTGCGTTTCAGGTGTAGCCTTTTTAACACAAAATTTTGAATCCACTTGACGATTTTTGTCAGATGTTTCACCAATTTCAAATTTAGATTGACGTTGAATAGTTGGTTTTAATATTTTTGTGACATTCGTTGTTTATTTTTAAGATTTGTTTTGGAACAATCATGGGCTTTTTGCTTTTCATCCTTAGTAAACTTTTTAGGATGAGAAACAGGTTTTGGACTTGCTTGTGAGCAATATCGTGCGATATGCCCAACTTTCTTACATTTAGAACACGTCATGATGTCCTTATGAACAGAGGTATCCAAAACTTGTTTCTGTTTCTCGTTTTCTTTGTGGAAATCATCGTTTAATTGAGTTCCGATGATCTCCTTTTCTTTCTCAGTCGTTATCCCAAAAACAAAGTTAATTTTCTTTGTAAGGTTTACTTTTTGGGACTTGTTGTTCATATGTCGCTTCTGGAAGCCCAAACCCGCCGTTTATTTTCAGGATAATCTCTATTCTTATGATAATAGGGTCGGTTGTCACTTTTTGATTTAGAGTAGAAAGATGTATCATGTTTATTCAAATCAGCATGACTTACCTCCATAAGCTTGAACATTTTATCCACTCGATCCATGTTCACATTTTGGATCGGAAAGTCCTTATCCGAAAATAGTTTATCAGACCCTCTCATTTTGTAACTATGACATTTTGATCAATATTTAAACTATCTTCCGATATATCATCAGACTCAGACTTTGCAAAATTTTCAGACTTTTCAGACTCAAAATTTTTAGATTCATTTTTTAACACATTTTCAACCACTGTGTTTACCACTTATGAGTCACACTCACCCTCAGATTTAGTGTAAGTTACGTCGATATCCACAGGCAGCTCATTAGACGGTTCAGTTTTCAACTTTAGGTTAAGAGCCTTTTCCACCTAGATGGCTTTTTGCATGCATAACTATTCCATATGGGTGGTGGAACACGGTCGTAACTCGCACTTTAGTTTTATCATTTTTAGATTCATCATTATTTTCGATTTTCGGCAGAATGTGATCTACGACGTATGAGCTTGTTGAATAACTGATTAACAGTTTGTTAACTCGTTCAAATTCAATTTTAATTTTCTCAAGCTCACTTTTGAGCTCAACAATTTCAAATGAATATTAATAGCCATCTGTTTGCCCATCACTGTTGCTTTAAGCATCATAAGTGTTGCGTCATTCTCTTTGAGTGCTTTATTATACTTTTTAACAGATGCACTCAATTTGTCATACGCTTAGTGGATTTGTAATCACTAGACTAATTGTCTGTTAAACTTTGAAGCTCAGCAAACCGTGTATCTTTTACAAGACAATCACCACATGGCTCTACACATTTTAAACATGGTTTTTAATCCACAAACTCAGACATTGACTCATTTACCTTATTGCCATTTGCCATGCAAGCTTTAATGATGTCTTCTGACAACTTCTCAATTTTCTCATTGGCTTTTTCCTTATCAACTGGCTTCTTTTGCTCTTCTCCTGAGGAATGCTGGCTTGGTGCAAAATATCCTACAAAAGTTTTTAAAATATCATTTGGCAAAAGGTGTTTGAACGGACTGTTCAAAAGTTCCTCCTCCGCTGACGAAGTGTGATAATAGAAATCATTATCATCAAGACCCTCATCAAAAGACGCCCTTGATTCTTCTTCAGGTTCTTCTATAATCTCAGCAACCAAAGCCAAGCTTTCTCCCTTTGAGATGTATTTATTCCAGTTGAAGCCCTCATCTTCTTGAGTAACCACCAGTGCTTTTTCTTTGGTTTCTGGCTGTTTGTCTTCAACCGGCACCATTCGTGTTCTTGGCTGGGGACGATGGTAAATTGCTATTTTGTAATAATCTTTAGCGAAAGGGTTATGGTTTCCTTGAACCTCTCTATTCAGCCATTCACGTTTGAAGTGTCCTTTCTCCCGGCATTTAAAACAAGTAACTTTGGATTTATCAAATCCAAGTTTTCCATCTAGACCTCCCAAGTTGTCTTTTCCTGTTATCTCCATGAATCTTTGTGCATGACGAACAATCGATGCCATACACCACTTGATATCAATCATGTCCATCTCAACCGGATCTATTTGGTCATAATCTTCTCGCGTCATTTCTGAGTTTCCGATTTTCCCTGCGACTAGACTATCATAAGACTCAAGAACTGAAGTTGGTAAAGACATATGCTGCTTCGCGGTCTTCTCATCAAAATTCTGCGCATTCTGAAAATCTACAACAATGTTGCACTTCAAGACTCTTTGATTAGGATGAGATGATGAAGTAGTCTGGTTGATCTAGGGTTGATTTGAACCAAAAGATGACTGTTGGCTTGAAGGCGTGTTAGGATCAACTGATGAAAAAGATTAAAAGCCATTGTTCTGGTTTAATGGTGGTGAACTTTGGGAACTGAAGGTGCTGAAAGCTGTCTGGATCTTTGGCGATTGAAGTTGAGCTGCAGAACTGTTCTTGAAGTACAGATTAACATCTTGTTGTACTTGGACGGTTTTATTCATTGCCATCTTCTGCGTTCGGGTTCGTGTCCCTCCAGCCTTTCGATGAAATGCAGTAATGAGAAATTACCGTACTCAGTTTCGTTCTTAGTACGGTCAGATAAGTAGACCATTCACCTTGTGGAAGAGAATTAGCCAACTTATCAACAAGTTCTTAATTGGTCTTTATAATTCACATTCTCTTCATCTGAACCACCAAATGACAATATCTCTCTATCAATTGCTTCACAATTTCACCTTTGATCAGCGTGAAGATATCAAACTCTTTGCTAAGCAACCCCCTTTTTAATCTTACGAAGTTGAGCACTTCCCTGAAACTTTAAACAGAGAGCATTCCACAATGATTGAGCATCATCAACGTGTTGAAGTAACGCCAAAATGTCTTCTTTAATGGATTGTTGCAGAACATTCATCATTTTCTTCTCATTGATGAACCTTTCCCTTTCGACATCTGAAAGTTGAGCGAGAGACTTCTCGAGACAATTTTCACCAACCGGCGCTTGGCATTTAGCTTCAATCGTGAACCAGCAAGTAAAATGAATAGCCTGGACCTAATTCATGAACCGCTCACTCCAGCTATCAAAGTCGTCTAAGTTCATTAACTTTGGCGGTTTTGTCATGGTCCCCATCTCGTTTTCGAGACTGATGTTCTGTGTCGCTGTGTTTGTAACAGCTGATGTAGCAAACGCGTTGTAAAATTCTTCAGACATTTTCTGTTAAAAATTCAAAACCACACTTTTCGAAACAAACTGATTAGCGTGGAAAAATACCTTCGTGCAGATGACAGACAATTCATGCGAATGAGATATGTTCGTATGAACCAGGAATGTTAAGAACAAGATGATTTTCCCAAAACAATTTACTCGTGTGAACCAGCAGCTCATGCGAATGCTCAAGATTTGTTCGTACGAGTGATATGCTCGTATGTATGTAAAATTATTGCAAATCACACTTGTAGATTTTGAAACTTGTAGCTTTTGAAACTTGTAGATTTTTAGACATTTCTGATAGCTTGTTCGTACGAAAGGTTCAATTCAGCCTTTCGTGCGAGTGGTCTCTCTACTCGTACGAAATAGCTAAGTCTCCAAATGGATGAATTTTACCGATTTCAACATGATTAAGTCCGATTTTAGGTCTGAATTTGTTAAGGATTGATTAGAATGTTGTTTTATGTGAATTCCTAGAATCCAAGTCCATTTCGTCCGTAAATTCGTCAAAAATCCAATTCAGTTCGGGAATGTTTAGAAGAAGCAGATGAATCCAAGTCTGAAACAGCTGATAGCCTACAATTACTTGGTGTTTGTCAGTAGATCAGATCTCAAAGATCTGATTTACCACTTGAGAACGAGGATTGGGCTCCTCCGATGAGCAACTGATCTGATTTAACTCAACTAGTAGAGGCGGAATTCATTGCTAGAGAGGTTAACAAAACAAACAAGATAGAACTTACTGTTTAACTGCTCTGTTGTATTCAAAGACATATAAATTACAGACGCGAGTAAACAAACTGGCAGAGCTTCACCATACTATCTGAACTGACTTCCTAACTCTGACACAACACTCCTCTTTTTATAGGTCGACATGACTCGTACGAGAGTGCGTGCTAAACTGAGACATGCTTCGTACAAGCCACCTTGAGTCGCTCGTACGTATCATACAAAAAGTATAAAATAATCTTTAACATATATACATTCAACATTAAAGCTCTATAAACAATACAGACACATCCTAGACGTAGGCACTAGACATAACACATCAACACTTGATAATTAGTCTAATTACAAGACTAGAAAGATAGGTTACTACTTGGAAACCCGAATACCTGTTCCCATTTCCTTGCGGCGTATTCACCTCATCATACATACCTACAATGCTAGGGAACTGATATGCTACGTGCCCGAGATCTCACAATGCCCACCCATTTCCATGCTTTTTCTACTACTCTCACCATTGCATGTGGAGCTCTTCTAGTAGATTGAGCCTTTTGCTTTGAAGTACTCGCCATTTTCTCCAAGTAGTCTCAGTCCAGATGTTCGTAATTTTACCAAATGTGCCATTCTAGATCAAGCTCAAACCTCTGCATATTCTGGTGTTAGCACTTCATGGAAGGCGTTGAGTAATTCCCGCATTTGTATACCATGGTGTGGGCAATTCTTGAGTAGCATCTTGAACCAGTTGAAAGATTCAAAAAATAACTCACCAGATTGTTGCTGAAAGTTTCTTATATCTTACCTAGCATCATTGGTTCTCTGGGGCATATAGAATTCGTCCACAAAAAATTGTTGCATCTCAGGCCATTTAAAGATAGAGACAGAAGGCAAAGAATGGAACCACTACTGTCCTTATCCTCCTGAGTGAATTGGAACAACACAAGTTTCACATCATCAGATGTAAATCCCTGACCTCAGATAGTGTTACAACGAGCATCGTATGGGGTGATGTGCAGATACGGCTCTTATATGGCCAATTTGTGATACTTGGGCAAGCTTAGGATTGATTGAGCTCTAAATTTAAATGAATGACCCGGAGTTGAGGTATTACTACGGATGAGGGGTTATTAGCAAAAGCCGGCTTAAAGTGACTCTCGACCCCTATACGGTCCTCAATCATATCTTCTCTGAATACCTTCATTTTGGTTGACCGATGGGATTACGTTTCTTGGAACTGGCCTTTGTTGAGCCGGTGGTTGCTACATCAATGGTGGTACTGGGATGTTTATTGGCCTCGTCTGAACTGACTGTTGGTTAATTGGATCGGGTTGATGAGCAAATTGTTAATACCCTGATACATCTTGGTTCCCTCGCTCTATGAAGCCATACCCCGTGTTATACCTTTTGGTGTGATAAGTGCAGTCTCTCAAAGCTAGAGGGTCTTTTTTATAATTCTTGTAATTTGATAATAGTGTCCGAACTTAATGAGATTGTCTGAGTTTACTTGTCCGGATTAAGGTTAGTTACCTAATCTGGAGTCTTTATTTCACTATGTTTCCGAGTTTATGTCTTGCTTGGTAGATGATGTATTCCGGACATGGGTATATAGTTCCCAAGTCCGGGTTTAAGTATAGTTGTTAGTAGTCTGGACCCTACATGGTATATGTAGTCAAAGATTAGTCTTTGTTGGGACTGTGGCCTTGTTTTCCTATCCAAACAAGGTGTCCGGATTTGTCTTGTATATATACTATGTGTGGTAATGACAATACATTAGTTCTTTTGTGGAAAGTTTGTACACTAAGAAAACTCTAATCATTAGTGTGTGTGTTTTGTCTGGCGGCTACTATGTGTGTGACGTCATTCATCTTCTACATCAAAGAATAGTCTATGTATTATTTGATTCCTCTGATCAATCTTGTTTCCTAATATGTTATCCTACATTGGTAATTGCTATGTGGATTCCTCACACCTAGTGATCGTATTCATGAGTGACATCCTTGGATTGAGTGGACTTATAAGTGATATCTGAGCAGTGTGCCATTCTACTGTATGTGTTCTTGGTTTGAAGGTTTTTATGAGAAAAATCATCTTTTGATTGGGTTTAGTGCCTACTTAGTGAGTTTTTGTGATTTATTGATGATTCATCTGGTTTTACAGAGATTTATGAAGTTCTTGCTGGGTTTTTGAAGGTTAGTAAAAGATTCCTTATTTGATCTTTTAAAAGCTTTTGCATGTTTGATTTATTGTTTGTATTTCCAGGTTATTTTTGATCTAATGTGTAGTCACATTAGTGAGATATCCGAAAGCTGGTTCTTTCACATCCGGGATAATCTGTCCAGATTACAAATCAATTGTAATTATGGATTTGACATTTTTGTCCCGATTTGAGAGATTCCGAGGTTAACCTCTCTGAAACTCCTCAGAGTTTAAGATTCATTATTTTTATTCGAGTTTTAGTATCCTCCGGATTTGAGTTAGTGATTAATACATTACATCTTCCGTGTTTAAAAGAATCCGAGTTTAACTTTCATTTTAATCAGTCCGAGTTTAAGTTTCTTGAAATCTGTCCGAGTTTCAAACCTTGAGTTGTTCCAAGTTTAAGGTTCCGAGTTTAAGGTTAGTGTGGTGTGTCCGTGTTTGAATTTCATATCAGGTTAAAGTTTAATATCTGATATATCTCGGGACATTTCACTCCGTGTTTTTCTAGTAAACTTCTGTTCTCTGGACTTTCTAGACATCGAAGATGTTTCAAGAAAAATTTCACTGTAACTCATTGTGAACATGTTGTTTCTTTCCAATCTCTTTCAAATGGCAAACAATCTGACCGCAATGGTGCAAATCTCAAACACAATGCTGATGTGGGGAGTAACGACAAACCTCCTCTACTGATAAACGAGCTTGATTTTCCAGAATGGAAGTAATGTTTTGAAAGATATGTGAGAGAGAAGGATATCAAGATTTGGCTATGTATTGCAAAAGGATGTGGAGCTACAACAATTAAAACTTTCACGATTGATACTTATATAGCACTGACAGATGAGCAGAAAAAAATTTATGAATGTGAAGAAAGAGCCGTGTCGATGATAACTATGGCTCCTACCAATCCATACTCCATACGTTTCGCAAAAGATTACATCAAAAGAGTTATGGGATATCATGATGGAATGTTATGAAGGAAATGCAATGTATAAGAAGAGTTAGAACGTTGAAGACGAATTGGTTGTTTTAAAGCCTAAAGAATGAGTCCTTGATGACATGTGATAGGTTTCACTTGCTAAGCGAGTTGATCGAAGCAAAGGGATCTTTATACGAATTGAGAAAGTTGAAAAGTTTTTAAACTGTCTTCCTAGTGAATGGAACATGTATACTACCTTAATTAGAGAAGGTATTCTCTATGATGAGCTTTCACTGGCGAATGTTGTTTAGAAGTTGAAGGGTTATGCTTGGAACATGGAAGATCAAGCGTCTGACTTTGAAAAGATTCAAGATCCTCAGCTATATAAAGCTTCAAAAACAATAGAAAAGGAAGCAATATCAGAGCCGATGTTGCCTTGTATTTAGGAAATGAGGAATCAGCAAGTCACTATGCCCTTATTAGCAATAATGAAAATGCATCAAACGATAATCTTAATTCAAATCAGGGAATGTATTCATCTGGTGGAAGTTAGAAATCTCTAGCAGCTAGTGTTAACATTCCCAAGTTTGATCCAAATTGTTTAAAGTTAATAGAAGAAAACCTAAGTCTTTTGGCGTCCTTCATGACAAAGTATGAAAACTTTTATCTTGGGAAGCTTGTTGAGCAATCTAGTCTCGATGAAGATTTTGACCAAATAGATCAGGATGAAATGGAAGATCTTGATCTTCAACTCAATATGGCATTATTGTTAGAAGAACTAGAAATTCCTTATGAAAACGGGAAGAAATTCATTGGCGGTCAAACTAAGACTCGAATGGGAATAGCTATGACAAAAGTAAAGTGTTATAATTGTAAAATCTATGGGCGTTAGGCACGGGAATGTCGAAAGCCTATGATGGAAAGATCCAACAGCGAAAACAATTACCAAAATGGAAACAACTCTAGAGCCCATACAAATTCTTCAAATGCTCAAACGTCCAATTCTCGATCAAATGCTTAAGATAATCTTACACCTTTTACAAATAATGCCTTGGTAGCACAACCTCTACAAGAAGTTACCGAACGGTATGATTGGGTTGTGCCTTGGAAAACATTTCAGGGGCTATTGTTTCACAAGCACTTTTGGCTGAAATTATTGAAGAAGAGGTATGTGAAGAGATTATGAAAGAAGCAAGTATTGAGGAACTTACTGACGAATTGGAAGTCAGTGAAGTTGTTGAAAATGAAGAAACCTTGAAAGAAGAAGAAACAAAAGGCTTAGAAATTGAAGTAGAGATTGAAAATTTCGAGTTCAAGATCTTATCAGCTGAAATAGAGGAATTTGCTGATGCTGAAGCACAAAAGCTAGGAGAAAGTTCCTCGGAAATGGAGGATTGTGCTTTCATTGCTGGAATTGAGTTAAAATCGACTCGAGTAGATAGGCGTTGTGCTAGATGTGTAGAGTTTCTTACTAAGATCGATGGATACGCTCTACACAACACAAATATGATTGCTGATCTTTAAAAATCTAGAGAACTCATTACAGTTTTATCTTGTTCGAATAAGGAACACCGAATTAAGATAAAAGCATTGAAGAAGGATATCTCTGAATTTGAAAGACGTGTGGCTCAAACAACTCTTAAAAATCAAGAGCTAAAATCCAAAATTGAATTAAATAAAAATTGTGTTTTAGAAAAGAACAAAATCATTTTGGAAAAAGATAATCTGATTTTATATTTGCAAAGAAAACTGGAAAAGTTTGGTAATTCAATTGAAGTGATGAATTTTTGCATTATAGCCAACGTCTGAAAGAGACTTAGGAAGAAATGTTTGGCATCGGGTATAGTAATGTGCCTCCTCCGGCCAATCATAATTATACCTTGATAGCAAGCATTGATCCTAAATTAGCAAAATTTGTGCCAACGACTCCACTCACTGTCGAGCCACAAAGTGAGTCAAAATTTTAGCATGAAGTTGCTTCAAATTCAGAACACTCATAAGCGAAGCCACTAAGAGAAGTGAACTAAATCTTGAAACATTGAAAACTTGATAAGCAATAAGATCTTAGAAATTTTTAATCAAGTTCAAAATTCTAAGCCCAAATCTTGTGGGAAACCTCAAAGAAATTAGAAAAATATTCCTAAAACTGAATTTGTTAAAGGGGAAGATTTTAAGCATGAGGTATGGAAAATTGAAAAGAGGTCAAACTCTATGTTTGTCACTCAAATTTTGAAAAATCCAACAAAAGCTTTAGCACCTTCGACCAATCAGGAGAGGCGTCCAAAGAATGTTGCTAAAATCCACAAATGCTATAAGTGTCGTGAGAATGGACACTTGGCTGCGGACTGCCCAAATGACATAGGTAAGTTTCTTGTTGATCCCGATCAAAGAAAGTCTTTTGTTGAAAAACCACAATCTGAAACAAGTAATGTTAAAAGGTTGTTCTTGCATAATGTCTATTGCCTACGTCTTAGGGTTGTGTCTGTATTTTATAATAGGGCGAAAATGTTAGATTTTACGATTTTTGTATTTAACTACTCACAAAGGTAAATTACCTTCATGCAAGATAAGCTACCCTCACACGAAGGTAGCATGTCTATATATATTCAGTGTGACGTGTTAGTAGATAGAACTTCTGCGACTAAGATGGTGAATCTCTGTCGGATTTCCTGATGATTTGTAACCGTTAAACATTAATGAAATTAGTTAATTGATGAAATAATCTTGTTAATTGTCACTAATTCATATGAATTTTGCACGTATGGACTAGATACTCAAATTAGGACCTTTGCTATTGGACAAATCGATCCTATGAGTGGTATCAGAGCTCAGGGAGCCTCATTTGAAGACAATTGTTCAAGATTCAGCCTTGAAGACTTCTTATTCTAGTCATTCTTCACTTTTTAAAATGAATCCATGGTCAAAATGAATTGATTTTTAAGTATAATAAACAGTTTAGATAAATCCTTAATAAAATAAAAGCTGAAAACAAATGAATTCATGTTGAAAATTGCAAAAAAAGAATGTCAAGATTTGAACCTACCTTCGCACGAAGTTGAACCTATCTTCGCACGAACATAATTTTATTTTCGCACAAACATAATTTTATCTTCCCACGAAGATAATTATATCTTCGCACAAAGATAAAAATTTGTAATGGTTTAAAATGTTTTACCTTTGCACGAAGATAAATCTATCTTCGCATGAAAATAAATCAACTTTTAACATTTTCACTTCACTCGAACCGAAATCTTAATCGTTTTTGCATTTAACGTTGTTTCAGGCTGGTAAAACGGAGAACGAATTTTACAACGCGTTTACCATGTCAACTGTTAATGAATCAGCTGCAGACGCATAGAATCTGAATTTGGAGAACGAAATGGGGATAATGGTGAAACCCCCAAAGTTGATGAATTTGAAGGATTATTATAGTTGTAGTGAACGGTTTGTTATCTTGCTGCAAGCGAACCATTTGAATGCTGGTTTGCTATAGAAGAAAAATATATACCGTACCAATTGGGGAAAATGAATTGGAGAAGACGTTGACTCTGTTCACACTGGCAGAAAAAGAAAAATTCGTCAATGAGAAGAAAATGATGAGCATATTGCAACAATAATCAAACAGGATACTTTAGCATTGCTGCAACATGATGACAACTCACAATCATTATGGAATGCATTAAGGTTGAAGTTCCAGGGAAGTTCACAAATGAGGAAGAGCAAAAAGGCACTGCTTATAAAAGAGTTCGATATTTTCAACCTCTTAAAAGGCAAAACTATGAAGCAGTTGATTAAGCGTTACTGTCACCTAGTTGTGCAAATGAAGAGGTTGGGAATTCAGGAAACAAATGAGGAGTTAGTCGACAAGTTGGTAGATGCTTTACCTAAGGGAGAGTTGACTACGTACTTGACAATTCTTAAAAATGGTGTAGAGAATAGTGGTTACAGCCTATCAAAGTTCATAGAAAAACTTGAAGGTCATGAACTAGAAATGCAGAAGATGGCCAAATCAAAAGGTGCTCAAATGCAACAAGATGTAAACCTTGACTTTAAAGGCTGTTCTGTTTGTATTCAAAGTCCGAAAGTACAAACCGCCTTCAGTGCTGATAGTTCTACAAGCCCATCTTCTAACCAATCCGGTTTTCAATCATTTTCTAGCTTTGAATCAAATTCACCCAAAACACCTCAGTCTTAACAAAGCTCAAACAGTTTCCAAAGTCAACAATCTAGTCAATCAAACTCAAACCAAAGGATTTACAGTGTAACATAGTTGTGAATCTCCAAAATGCACAAGATTTTAATGAATATACCGCCAAGAAGCACATGTCGTTGCTCGCATATGTTTGTTGAATCTTACGAAAGCCTGGTTGCTGGGAAGATAGGAAATCCAGATATGACCATGGAAGATTATGATCAGATAGATTCAGAAGAATTAGAGCTTATTGACATCAAATGGTGCATGGCCTCTATAGTTCAAAGAGCTCATAAATTTATGGAGATTAAGGGAAAAAATTGTTTGGGAGGTTTGAAAAGTTACATGTTTCAGATGCAGAGAGAAAGGACATTTCAAATGGGAATGTACTAACCGAGAAGTCAACAGTAATCAAAGTCCTTTTGTGATGATTACTACAAGAAAGCTATCTATCATAGTTGTCACTACCACAATCAAATTCAAGGATGATTCAAATAGAAGACGGTTCATCTAATGCTAAAAATAAAGATTTAGTAGTCGCCCAAGAAGACAAAGGATTTAATTCGAGCAAGTATATTTCTAAAAACGAAAGTCTCACACTTCTGGCAGAGATAATTGAAGAGCCTTAACCTGAACCAGAAGACTATTCTGAAGCAGTAGATGATGAAGCTCTTGAGGAAGCTGTTCTTGAAGGATATATTCACGAATAACGTGCTAAAGAAGAGAATATATTGCATAGTGCTTTTAAAAATCTGATTCCACCTAATTTGTTACCATCTTTTGCAGGATATTTTGATTCAAGTTATGAAGTGCAAGCTGAAGAGGAATCAAAGTCTAAATGTGTGGAATTGATAGATGTGAAGAAAGAGATGAATGCCGAGAATTTTACAGAGATTGCAAACCAAGCAATGATGGCATACCTTAAAGAGGTCGTTTCTGATGAATTCAAGGAAGAGTCAGTGACTGAGTTTGTCAAATAGTCGGTAAGGGAGGTTGTCATAGTTCAACTTGTTGAGGTTGAAAAACTATGCAAGAGATGCCAAGAACCTTGCAAGGAATGTGTGGAGAAAGATAAAAATTATTCTGAACTGTCAGATAATTTGTCAAGTGATTATAACGAAACTAAATTATGACAAATTATCTGAAGCAATAAAATAATATGAAAAGGTTAATAATGAAGATAGTGCAACTTTGTCGATGCTTAAAGCAACTATTATGGACAAACAAATGGCAATTAACATTCATCTGAACAAAATTGCTGAAGTAAAAAATGAGCTTAAAAATGAAAATTGAAACAGAAAGGGTTATCAAACTGTTACTCAGTTATTCCACCAGTTCATATGTCATTGATCATATTCTTCCGAAAATTTAAAAGGAAGAAAATTATAAAAACGGTAAAAACAAAAAAGTTGGTTACAACCGTGTTGCACCACTCATGTGGGAAAACTATGCTAGAAAGAAACCTTCAGGGGTGGAAAAGGCGCTCAATCTAAATTTGAAAACTTAAAAGAAAAACGAGTTGCCTGAGAACATTGATGTAACATACACTAAATCAAACAACGACTGTGAATCTGATATGCTTAAAGTAGTTGTCGAAAAGGTTTTAGGAAGTGAAAGTGATATGGTTAAAATAGAGTTTGGAGAAAACTAGTTCAAATTCACCTTCTGCAAATGAAGAGAGCGGTCACAAGAATTATCTTGATAAATCAGATTCTAGTTTGGATGATGATCCTACATTGGTTGCTTATACCATGAAAGGATCATTCAAACTATATTCTCATCAAGAATTTCCGATTCAGAATGTGAATCTTGAGTAAGTGGAACAAGGGTTTAAGCTAACAGAAATCAATCTTTCTGAAGTGGAAAATTTGAATAAGTGTTACTACTCTAAACCCAAAAGTTTTTGGAAAAATGATTGCGAAGGTAAAAATTATCCTGAAAACAAGCGTATAGGGTTGAGGTATGTTAAGAAGAAAAATGATAAGTTTCAAAAATTAAATTTCAAAAGGTTGAGAAAGAAACAATCAAACGACGAGTTCCATGATGAAAAGAAATGTCGTGAGTAGAATTTGAGTTCACCTACTGATTGTGACAGTAGAACATGTTGCAAATGTAACAAAGTTGGGCATATTGCACGACATTATACTCAAAGCAACTCAAAATCTATTTACAACGCAAAGAAATCTATAGAATATGTGAGACAAAAGAAACTTGAGTTTGTTCCAAAACAGATCTTAAAAAGAAATAATGAATCCAACAAAATTGTGAAGCCAATAAGTCTAAATGTTTCAAAATCTGAAATTGGTGAAATTTCAACCAAAACCGAACAAAAGGATTCAAAATTTTATTCAATAAAGGCAATTTTAAAAACACAAACTTGGGTGGTTAAACAGGATGTTAGTGTCAAAGTTCCACTGGTTGATATTCCGAACCCACCCAAGACCGAGAAGGCTTGGGTTTCACTGTTTAAGTAATTGCTTAATTACGTGTGTAGGGCTCCAAAGGTCAATCATATCAAAATGGATAATGGACAGTGGAGCTTCTCGTCACATGACAGGAATGTTGGCCTTACTCTATGATGCTAAGTCAATTCGTGGAGGCTATGTAAGGTTCGCTGGAAATTAAGGTGGAAGGATTATGAAAGAAGGAAAATTTTCCAATGGAGTGGTCTCGTTCGACAAAGTGAACTACATTGCTGAATTGTACAACAATTTACTAAGCATTTCACAAATTTGTGATCAGAAGTTTACAACGCACTTCACTGATAAAGAATGCTTCATTCTTAAGTCAGGATTCAAAATTTATGAGGAGTGGATTCTCATGCGCGCTCCACGAGAGAATGATCTTTATGTTCTAGACAAGAGTATTGCATCCATTACATTAAAGTCAGCACAATGTTTTGTCACGAAAGCAATAAAAAAAATCGATCTTATGGCATCGAAAGATGGGTCATATCCATTTGAGAAAAATGAATTATCTGGTGCACAACAATCTACTGGAGGGTGTTAATCTCAAAAGTTTCCATCTAAATGACTAGTGTCTTAGATGCAAAAGGGGAAACAGCATAATAAATCACACCCGAGGAAACTTCTTAATTCTATCAAATTACCACTAGAGAGTCTTCATATGGATCTTTTCGGCCAGTAAACGTCAATAGCATATCTGGTGATCCATACTGCCTCGTTGTGACAGACGACTATTCGAGATTCTCATGGGTTATTTTCCAGGAGAGTAAAGATGAGACATTTGATAATCTTATGGAACTTTTCAAAAAGTTAGTGAACTTGTACCATCTTCCAAGCATACGAATACGAAGTGATAATGGTGATGAGTTCAAAAATAATCAAATGCTCGAATTCTGTAACGTCAAAGGTATTCTTCATGAATTCAGCGCTCCCTATACTCCGCAATAAAATGGAGTAGCTGAACGTAAAAATCGAACTCTCATTGAAACTGCACGTATGTTGCTCGCTGATTCAAAGTTACCTTTTAATTTCTGGAGCAAAGCTGTAGCCTTTGCAAGTTACACGTTGAACAGAGTTTTAACCACCATGGCATATAAGAAGACATGTTTCAAACTGCTTAACCAACAAAATCCGAACTTAGAGTTTTTGGAACCTTTTGGATCTCCATGTACGGACATCGACCCAGATGGTAAATTGGGTGCCAGATCTTTGGAGGGATATTTTGTAGGATATGAAAGTACGTAGAGAAGAGTATATTTGCCAAATCTAAATCAAGTTATTCTTGCTCAACATGTTGATTGTCAGAAGTATACATTGCCTACTCAAAAGCCTGGTAAATACTGGATGTTCAACTACGAGAGTTTATGGAATTGATTTCATACCAAATGAACCAAATGTGGAGGAACTTGTGTTTTGTATTAACAACAGCAAGCGTCTAATTAAGAACAAGTTCCAAGACCGATGGTGGTTACTCAACCATCTATTGGCATAAATGGTTCTTGAGCAGGTCTGAGCACGACTCAAACAGAACCCCTCGTCGTACCAGTAGTGAATGCCACAGAACCTACTTTTGACCAATCTGATGATTCTGATTCAGATGCTGGGCCGACATATAATCAAGATGGTGAATCCAGCTCCGACGAAGGTTGTGAGCGGATAACAAGTTTGCTAAATCAATCTGTAGGTCCTAATGATCATAATGAAGCTTCAACAAGTAATCAGTTCGTCGAACAGAACATTAAGAATTTGGAGAGCTAAGTAAATGTTCCTAATGATGTAATGCCAAGGAATTTGTCCTATCACCCATGGGAGAATATTATCGGAAAACTGCAAGTTGGAGTTAAAACATGCAATTAGATCTACAATGATCTTATTATTTTATACCAAAATTGCACCAATTCAAGATACGTGCTTACATCGTTGTTTTATTTCGCAGATTGAGCCAAAATCAAATAAGGAAGCACTTGCTGATGATAGCTTTATAAATGCAATGCAGGAGGAGCTACAACAATTCGAAAAGCTTGGTGTCTGGAAGCTTGTTGACCTACCGGCTAATCACAAAGCTATTGCTACTAAATGGGTCTTCAAGTGCAAAAGAGATGATCGAGGGGTAATTGTGCACAATAAAGCTCGACTAGTCGTCAAATGTTTTCATCAGTAAGAAGGCATTGATTATACAAAGGTCTATGCTTCGGTCGCAAGACTAGAAGCAATCCGCATTTCCTAGCGTTTGCATCATGGAAAGGTTTTAAAGTGTACCATTGGATGTCAAATCAGCTTTCCTTTACAGAAAAGTAAAAGAATAAGTGTATGTTGGATAACCACTAGGGTTTGTCGATCCAATGAATAAAGACAAGGTTTACTTAATTGATAAGGGGTTATACAGGTTGCATCAGACCCTGAGAGCCTGGTATGAGACACTCTCTCAGCACCTGTTAAACAACGTCTTTACAAGAGGCACTGTTGATAGCACACTCTGTTGATAGCAGACTCTTCACACGGGAATTGAAAGGACATCTACTGATCGTACAAATCTATTTGGGTAATATCATCTTTGGCTCAACGAATGATGCACTGTGTAAAGAATTTGAGGAAGTCGTGAAAAAGATATTTGAAATGATTTCAATGGGAGAAATGAAGTTCTTCTTAGGGCTTTAGGTCGATCAGTTGCCTGATGGTATCTTCATCCATCACACAAAGTACATCAATGATATCTTGGAGAAATTCGATATATCGGAAACGTCACCATTATCTACCCCATTGGCAATTAATCATGGCATCTTCCAGGGGAACATGGAGTCAAGATAGATGAAACCTTATAACGATCGATGATTGGATCACTGATGTATCTTACAGCATCAAGACTAGACATCATGTATCCAACATGCCTTTGCGCTCGATATCAATCGAGTCCTCGAGTGTCACACCTTATCATAGTAAAGTAGATTTTCAGATATTTGAAAGATTTCCCAAGCACAGGTTTGTGGTATCTGGGAAATTACAACTTCGACCTTGTAGGATATTCAGACTCAGATTTCGGATACTCCAACTTAATGCCAAATCTAAAACGGCTGGTTTCAAGTTCTTCGGTACACGCTTAGTAACGTGGCAATGCAAGAAACAAACCACGGTCACTCTCTCTACGTGTGAGGCTGAATACGTTTCGGCTTCCAGTTGTTGTTCCTAAATTTTATGGATACACCAACAGATGAGAAACCAAATGTAGATAACAAGGCTGCCATCGATATAACTAAAAACCCAGTTCATCACTCTAAAATTAAACACATTGAAATTCGACATCACTTTATCTATGATTTCCACGAGAAAATGTTGATTCGAATAGAAAAGATCCACACTGATGAACAAAAGGCTGATTTTTATACCAAACCATTTGATCGAACTAGATTTACATATCTTTTAAGAATTAATGGTATGAAAAATCTAACATCAGATGGGGAATTAGAGGTTGAATACGGATTGGATTACGAGTTTTAATGATTCTCATCGGCTTGTCACATCTTATAGTTTTTAGAATTTCTTTCTTTAAATACAAAATTCCAAAAAAATGTTTTTAATTTTAGGGGGAAAAATGTTGTAGAAAACACAAAAATATTAACAAATGCAAAAAAATGTACAAAAACATGAAAAAGACAAAAAGAGTTTTCGTGTGAAAAGAGGGAATGATAGTATATCAGTGGTCTATCACGGTATGTGTTGGTGCATAATGTCTATTGCCTACGTCTAGGATATGAGGTTATGTATATAGGGCTTAGAATGTCAAAAATTGTATGTTAGTATATGATTTATATGTTTTGTACATGTCTCGTACGAGTGAGCTTAGTGGCTCGTACAAGTGACACCTTGTCACTCGTACGAGGCACAACTCGCACGAGCCAAACACATCTCTCTCTTGTGCGAGTCATGTTGACCTATAAATAGTGGAGCTTGAGTGTTGTGTTGGACATCTGTTGGTGTGTGACTACGGTGAAGCCCTGTCAAAGTGTTTACTCGTTTGTAACCATTCACGTTTATTAATACAAATTAAGGCGTTTAAAGAGCATATCTTTCTTGTAACCATTCGTTAACAATGAATCTTGCCTCTGTTAGCTGAGTCAGATCAGTCCGGTGCTCATAAGGGGAGAGCCAATCCCCTCTCACAAGTTGTATCGGAGCCTTGAGGTCTGATTTGAAGACAAACATCAAGGTTTAGTAGACAACCAACAGTTTCAACAGTTGTAGATCCAGATTCAACCATTGAAGATTTTCTACATCTATTCTTTTTCACACAGATCTCAAATTTGAACGAAATCATGGAAAAATTGGACTAGGATTTTAGTATTACACATTAAATCAACTCTAACTAATCCCTGAAACTTTCAGCTCTAAAATCAAACTAAATCATGTCGAAAATTGTAAAAATCATCCGTTTAGTGACTTAGCTAACTTGTACGAGTAGAGAGACAAGTCGTACGAATGACCACCGTTGAATTATACACTCGTATAATCAAGTAATTAGCATGAAGAAGTCACCCGCACGAAAAACTGTTACATTCGCACGAGCATCTCGCTCGCACAAATCTTTGATTCGAACTAGTATCTTACTCGCACGAACCATCTGAGTCGCACGAGCAACTGGTAATTCGCACGAAGAACATTTTAAGAAATTTTTATTAAATTTTGTATCTCTTGTCATTCTAATCAGTGTTTTTTGAAAGTGTGTTTCTGAAATTTTGTAGAAAAAATGGAAGAAGAATTTTACAATGCATATGCTGCTTCAACAGGTACGTCCACCACAGCTTAGGATATGAATGAAAACGAGATGGGCACTATGACAAAGCCTCCAAAGCTTATGAATCTTGAGGACTGTGATAGTTGGAATGAAAGATTTATGAACTGGGTTCAAGCGAATCATTTCACCTGCTGGTTTGCCATTGAATCGAAATATCAAGCTCCGATTGGAGAGAATGGTCTTGAGAAAACGTTAGCTCAACTCTCGGAATTCGTAAGAGAAAAAACTTCATTAATGAGAAGATGTAAATCAATATTACAAGGGTAGTCATGCTGCTCATATACAGAGTCCAAAAATTTAAACTACCTTCAGCGCCTTCAACACACCAAGTCCACAATCAAGTTAAACCAGTGGATTTCAATCTTTTTCTTCTGTCATCCCAAATACGCCTCCAGGCCCACAATCATTCTAGAGTTCAAGCAATTCACAGAACAATCAACAATCTAATCCTAATCAATAGGTTCTACAATGCAATATTGCTGTGAATCTCCAAAATGGTCTAGACTTCGACGTAAACACCACAAAGCAACATATGCCATTACTTACCTTGGTATTTGAATCATAGGAAAGTATAGTAGCAGGAAAAATTGGGAATCCAGAGATAACGAAAGAGGATTACGACCAGATTGATCTGTTGAAATGGAATTGATTGCATTAAATGGTGTACGGCTTCTATCGTCAGAATAGCTCAACGTTTCAAGGAGATTACCAGAAAAGATAATTTGGGAGGACTTGATGGGAAACTTGGCTTCGATAAATCCAAGGTTACATGCTTCAAATTTCAAACGAGAATGTTCAAATAGAGAGGTCAAGGGTAATCAGAACCCTTTTGCGGATGATTATTACAAGAAAGCCATTTATTATCGACCTCAACCCAAAACAAGAATGGTGCAAACTGAAGGTGCACCGTCAAACTCCAAAGACAAAGCGCCCGTCGTCACTCAAGAGGACGAAGGTTTCAATTGGAACAAGTACATCACAAAGAGCGAAAGTTTGGCATTGGTAGCAGAAATCATTGAAGAGCCTAAAGTTACTGTAGAATATGCAGAGGCATCTTTTGACGAAGCTCCTGAAGAATATTACAACACATCGTTAGAAGAAGAGGAATTGTTAAAAAGTGCATTTAAACATCTCTTGCCTAATGACATTCTCAACACTTTTGCATGATATTCTGATTCCAGCCGTTGATCCCCTTTGTGAAGAAGAGAAGAAGCCTGAAGATGAAAAGAGGATTGATGTGACGTTGGAAAATCTTACTGACAAGACCAACAATGCTTTTATGGCAAATGTGAATGAGGTAAACGTGTCAGTAAATGAGTCGGTGAAAAAACACCTTGCATGAAGCGCAAAGAGCCATGCATAGAGTGTGCTGAAAAGGAAACACGATACAAAGAGCTGAAATGTCATACAGATAATTTGTCATGTGATTATTCTGCAACAAAAGAAGCTTATGACAAATTAAGCAAGACAATTAAACAATTTGAAAAAGTGATCAGAGAAAATGACAGGAAACTTTCAATGCTCAAGGCAAATGTAATGGACAAACAAATGGCCATTAATATTCATTTAAATACAATTGCCGAGCTAAAAAGTGAACTTGAAAAATGAAAATAGAAACAGAACGGGTTAACAAGTTGTTAATCAGTTATTCTACGAGTTCATATGTCATTGATCACATTCTTCCAAAATTAAAAGCAAGGAAGATAATTAAATTGATGAAAACAAAAGTGTAAGTTATGATTGTGTTCCACCACCCACGTGGAATAGTTATGCTAGTAAGAAACCATCGGGGGTGGAAAACGCGCTCGATTTAAAATTGAAAACTGAAAAGACAAATGAGCTACCTGCGAACATTAATATAACATACACCAAACCAGAAAAAGAATGTGATTCTGATGTGGTTAAAACTATGGTTGAAAATGTTCTGAAGAATGTGTCTGACAAATCCGAATTGGATGTTGGATCATCAGAAAATAGTTTAAACATTGATCCAAACGTCATCGTATACAAAATGCATGGATCTGATAAACTATATTCCGATAAGGATTTCCCAATTTAGAATGTCAATCTGGATCGTGTTGAAAAGTTGTTCAAGCTTGTTTAGGTGAGCCGTTCTGATTTAGAAAAATGAGATGCATCATTTTATTCTAAATAAAAAATGTGTCAACAAACCCTACCATCAAAGGAACAGAGACTATCTTGAAAACAGGAGAACGGGGTTGGGTTTTCAAAAGAAAAGAACGAATAACAAGTTCCAAAGTTGAATTTTACAAAGAAAATCAATTTTGTCTATGGGACAACTACCGAAAGAGAAAAAGAGATCATTGGTATACAATCCAATGATAAATTCAAGAAAGAAAAAGAGAGTAGAAAACAGGATTTAGATTCCTCTGTTAGAAAAGACAGTAGGAAGTGCTACAAATGTAAAAATATTAGGCATATTGCACGACATTGTTCCCAAAGAAATCCAAAATTTGTTTTCAACTCCAACAGATCTGAAAAGACGGGAAACAAAAAGCACCCATGTTTATACCAAAAAAAATTCTGAAAAGAAACAATGAATCCAATAAAAATGTAAAATCAACGATTCAACTAAATTCTAAATTTGAAATTGGTGAAACTTCCACAAAGAATCGTCAAAAGGATTCAAAGTTTTATTCTAAACGGGAAATTTTGAAAACACAAACTTGGGAAGCAAAAGTCAAACCATCTTTCGTAGAACTGAAACCACCTATTCCAGCCAAAACAGAGTTCAAACAAAATGTCAAGATCAAAGTTTGTCCGAAATTTGATATTCCAAACCCACCCAAGACCAAGCAGGCTTGGGTTTCTCTGTTTAAATGATTTCTTCTGCATGTGTGAAGGGGCTCTCAAGGTCGATACATCAAAATGGATAACGGATAGCGGAGCTTCTCGACACATGACTGGGATGCTTGCGTTGTTACACGACGTCAAAGCTATCCGGGGAGGTTACGTTGGTTTTGATGAGACTCAGGGTGGAAGAATTATGGGAGAAGGTATTCTTACGAATGGAGTGGTTTCCTTCGACAAGGTAAACTACATTGCGGAGCTGGAGAACAATCTACTGAGCATTTCGCAAATCTGTGACAAAAAGTTCACAACACACTTCAATGACAAAGAATGCTTAATTCTCAAGCCGGGAGTCAAAATTCCTGAGGAGTGGATCCTCATGCGCGCTCCACGAGAGAATGATCTTTATGTTCTAGACATGAGCGTTGCATCCACTACGTCAAAGAAGGTTTAGTGCTTCGTTTCTAAAGTGATCGAGAAAGAGTCAATCTTATGGCATCGGAAGATGGGGCACATTCACCTGAGAAAGATGAATTATTTGGTGCACAATGACCTAGTGGAGGGTGTTAATCTGAAGAATTTTCATTTATCTGATGATTGTCTAAGCTGTAAGAAGGTGAAACAGCATAAGAAATCACACCCAAGAAAGTTGCTTAACTCTACTAAGCTACCACTAGAAAGGCTTCATATGGATCTATTTGGGCCAGTAAACGTGCAAAGCGTTTGTGGGGATCTGTATTGCCTGGTTGTGACAGATGATTTTTCAAGATTCTCATAGGTTTTCTTTCTGGAGAGTAAAGATGAAACATTTGAAAGTCTTATGATTCTCTTCAGGAAACTAGAAAACTTGTATCACTTGCCTATCAAGAGAATTCACAGTGACAATGGAACTGAGTTCAAGAACAAGAGGATGCTCGAATTCTGCAACGAAAAGGGGATTCTTCACGAATTCAATGCTCCTATACTCCTCAACAAACTGGAGTAGCTGAACGTAAAGAATCACACTCTGATTGAGACTACCAGAACCATGCTCGCTGATTCAAAACGTCCAATTAGTTTCTGGAGCGAAGCAGTCTCATCTGCGTGTTACACCCTCAATCGTGTGTTGACAGTCAAGCCTCACAATAAGACCTATTTTGAGTTGCTAAACCATCGGAAGCTGAACCTCGCATTTTTGGAGCCTTTTGGATTGTCGTGTACTATTCGTGACCGAAGGATTTTTCATCGGTTATGAAAGTCCACAAAAGCGAATCTTTTTGCCAAGTCTGAACCAGGTTATTCTTGCATAGCATGTTGATTGTCAACGATATGCTACGCCAATGCCGAAACCTGGAGATCCATGGTTGTTCAACTACGAAGGTTTGTGGAATTCATTTGACCTACCTGAAGTACCATCAGAAGAAGAACTTGTTATGCTCTTTCAACAACATCATGTATCCAATCAATAGCAAGTTTCTAGACAATTGGTGATTTCCCTATCACTTCCTGTCTCTAACACTTCTGATGTAGGTCTGAGCAATAGTCTGCAGGAATCAGTCTCTGTACCAATCTTGAACAATGCTGAATTATCAGCCCATCAAACGATTAATGCCGACTCTGATCGTGAACTGACTTTTGATGACGGAGGATCTAGTTCAGATGAAGGATCTGAGCATATTGAAAGCTTTTTGAATTCCTAGGCTGATCCAATCCATTGTCAAAAATGAAGCACATCTTCTACACTAGTTTCTGATGAAGTTGTCATGAATTTGCAGAGTCAAGTAGATGTTCCGAGTGAGGTAATGCCAAGGACACTATCTTACCATCCGTCGGAGAATATCATTGGCAACTTACAAACCGAGTGAAAACTCGTAATCTGATCAACAAGGATCTAAGTTGCTTTTATACCAGTGTTGCTCCATCGCAAACCAGACTTTCTTACAGTTGTTTTGTTTCGCAGGTTGAACCAGGAAACTGGAAAGACGCGTTGAAAGAAGATAGCTGGGTGGATGCAATGCAGGAAGAGTTGCTTTAGTTCTAGAAATTTGGAGTCTGGAAGCTTGTTGACCTACCAGATAATCATAAAAAAGATTAATACTCGATGGGTCTTCAAGTGCAAGAAAGATGACTGAGGTATTATGGTCAGAAACAAAGCTCGGCTCGTGGTTCATGGCTTTCACCAGCAAGAAGGGATAAACTACACTGAAGTCTATGCCCCTGTCGTTCGTCTTGAAGCTATTCGCATATTCTTGGCCTTTGCTTCTTTGAAAGGATTCAAGGTGTATCAATTAGATGTTAAATCTGCTTTCCTTTATGGTAAAGTCAAAGAGGAGGTGTATGTCAGCCAACCACCGGGGTTTGTCGATCCAATACACAAGGATAAAGTCTACCTTCTGAACAAGGCGTTATATGGTCTACATCAAGCCCCGAGAGCTAGGTATGAGACGCTTTCAAGACATCTTCTAGACAACGGCTTTCTTAGAGGAACTGTAGACTGTACCTCTACACAAAGGAATTAGATGGATATCTGATTTTGGTACAAATCTATGTGGATGATATCATCTTTGGAGAGACAAATGAAAAGTTGTGCAAAGACTTTGAAGAAGTCACGAAGAAGAAATTCGAAATGAGTGCTATGGGGGAGATGAAGTTCTTTTAGGACTTCAAGTTGAACAATTGACTGATGGTATCTTCATTCATCAAACGAATTATGTTCATGATGTGTTAGAGAAATTTGACATGTTAGGAACTACGCCTGCATCAACTCCGTTAGCCCCAAATCACTGAATTTGTCCAGACGCTCATGGAGTCAAAGTCGATGAAATATTATATTTCTCCATGATCAGATCCTTGATGTATCATACAGCTTCAAGACCTGATATCATGTATCCAACATGCTTATGCGCCCGTTATCATTCCAATCCAAGAGATTCGCACTTGTTAGCCGTCAAACGAATCATGCGATACTTGAAAGGATGCCCATGCACCGGCTTGTTGTATCCTCAACATGACGACTTTAAACTTGCGGGTTACTCGGATTCTGATTTTGGCTGCTGCAAGCTTAATGCCAAATCTACTATGGCTGGTTGCTAGTTCTTCGGAACTCGTTTGGTAACATGGCAATGCAAGAAACAGACCGCGGTCGCTCTCTCTACATGTGAGGCTGAATACGTTTCAGTATCCAGCTTTTGTTCCTAGATACTCTTGATACAACAATAGATAAGATACAACGGACTGCAATTTCTTGATACGCTAATTTACGTAAATAACAAGGCGGCTATTAACATCACCAAAAATCTTGTTCAACACTCATGCACTAAACATATAGAAATTCGACACCACTTTATCCGTGATTGCTATGAGAAAAAGTTGGTTAGAATTGAAAAATCCACACTGATGACCAAAAAGCAGATTTTTACAACAAAGCATTTGATCGATCAAGATTTAAAAATATTTTAAAATTAAATGATTTAAGAAATCTGATATCGGGGGATATACATGAGGTTGAATTTGAGGATGACGAGGACTTAACGTGATTCTCATTGGTATGACATTTTTTTCTCTTCTTCAAAACTAAAAACCAAAAATATGTTTTTGATTTTAGGGGGAGAAAAGTTGTGAAAATACAAAAACATTAAAAAGACAAAAAAAGATTTTGTGTAAAAAGAGGACATTGCATCAAGAAATTATCACAGTCTGCTAAAGACATGGAATGTTTAAATTGGTAATTAAATAGATCTTACTAATGATGTGCCAATAGGCTTCACTCGTTCAGTAAATTGTTCTTCAAGATATAAATTTAAAAAGAAAAACTGAGTAACTTGTGGGTCAACATCTCTCGGATATATGGACTTAGTACTCCGAAATCTTGCTTGAGAGAATGCCAGATTCTGTGATACTAGGTCTTTATATTTAATCAAAGTCTGGGGTATTATCCGAATTATTTTGATTTTGCGTCGGCAATGGCCTAGAACTTGTATAATACTTTACACATTATTCGCCTACAAAAGCTGCACAAAAAATGAGTATGTCATAAACATTTACGACATCTGCAGTTCAAAAGATTCCTCTAAGGAACACCACCTAATGTCGAGCCTTCATCTCTTTCTCTGTATGGAAATACTAACCTGAGCTCTCAAGGCCTCACAATTCACTCCATTTACTGATATTAGTTGGTAAATTCACCTGTGAAATGAAACTATGGGAATCTCGATGCGGGAGTATATTCTGAGATGGGAAACACAGTTACTTCATGTTCCTTAATGTTACCTAACATATCTTGAAACAATTGAGAAACGTGTAGAGGTTTAAGTGGATACGTATATTGGCAATCTAGGTAATCTGTTTAATATCTGATATGATCCTCCAAACACAAAACTCACAAAAAAATTTGTATGTAAATACATCTTTATTTACTTGTTCTTTCTTTTCAGAAAAATCCCAAAATGTGAACGGGGGATCGGCTCCTCCGATGAGCGACCGTCTGATCAACTCAGCTAGCAGAGGCGGAATTCATTGCTAGAGAGGATAACAAACGAACAACAAAGATCTTACTGTTTCACTGCTCTAAATTGTATTGAATGACGTGCAAGTACAGACGCGAGTAAACAAATCAGCGGGGCTTTGCCGTACCAACTGAACTAACACTACTTAGCTCTGACACAACACTCTTCTATTTATAGGTCGATATGACTCGTACTGGAGTGTGTGTAAAACAGAGACTTGACTTGTGTGAGTGACTGCCTCGTACGAGTGACAGAGTGTCACTCGTACTAACTAAGTACTTCACTCGTACGAGTATACTACAACTCATATAAAGTAATCAATAACATATATACAATCGACATTTAAGCCCTATATACAATATCGAAACATCCTAGACATAGGAATAGACATAATGCACCAACAAACTCCCCCTTGGATGTTGCCGCAGTCTGGATAGTCTTCAAAAAATCTTCACACGATTTGATGCTTAACGACCAAAAAATCTCTTCGGTAGCTTGTGACGCTCCTCAAATGCAATTGGCGTTTGATTGGTTGGAGGAGGTCGGTTCACTGTATTGCCAAACTGAAAACTTCATAGCGATGCTATGCGAGTTCGCTCAGCAATCCTAGCTTCTTTCTTTTCCTTCTTCTTTAGCTCGGTTTCCTCCGGCTTCCTCCAAGATGTGTTCCATGCCGATCCAGAATGCATGTCATTGGCGAAGAAGACATTAACAATCTTTTGAAACTGGAGTGCTTGTTCTTTATCTTTCTCTTCATAACTGATCTTGCAGTAGAACAAGAATTCCATATCCTTTTTTGTACAATTGACTAACCACATCGGGTCTAGTACTCTAATGCCATGCCATAGCCCATATATGCGTTTGTGAGCTATAACGACTTCGGTTAGCTCCTCTGTGATCTTCCACGAGTCATCATCAGGGTGCACGCAAATAACAGCCTCTCCTGTATTAGAATCTAATGCCACCACTTGAAGATTTGGTAGAAATCCTGCTCCATCTGTAACATAGGCATATTCTTCATTACTTCTGGCCTCTTTACGATGAGTGTCACATCCTTCTCTTTAGTCACTGGATCTATCTTCATGATGCGTCTCAGAAAGTGAGGTTTCTAGTATGTAAATCCATGTAAAGCCTCAAGCTTAATCAACTTCCAAAGCCTCTTGTCGTGAAATTTCATCTTGAGATTGATCATCTTTGTCTATACCAACTCTTTGATATCCCAGTAAGGCAAGGACTTGATGTCCCAGCTTATGATATCCCTTAGAGAAATATCACCGTCACGGATAAAGAATGCTAAGGGACGTTTGAATTTACGCTCTGCTATCTTAAACCACTTCTTCCTCATATCAGCAATTTCAGCTCTGTGTAACTGTTGAGGAATAGTTCCCTGCTTAGCAGCTTCATCAACTTTACCTTCAGAATATCTACATTCTCTGCTGCAAATAGTTCGGTAAAAGTTGGGGAGTCCTCTGTACCCTGATCGGTAATATTAGCATCGTCATCAGAATCATCCTCCACGATAACTCGATCTTAATCGTTAGCCTCTTCAACTTGTTCAAAGACATAACTGTTTGGCTCGAATGCGCTAATCTTGTTCAGCTCATCCTCGAAGTCAAACTCAAAATTCTCTTTATTCACGCCTAACATTTCTGTGATCTCTTCTTTAGAATAGCTGTGAATGAATTCACCTTCCTCGACATCATGCTTAAGATAGAAAATCTTTGGTTTCGGCATGACAGAAACGGTAGATGAATCAATTACCGAGAGGATTCCTGCCTGCTGAGCATCTGAAGAATCTTCAGTATTGTCTTTAACACCTTCTTCAGTAGTTTGTTCGCAGAATCATCAAGGTGCACTGAATAATCAATCTCTTTATTCTCACAAGAATCAGTTATACGAATACCAGCACCTCCTACATTATCATCATCAGCATCATCAATGCTATCAGAATCACCACATAAAACATCATCTAAATCTTCGTCTTCTTTTTCAGCATCTTCCTCAAATTCTTCAACTGCTTCCTCAATCTTTTTTTCCAAATTTTTCTTCAATAACCATTCGCGATGTCTAATAGAAAGTTCTAACATATCAATCTCCACATCCTAAGGCTTCCCGATTAGTATAAACTTGTTCGGCACTTGATACACAATGATATCTATAATAGTAATTGGCACAGAGTCAGCTTCTGGCGCAGTTTCAACATTCACGGGATCCTCTACAACCTTCGCTTTTCCTTTGCCTTGCGCGTCAAATAATTCTTTAGCAAAACGTTCCCTTTCAGCAACATGTTATCTAGCCTCTACAAGTTCTATCTCATCAATCTCTGCGGCTATATTCACTCCCAACTTTTCGTCAAAATATTCTCAAACAGATTCATTCTACGATCACTTCTGAGCCTTTCCTCCTCATATCCAGCCATTCTGAGACGTAAACATTCATTCTCTGACACTATACTTGTGAACATGGCTTCTAACTGCTGTTTATCTGTAGGTCCCCTAATCCGTATGTATCTTCACAGAATCGTCTATCCAAACTAGACTTCCGAATCCCCTAGATCAGATTTCATAGAAAACCGAACACAAACCAGAACACGATCACTTTCAACCAGTCTTCTATTGATTATCTAACACAAGTGTTTACAATCAAATCAAGACTCTCTCTCTCTCAACTCTCTATGAAGTAATTTCATGAGCAACTAATCCACTGAGCAACTGATCAATGAGCAACCTTAACCCTAATGCAAAAGTCTCGTTATATAGAGACAAGTTTGCACCTGGGCTAGGGTTTCACCACATGGATTGCTATTGGGTCTAGGTCCAATTAGCCTACCATATGTTCAGTTTAGCCTGATTACTTCTAATCAACTACTACAAAACTAAACCCACTAACTATTTATCTTTTTACTACTTACAAGATATCCAAGGACCAAATCTAAGTTGTTGTCACAAATATGCACCAACAAACTCCACCTTGACAATAGCTTCATAAAACAATTTTGTCTTCAGTCGTCATGCAATCTTCAACATCTTTGAAAATCATTGGTCTTTGGATAGCTTCAGCTTTAATAGCTTTTGTCCGCAACAGACTCCCCCTAAGCTGATGTATCCAATCACCAAATCTTCTAAATCGTTAGCGTTTGGGTAAACTCTAGTTTAGCACTTGCATAGCAATCTTCGTAACTCTTCAACTTTGTCTGCAATGTAGAAAGGAGGTTCTACCATGCATCCAAGCAAACTCCTCTTCACTAAAATTTTCAGCAACACATTGCTACAATATGTATACTATAAAACAAACATCTCGAGAAACCATAAGAATTTTTCAACACAAATTAACAAATTATTATTATTCTAGAGATATTAAAACTGTATCACAGATTAACAATTCCCAATTCAAATCACACACTGAAAATTTAAGCACATTGAACCTGCAAGATTTTAACATTTTGAACTCATCTTCTAACATCGTCTCCCCCTATCGGTACAACTCCTCCGTGAACAACCAATATCCGTACATTAAAAAGTTACAAGAAAATGAAATCTTTTTGGATTTTATATTTTGTGAAAAAAATAGATAACGAAATAATAAACACTCTGTTTTTGTGAGATTCACTGGTAAGAAGATCATATCAGGAACATCAAACTGTTTTCACACTATCTGATTATTCTATATGCACTATTCATGAAAAGCAGTTCAAGACGATTACCAGTATTTTTAATCCACTTAAAAAAATGCATGAACATTTCAAGTACCATTACCTAGTGATATGATAAGATAATTTATGTTGTTATAGTAGTGTGTCCCACTTCAGGACATACCCCCACGATCAAGGTATGCACAAAGATTCCTCGTAGTTGGTGAGTATACCGAAATTCATCCTTTTTTATTTACAATGTTAGATAATTGGTGATCAGGTCTGTACTTCCGTACAGCAAAGATACCAATATCCAACGAGGGTTAGGGCAAATACTAAATTTTGGTACGACTAATGCAATTTGCCCTTTTGAATGACTCTCTAGGACAGTTTCTTCAATTTTGGGATTTGACATTTTAGCTCTTTTAAGATATCATGGTTATGCCTAGCTCAGCATATATCTGGATACAGCAGAAGGACAAACTTGATACCCTGATGAAATAACGATATAAAGATCTAAAACCTTAGATTTTGGCAATCTATCAATGCAATATTTAAGGTTATAAAACCATACGCCTCTAATATGTTACCCACTCATACACAGTTCGTTATGTGTATGTCACCAAGGTAAGTTGATTATATCATGCCTTTTGCCTACTGATACATCATATGATGAAGCTGCTATCACACATAAGCAAATTAATTTTAATTTCAGTGTGACAGTTTAACTTGCTGATGTACTATCATTTGTTATTTATCACATAGTGAAAACTCATTTTAGATTTTTCCTTTTTTTATGTTTTGATTTTTGAAAAGCAGTTTATTATTTACTAAAGTTTTTTTTATGGAAAACTGGTTATTCAGGGTTCCTCATCCCGTTGAGTTCGACTAAATGTTCAAAACGAGCCCTGTCAAATGCTTTTGTGTAAAGATCTGCCAAGTTATCTAGTGTGTCAACTCGATGCAGTTCAATCAATTTCTTTTCAACACAATCCCGTATAAAATGATGACGAATGCCAATATGTTTTGTGCGACTGTGTTTTACGGGATTATTGGTGATTGAAATAGTGGCATTATTGTCTATCATAATAGGAGTACGAGTGAAATTCAAACCGTAATTGCGATTTGCTGTTGGATCCAGAGAACCTGAGAGCAACAGCTACTCGCAGCAATATATTCAGCTTCACACATAGAGATAGACACGAAAGACTGCTTCTTGCATTGCCATGATACAATCCTCCCTCCTAAGAACTGACAACCACCTATGGTAGACTTTCTTGTTAATTTGCATCCTCCAAAGTCCGAATCAGTGAAAGCAGCAAACTTCAAATCACTAGCAGCTGGATACCATAATCCAAGTTTAGGTTTCCCCTTAAAGTAACGAAGAATCCGCTTCACTGCTTTCATATGTGACTCCTTTGGATTCACTTGATATCTGGCACAAAGACACACTGCGAACATGATGTTTGGTATGGAAGCAGTCAAGTACATCAGAGAACCAATCATTGCCCTGTATTGAGTTGGATCAACATCCTCCACACTCTCATGATCAAGACCAAGATTGTGATTCTCGCAAATAGGTGTGTTGAGTGTAGCGCAGTCCTCCATTTTGAAACGAGACAAAATGTCATACACGTACTTCGTCTGATGTATAAACATCCCATCCTTCTTCTGTTCAACTTGTAAACCCAAAAAGTAGGATAGTTCACCAATCGCCCTCATTTCAAACTTGCTCTTCATTACCTCCTCAAAATCATGACACATGTTCTCATCAGATGACCCAAAAATGATGTCATCCACGTATAGATGTACCAGCAGAAAGTCTTCCTTCTTCCTTTTAATGAAAACTGTACTGTCAATCTGACCTCTATCAAAACCATTCTTTAACAAATGAGCTGACAGTGTCTCATACCACGCCCTAGGTGCCTGATGCACTACATACAATGCTTTATCAAGTCGATAGACTCGATCTGGATAATCTGAATCAATAAACCCATCTGGTTGTGAGACATACAACACTACTTGGACTTTCCCGTAAAGAAATGCACTCTTCATGTCAAGTTGGTAAATTTTGAAGCCCTTGAATGAAGCAAAAGCTAGGAACAAACAAATTGCCTCCAGCCTTGCTACTGGTGCAAACACTTCATTGTAATCAATCCCCTCTTGCTAATTGAACCCTTTCACCACTAACCGAGCCTTATTCGTTATCACAATCCCTCTTGCTAATCAATCCCTCGGTCATCTTTCTTGCACTTAAACACCCACTTAGTGTGCCTATTTCCTTCTCTCCCTCAGGTAAGTCAACTGGCTCCCAAACCTTCAACTTGTTAAACTGAGCTAGTTCCTCTTGCATAACTTCAACCCAACAATTATCTTTTAGAGCCATGTGAACATTCTTCGGTTTCTCTTGGGTAATAAAGCAGCTATACAAACACTTATGTAACATCCCAGTCTTCTGAATCAAAGTAAATAAATAGGAACCTTCGATCACACCTCTTCTTGTCTGAACACCTGCAGCAGTATCACCTATAATATTCTATAGTGGATGATCTCTGTTTGCGTGTGTAGTAGCAATGGTGTCAAAAACTATATTATCTCCCAGATTAGAACCAATCTCCCCCTGAATGTCCTTATTAGCAAACGGATTAGTAAAATGCTCCCCCTGAATAGGTTCAGACTCACTATCACTGGAGTCATGTGGAGCTGCACTGGAAGAAGTTTCTGGGGCATTGGTCATTGATATAATCGATCTAGACATGAATACACCCTCTTCATCTACACTGATCACATTTTGAATCATTTGAGACTCATCTGCATTGGAAAAATCAGGAATATTAAATGATTTAAAAACGCTATCATAATCATATAATATAGCAGGACCACTCGTTGATTGTTGAGGTGAATAACTAGTGATTCCATGTTATACACAACCTCAATTTACCAGTTTATAAATTAAAAACCTTTTTATTCGGTGTTCCGGCATATAGCCTAGAAAGTAACCCTCGTCAGCTACTTTACCGAATTTTTGCTTATCTTTATGTCGCACAATGGTGCAGGGTAATCCAAATGGTTCAAAGGCTTTTAAGTTTGGTTTTGGGTTAAACAATAGTTCTAGACATGTTTTGTTAACCGTTTAACCGTCAAAACTTTGTTTAGGACATAACAAGCTGTGTTCATAGCTTCTCCTAGAAAAGACCTGGAAGTTTTTGAATCAGAAAGCATAGTCCTAGCCGCTTCAATCAACGTCCTGTTTTTCCTCTCAACGACTCCATTCTATTGAGGTGTATAAGGAGCAGAATATTGATGTTCAATTCGCTTGCGAAGAAATACAGATCCAGAATCTGATTCTTGAACTCCGTGCCATTATCACTCCTTATCCTCTTGATCGTGCATCATGGACATTTTCCAATTTTGTAAAAAGATCTATCAGCATTTCCGCTGTCTCATCTTTTGTACCTAAAAAGAAAACCCATGAGTATCGTGATAATCATCAGTGACAACTAAACAATAGTACTTTCCACCTATGCTCCTTACGTTCGCCGGACTGAATAGATCCATGTGAAGTAACTTACAAGGGGCATCTATGGAATTTACTGTTTTAGACTTGTGAGGTTTCTTAAGTTGTTTTCCCTTTTTACATGGAAGACATTTATCTTGCACGTGAAACCTCTGCACTGGCACCCCTTCCACTAAACCGTTTTTAATAATATAATTCATTTTTCGGTAGTGAATGTGGGACATACGTTTGTGCCACAGCAATGACTCAGCCTCAGATGCTTTTGACAGTAAACATGCCACCACATTGGAAGAATCCTTAGCACCCATGTCCATAACATAAGTGTCATTTCTTCTCGGCGCTCTCATCACTATCCAGTCATCCGGTATCACCAAACCCGGTTTCAACACCAAAGCTTCAGACTTAGTAAAGTGGACCAAGTGACCCTTGTCACAGACTTGAGACACGCTCATCAGATTGTGCTTCAGCTGCTCCACATAGTTCAATTTGTCCAGTGTGATCTTCCCATTGGTCACTTTTCCTCGACCTTTAATGTGCCCTCCTTTGGCACCTGCAAAATTCACATAACCTCCATCTATATTCTCAAATTCTGTCAACAGCCTCGCATCCCCCGTCATGTGCCTGGAGCAGCCGCTATCAACATACCACAAGTTGATAATCCTCCTTAGCAGCTCCTGCACAACCTAACAAAATTAGTTATATTGGGGGACTCAAGCCTTAATGGTCTTGGGTCATCCAGATTCATCAACCACAGGAACATTCATCCAATATCCATCACTCCTAAAGAAGTCTTGGATCTCAAACTTGTTGATGGAAATGGTTTTTGATTTCCACTAGGTCTCTGGTCCTGAGGTTTACTAAACATGTTTTGGACTTTGTGACCTTTGGAAAGTCATTTTTATAAAAATTTTGACTACCATCATTTTGATATCGAGTTTGATATTGACCTTGACTTCTGAAATTACTTGATTGACCATTAAAGTTATTCATTCTTGGTGAACTACTTCTAGATCTTTCATATCTGCCAGATGTAGATGCAGGCTGAAATCTTTGTTGATTTCTTTGAAAACGAGGAACTTGGTGAGTTCCATTTTTAGCCTTATCTACACCAACAGCAACACTCTGTTGCTTGATAGCAGATATCATTGGTGAGTTAGTAACCTTCTTCTCACCTTCACTAATTGTTATTGGTGATTTTTCTCTCTGTCTCTCACTCACCTGTGCTTCATTCTTTTTGTTAGGATAGCAGCTAGCTACATGTCCCTTGTCGCGACATTTGAAGCACGATCTTCTAGCCGAAGACTTCTTAATTGAGGTCTCTGGTATAGATTCATCAGGTGACGATGATGACGATGATGATGATGCCTTTGAAGGATCTTGTTTAGTTTGCTTAATTTCTGATTTTTCTTTATTTTTATTTTTAGCAAACTGCACATTTGACTCTCTTGTAATAACACTGACCTCTTCTTTCATATCACTCCCTTTAACAAAATCAACCTTTTTAACAAAAATGTTTCTTTGTTTTCAAAACTGGTTCCCTGTCATTATCCTTCTTGGCATTCTCAGTCACATCAACATTCCCTGATGTGGACTACTAAGTGTAATTGACACAAAGTCAGTTAGCTCTTCTTTATCTGGCAAGAAAGAATAGTCATGACCAAGAGGTGGTGGAACTTCATTGAAACCTTTGAAGCCCACACTTGTCTTGTCATTACTCTTCTTGAAGCCATTCATCATGTGTTTCATAACAAAAGATGAATCTCTGAATTATTCAATTTCTTTTCAAGGTCACAAACTTTAAGTTGTGCTTCTGACAACTCTTTGCATTTTTTCAGAAATCTCTTTTGTTTTCTCACTCATCGTATCATGAGCTAAGTCAATCATTTGAAGTTTTTCATTTAGCTTACAGGTTAAAATATTGATTTCTTCTTCATAACCCTTAATTTTCTTCAAATATAATGACTCATTTCTTTTTACGAAAAAGTGTGATTCTTTTATGCTTGAGAGCTCATTTACCAGAATTTGGTTTTGTTTCATTAACTTGTCAACTTCACTTTGCAGTTCACGACATTTTAAACAAACAGAACTACCAGAGTTAGAATGTACCTCTCCTATTGATGTGCTTAGATCAGCCCTGAAGGCAGCAAAATTAGTAGCCATCTTCTTCTCTGCAGCATTCTGTTCTCCATCAGCTTTTTCAGCTACCGTCTCTCGGTCTTCCTCAGCATTAGCCTTCACCACCTCATTATCAACTGGGGCAATCTCAGCCATGAATGCCTGTGTGGCATTGTCATCACCCTCCAGATTAACACTCCAATCATAAGAACCTTCTCTAGCAGTAGAGATCAGGGCCTCTGATCCAGTGTTAGTTGATGCATTCCTGTTGCTAGAACCATGACCAGGAAAATCTTGAAAACATGAGCTAGAATGAGATTCAGACTTAGGTCTTTGACACTCTCTAGCCAAGTGTACAAAATTTTGACAATTGTAGCACTTCACTTTAGACTTGTCAAACCCACATTCTTTCCAACAAATTTTATGCCCACCTTATTCATGAACCTCTTCACTCTTCTTGAGATCATGGCCATCTGCCACTGTAAATCCATCTCCTCTAGGTTATCAGGGTCAATCCGATCATAGTATTCATCAAACATACCAAGATCAGATATTCTTCCCTGAATGTAGTTCTCATAGGAAGCAACAAAAGAAGCAAGCGATGGTCTTCAGCAGCCTTGACACTCAGAGGCATAGACCTGGTACTGTTGTTACTATTGCTAGATTGTCTCTTTGCCCCTGACGAACCTCCTGAAGCAGCTACAAAACATACTTCACCCTCAGCATTTGTCACGGTCTACTCATTCTCACATGAGAAAAACGCAGTTGCAGTATCACTAGAAGCATTGTTGGAAGATGAAGGTGTAAGACCTTTATAAATGCCCGGATCTTGAACCTGATCATATCCAGTCTGCTTCTTCTTCATATTGAGCTCATAAGCTCTCAATTTCCCAACAACCTCTTCCAGGTCTTTCTTTTCATAATCAGCTTCACCTTTTATCATAAAAGTATAGATATCCTACTTTGCAGGTAAAGCATCAAGCAACTTATCGTTTATCTCCACATCCGTGTATCCGTCTATGTCATAATTGTCATTTCTGACATTAGATGATAGTATCACGTGATAATATCTTCAAGGGACTCATTCTTCATGCCCTTTAACACAACAAACTGTTCCTTCAGCAGATCAACCTTGTTCTTTTCGCATCTGGATTTCCCTCATACCTCTTCTCTAGGGCATCCCACATCTCCTTTGAAGTGGTATATCTCTTGAAAGTATGTTGATGCCATCAGGTAACAACATATTTATAGCAACTAAGGCCTTCTTCTCAGACTCATACATTCTCTTCTCAGCCTCTGACATGTTCACATAGGCAGTGACACGTTGTTGCCCTCAAAGTCATGCGTAGGGTTAACGTACCCATCTTGAATACAGATCCACATACGTGTGTCCTGATATTCAGTAAATGACTGAAACCTGTCACACCCTCAATTTCCACTTGCGGAGTTTTACCGCGAGGCGTGTGAACAAACCAGAATCTGAAACACTAGTACGTCGAACGACTCTACATGATTTGATAATACGTTTTCCAAAATCGTTCATTTTAGATTTTATATCAATTACCAATATTTAGCAGAGTATTAGTTTTAAGTTTGAGCGGAAGCATGAATAAGTAGTGATGCGGGCGCCAACACAAACGCCAAAACAAATGAAAAATCCCAAAACAATATTGATAAATATGACTCGATAATGATGTCTTGTTCAATGCGTGTGCGTGCACCTAGAGCTCCTAGCGTCCTGAGAAACATGTAAAGAAACAAGTGTCAACATTAAAGATGAGTGAGTTCATAGGTTTTCATAAATTCGTTTGTTCGGTTATAGTTTGTTACTCCGTTATCCCCAACCCGGGATAACGTGTCAGTTCCATTATTCCAATCCCGAATAATAAGTTGTTGCTTCCAATATTCCCATCCCGGAATATTAAGTTGTTTCCAATATTCCAATCCCGGAATATTAAGTTGTTGTTTCCAATATTCCAAACCCGGAATATTAAGTTGATCCGTAATTAAGTTCAATATTAATGTATATAGGTAGCTAGCCTAAAGTCATGTCACTAAGTGTTCGCGATCGAAGCTGACAGTTGTGCCTCCGTTTTGCCAGGCCTATCACATGACCATGGCGATGTTAGGCCAATCATACACCCGTTGACCATACCCGGTCGGCTAGCGCGACTAGCTCGGATGGGGCTCGTCAGACCCAGTAGTACTACTTATAATTCCCCCGCTATTTAACCCAAATACTAACGATCCGAGGAGATTGTCGAGGACTTAAGTGATAAAGCTGCTTAGTGCCCATAACATTACATTAACATTAACTTAGTTACCGTATAGTTATGTGACGTTAAATTCGTATAACGTAAAGAGTTTGAGTTTGAGAGTGTATACATGTTTCTCCCCCTGTTGTTTAAAAACCGGATAAAGTTAGGGGCCGTGAACTCACCTTTATTTGCTCGGTTAGTGTAGCA